>OX104069.1:31264040-31280350 GCA_944474145.2 Dicrocoelium dendriticum
TAGGTACCACTGATGCATCACATGGCCACTGCTGTACGTGGGGGGAGATTCAGTGGCGTGGTGAAGTGGGCAAGAAGCACCCCGGTTGTCACGCGACAGCAGCAGTCCTAAGATTTGCAAGCACAGGTAAGCGGAGAATGCAATGCAGCACTCACCATCAACCGTTGGCTATTGCGCGTGCTCTTACTTCTCAAACTTGAAGATGCGTTACCGCAACTGGGAGAACACCGGGGGCCTGTTCACGGAATATCTTGCAAACCCGTAGACTGGGACTCCCTATTACCATGCATGATGATTGAGTGCAAGGAAACAAACAATCCCACCATTAGGTGAAAAGTCAGAAGTGCAGTGGACTGCTTTACCCCAGCCTTGTGATTCCAAATGCTGATGCTGACCTGAAACTTCCTTCATGAACGGGAGCGGACCTACTATACCGAGAGATAAGTAGGCTGAAATGAGTCGCTGGAAGTAACCTCACGCTTGGCATTGTATGATAGTGGTAAACGGTTACAGTGCATGGTGTAACAAATCCACGCGACAAGTAGGAACGCGATGCTCAAAATAGCTTACTAACCTGTGGTATTGCAAGGCGTTTCGTTGACTTCGATGTCCCCACTCTGGTAAATGGGAATGGTACCCTGGCCGGCGTGTACCGCAAGCGTCACTGCAACCTAGATACAAGGTGACGTTATCCTTCGTAACGGCGACCTGCAATGGTGTTTTAAAGCGCACGAGGAAAAGTTGATGCACTGCTGACATATGATGTTTAAACCATTCACAAATATTCCCGATCTCGCGGGTGCGCTGGTTAATGGCTCGTTATCCACGAAGCGAGGACACTGAGAAACAGGTTGAGGATCCTTCAAACACGTGGTGATACATTTCCGTAGAACAGCGTCACAGGGTACCTGTAATAGAAAGATGCACGAAATGTAATTGCAGATTGATGTTGATGACTTGCAACAGTACACACGTGAGGAATTTGCTGAGGCGGTCTTGTAGTTCGGGAAAACAGGGATATGGATACCATAACATGCTTTACAAGAGGAAGGTGACATCACGGATAGCAGGGGACACTTGGGCGGTATAATATCTGGATGAGGTATGAAATCCTGTTTATGGGGGGTGTAGAAGTGACTTACCTGGATGGTGTAAGCAAACAGACGGTGCGCGGTTCCTGAAACGTACTGCAAACGGCAGGCAGGTGCAATTAAATCGGGGCAGTGAAGCCCACCTGGTGCGCCACCGACACAGACCGTTCCTGATCTCATCTTCAATGGCAATGTCCGTTGTACAACTTCAAATGTAGTTACATTTCTGACCGACGGTCGGATGTAACCCCAAACGGTCCGCGCAGGTGATACCTGTCAATGTTGCAAGACTGAGAAAAATTCTCAGTTGCAAGCCTGCGCTTGAAGAATAAACTTCGGACGGTTTTCTCCAATTTACCTGAGCACTGGTCACGATTCAACTCCTGCGCAATGTCTGGTCCATGCGCACAGTTGCTACTAACGGAATCATAAACAAGAGTAACTGGTTCAAAAGTCTGATCGTGTAGCAAGCGAGAACTAATGGCTGCTAAGCACACGCAACGGAAGGAGATACCATTTAGTTGGGTTGTCGGGCATGGAGATCAACGTTCCAACGATTACGGACCCATCCACTGCACCTATGTCCTGGTGCTGCAACCCATGCAGGGGAGACGCGAGGCCATAGGACACCGGGTGGCACTGTAAAGGGTCGTTGGGTCGTTCACGAAGAAGTCTGTTGGGGAACGAAGACCAAAACCAAATGGACGTGCTATGGCGACTTACTATCCCGAGGACGCGGCAATCGGATACACTTCATCTACGAGGAAACCTGTGCAGTGAACTCGGAGTATGGAAGTGTTAACTCACTTGGCAATGTGAAGCAGGGGATGTCGTGTTAATGCGGACGGTGGCTAACTGTGCTGCGACGCTTGGAGCTGCCTGGCTAGCTAGGCGAACAACCTCCTCGTCGTGCCAGCTGGGTTGTTCGGGTTTAACCTGTTCCAGCAAATAGTTCGGCGGCAGTGTTCCAGGAAGTTTTGGGTTTTCGCCTGGCAAGCGTTCTCCCTATAAAAAGCCACATATATCTGCTTAACAACACTGCGACATGTCGGATGTGACTCAACATAAACTAAAGTCACTGGCCCGTGGATATTCGGTAAATGCTATCCAACCTACGAAAATCAATCGCTTATTTTCACATTTCTGACGATAGCAAACAGTCAAAAATTCCACCTCGCATTCAAGAACACAAGCTACATTTCAACACAATTACTTACGTATATACACCCATATACTCACATACACTGTTATGAAAAACATGTCCTTTTGTACAAGTTGATCACACTATGTTAGCTAAATATGATCATGCCTGTAAAGGTGTGACTGGCATTTCCGAGAGTAAAAATTTATTATTTATTTATTTATATCTGTGGAAGTGAAAGCGATTAGCGTAAAGGTCCTTACGTCGGAAGGCAATTGGCGGGGCATATAACTGTGGCACGGAAATAGAGATTATCAGAGAAGACCAATGTTACCTGTGGATTGGTTTCAATGATGCTTCACATGGCGGAGAAGACACATGGGAGGTGGTTGCACACAGAACTTTCCACAGACTCTGACTGTCTCGGCCGCCGGTGAACCCGCCTGTTCTGACACAATGCTGGTAACTGCTCAATGCGATACAAAGTCAACGGCCCCTGCTCCAGTGAGCCAAAAGAAGAAGCGGACGAGGTTTGCTCGTAAAATTTCGAAGGGGCTTGAACACCCAGGAGCCAGTAAGATGCCGGCAATAGAGCGGAAAACCTGCGCTACCGTTGCTTCGGCGTCTTTTGGGAAGCCAGGGACAGTCCCACCGCCAGTGCTGAAAACAGCTAGTATATGTGTTGACTCCAAGGCACGTGGGGTAAAAACTCCCCGTCGTGCCGACTCTTTCACGGATAGTAGCGTTATATTCCGTAACGTTACTGAATCTGAGGCCGTTCTCCCAAGGGAACGCATCTTGGATGACATCGATGGCTGAACTATGTGTCAGCAACTGCTTTCATCTGGTTTCCCTGGTGTCACTGTCAGAAAGCTGACCAGCTTGGGGAGCGTTCCTATCGCTACGCCAAATCCACGACCTCGACTACTTCGCGTAGTCCTTTCTACCCCGGAGGAACGCAAATCGTTACTGCGATTTGCATTCAGACTTAAGGGTAGTAGTGTCAGCGTTCAGCCGGACCTACCACTGGCAGACAGGTTGAAGTTAAAGGAGGCTATTAAAGACATCAAACCTAGACGGGCGGCTGGTGAGCAAGGCCTCCGTCTGGTGGGTTTGCAGGTGGTCAGACAGGAAGTTACTTTCCGCCCTATCAGAACCAATCCTGATGGCGCACGACCCAGGAATTTTCGTGCCGACTTCTTTGAGGTAATACTTAGCAACCTGCGTAGCCTAAGGAACAAGGTGCACGAGTTGGGTCTACATCTAGACAAATCTCGTCCCGACATACTTGCTTTTACTGAGACGTGGTTGTCTCCGGATATCACGGACTGTGAGGTATATTTACCTGGCTGCGCGCTGCTTAGAACTGATCGCACCTTTGATCGCCGAGGCCGTGGCGTGGTAATGTATGTGAGCTGTAACTTAGATGTGTTGAGGACTTGCACATTTCAGTCATCGGATCAGACTGTTGAAGCCCTATCGGCTGTTTTGTGCACTTCTCTACCCAGTTTACAGTTATAGTGATATACAGAAGTCCTGGAAGTTCCTCCAGGGGATACTTGACTTTATTCGTACTCAGTCGGCGAATGAGTGTTTAGTGCTAGGGGATTTCAACCTCCCGGAAATCTGTTGGGCGGATCTTTCTTGCAATTCGGCATTAGTAACATTCGGTGCAGACTTTCTTGAACTGACTCTCCAAGTGCCTTTGCACCAGTTCGTTGACTTTCCCACTAAGTATATGGACAACCAAATACCATCTACTTTGGATTTGGTTTTCGCTAAGTCCATGGACTTCGTGACTGACATTTTGCACGGTGCACCTCTAGGGTCCAGCGATCACGCATGCATATCCTTTCGATGTGCGCTTTCAAGGCACCAGGAGACCGCTGTTGAATTACTTCCGAATATTTGGCGGGCGGACTTTAGTGCAATGCGAACTAAGACTTCAGTTCTGAACTGTGAGATTTCGATGGCTGACTCTGTCCAATTAGCCTGGGGAAAATTTAAGGCATACCTTACGGAGGTTTCCACTCCCTATATTCCACTTATTAGGAAAAGAGGGTTAAGGGCACAGCCTCCATGGATAGATACCACAGGCAAGTACCTACTCAACAAACGGTCTATATGCTGGCGAACCTACCAAGCAGCTCCATCAGCCAGTACCTATGATAGTTATCAAGAGAATAAAAATAAATGCAAGCAACATCTCAGAACTGCTCGTCTTCAATACAAGCAGGGTTTCGCGGACTCGGCCGCTGCTAATCCCAAGAAGTTTTTTGCTTACGTTAAAAGACGCAGCGGAGCAAAACTGTTTATACCAGCTTTATTGCGAGCAGACCTGACCCGTGCGCAAACTGACTATGACAATGCTTGTATACTGAGTGATAAGTATACTGCGGTCTTTGCTCGGAAGACCGCTTTACCACAGGTTGAATTGGTTTCAAGAGTTCCAGCGTATTCTTGCTTAGCTGAATTCAGCATAACGGAGACTCAAGTCTTCGAGCTACTGCAAGGCATTAATCCCTCTAAAGCTTCCGGTCCCGATTCAATTCAGCCGCAGCTGTTGCATGAACTGGCCACTGAGCTGAGTGGACCGCTCACGTGCGTATTTTCAATATCGCTGGACAGCTGCAGCCTAATTTTGGAATGGAAGGAGGCTATCATCTGTCCGATTTTTAAGGGCGGTGACAGCGCTCTACCCGCGAACTACCCACCTGTCAGTTTGACAAGCGTAGTAGTCAAGTTGTTCGAGAAGCTGATAAGGGATTCAGTGGAGAACCACCTGAATCGATTCAACCTTCTCAGTGTTGCGCAGCATGGATTCCGCAACGGATTTTCATGTCAGACTAATCTACTTGTAGCTCGTGAAAGCTGGGCCGAAGCGGTAGACAGTGGCCACGCTTTAGACGTGATATTCGTATATTTTTCGAAAGCTTTTAACATTGTTCCACATCTTCGGCTCTCACTAAAGTTGAGGTCTTACCGGATATCTGGTGGCGCCCTTCAATGGGTGTCTGCCTTATTTGAGGGGAAGGTACAGTGCGTACGGGTGGGGCGTAGCCTTTCGCTCCGGCAAGCTGTCCTTAGTGGCGTTTGCAGGGCTCGGTATTGGGGCCATTGTTGTTCGCGATCTATGTAAATGACTTGCCGGGAGAGCTAGGGGTGTCATCATTAATGTTTGCTGACGACCTTAAGCTCTGGAATATTGTGGATATCCCGGGGGTCCTGAGGCAATTCAGCGTGCCTTGGATAGGCTCTGAGAATGGTCTATCTTATGGCTGATGCCTATAAATAGGGCCAAGTGCTCTGTTCTCCGAATCGGAGCTGCTAATCCTCCCACCCGATATGTTGTCGACGGTGGTGAAATCCCTGTTGTCACTCAGCAGGTTGATTTAGGAGTCGTACACGCATCAGCACTTCATTCTGGAGACAACTGGAAGAAGGCTGCTTGTCGAGGGTTTCGTATGATGTGGTTTATCCGCCGCTATTTCGGAATCTTAACGGCCAAGTTGTTTGTGAAGCTATTTTCGGCATTCGTCCGACCCCACCTGGAATATTCTATTCAGGCTTGTCCACCATGTCTTAACCGAGACAAAATGGACTTGGAGAGGGTGTTACGAGTGGGCACTCGGTTAGTGCAGGGTCTACGGGGACAGACGGATCCTGAACGCTTGCTCAGTTTGGGTATGTACTCCATGAACTACCGAAGGATAAGAGGGGACCTGATTCTCACTTTTCGTATTTTGACGGGTAAGATTGACCCGGACTTGTCAGGGCTATTTAGTCCCACTGCGTTACCTAGTCTCCGCGGTCACCCACTGAAACTGCATAAACCACGTTCTGATAGGATTAGAACGGAAACTCGTCTGTCGCGCCGAGTTATAGATTGCTGGAATTCGCTTCCAGATCACGTGGTTAGGGAACCTACGGTTAAGGGTTTTGCGCGCCAGCTCGATGCTCTTGGGTGGCAACAGCAAACCTTTCCTTTTTCCTAGCTGACTCACCTTCACTTTTCAGTTCTTTTTTATTGACTCAAATATCTTGGTATTCCACTTGCTTAGCTCTTACCACCTTCTCTTTTGCCTCCTGCGTTTAATTTTTTCTTTTTCTTACTTCACGTAACCGATACAGCAGGGACTGCTAAGGCAGGATACGTGGGCATTAATTGGTTGGACTTGGTGTGATGCGGTCTTTGAATTAGGTCCATCAGTATTTCGAAGTTCACCAACTCCTGGTTCAACGACACGCCGAAGAAGAAACACTCACGTGATCATCCTATCGTTCCAGCCCCGCTTGAACTTGAACTTGAACTTGGAAACGTCGCTAGGTAACATCTATGGCGGTAAATTGAAATTTTTGAACATGCTGTCCCTTTGAGGTTTTACTTTCAAAGGACGGTGCCGGAACGGTGTTTACAAGTGTTGTGCAAAAAGTTTGACTTTGTCAAATTTTGCTCGTTCCAATGCATTTTGCATCATCGTTTCCCCGGAGTACGTCGTACCCGTTTTCGGGTACTTACCAACGTCGTCCGTCTTTTTCGGGTTCAGCCTCTGGCTACTTTTCCGGTATTTTTGCGTTTTGTAATCCGTTTTGCACCTTGTTTAACCCAAAACTGTTTCTGTGGACTGCCCTGCAGGTAACAGCTTGTCGGTTTTACCTTTTGATACTTATTTTACACTCTTTGAAAGCGTCATGTCGGATTCACTGAATACCGGCGCTAATGTGTCTTCGGCTGCGCTGATCAGCGAATCTAATGCTGTATGCGGCAGCGGAAGCTGCTCAAGGCCCGCGACGGACGAGTCTGGTGGCGTGCAGTGCTATGTATGCAACTGCTGGTACCATGGGACCTGTACCAATTTGAGCCCTGCTCAGTACGCAATGCTTTCGACTAGCGATAGCATGCTGTTCAATTGTCTTCTATGCCGTCGCCGTCGATCTACGCGCCTTGAGATCACTGAGGAGACATGGAGGAACTTCGGGCTGGGTAACCAGCAGTTGTGGTCCTTCCTCATACATCTTGGTCGGAAAGTAGAGTTATTGGTGAGGAATATGGGAGTCTCTATTAATGTCGGCTCATTGGAGGAAGACACGCAACCAACCTCAATTCCTGTCGATGAAAATCCGACTGAGGTGCTGGATACCGTGTCGTGTGTCCCAGCGGTCCAGAATGCCTCTAAAGGGGCCTCTGGTGTCGTACTGGAAACCGTCCAAAGCGAGACCGAACTTATGGCCCCTGGGCCCAATAAAAGTAAGAGGAAGAGGGCCAAGAAAGTCCGTAAGGCTGCCCCAAACCCTGAGGTTACTAAATACATTAAGGTATTAGAGTTGGAAGACAAAACTCCAACTCCAATTACCCCAGTTCTATTGGCGAAGCAACGCAAAGTCTGAAAAGACTGGACCGGTGAGGGAGCCGGAGGCAGAGAATAAAGCCTCAACCTCAAATACTCCAGCACACTTGGCGAAGAAACGCGCCGTGTCATCTGCCAAACCGGTCAAAACTGGGGTTGCGTCGAAGACGCGTGGAGTGAATACGCCTCGTCGAGGTGATACTTTTACTGATAGGACAGCGGTACTCCACTACAGTCGTAGATCTCGCGTACAACTGGAACGAATCAAAACCCTTGCGATAGGTTAGGGAACATATGACCATCCACTGAGCCATAGATGTAATTCGACTAAAATGTGATCATGAGCAATAGGTAGGGGCAGGTGGGGTGATATGGAAGGTAATGCCCCCGATCTAGTTACCAGAGATAATGCAGCGGGAATGGCACGTTAAAAGAAATAGGGATATCTGACGGTCAATGTGTGCTGCACATTCCCTTCATGTATATGACTTATGAGGCCGTGTTGAATGGATTATGTGATCACCGCTATGACATCACAGGAAGAATATATCTAGTAAAAGCTGATCCGTCCTCGCCTATAATTACCCTTGGAAACACCGCAACAATAGGTTTGGACCAGCCGCAGGACATTTGTGTCTGCAGAGGAAGCATGCGTGAGTTGCGCTGTACCAACTTAAGCTACAACGACGCCAACTGACTCAGCTCCTTCGCCACAGAAGAAGCACGGACACTGTTGTGCTGGCGAGGGATATGAACGCACAAGTTGGAAGGTTGTCCACTGATGAACTGCATCTGAGCGGTGAGCACGGCGTAGGCGTAGCGTAGGCGTAGGCGTGAGCGGTTACTTCATTTGTGTGAAGATGCTCGCTTATTTCTTGCGAGCACTAATTTCCGACACCGCACCCGCCGGAAGGTGACTTGGCGCCCACCAGCCTCGAACCAGCCTTGGACGCAGATCGATCACATTGCTATTAGTTACCGCTGGAGAGGCTGCTTCCGGAATTTTCGCTCAATTTGGTAGCACATGTTTGGACACCGATCATGCACTTGTATGTGCTGACATGCGGAGGCGCTTCGGCGGACGCCCACGACGACGCTGTGAGCGCATTGACACCAGCCAACTGACAAACCTAGCTGTTCTGAATGCGTATCGAAGTACGCTGACATGCGAGTTTAGTAATCGCTCACTGAAGACAATTGATGGTCACTGGTCACATATTCGCCAGACCTTACTAGCAGCGGGAAAATCCTCATGTGGTATGTCTAATAGTCAACATGGACATTGGATCTCTTCTCGGTCTCTGGAACTTATCGACACTCGCCGGCATATCCCGGCTGAAAGCGAGCACAATGAAACTCGCAAAGAGCTTCGGGCAACATTCCGCGCTAGGCTGAAGAGAGATCGCGAATCTTGGTGGTCTCATCGTGCGTCCTATGTTATACATAAAAATGTTTCTTTCTTCCTTGTAGCTGGCTGGTAACTTATCGGAACGAGGCCTAACCGTTGATGTAAGCTCAACTGGCATGCGCTAATTGCGCTTATCTTCGGTAATTTTGTTGCGTTTGTAGCATTTTTGAGTAACTTGTGGACATGTTTTTCCTTATCACGGATTCATTGCTAACCAACTTACTTCATATGCTAACTTAGCGAAGAGTTATGCCACCGTATCTGTATGCATTATTGGATTTATGTTATTTCATTTTGTCGTTTCAAGTGATTGGCTGTTGCGTGCTATCCCCGGTGTGGCTGCGCTTGATGTGCATGTTGACAAGGTGCCTACCTGTCTATTACCCACTACCTCGTCCATACTGGCTCCAGGAGACAGTTGGTCGTTGCTGGGGGGGACGGGGTGCACGGTCCTTGTGGCCGTGCTAGGCTCGAAGAGTGGTTCCATGCACTCAGTGTGGAACGGACTACGGTCCAGCCACCGCCTTGTGTGCGCTTGATTCCCCAAATACAGTGTGCTTGTGTTTGCCTGTGAAGGAGTGTGGGCCGGCTCCGTTGATGAAACGTGGTTCCCATCCACATGCCTCCCGGTCTTATTCCTTCGGGTTTACACTGGATATGGGGTGTGTGGTTGGAGCTGTGGGTGGTGCAGCGCAAGCCATCCATGGTCCCTCTGTAGGCGCAGGCGTCCTGTGGCTTGCCACAGTGACAGGCAAATCCGAAACCGGATGCCGCCAACCATGTATGTATGTGTGCCCCATGCTGAGGCTGATGTTGCATTCTTGATGCTTCTTCACCGCAGTTGGGCTAAACCAACTTACACTTAAACTAGGTCTCTTTAAGCTGCATAAATTTCATTCCAGTTTATTTGGTTAGTTTTGCCTATCTGAATAGTCTTCTATTAGCTGGCCACGTCGCTTACGCTAATTGCGCTTATCTTCGGTAATTTTGTTGCGTTTGTAGCATTTTTGAGTAACTTGTGGACATTTTTTCCTTATCACGGATTCATTGCTAACCAACTTACTTCATATGCTAACTTAGCGAAGAGTTATGCCACCGTATCTGTATGCATTATTGGATTTATGTTATTTCATTTTGTCGTTTCAAGTGATTGGCTGTTGCGTGCTATCCCCGGTGTGGCTGCGCTTGATGTGCATGTTGACAAGGTGCCTACCTGTCTATTACCCACTACCTCGTCCATACTGGCTCCAGGAGACAGTTGGTCGTTGCTGGGGGGGACGGGGTGCACGGTCCTTGTGGCCGTGCTAGGCTCGAAGAGTGGTTCCATGCACTCAGTGTGGAACGGACTACGGTCCAGCCACCGCCTTGTGTGCGCTTGATTCCCCAAATACAGTGTGCTTGTGTTTGCCTGTGAAGGAGTGTGGGCCGGCTCCGTTGATGAAACGTGGTTCCCATCCACATGCCTCCCGGTCTTATTCCTTCGGGTTTACACTGGATATGGGGTGTGTGGTTGGAGCTGTGGGTGGTGCAGCGCAAGCCATCCATGGTCCCTCTGTAGGCGCAGGCGTCCTGTGGCTTGCCACAGTGACAGGCAAATCCGAAACCGGATGCCGCCAACCATGTATGTATGTGTGCCCCATGCTGAGGCTGATGTTGCATTCTTGATGCTTCTTCACCGCAGTTGGGCTAAACCAACTTACACTTAAACTAGGTCTCTTTAAGCTGCATAAATTTCATTCCAGTTTATTTGGTTAGTTTTGCCTATCTGAATAGTCTTCTATTAGCTGGCCACGTCGCTTACGCTAATTGCGCTTATCTTCGGTAATTTTGTTGCGTTTGTAGCATTTTTGAGTAACTTGTGGACATTTTTTTCCTTATCACGGATTCATTGCTAACCAACTTACTTCATATGCTAACTTAGCGAAGAGTTATGCCACCGTATCTGTATGCATTATTGGATTTATGTTATTTCATTTTGTCGTTTCAAGTGATTGGCTGTTGCGTGCTATCCCCGGTGTGGCTGCGCTTGATGTGCATGTTGACAAGGTGCCTACCTGTCTATTACCCACTACCTCGTCCATACTGGCTCCAGGAGACAGTTGGTCGTTGCTGGGGGGGACGGGGTGCACGGTCCTTGTGGCCGTGCTAGGCTCGAAGAGTGGTTCCATGCACTCAGTGTGGAACGGACTACGGTCCAGCCACCGCCTTGTGTGCGCTTGATTCCCCAAATACAGTGTGCTTGTGTTTGCCTGTGAAGGAGTGTGGGCCGGCTCCGTTGATGAAACGTGGTTCCCATCCACATGCCTCCCGGTCTTATTCCTTCGGGTTTACACTGGATATGGGGTGTGTGGTTGGAGCTGTGGGTGGTGCAGCGCAAGCCATCCATGGTCCCTCTGTAGGCGCAGGCGTCCTGTGGCTTGCCACAGTGACAGGCAAATCCGAAACCGGATGCCGCCAACCATGTATGTATGTATGTATGTATGTATGTATGTATGTATGTATGTATGTATGTATGTATGTATGTATGTATGTATGTCGTAGTGGGCAATGGCAGAGCGCATTGCCAACGACGGGTCCTGCAGAGGATTACGACGAGCCGGCGCAGCGTTTGTAGGCACGCTGATTTCGATTTACTAACCGCGTGCTTGCATGCTAAGTCTCTCTATTTCAGGTGGTGGGTTTACAGTTTGTGCCTACAGTTTGTGCCTAATGCTTTCCTTTCTCATATGAATATCTCCCTGTACTCTATTCCATTAACTTGCACACATAGCTTCAGCCAATTGTATTCGATTTCCATAACATTTTTGTGTTCGTGGCATTCCGTGAACTATACTTCCTGACCTCGTGCACTTAGCTAGGATTTGTTTGTAAACAACTTATTACGTATGCTATTTAATTAAGGTTTATGTCACCGTTTCCTTATGCATTAATCGAGTTTTTCTCTCTTTTTCTCTCTCTCTCTCAAGTGATTGGCTGTTGTTTGATATCCCTGGTGTGGCTGCGCTTGATGTGCATGTTGACAAGGTGCCTACCTGTCTATTACCCACTACATCGTCCATACTGGCTCCAGGAGACAGTTGGTCGTTGCTGGAGGGGACGGGGTGCACGGTTCTTGTGGCCGTGTTAGGCTCGAAGAGTGGTTCCATGCACTCAGTATGGAGCGGACTACGGTCCAGCCACCGCCTTGTGTGCGCTTGATTCCCCAAATACAGCGTGCTTGTGTTTGCCTGTGAAGGAGTGTGGGCCGGCTCCGTTGATGAAACGTGGTTCCCATCCACATGCCTCCCGGTCTTATTCCTTCGGGTTTACACTGGATATGGGGTGTGTGGTTGGAGCTGTGGGTGGTGCAGCGCAAGCCATCCATGGTCCCTCTGTAGGCGCAGGCGTCCTGTGGCTTGCCACAGTGACAGGCAAATCCGAAACCGGATGCCGCCAACCATGTAGGATATGTTTAAAATCATGGGAATCGAAGGCGGTTGATCGGCGTGCATGGCGCGATCTAATCACGAAGGCAGTTGCTGAGGTGCGGGAGAAAGCCCTCATGCATGCAAAGAAGAAGCGGCAAGCACCGATGAATTGTACTCCATCGGCATCGAGCGCATTGTGTTGTGGAACATGCGGTCGCGAGTGCCTTAGTCAGGCAGGCCTAGTGAGCCATGAGAGAGGTCACTCGGAACCACTGCCGAAGCGACGACGGGTCCCGCAGTGAACGTAGGCAGCACCGGCGCAGCGTTTGTAGGCACGCTGAATTCGATTTACTAACCGCGTGCTTGCATGCTAAGTCTCTTTATTTCAGGTGGTGGGTTTTCGGTTCTCTCCTAATGCCTTTCTTTCTCATATAAATGTCTAGTGGGGCATGAGCTAGGTCCTTTGGGGCCACTACAGAAGCGACGATGGGTCCTGCAGAGAATTACGACGAGCCGGCGCAGCGTTTGTAGGCACGCTGATTTCGATTTACTAACCGCGTGCTTGCATGCTAAGTCTCTTTATTTCAGGTGGTGGGTTTACAGTTTTTACCTTAATGCTTTTCTTTCTTATATAAATATCTCCATGTACTCTATTCCATTAACTTGCACATATCGCTTTAGCCAGTTGTATTCGATTTCCATAAGATTTTTGTGTTCGTGGCATACCGTGAACTATACTTCCTGACTTCGTGCACTTAGCTGGGATGTGTTTGTAAACAACTTATTACGTATGCTATTTAATTAAGGTTTATGTCACCGTTTCCTTATGCATTAATCCAGTTTTTCTCTTTTTCTTTCTCTCTCTCTCAAGTGATTGGCTGTTGTTTGATATCCCTTGGTGTGGCTGCGCTTGATGTGCATGTTGACAAGGTGCCTACCTGTCTATTACCCACTACCTCGTCCATACTGGCTCCAGGAGACAGTTGGTCGTTGCTGGAGGGGACGGGGTGCACGGTTCTTGTGGCCGTGTTAGGCTCGAAGAGTGGTTCCATGCACTCAGTATGGAGCGGACTACGGTCCAGCCACCGCCTTGTGTGCGGTTGATTCCCCAAATACAGCGTGCTTGTGTTTGCCTGTGAAGGAGTGTGGGCCGGCTCCGTTGATGAAACGTGGTTCCCATCCACATGCCTCCCGGTCTTATTCCTTCGGGTTTACACTGGATATGGGGTGTGTGGTTGGAGCTGTGGGTGGTGCAGCGCAAGCCATCCATGGTCCCTCTGTAGGCGCAGGCGTCCTGTGGCTTGCCACAGTGACAGGCAAATCCGAAACCGGATGCCGCCAACCATGTATGTATGAGTGCCCCATGCTGAGGCTGATGTTGCATTCTTGATGCTTCTTCACCGCAGTTGGGCTAAACCAACTTACACTTAAACTAGGTCTTTTTAAGCTGGATAAATTTCATTCCGCTTTATTTGGTTTGTTCTGCCTCCCTGAATAATGTTCTATTAACTGGCCACGTTGCTTACACTAATTGCGCTTATCTTCGGTAATTTTGTTGCGTTTGTAGCATTTTAAGTAACTTGTGGACATTTCTTACTTATCACGGATTTGTTGCTAACCAACTTACTTCATATGGTAATTTAGCGAAGAGTTATGCCACCGTATCTGTATGCATTATTGGATTTATTTTATTTCAGCTTGTCGTTTAAAGTGAATGGCTGTTGTTTGATATCCCTGGTATGGTTGCGCTTGATGTGTATGTTGACAAGGTGCCTACCTGTCTATTACCCACTACATCGTTCATACTGGCTCCAGGAGACAGTTGGTCGTTGCTGGAGGGGACGGGGTGCACGGTTCTTGTGGCCGTGCTAGGCTCAAAGAGCGGTTCCATGCACTCAGTGTGGAGCGGACTACGGTCCAGCCACCGCCTTTCTCATATAAATGTCTAGTGGGCCATGAGCTAGGTCCTTTGGGGCCACTACAGAAGCGACGACGGGTCCTGCAGATAACTACGACGAGCCGGCGCAGCGTTTGTAGGCACGCTGAATTCGATTTACTAATCGCATGCTTGCATGCTAAGTCTCTTTATTTCAGGTGGTGGGTTTTCGGTTCCCTCCTAATGCCTTTCTTTCTTTCTCATATAAATGTCTAGTGGATAAATGTCTAGTGGGCAATGCGCTGTGCCATTTGGGGCCACTACAGAAGTGACGACGGGTCCTGCAGAGAATTACGACGAGCCGGCGCAGCGTTTGTAGGCACGCTGATTTCGATTTACTAACCGCGTGCATGCATGCTAAGTCTCTCTATTTCAGGTGGTGGGTTTACAGTTTGTGCCTAATGCTTTCCATTCTCATATGAATATCTCCATGTACTCTATTCCATTAACTTGCACACATAGCTTCAGCCAATTGTATTCGATTTCCATAACATCTTTGTGTTCGTGGCATTCCGTGAACTATACTTCCTGACCGCGTGCACTTAGCTAGGATTTGTTTGTAAACAACTTATTACGTATGCTATTTAATTAAGGTTTATGTCACCGTTTCCTTATGCATTAATCGAGTTTTTCTCTTCTTCTTTCTCTCTCTTTCAAGTTTTTGGCTGTTGTTTGATATCCCCGGTGTGGCTGCGCTTGATGTGCATGTTGACAAGGTGCCTACCTGTCTATTACCCACTACCTCGTCCATACTGGCTCCAGGAGACAGTTGGTCGTTGCTGGAGGGGACGGGGTGCGCGGTTCTTGTGGCCGTGTTAGGCTCGAAGAGTGGTTCCATGCACTCAGTATGGAGCGGACTACGGTCCAGCCACCGCCTTGTGTGCGGTTGATTCCCCAAATACAGCGTGCTTGTGTTTGCCTGTGAAGGAGTGTGGGCCGGCTCCGTTGATGAAACGTGGTTCCCATCCGCATGCCTCCCGGTCTTATTCCTTCGGGTTTACACTGGATATGGGGTATGTGGTTGGAGCTGTGGGTGGTGCAGCGCAAGCCATCCATGGTCCCTCTGTAGGCGCAGGCGTCCTGTGGCTTGCCACAGTGACAGGCAAATCCGAAACCGGATGCCGCCAACCATGTATGTATGTGTGCCCCATGCTGAGGCTGATGTTGCATTCTTGATGCTTCTTCACCGCAGTTGGGCTAAACCAACTTACACTTAAACTAGGTCTTTTTAAGCTGGCTAAATTTCATTCCGCTTTATTTGGTTTGTTCTGCCTCCCTGAATAATGTTCTATTAACTGGCCACGTTGCTTACACTAATTGCGCTTATCTTCGGTAATTTTGTTGCGTTTGTAGCATTTTAAGTAACTTGTGGACATTTCTTACTTATCACGGATTTGTTGCTAACCAACTTACTTCATATGGTAATTTAGCGAAGAGTTATGCCACCGTATCTGTATGCATTATTGGATTTATTTTATTTCAGCTTGTCGTTTAAAGTGAATGGCTGTTGTTTGATATCCCTGGTATGGTTGCGCTTGATGTGTATGTTGACAAGGTGCCTACCTGTCTATTACCCACTACATCGTTCATACTGGCTCCAGGAGACAGTTGGTCGTTGCTGGAGGGGACGGGGTGCACGGTTCTTGTGGCCGTGCTAGGCTCAAAGAGCGGTTCCATGCACTCAGTGTGGAGCGGACTACGGTCCAGCCACCGCCTTGTGTGCGGTTGATTCCCCAAATACAGCGTGCTTGTGTTTGCCTGTGAAGGAGTGTGGGCCGGCTCCGTTGATGAAACGTGGTTCCCATCCGCATGCCTCCCGGTCTTATTCCTTCGGGTTTACACTGGATATGGGGTATGTGGTTGGAGCTGTGGGTGGTGCAGCGCAAGCCATCCATGGTCCCTCTGTAGGCGCAGGCGTCCTGTGGCTTGCCACAGTGACAGGCAAATCCGAAACCGGATGCCGCCAACCATGTCAACAC
>OX104069.1:31280842-31302094 GCA_944474145.2 Dicrocoelium dendriticum
AGTTGCTTATTCGCCGTTGCAGTTTACGTTTTTCCTTCAGTTGGTTGGCTCAAGTGTACTTTAGTAGCTTCCCTTCATTTTGCCTTCAAACTATATAAGCAAGTGTGATTTCATGTATACAAGTCTCCTTCTGGCTCGTCTTTGGACTTCTTCTTACGGTCGTGGGGTGAAGGCATCAGCGGCGACACAACAACGGTGAACTAATTCGCATCGTCACCGTCATCTGGTATGATGGGCGGAGCACTTTGAAAATCAATTCAACTGGCCAACAGCGCAACTGAGTCTATCTCTCGGGGTTCACATGTTCCTTGGTACGTGGACGTTTCTCCACCGACAGAGACTGAGGTTCCCAATGTGTTTCGCCTACTAAAGCGCCGCAAGTCACCTGCCCCAGATGAACTTCCTCCTGCCCTCTTTAAACATGAAGATCCTGCTCTCACTTGCGAACTGACACCACTTCCATTAGATTTGGACCACTGAAACCATACCATCCTACTGGAATTTAGTGGATGTTGTACGTTTACAAAAAGGATACCGGACCGTTTGCTCCAGCTATCGTGGCATCAGCCTCATTTGTGTCGTATCCAAGCTGCTCGCTGCCGTACTCTTACGAGGCTCAGTTGCGTCAGGTAGCAGCACCTGCGTGAACAACAAGCTGGATTTCGCCCGCGTCGCGGTTGCTTCGATCACATCTTTACGATCCGCTGAGACTTGAACATCGCCATGCATTCAGTCGACCAACTATAGTCATATTCTTGAATGTTTGAACCGCTTTTGACACTGTTGACAGAGTGGTTCTTTGGGACTGCTTACTGAAGTGGGGCATACCTGAGATATACATCAGCATTCTCCGTGCTATTTATCATCAAACTTCGGGCCGCGTGCTGGCATACGGAGAAACTTCGCCCCCTTTCAGTATCGCTAGTGGTATTAGGCTGGGTTGCCCAGCCCCTCCGTTCTTGTTCAACTTCGGTATGGACGAGATCCTTGATATTGCCCTGAATAACTCTGAGCCATGTAGGGTTGAACTGTTCCCTGATGACCGTCTTCGGAACTTAGGATACACCGATGATATCGCTGTGATTTACGAGTCCTCTCAAGCCGCCCAACATGTGCTGCTTAAACTGGAGATCTCCGCCACCTAATTTGGGTTGCGCTTTGCCCCTTCCAAATGTAAGGTCCTATTACAGGGCTTGCCAAGCGCATGTTCTTCTCTTACTCTTTCAGGGCATCCGTTGGAAATGATCGCCAAATTCATTTATCTTGGGATTTGTCTTAGTATTGGTGGTTTGACAGACGACATCTCCCTTCTTGTCATCAAGGCTATAGTCTCTTTTGCTAGTCTTCTTCACCTGTGACTTCGTTGTGATCTCATCCTTGCTCTCATAGGACGAGTTTATACGGTACGAGCGATGCTGCTGTACGGCTGTGAGACTTGGCCCGTTCTCAAATACGATGTTCAGCGGCTACCTGTCTTCGATCACCTCTGCCTACGGAGCACTGCTGGTGTGCGATGGCAACCTCAAATCAGTAATGAAGAAATCCGTCGGCGAGTCCTCAGTTCTAGCGAACTCCGCCGATCGATTGACATCATTATCTCACTGTGGAGGCTCCGCTGGCTTGTACATGTGCTTTACATGTCTACCCAGCGGCTACCACGGCGAGCCCTATGCGCGAGCCGATAGCTTGCCTTTCCATCATTGGGTTAACAGGTATTCGATTAGTGCGGTTGATAAGAACGGTTTTAACGGCATAATATGTCCTCTGGACTGCGGATGTTATGCGCTTCTTTGTTCTCAAATTGGCAAAATTACCCTTAAATGTTAGCTCGATATCGACCTCTTAAGACACTGTCGAAACCTTCTGTCCCGACACCCTCGCCTGACTGTTTGTCGATGAATCTTCTTGGATAGCTATTTTCCAACTTCGTATCTTTGATCGAGTTTATCTCATCATCTAACCTGTCGGTTGTGCATTTTTTCACGTACGGTTGAATAGTATCTTGACTAAGGTCCACTTGTACCGCATTGGAAAAAGCTGGTAAATTGAAGGTACTGCCATGACCAAGTCGGCTTACAGTTAACCTTTTTTGATGGACCCGTGTGCTCTTCGGTAAATCAACACGTTCAGGTATGGGAGGCAATTGTTTATCTTTGTGTCGCTGGTTACTTTCAGATTCGTATGCACGTTATTCAGGCGATCGGCCAGACACGCCATGTGCTCCTCTGATGAGATAGACACTAAACTATCATCCACGTACCGCATTTAGTAGAAAAGAAGCGATATTACTACACTCAACGTTTCACTCATTGACAAGAATAAGCTGCTAGAACTGGGCCCAACGGACTAACCATGGCCACTCCATTTATCGGGCGATAAGGAATCTTTTGGCATTGGAAACCGGTGTTCTCAGTGCACGGTAGTAGGCTGTCCTTCAATAATTCACATGGCATTGGAAGAGTTAAATCGGAGCAATCTGTAATCAACATTGGTGGAAAGCGATTGTACATCCAATGTAGACATGACTTTATCGGATAGGTAAAATTCATCTAAAGCCTCTGTAAGCTCGGAAGAGTCCTGCCGACGGTGTGGAATAGTCTGCCGCTTTAACGGCGCAAGAACTTCCACCAGCCAACGATTCAACTTATGTTGTGCTTAGTTTGCCATTGACAAGCTTGGTCTAAGCGGTAGACCACATTTATGGCACTTCGGCAAACCGTATAGCTGAGGTATGTTGGACCCTCCTGGTTTTAGGCTGTTATATACTTCATCAACAATCACACGGTGTAAGAAGAGCAAATTTAGGTGTTCCGTGATACGTCTTTCCACTTCATTAACATCCTCTATTCTTGTAAGGGGTTTAAATTTGCTAGCATCACTCAGTGAGTCTTGTATTTTTTGTGTGTATTCTTCCTTGCACATAATGACGGCTCCTGAACCTTTGTTTGGCTTAAGTACAATCACCCACTTCGTCCTCAGCTCTCGTAGTGCACGATGGTGACGGCTTATAAGCAAACACTTCCCACGCACTGGCGTTATTGTGACCTCGTGGGCAATATAAATTAGTTTGTTTCTAAACTATTTTGACATGTCTGGACTAGACACCTGTAATCCTGCTAACTGGTCATAAAAGTTTTCAAACTGTGCCTCTATGGACAAGCGGTTTAGCTTACCAGGTTGGACTTGTAATTCATTCCGAGCGATAATGTTCCCAGTTGTAAGGCATCAAGGGGAACATTTGACAGGATTAATATGTACATATTGGGGTCACGATACGCAGTTCCCGGTTGTCAAATATACCACCTGCGTTTATCCACTGACCCAGAAGCAGCTGTAGCAGATTTGACTTTTGGGTAGCACAGTAAAAAACCGAAGCTGGGTTGCTCAACTGGTTCCCAGTTAACAGTAGCCTATACACAGCTCAGCTTCAGGGACCTTGTCGTGTCAACAAGTATCACAAA
Organism: Dicrocoelium dendriticum; assembly: GCA_944474145.2. Classification (NCBI taxonomy): domain Eukaryota; kingdom Metazoa; phylum Platyhelminthes; class Trematoda; order Plagiorchiida; family Dicrocoeliidae; genus Dicrocoelium; species Dicrocoelium dendriticum. The sequence goes on from OX104069.1 coordinate 31,284,304, forward strand.
AGAACACGCAGCTTGTTTGTCATTTCTGCCTACGCCGCAAAGGACTGTAGCCGCGACTCCTTCAAGGACGGATTTTACGGCGAACTTCACCTTCTTATGAGTAGCGTGGGCATGACAGATATCATTGTACACGCTGGCGATTTTAATGCACAGGTCAGTCGCCTGCTTCCACATGAACGCTACCTTTGGGGTCATCACGCGTCTAACGAGAGACACTCAGATAACGGTGACCAGCCCTTCACAGTGTGCGAGGACAATCACCTGTTTCAAGCACGCAATCCAGGCGAAAACATAAAGTTCCGCATTCTGGCGCTCGTCGTCGTCAACACAATTCTGGTCCCAGCTCGACCACATCGCAATCGGTTTCCGATGGTAAGATAGTATACAGAAGTGCAGGTCATTTTGATCAACCTACCTGACTCAGATCACGCGCTGGTTTTTTCGGATATCTGCATGCACTTCGGTTGACCTCGGACACAACTACACCGTAAGATTGGTACAAACAGGTTAGTTGACTCCCGTCCAACTGAGCTGTCGAGCTGCACTATCGGATTCTCTCATCTGCAGCCTAACTCAGTACGTCGAGCAACATTGAGCTTGTTTGCACGAAGCGATGCTTTCCTCTGGTCAATTGCTCCGTGGCCTCAACCAATACGCTTTAGAAAGTTGGGTATCTGCTCGCTCGCTCGCTTGCTGGAACTGTTTGACCGCTGTCAAAATGAATCACCAGAGTCCGCCCATAATTCTAAACGACAGATTTTGAATCGGCAACTAAAACAAATCTTACTTAGTGCACTCGTAGATGGAGAACCCTACTCTCTCAGACAATTTGCGATAATAGATGTCTGTGGAAGATAGTCCATTTTTATTGACAGCACCGGGTTCGCAACGATGAAGTACGGCGTCGCGTCTTGCGAGACATGAGTGTTCCATTTAATCGCCTTGTTGCAGTAAATCAGTTGCGGTGGCTTGGCCAAGTCCTACGCATGTCTTGTGAGCGCTTACTACGCCGCGCCTTGTTTGCGCGCACGGGATCTAATTTGTAGCTAACGCATAAACGTGAGCCAAGCAATTGGCGGCAAATCATGAAATCGATGACCTATTTCGCGATCCTCGGCCCTATACGTCTTCCCGGTTGGGGACCTTAAAATAAGCATTGCCAATGGCTCCACAAACTTGCGCGAACTCTGGATCAATACTTGATCAGTGTGATTACACTTATATTAATCAACTCCTTTGACAGGAAAGAACAAAATGGCATGTACAAACCAACCAAATGTTGTTTACTTTTTTGACACGCACTTTTTACTTCTGTCGCTCATGGCTTTTGGATGGCTCGATACGTACTTATAGACAGGCTAACGGGCTGTGGCCCGTTCTACATAGGATGTAACCACTTTGAGCCAATCACCGTCACGAGGACCTTGAACTTCACCCCCAAGCAATGATTCACCATCTCCTGGAGCCAGTATAGTCTAGGTGGAGGCACCTTGTTATCATTCACATCAAGCGCAGCCAGACGTTGCGTATCGCAACGGAGGTTTCATGTGTCAAGCGCACTATTTTGACTGAGTCGATCGAGTTTAACCCTACTGTGATAACAGAGCACATCATATGCCTCATCAATCTCAATCTTGGCAACTGCCCAATAGCATTTCGAAGCCAGCATATTCACCCTACATTTACATGTATTTGGCCCAATTTATGTATGAACTCAATAAAAGTCACTCAATCAACACGAGTACAACAGCCATGTGAACCAATGCACTGCTTTCATACAATCATACTGACCTGTGGAATAAAGAATAATCAGAGGGAGAGAAGGGGACTTGCTTTAAATGCCTAATATCCTAAGCAAACATTCAGGGTCAAGGCACTTATAGCTTGTGTTAGCACCATGCCGTCAAAAACAGCTGGTTATCGTGCAAGAATAAGGCGGCATCAGCGAGACAGCTTCCTTGTGGCTTTTAATGCCCCGTGTCATAATTAGCAATTACTCCACAGATAACACCAAATACACTTCAAACCGGCAGCCCGACTAGGAGAGGGCAGCAGACGCGCCACTGGTGTCGACTGCTTCCCATATCCTGTAAAGCCACAGGCCAAACACAAAGCGGGTCACGTGAACTCCTGCCCGGAAAGCGATACGGACCGACGGCACCCAGTTTGGTCGACAGTGGCTTCGTTTCCCGCTGGTAACTCAACTTTTAGGCACCTCGAGCCTTGCGCCACCCTGCATCTCGAAGACTGAATAACGCGATGCTAGGAAAACGGTGCCAAGGCATACGTATTACGTGCTCAAACCAATGCAACTTACTCCTTGCTATCTTGTTTTATGGAACTGGCTTGGTTATCACTGCTTAATACTCGAAAACGCAAGTCATCATTGCGGATATGTTGGTGCCATCCGACACCAGCAATATTCCGCAGACAGCGGCGATCAAAGACTTTAATGCGCCTCAGCTCCTCAGAACGAAGGAGCCAAGTCTCACTCCCATTGAACGGGATAGCCCTCGCTGTGGCCCTGCGAACACGGATTTTCAGACAAGAAAAGTTACTTCTGTCGCGAAAGATTATGCAGGTTCAAGAGGGCAGTTCTGGCTTTTGCAACACGTGAACTGATTTCAATTGCTATGTGCCGATCATTGCTGATGCAGCCGCCACGGTAAATGGATTGATCAATCGCCTCCAGTTTCTCGTTATGGAGAGTCAATGCGCCACCAATTTCCACTGTCCCGGTTTCCCGCAAAGGAAGTAACATCCCCTTGTTTACTTCTCCGAGCGCTGAACTCGAAGCCCGTTGACACCTTCCGCGAGCTGTTCCATCCTCCGCTCCACTCCTCTGTGGTGTTCCTCCTTCAGCGCAGCGAGTGGTGCGTTGCGTGGCTATCGAGTAACCTGCGCCAACTCCTCCAGCCGCATCGACGTCTCCAGATATAAATAACCAATTGCGAGAGGACGAGTCGGGCGCACCTAGTTCAACAACCCCGTTAGGGTCGTTGATCCTAATTTCTGACACAACACACATCAAGACTCAGGATATCGAGCGTGCCTGCGTGCAAGTGCAACTTGCTGGCTTCTTTCTATCAGAGTGAAACTGTTGAACGCCGATAGGGAAACGGGGCAGCTTTACTTTATATCGGGCTGTTTCTGATAGGCGTCCACACTCCTTCACAGGCAAACACAAGCATGCCGTATTTAGGAATTAATCGCGCACAAGGCGGTAGCTTGACTATAGTACGCTCCACATTGAGTGCATGGAACCACTCTTCGATCCTATCACGGCCCCAAGGACCGTACATCCCGTCCCCTCCAGCAACGACCAACTGTCTCCTGGGGGCCAGTATGGGTGACCTAGTGGGTAATAGATAGGTAGGCACCTTGTCAACATGCGCATCAATCGCAACCACCCCGGGGATTTCAAGCAACAGCTAATCACTTGAAAAGATGAGACCAAAATTAACTGAAATAACTCGCTAAATGAGCATATGAAATAAATTGGTTACGAACAAATCCGCGATAAGTTCAAGACGTCAAAAAATATATTTTGAGAAAATGCCACAAACGCGAAAATGTTATCGAAGTTATCTACAATTAGCTAAAGCAGTGTGTGCAAGTTTATATACGAAAGTTCATGTAGACATCAGTATTAGATAAAAGAAGCTTTAGGACACTATAGCAAACTCACCATTGGAAATAAAGAGAAAGCGTACAAGCACGCGGTTAGTAAATCGGATGCAGCGTACCTACAAACGCTGCGCCGGTTCTGCCTACGTTCTCTACAGGATCCGTCGCCGCTTCAGTCGTAGCCCAAAGTGACCTCGCTCATGTCTCGCTAGGCCTGCCTGACTCAGGCACTCGCGACCGCATGGTCTACAGCACCACGCGCTCGATGTCGATCGTGTACAACCCATCGGCGCATGCCGCTTCTGCATTTGTCGCTTCATTTCCGCATGCACGAGAGCTTTCACTTTCACTTCGGCAACTGCCTTCGTGAGCAGATCGCACTATTCACGCTGATCAACTGCCTTCGATTCCCGTGACCTGCAGTCAAGACTAGAACGTGATTATGTTCCGTTATCGTAACTTCGGTTTCCCCACATACTGCTTTCCAAACTCAGCTGACCATATAATTGTTGTTTCGGTATCCGCGTCGAATCCATACAGCACACGTGACCGTGCCACCAAAGGTGGCTCAGCAAATGTATGCAGTCCACTGCGTACATTCCACTTCGGCGCAACACACTTCCGTGTCCGTAAATCTGTCGCACCAACCAATGCGCAGAATCTGTCGCAAAAACTGTTGATGGAACCGCTCGAGATATCACATCCCGCCGGTACATAGTCCACGTTTCACTGCCGTATAGGAGAACGGACAGCACTATGGATTTGTACACCATCAGCCTCGTGCCAGCGGTAAGCTGATGGTTGTTCCACATAGGACATCCATACATACACTCATAAGCACGATGCTTGCGTCTGCGCTATTCCACGAGGTTGACATTAGCCATGGTTCCGACGTGAAGACTTCATTCGAATGCTCTCCGTGTCGCGGAGTTCATAAGACTACGACCACTGAAGTAGGACCCTGTTCTCCGTTGTGTCTCAAATTCCTATTGCCCGTTTTCGGTTAGTTTAGGTCGTTCTAGAACTGGTAACGCACTGCACCATTCAGGTGTCGCCTTTTTCATTTGTAACATTGATATCAAGAGCACAAGACGAAAATGCCAAGTTATTGGGGCTCGCATTGTTCTCAGAGAGTTTATCTGATTGTGCACAGTCTGTTTTATAACGGTTCAATTTGGAATGCTATCTTTCCATGCCGCTTGTCGCTTTTGCAAGCTTTTCGTAACTAGCTACACCTGTCGTTTCCGCATCATTTCCCACAACGTTTCCTTGGGCACAACTAGTTGAACTAGGCGCAATCAATCCTAACAGGCAGATATCTTTCATCATTACTGACAATCACTTCCTACGAGGTGCTGCACGCGAACTTTGTTTGTTGAAGCCACGTCGCCTACACATGCTTGGTGGTAATTTGCACGTCTGCTTACTTCCCGAGGGATGCTCTCTGGTTCTTGTAACAGGCCTAAGGTGTTCTACCTTTCATCGAATTAATCTCAACTGCAGTAGACAACGGAGGTACTGTATCAATGGATTTTGCAAAAATATGCCACATAAGTTTCATTAAGTGCGAATTGGCATGTTCTCCCTAGAGCCAACCAGAACGCATTGTAACACAATCATCTCAGCGCGTAACCAATATCTTGCCGTACATCTGTTTGTTGCTGTTTGCATCGTAAATATTCTATCCATTTATTGTGAGCTCAGCTGAGATTCGAAAACCGCATATAAATCGCAACTTCTCTTAGCTTCGTAACAGACATTCCTCTTATCGTGATTGCTTTTTACTATGTCCTAACTATCCGCACTTATATTCAGCCAATGATAGAATTGTGCAACCAGAAGTTGCTGCTCTATACCGGAACGATCTGTGATTCATGAGGGGCGCTCTGACTGCGATTCATCAACACTTGCCTATCGGCGAACGGATGCAAACGGTACCTCTGTTAATGCACGAATTATTTGCTTTTTTCAGAGAACTCAACAGACGGAACCTGACTGACTCCGTGAACAAGCCTGCGGCCGTTTGTGAAATACCACGTTTACATTTGTCTTACACAGTATTTTTGGTGTCTATAAATTTACACCTTTGTACCCAATTTCGTCTTTTTCCTTATAGCGGTGGGATGTTGAAGACAGGAGTTTCAGCCGCAGTCTTGGAAACGCGCTCGCATTACATCTCCTGGTGGTTGTACCAGGCGCCAGTGGATGGGATGCTTTGACCTTAGCCCACGCCGGGTGTACCCCGTTTCACACACCATACCGGCGCCTCGCTACCACACCACCACCGTCAGTCGCGCAGGGCTGGGTGTACCGCAAAGTCAGCCAAACCTACACGGATTCTAACCGGTGACTAGAGATCAACGCCAACTCCATGCAGCGACCTGAGTGCGCTACAGTAACCAAGTAGCAATAACCACTGGGTGGGTCCGTGGTATAGATCGATGGTGTGGGGCCGTCACGATCATGCTGTTGCATAGACGATGCGTTTGTGGGCGATTGTTTTGGTCCAAATATGTATCGGGCACCGCATGAGATTAGTGGGACTTCAATTAAACCATAGAGTGTAAGGTAGCTTCTCGAAGTTACGCATGTGAGCACCAGGTATACTTTGTACATCTATATGTGGCATGAGTGTTTAACGAATTGCTCTCAGCTTCTACATGGAAAACTGCAGATCCTTAGGCAGAGAAACGGTCATTGGCTGGGGTCAGTGCTTCACCAATTGCATAAATCTTTGCTGAGAAGCGATCTCTTGTGTTGTAAGTAGTTATCTGTCTCTTTTGGGGGTTCATTTCCGGACCTCGATGGAGAGGAATGTTTCACATGTGCAGCTGTATCCCCAGCTGCTGGTTTGCTTTAATGCTAACGTATAAAAATGAGCTTATACTGCTAGTCTCTAGGTCACATGCTTCAAACGTTTGGCAGCTTAACAAGCTGCGGATAGCTAGAACCTAGAAAGAGCGAGTAGAGAGGACAACACGAAAACAATGGTAGGAAATCCCATATGCTCGACTGGTTCTGGTTGAAAATTACCTTTTCTTTTCTATAGTTAAATGTTGATGGATCCCAACACCACACCAGACGATACCTTATATCCAGTACAGGCGAGCTATCAGTCTGGAAAAGCAACAGACGATAGATTCGTAATTGCAGGCATTAAGCGCTAAACACGATGGTACAGTATTGGTCAAATTAGATTTTTTTCAATCAGCAGGTTTTTTTATCTTTCATCATACATTTCGTAAGAATCAAATGATGTAACTGTAAAATGGTTATATTTACCAAGAATAACATATATCGAATAAAGATCATCAAGATTTGTATTTCGTAACTGATACTTTGGCAATTTTCAACTAGTTAACATGCGGGGGCATATTATGTGAGATGTTTTCTAAACGATGCCAAATAAATTGGTGTGATGTGTACAGCATTTATGTAAACGGACGGTTACATTTTTATCATTCTTCGTTATTTACAGCTGTAGTCTACATTTCAGGATTACATTTGTCTGGTTTTGAGTCAATTTATTTTCATGTTTAATTACTTTTATTGTCATTTTTCAAGATGTCTTCAAAGTAACGACACAATCGTATTGATCGCTAGCTTTTAGATGGTGTTGGTATATTAACGGGTAATTTAACCCGACCTAACCCCTCGAAAGCGTGCACAAATTGAAATAGTGTTGAAAAGATGTTAAAGGAGTAGAAATTGCAACCAAGATTGGTGTCATCCCAGCGTCTGCATGTCGACTTCGAAAGAAATTGCAAAAGAATTTACTCCTGTCCCATAAACGTTCCGTTAAATGTGGTCGCAGAAGAGAAACAACATCTCAAGACGACTCACTTCTACTAAGGGAAAGTCTAAGGAATCGCAAAGCATCTAGTAGACAGCTACAAGGGATGTTGGAACCGCATGGTGTTGCAGTTAGTTCGGGAACTGTAAGAAGAGGACTTTGGGATTCTGGACTTCGAACTTGCAGGCCTCTGAAGTAGCACAACTTGATCAAACGAATGAAAGAATCACGACAGGAATAGAACAAACAACTTCAAAAATTGTCCAAAGAAGCTTGGGAACGGGTAAGAAACGGAAGTTTTATTTTCATAAGGATATCTCCAGAAAATTTGTGTCTACATTACTTTTGCTATGTTTTCTGCGTTTTTCTGTGTTTTATTTTAGCTGGTGCATCGTCCGATGCTCTGACCAGCAATCTCTATAGGTCCGCCGATTACCTGGCGAACAGATGAGGGAAGAACTGCATCATTCAACGAGTCAAACCTCCCACTCAGGTCATGATATGGAGCTCTATGAGCATCTACGGAACTGGTCGGCTCTCCATCGCCCAGGGTAACATGAACCAGTAGCAGTATAAACAATTACTGGAGCACCAACTGGTCCCTCAGCTGTGTGAATGGTCGAAGGATAAAGATAACCAGGAACAGGAGACTACCTTTTCATGCATGACAGTGCTCCATGTCACATGGTGCGTGAAGTCACCCTGTAGTGACCATGACATTTTACTCCATCAAACATCACATCCAGACTGGTACACATTTTGTTTTACTTTGCACCCATCCAAAGCCTATATATACTGGACTGCAATTTTGAACCAGGTCCGCCGTCTTGCCCGCGCGCTGCCGGCTGTTGTGCTCCGACGTGGCGTAACTCTGCTTCACCACTCTCTCCCATTGTCCTCAAGCTATATTTACATAGCTATTGTACATAGCTATTTTCTCAAGACATTCTTAATAACTTGCCGTCTTCTGTCTTACTGGGCTACGGTTTTCTTGTGTAGCATTCGTCAAGGCGCTACAACCCGTTTTCTTGTAGGTTGTGGTATAGAAGTGTTACCATGGCCTGGTAATAGCCCTGACATGAACCCAATAGAGAATTTATGGGCAATTCTAAAGTCGGAGATGAAGAAAAAATTATTACAAACAAGCAAATGCTCATTAAACAAGTTGTAGCGATCTGGGCTGGCAGTGAAAGCATGACTGAATTTTGTAAAAACCCATTCACTCCCATGCCTTTGCGTATTAACCCCTTGAAAATTGCCAAAGTATCATTTACGAAATACTAACCTATATATAGTTTTCCATTCGACATATGTTATTCTTGATAAATATAACCATTTTACAGTTACATTATTTGATTCTTGCGAGATATGTGATGAAATATGAAAACATTTGCTGATTGAAAAATAATTTCTAATAATTTGGTCAATACTGTATGTAAGTGAAGTTGTGTACCGTCATTGGTCACCGCCTCGTTTCGAGTGCCATCTTACCCTTGTTTGAGTAAACAATCCATATAAACTGAAAGCGGATTGCTTTGAGGAGTGCCTACCGTCTACTTTAGTGCCTGAATCGACAGAGGCTTAAATCATGACATAGATCGAGCTAGTGGCCGATGCGTAGTCCATACGCGCCTCAGTTATCTCTTGAAATTTCTGTGTTGCCAGGCAGCAAACACTAGCGTGTGCATAGCAAGTTGATTTGCGTGGACTGTAGCACAGTATCTGCTTCGGTTAAGCAAGTTTGTTTTACATCATGTGCTATCTGCTAACGACATCAGAGGTAGTTCGTCCCTATGACATGACGACATGTTTGTTTTGGAAGCAATAATTTAATGCTCATTATCCATTGAAGACGTTGTCCAGTTTGATAACTGCCATCGCTTGCTCTGCTTTTGGCCAAGCGATTTTGGACTACGCTACCACGTGTGATCTGCGTAGTGGATCTCCAATTTTGGTCTCGATTGCGCCAGACACAGCGAATGACCAACACTTCCTGTTGAATAACAGTGCCGCGCTTAGCTTGAATATCGAGCTTCATACCGGATTTTTCATCCTTCCTTCGTAACAAGCGTCATTTTAGATGATAACTTGAAGCGACGCACTTCCCCTGCGCTGAGGTTGCATCCAAGCACTTGCTAATTTTGTCGCTCATGACGAACGCATCGAGCGGATTCTTCTGTGCCTCGGAATCCCCTCTGACGGTTGACGCTCATTCCTGATTGCCGGCATGTAGCGATAGTAGTTGTATGTGTTTGATTTTTCTTCTGTCTTCTTCATGTAATAGCTAACAAGCGTCCGCGAATTGCTTATCGGAAAGATCCTGCTTACCATTTGCACCTGTGTAATGAACTACTACTGTAAGAATACTATCACGCGGAATCTGGTATGTACAACTGTTGTCATAACTGTGAAGCAACTAGGTTTCACTAGATCTACTCGGCAACCCCCTGTAATTATCAAAGATCCAACATTTGCCGTCTGTTTAGACCCATTTATCCTTCTGCTGTTTTATTTGTGTGCATTTTGGGGTTTTCTAGCCAATTATTGAGCGGGATATTTTTTCGTTTGCCGCATTTCGGATTGCTACTTACTTTGGCGGCGTTTTTATTCACATGACTAGCCTTGGTGACGTTGATGTCGCTTGGTGATCGCAATTGACGAAGGTGTTATTCGTAAATGGAGCATCTTTAGCCATCACCGTGCGCGTCGTTTTGCCATCAACTATTAGGCTATAGGCGTTTCACGGAAAGTAGATGCAGGTGAGATTAGCTGTCAAATAATAGTAACCGTTCCAGCCTATCCGATTAAGCACTTGCGTGTTACACCGTGTGGTCGCTCCGATTCGATACTCCTCTGCTTCCGGTTTTGCTGCTCACCATTCTCGACGCACGTTGCTTGCTTACACTTATTCTAACTCGGCTTTACCGTTGCTACCCAGTGGATACCACCACAGGACTATGAACAATGATAATCTACAGGTTATGAGGCACTGCTTTACAAGTCCCATTGAGTGTTCTGATGGCTTCTCAAAAAACGTTAACAAAAGCGCGCAGTTAGTACTTTTACTGTCAGAAGGTTATACTTCTCGCTTTAGTGCAGTAGTTCTGCACTTCGCGTATTTTCACCGATCTAGCAGACGATAAGTGATAAATCCAAGGTATTTTCAGGGAGTGGGACGGAGTGCTAGTTTTAAGTAACAAAATATCTGTAAAAGGGTGGAGAGCGTTCAACGGGTGACGAGCGAATAGAGCAGAAATTTCAGCGACACGCCTGACGGTTGTACAATTTTGCTGGTTTCAAGTGTTGACCTCAGGTTTCTTATTGCTGAGTTGCTGTAAGGATCGGCACGCATGCTTATGATGGTGTATGTCATCATTAGGTCACCGTAATCTCTGTTTCTATTGCCCTTGTTGGGACATCCGGCGTTCACAGTGGAAGGATTTTCCTCCTCACATTGCGATGGCCATTTACATGTGTGTGCAGCAGTTTATCCTTAGCGCCATCATGCACTGCTGCCACGTGGCTTTGTCTTCTTTGAGCCGTTGCGTGCATTGGTTACGTCGGGCTATGCAGTTCTTCCAACTATCTGGCGTTGGAGATAATTTATACTCTCGCCATACTGCGTTGCGCACTAACATTCATTTTTCAGTTCTGCTTCTTACGGAAGAAACCGTTTAAGGTGCATGACTAACCAATGTTTCTGAAGCATTCGTAACTAGTTTTTGGATTTGCTGACGATTTCAAATCAAGCGACTTCCGGTGATCTTCGGCTGGGAATAACCAGCTTATGGCACGGAGAACCAGAGCTAAACAGTCGTAGCGTTTGCTGGTGCGCACTGTTGGGTGGCGCCTGATATTCTAGCCAGTAACAGTAAAACGTAAGTAGCGTGCCAAATACGGAGCGGTAGAAAAGATAGAGGCAGCTGGTCCCAACATATATTGCACATGCGACTACAGCTTGATTTGGTCAAGCTACACCCCGTTCCTCGTCCGAACCTACTACCGAATCGCGTAAAGGAGTAGTAAAGTGAAGTCCCTGTGTACTCGACAGGTGGCTTTGCTTTTCCAAATACACTAACATGCTTTCTGTAAGGCTTCTGCAGCTTATAACCGTAGTTCAGATGGAAGCCTTTCCAATTTATTCGCCAACATTTTAACACTTCCTTTGCTGTGACAGGTTCTCAACCGTCACTTTTGCTCCTATGATCGATGAATATCACATCTTTCAGCGGTGGTAATGCGGTTTGAGGGGTTTAATGCGTGGCCTGGTCAGCGGTGTTGCAGAAAAACAGTCGCATTTCGCACACAACGCTCTGCGGATGGGATACGTTTCGGTCTCCAGACACCATACTAGTGGGCTTGCTGATTTTAACAGTTATCCACAGTATCCATATCACGCCAAGTTAGTTTGATGATTTCTTTTTAGGTGTAAGACGATAAACGGAAAGAAACCTCGGGTGGAGGTCACAGTGAGGATTGTTCGGGATTTCCGGTACCAAGACATTGGTAGTATGGGTCGCGGGCGAGCGTCTACTTTAACCGCCTTATGGTGGCCCAAGCATCCTCAATAACATTTGTGCATGGTAGAACTGTTGCCATCTCCTCAATATACACGGTTGCGGCGCAGAGATTCGTGAAGGTCGTGGAAACAAACGGTCCCTTGCAACACGTTTCCTTTAGTAGCATTTGATTTTTTTCAACCTCTTGATGTTCGTATTACGAAGTACGTAGAAATAAGGGTGTTCCAGTGAGTAGATGTTTCTGAAAAATCGCCAACAAGTGTAATCAAGCTAGCGGAACGACGCTGCTAAACGCAACGCATTGAAATCCAATTTTACTCAAGTATATGGGACCGCCGACATGTTGATCAGTTCGACAAACAAAGTTGTCCTTTAATAATCAAACTCCATCAGCACTCCGAGACGGTAGCCAACCGCATTGTCAGCACGAGACTCTCAAGTAATTCTCATAAAAAATACCTGCGCCGTCGTCTACTCTAATGATGTTCCATTGTGTTCCTTTCAATACTTCCGTAGTGTATGATGGGATAAACATCTACAATACCCGCATGATGGAGAATGCACAAGAAAATTAAAATCACCAACGTTCCAACGTAAAACGTGGATCACCCGAAGTGAAGGCGTCGCATTTTACCACTTTGGCGTTTAGCGCTGTGTGGAAGATCTATTAGTCTCGAATGTGGCGATATCTGATGCGTTTATCACATATGTTGGTATCGCATTCCAGTGGGAGAGTATAAGAGAGTGGAAATACTTCCTACAATCCAAACGGGTTTTGCGTCACTATTTTTAAGTGATGGCCATGGTCAGCGGTGACGTACCTGAGTATTCGCTTACAATTAGTATCCGGTAAGTGAGGACGAGATTCCCACGAAGCCGTGTGTATTTTGTAGAGAACACGCCGAGTACACGAAGGCGCATTTCATAACTGAAACCCGATAGCCCACATGTTGCCTTGGTAGCTCTTCTCTCTTCTTTCTCCAAAAGACGAACATCTGGTTTTAACCATCCTCGCCAAGCCCCAACCGCATATTCAACATGGGGAAGAATGTATGTTTTGATCAGTAGTGGTACTAGCCGTCGCTCAAAGGTACTGAGAGCTCGCCTCAAAAGCCTCAAGTTGGCCACATTCGCTACTTTCCAGTATTGCAGCGAATTGCCAAGACTGTCTTTTACTAGTCACTTGTTGCAAAACCTGCAGTTTTAGAATATATGTGTTGTTGAAACTGCTGCGCACCGTCTCCAAGTAGCACTTTGCAGGGTTCAGGGAGAGCTGGTTCCTTTTTGCGCATTCGTTAATCCGGTCCAGATCGTCATGGAGATGGGCACTGTCGGATGTTAAGCGAATCGCTCTCCATATTTTAGCGCTATCTGCAAATATCTGGGTTGGGGATCAAATGTTTTCTGGGAGCTCACTTATGTAAATTAAAAACAGTAGCATGCCGAGGCTTGATCCTTGCGGCACACCACTCGGTACGCACAGGCTTCCGGAGTGAGTGCTAGTTGATCCTTAATGGTTCTGTCTTGTAGGTAATCATCCAACCATATGAGCAAGGAAAGGTTGCTAACGTAGGCAGCAAGCTTTCTGACTAGAACGAAGTTGGTTGACCCAGTCGAATGTCTTAGAGAAAGCTAAGTAAACATCTACGTGACTCTTTCATGAGCTTCTATGGTCCATGAATCCCAGGTTAGCAGCAGATTGCTGTGGCACGATCGCTGCGTCTGAAACCATGTTGGACATCGGAAATTATTAGCAGACTTTAAATATCGCATTACTTCATCTACGATTACCGATTCCATCACTTTTGATAAAACAGGTTGGAAAACAATAGGTCGGTAGTTGTCGTTGGTTCTCTCCCGAAGATCTGGTGCAGGATGAGGAGCAGACGTAAGAACGCACAAAGACATAAAGTGCGTCGATATCAGAGTAGCATGGTGAGCGTTAGCCCTTTAAGAAGACAATCCTTTCCACCAATCGCAATTAACACACTATCAACACGCCTGACATATTTCATGATAAATAAGTTTGTTGAAGCATGATAGTAGGTGGCAGACGCAAAATCCCACATGAGCAAGAATGCTTGCGGAAAATCCGAATGACCATTGGAAATAACGGAAAGCAAGCAGTTAGAAACACGATAAAGCCAAACGGTCCACTTACGCAGTATATGTGTACAGCAGAACCTCCCAAGTTGACCACCTCTATTAATTGACCGCTTTTTCCTGGATTGAATGTTTTCCAGTAAAACCTTATTGAACCAGAGCTCTGTATGTTGACTACCACTGTAAGATATATATTGCTCACTTGTGCCATAACAGCTACTAATTTAACCTCCATGTGAACATTTACTGTGTAGTGGTTGCGAATCGTTTGTTCAGGCGACGAAGTGCGTGTTATGGGCTTTTGTGATGGGCGAAATTAAACCACAGCTATTGCACTTGACGGCTTCGCAGCTTTAAAATATTTCGCCCTCGCAGATATTGAATGATGCAGCATGTTCCGTGTATGTGCGCACGTCCTTCTGACCAGTTCCAGTGTTCACGCCTGTCTGTATTTACCTTGTACCATGTGTTCCCACGAGTTTGTGTCTACAAATGGACCTTGACGGCATATGAATGAAATCTTTCCGCTAAGCAAACATCAAGCCTACTTTGAGACCTGTGCCATCACACCGCATAGGTTGCACTCAGGAGTTTCAGGGCCCGTTCAACGGCAGTTCATTAGGCTTTTGGTCCGTAGTGACATAGACGTTTACGTCCACTGCGTGCTAAACGCTATGACGCGCTATTTTCGCCTGCTTAAGAGTGCAAACAATTAAGGTGCATCGTTGTATGTAATTACCCTTCTGTAAATTGTACACCTCGCCGTGCTTTGAACAATTCGGGATCAGCAAAATCCCCAAAGAGTTAACGCTGAAGAAATGGAAGAATAATCTGCTACGTTTTCTGAAAAGCAGCAGCCAGCGTGAGATGGCAGGACAGTTTAGTTTTAACAAGACAACAGTAAAGAACAGCCAACCACACACGCATGAGTAAGTAGAGATCTACGATAATGAACTACGAGATCTATAGCGGAGGAGACAGAAAACTTCACACGATGAAGTCATAGTAGCTAAGCTGCACTGGTTCAAACAACTGAGAGCACTTAATTCTCAAATTTCCGGGCCGATAATACAATAAATTGCCAAAATGTTTCAAAGTATTTCGAGTTGCAGATCTAACGGTAGGCTAGAGAAATTTAGACTGCGATATGACATTTACCAAAGAGTCTTGTGTGGCGAACACAATGAAGTTCCTGAAGACTTGGTTCAAGAATTCGCCGAAAAATCTCTTGACTCCATCAAGTATTTCAGCAATTTTAACATGTATAACGATGAGGTGTGCGGCCTATTTGACAAAGCGATGCTTGCCAGGTGCCTCGTTATAAACGGTAACAAATGTAACAGCGGCAAGCATTCCAAAGAACGATTGCCGTTATACTGTGCGTGGGATCAAATGGAATCTAAAGTCTTTGGTCATTGGTAAGTCAGCTAGACTGTGCGTGTAAAAAATCTGAGTCCTCAAAAGCTTCCGGTCACCTGAAGATTAACCAAAGCTGCAGGCATAACTGCTGTCGTATTTGACGAGTGGACAAGAAAAGTCGACCGAGAAACAATGAAGAAGAAAAGATTCATTGCACTGACATTGGATAATTACCCCAGGCATATAAATGTCCGTAATCTCACTAATATTGCGCCAAAATTTCAGCCTTCAAGTATGACTTCAAATTGCAACCACTGCGTCAAGAAATCATCTAATTATTCAAAATGCATAACTGGGCGAGGCTCATGCAATGTGTTATAGCAACAAGGAATCCCGATTAGCTGCATACGTCAAGTACTTCATCTACTTTTCTTATTAATGCCGTGGATGCTTGTCACAAACTACAGCCACAAAAAATACAGAAGTTCTTCAAGGAAACTAGATTCGTTCAAACCCTCGAGCAGGACACTGATGGTTTAATAGAAATTCCATCTCCTATCATAAATTTGGAAAAATAGATTTTCAAGCGTTTGTTGAGCTGGATGGTAACTTGGTAATCTATACTAAAGCGGAACAGATGCAGTTTTCATTGAGCTATTGATTGCTGTGCACCTCTATGGGACCAAAAAAGACGCCTGATGATGAGGAAGAACTAAGTGAAGATAACGCCTGGACCACAAAAAAGGCAAAAAGAATCATGTCGAGCATTGTTTAATGCAACTGAAATCACTTGCTGTGGAAATAAGTCCAAACATGCTGAGCAGTGTAGCTTTTGCTGAGAACGCCCTTTTCCAGTTACCTTTGTGCTAAGCGCGAAATTAAAGAGACATTTTCTGCAAAATGTTATTAATGGAAATACACATTGCGTTTTGATTTATTACAACTCTGTATGGCTAAACTGAGCTTGGTACCACATGCTACCTCGACTAATGTGCTCGGAACGCGATTATAGGAGGACCACTTTCATAACATGCTACTCGCAGCAGCAAATTAGGTCGCGCTTGTTTTAGTTTAGAACATCCGCATGTTGATCCCCTATCCAACTAAATAAAGAAATATTTTATTTTCGACAGTGCAAGGCACGCCTGTATATACGTGCTGATACCAATATAACCTGGATTGAAAGACAGCTGCATAAAAATATAAAATTGCCAGTAATGTACAAGATATTTGTGGGTATGTGTCTAAGAATGAATGTAGTTATTAGGTTGGTTCTACGTGCTTGATAATCTTCACGCAAGTTGCACACGTCGCTCATGCAAATTGTGGTAAACTTGCGTAATTTTATTGTGCGGTATTTTTAAATAACTTTCTGACACTTTGTACTTATGGCGTAGTCACCTTTAAACAATTTCTTCCATCTGCTCATGTAGTGAGTATTTGTGTCGTCGTATACGTTTACTTTATTCGATATCGGTGTTTCGAATGGTTGTCTGTTGTTTGACATCCCAGGTTTGGCTACGCTTGACGTGCATGCTGAGAAGGTGCCTACCTGTCTAGTACAGGACAGGGCAAAAATGTTGGCATTGGTTTTTTACATAAAACAAAATCGGCACTACCTTTTAGATAGAAACTTCGTAGCAATCATTCAGGTTGTTGCAGAACTCCAGCGACCCTAAGGGGCAGATTGCTCGATGGAAAGAGCAGCTACAGGGATATGAGGTCGGATGTCACCATCGGCCTGGGAAACTACACTGCAACACGGACGCGCTATCGAGTATTCCTTCTCGAGATCACGGAAACTGTCCTTCCTCCATGGCACAACACGTGGCACTAGTCAAAAAACAACGAGCCGAATATGGTCGTCGGCAAGAAACACAGGCTTTGGACCCAGACATATCACTTAACTACCAGGAGCGACGCGCGGGAAGGGACAAACTAGCTCCGAAAGCAATGGAAGGGAAAGCTACGAAGCTCGGTGTTTCTGGGAGATTTTGGATAAACTATCCACCGAAGTGGGTGTGTTGTTCTTCGATTTTGGCCCCACGTACTTGAGAAGGATCGTAGCTCCACAGGCGTTAGTTACGGAAGTGTTGTCAGGACTGCACCAACAGCTGGGACAAGCTGGAATCATTAAACTCGAATCGGTGGCGAGTCGAAGATTTTGGTGGCCGCATCAACGAAGAGCCATGGTCAACTTCTGCCAAACTTGCGAAAGATGCGCGACATTCAACAATCCGCCTATTGCTCAGAGGGCACCATTACGATCCATGACAGCGGATTACCCGAACGAAATAGTTGGAGTATACCTCGCCGGTCCGCTACCGGAAACGCCGAGATGGATCGCTACATCCTAGTCACGGTAGACTAGTTCACCAACTGGTGAACT
>OX104069.1:31302589-31464341 GCA_944474145.2 Dicrocoelium dendriticum
CAAACGGTATCAGCTCACAGTGATCGCAAAAAACCCTCGATTGGATGGGTTTCCATTGGGCGGATGGCAACCTGCACCTGACCACGTGAAAGCGAAGGGATTGAAACGGCCAACAAGGGCAACATCACCCATACCCGATAAGTACCCTTTCACCAGAACCGCTTTCATGGATACACCGTGCGCAGTGGGAAGGACACCGCACGTTTGCGCGGTGCGACGGTTTGCGTTTCTTCTGCAGCAATTGAGCTTCAATAGGTGACGTCTCCGGCCTACTTAAGAGGGACTCAAATAAGATCCGTTAATGGTGAGAGGTCAGGAGAACACCATCTCCTGGTCAGTGCGCAAGCATCCCGATTTTCAGTCGTTCACTGGACAGCGAGAAATGAAGTCACTGATCACAAAAGTGGTTGTCATTGTTTATTCTCGTCTTCCCGGCTGCAGTCCATTGACTCCCCAGATGCGGATTCAGGTAAGAAACTCTGCCGTGTGCTTGTCACCGTATGTTGATGGCAATCCGTGATCGCGCGTCCACCATCACTGCTCGCTGACGGCATAGGCGTCATCAGGTAACTCCCGCTTCACTCAATCCTCACTTAGGCACTTCCGCCATGACGAGAAAGACACAGCAATATAGAGCGTACAAACCACTCTCACACGCCCACAACTTTGCTGCGCCGTACATTGGTCCATCTAGCAACTTCTCCCCATCGGTGTCTTCCAATCACAGCGCGCAGCGGTGTAATTGGAAGATACAAACTACTATGATTAACACCCAAGTCCGCGGTACATTGGTCACAAATTAGTCAAGGAAATATGCATTTCGGGAAGGATGGCAATGCCGTGGGAACTTACCGCTTGGGAGGGTTTCCCATTTCTAGAGTTTCTTTATGCAGCATTTACATCATGCTCCTGTGTATCCCTAAAGGAAAGCAAGCTTACATAGGTAAAACGGAACTTACCCGAAGCAACGCGCACATGTGTATGCCGCCTTCCCATGGTATGCAGCGCACGTTTGTTGATACCCTCTGCAGTAAACATCGCACCTTATCAAATCTATATTATCCGAGCTCCCACACGCTTCCTCTTCTTGCTCACACAAAGCGCAAACTGCGCCGTCCGCTTCTTCGGCAGCAGTGCCTCCTTTTGCACGCCATGTGTATGTGCGGTGGCGCGCGGATGTCCTCCTTTTAAGGGTAAGAATTGTCAACTCCCGTGATGTCATGGTGCCTTCCACCACCTCCACGGCACGCGGTAACAAGGGTGACTTCCGTTTCCGAAGCGTGCGGTCTTGGCAAGGAGACTGGGAAACACCAGGCACTGGCGACACCAAGGGGATCCCTTCACTGACGTCCCTCTCCGGTGAATTGCTGCCGGTACGCGTACCTTTTCCTGCCGTCACGTGGGTAGCTGCGCCGCAGGATGACACCTGCATTCCTTGGAACTTAGGCAGGCTTTCCGAGGATAACCGTTGCAGTTGCTCACACTGGAATGATTGGGAGTAAAGCTGCACATCACTGTGACTTGCGAGCAGCTCCCGCACGCCTGCAAAGAAGCCCGTGGTGCGCTGTAACTCCTCGGTGCCCATAGGCAGGATCTGCGCTTCCAGAGCAGCAAACATATCCCGAGTGATGCGAATTTTCGCCGCCCGGTCAAGAACTCCATCACTCGGGCATCTCACCTGCGCCACTGTCAACGTCCCTTCCCTGTCCTCCAAAAGGACCGGCGGAGATGTACTTTTCCCTGGCAACACCCAACGGCAACCACCAAGCACATCCTCCTCCTCGTACGCGTGTAGGCTTGCTACGTGAATAATGTGCGCACATGGAATGCACCACTGCCGGTTAAATCTGCATACGCAAGCGCTGCCATTACCGATTACGATACGTTGCATCCCAATGCGCCCGTCGTCCATCAGCCAACAACCGCCACTTTGGTTTACACTGCGAATACGAACTCGAACACTTTGCCGCGCGTACTGCCGCCGGGCGTAGGACGACAGCCTGCGCAAAATCACGTCCCCACTACGGACACCGTGTTGAACATCGCATACACCATGTTGATCTTTGGCAAGCAGTTTTTCCCTCTCCTCATCAGTGCCACTGGCACGCTGCACTATCACCTGAAACAGGTGAAGCAGCGCTGACCGCTCACTCAAAGTTTGTTTCAGATGCTTATTCTCCTTTTCATTGCGATTCGTGCTGTCGCATCCGAATAAAACCACATGGCCCATCAAATGCGACGCCCAGCTAAGCCGCCATGGGATCCATGTACGACGGAGGTATTGGAAGCATTCCGCACTGCCACGGATATGCCTTCCATAAGCCGATGATAATGCGCGCAGCCGTACGTGCACAACAACGAGCACAACATGTTGAAAAGAGCTCTCTTATCTTCCGTGTTACACAACGGAAGGTGTGAGCAACGCCGCCGCATGTCACGCATAATGTACACCCGGCAGAAATAGATGTTCGCATTGGGGTACGCAATACGGACCGCATTCACTTGTGTGATGCACTTGTCCATCACCAAATTCCGTGCACCGGCAACCGCCGGGACCAATTCCAACATACCTCTCACTGCCTCCTCGTAAGCAACCGCCGTCTCATTAGGCAACAGCGCTTAAAAGAAACTCATACCGAGGCCGCTAACGTCCACAAACATGCAGTGCCACTGGATGTAACCGCCGTAATTGATCTGATACGTGGAGTCCACCAAAATTACCTCCCCGTATTGACACACCAAATCGAGCATGCGCGAAGGTACGAAAAAATGTAACGAATCTGCTTCCCCTCATGCATACTTTTCACCTGACCATTTCTTTGCAACAGCTGCGTCACCTCCTCCACCTCAGTGACACAAGCATTACGATGACGCCGCCGTATGGCATACAAGCCTCCTTGTTAAACGAATGTTATATTGCCGCCGCACAAAGGCACGCATCTCTTGGGTCCGACGAAAGGTTCTCATTAAGTTAAGCACCAGCCGTTCCTGATCTTCTGTTAGCCTCCTATTTATTACATCCAGCTAAGGCTTCCCAACGTGAAAGCTGTGCGAATGCCATAGATACGCATTCCCAATTTCGTAACATTCGCCGTTATACGTCGCAGAAAATGCGCACGGCAGTCGTAACATCGTTACCTGTAGTAAGCTTCTCCTCAGGCAATTACAATGCACTTACCGCTTTCCAGTAAAATTGCTGCGCCACCCATGCACACATACAAACAATAAATACCGGTATGGGCATCCTTCCGGTAGCTCCTGTCCAGTCACCCTTTGGTACGCCGTCGCAGTTACAACGTTCCGACGAACAAACGATGTCGCCGTTTCAATCTGAAACACTTTCATATCCTTCATCGATGCGAAGTCCAGATAAGGACCCTTAATCATACGTCGGAAGACAAACGAGTCATCCACCATGGCTGCTACGCGTGAGGCGGGAAAATGATTAACCATCGTGACACATTTAAACCCCTTAGTATATTGATTACTAATTGATGTCGTAGGATTTCACCAAGCATCTTACATTATTATTAATAATTACAAAGGGATGACTGGCAACAAATTTAGCTCACATCAACCACAACCTTGTGTACCGGATTAACACTGCCGAAGGAACGTTATTGCCAAGTGGCGGATAGGACGCTCTCGATGGTGAGAGTTTCATGAAGAGTTGTCTTTGTGAGTGTCCAGATGAGCAAAAGGTCAGTTTCTTGCGTCCGCATTTTTCGGGTATATGTATACTTCTCAGGAGTGTGAAGGTCTCGTGTTCCGTTATCATAATGGACAACTGTCGTGGTGGTGAGCGCAGTTGTATACATTTGTTGTACAGCCATGTTCTTTGTTGGTCCTTGTGGATTACGTCTTGTCCCGGGCAAAATTTTCTCCGTCCAGTCGCGGATCCCCAAGAAGTTCCGGACCTCGGAGAAAAGGCAAGGTGAGAGACAAACAAGGAAGCATAGATACGCAGCAGTTCTCTATGCCACTTATTAATAGCGGACAGACTTAACGTAGGTGCAAAAGGCTAAGTAGTGGCAGCAAGGTTTACGTGAAGGCTGAAAATATTGACGGATTAAACTGTTGGGCGGAGCCTGGGATACAAATCTGTAAGCAATGACACGTAAGACGTGTCAAATACGACAGTATAGAAGTCGGAGGCGACAGAACCCAACGTGTATTGTGCAGGCTACCGGAGTAGGAAGTAAATCAGACAGAGGGAGAAATTTGCAGCGTGGTATTCACCAAAACGGTTTAGTGTCAACGGACGTGCAGTCAGTAAAACAAGTGCTTATTTCGAAGGTTAAAACACCCGTAAAACTTAATGTTACTTATTACTGAATACTGAATACTGTATTATAGAGCAAGTAGAAATGGATTCTGTACAACTCTTTCGAAATATGGTGAAAAACGTTATAAAATTGTCAACCGTGAATATCACTGTCGTTCTCATGTAATATTTAAAATATTCGACTTACGATATTTCAGGATTCACAAATGTGACATGTCATCGTAAGTGTGCAGTCGTTCTCTGAATCGAATAGGGGCAAAATACAAATCTAACAACGTTTTGAACCGCTGCACAGATGTTGCCTCAATCACATGTTCGGGCAAACTGTTCCAAATGTATACCACTCTTCTTTCGAAGCACAGTGGGTGGGGAACACGTTTTATATCCGGCACGACAAGTTTGTATCTGTGTCCGCGTGTGCTGCATGGCCCTCGTAAGTGCAGCATTGGCCTTAGCATGGGGAACTCACCAAGATGTAGAATTCGGTAGGTCATAATGAGGTCTACCCGCACCCGACAGTAGGACAAAGTGTGAATCCCTAGTTTCTCGCACCGGTCTTCATACCCAAAGCCACATAAACTCGGGATGAGCCTGGTAGCAACGTGTTGGACCCGTTCGATCTTTTGTGCTTCGCCTCCGGTAATCGGAAAGTAGGCGGGCGAACCGTACTCTAGCATTGGTCTAATGATAGAAGAGAACAGGCGAGTGGCAACCTCTTCAGACCATGTGCCGAAGCTACGTTTGAGCGCCCAAAGCATGCGCAGTCCGTTCGATATAACCTGTTCGTGTTGTCCACGGACTTCAAATCGTAGCGTGAGAGTACACCTAGGTCCTTCACGGAGGGGGTGGGATATAGCGTTTGGCCGTCAAGAGTGTAGGTTCGGCCGCTAGCACCCTTCCCTAGGCTCATAAATACGGACTTGGCTGGGTTGACAGGGAGAAGAACTTCTGCAGACCATGTGGATAAGCGGTTGAGATCTCGCTGAAGTAGGCCACAGTCATCGGGCGCGTCGATTTCTCTCCAAATCTTCATGTCGTCCGCAAACAAGGCACACGGCGACCGGAGAAGCTGCGGTAGGTCAATGATGTGGATCAGGAACAGAGTGGGCCCCAGCACAGTGCTTTGAGGCACGCCACTTGTAGAGGGCTACCCGTCAGCTAGATGGTCGTCGACCTGTACCCTCCACTTTCGTCCAACAAGAAAGTCGCTGATCCACCGGTGCAGTGAGCCACCGACACCACACATTCTGAGTTTGTGAAGGAGAACCTCATGACTGACCTTGTCGAACGCTTTACTGAAATCGATGAATATCACGTCGACGGACTTCCCCTTGTTTATTGCCTTCAATCACGCATGCCTCCTAATAAGCAGGTTCGTAATGCATGAGCGAACTTACATAAAACCGTGCTGTGCGGGCGTCAGGACCTCGTTTGACTGTAGCAACTGCAGCAATCTATTCTTCACGATTTTCTCAGCAACCTTTGCCAAAATAGGTGTCAGACAAATTGGCCTGTAATTGTCTACTGTGCTAGGGTAGCCGCCTTTCGGAATAGGCTTCACCACCGCACATTTCCAGTCAACCGGCAACAAACCTTCGGACAGCGACCTGTTGAAAACGTCAGTCACGACAGGAGAGAGGATGGTTGAAAGTGACTTGGGAACTAGTGGGTGAAGCCCATCAGGTCCGGCAGGTTTGGTGCCGTCATGGTTGGCGAGTAGTTGAGCTACATCTTCAACGCCGCATTGCAGACTATCGAGTTCGGTAAAAGCGGTACACGTCGAACTCGCAACAGACACCTGGTTATTCGTAAATACAGAAGCGAAGTGCACCGCCAACGTGGACGCACGCTCAGTGCTGGAGGTTAGGGGCTGTCCATCCGTGCCATTCAGCACTGGCACATCACCTGCCGGCTTCAGGCGTCGCTTCACGTATGCAAAGATTCTCTTTGGGGCGCTTTTCGCGGCTAATGCGAGCATCTCTTCAAAGTGTCGGCGTTTATTCTTTTTCGCACTGTTCCAGAGGTTCCGCTGACATTTACACCCTTCGTAATCATTGGCAGAGCCAGAGAGAAGGAATTTGTCCCACAGTCTGCGCCGCCTCCGAGCCAGGTTTCCATACTCCTTATCAAACCAATGAGGCTTAATCGGTCCAACCTTTCGACATTTCAATGGCACAAATTGGGAACACAATGATGTCAATCTCTCTTTTATAAATATCCAAAAATCTTCCACAGATGCAGCTTGTGACAGAGACCAATCCAATTGGCTCGCGGCTCGAGCTAGACCATCAAAGTCCGTTTTGCAGTAGTTGGGAGCTGGTTGCAGCGGATGTGAATACGGCAAAGATAATTCCATATCAGCTATCAGTACTGAGTGGTCGCTCGTAGCCAGGGACTCCAGGATCCTAACGTCACGCGCTCGTTGTACGTAGCTCGTTAACATCAGGTCGAGACAGGACGAGGTTGAACGTGTTGATATGCGTGTTGGCTGGCATACGTGTTGCGATGCACCAGTTTCAAGTATCAAATCCACGAACTTTGCTTCAATCTCACTATGTCCAGGCATCAAATGCACATCAGGCCATCGTATTCGAGGACAGTTAAAATCGCTCATAAGCAGAAAGTGTGGACGACACATGTGGGTCCCAAGAATGGGCAGCCAATCCAAACAACGACTCAGGGGACTGCGATAAACTGCGCCCACAAGCAGTTCTCCGCGCCTGAGGCGGATGGAGCACAACAGTAGCTCACACAGGCCATCGTTACTTCGGTAGGTGCTCACAAGTCTCCTACGCAGGGAAGACCGGATGTAAAGTAAGACACCACCGTGGGCATTCTTTAGTCTATCGCATCGGAAACACGAGTAACCGTTGAGTTCAAGTTCTTGGGTGCATAACGCTGCATGCAGCCATGTCTCTGCGAGTCCCACTAGGTCTGGCCGCTCAGACGCAACGAAATAACAAAGCTCATCGCGCTTATTCATAATACTGCAAACGTTTGTGAAGGCTACTCGCAGGCCGCAGCAGGAGCCGCCGGGCGTGCTTGAAGTGTGATCAGCTTGAAAGAGGTACTTTACCGGAACACTACAAGGGCCTCCCCTAGAAGACTGAAGAATGGAAGCCTTCGATAGAGCTGTTAGTGGGGGAACTGAAGGGGAAGGTGGATGCGAATATTTGCATGGGTTTGAGGATGGGCTTCCAATGTGCGGTGTGTAGCAGAATTCGCTGGGTCCAGGCTTTGGCTAGTTATTAGTTATGGCGATCGTGTGGACCATAGTGCGTGATCGGTGGGAACGTCGGGGCAGGCTGGTCGGACTGCAAAAGCTGGCTAGTCCAGTAAAAGGCCGACAGGACCTTCCCTTCACTGCCGAGCCGACGGTGCGTTTGTGAGGTGTCACTTCCCCCACCGCACTTTAGTCCACGGTCCTCGTCCCACGAAGCAATCCAGGCGTCCTCGTCCCACGCAGAAATGCGTGTCTCCTGGTCCCACGAAGAAATGCGAGCGTCCTAGTCGGCCAGAACTAGGCGGCGTTTGGGGACCAATCCGTTCATGTGTGTCTGAGGTCGAGGGTGACCCTCTGTTCCTTGGATGAGGAAGAGGGCTTTGGGACGGTTGGCGTGTCACTCGAAGTAGCCATGGCAGTTCCGGAGGTTGAGTATCTGGAAGGAAGAACTGAGAGGGACTAGACAAGGGTCGGGGAAGTGGCTTGACGCAGGATAGGGAACATGGCATGCAGGATAAAAACAAATGCGCATTTTAGGTTTTCAATCTGTTTTGAGTATTTTTTTGTTGATTTTGAAAAACGTTTGTGGATGAGACACAGGATAACCATTAAAGACGAAAAAGGTTTGGAATGGAAATAGCAAACATTTACAAAATCTGAAAAGCGGACCGGACGTTTAAACTTTATACCGCGTCGGTCAGTTTCCTGGGGTTGCGCCGGGATAGGTTGCGAGTCAAGGAGTACGGAGGGTTCCGGGCTATCCAATGCTCGGGAAGTCACAACAGGTGCGGTGGTTGTGCGAGAGAATCAGGATGGGTTGCAAGTCGCTCGTCAAACAGAGTCACTTTGAGGCGGTCGATGTACACCGTCGTTCGGTGACCAGTCTGGTCTAAAGTAAAATGCTTCTGAGTCCGTTGCAGAACACTGAAAGGGCCAGGGTAGGGAGGCTGGAGAGGGCGCCGCAGAGCGTCGGTGCGCAGGAAGAGTGGGTGCAGGTAGGGAGTCCGCTGTGCATGTGCACATCTTTAGTCTGTTCACGGGGCGGAGTCGGGCGTAGTGAACGCATGCGTTGACCTAGGTAGGATGCAAAGCTAAGCGTAGGCATAACCGACGATGCGGGAGGTGAAACGAGTTCTCCTGGTAACTTGAGCGTCATGCCGTAAACCAGCTCTGCTGGTGAACATTGCAAGTCAGCTTGGATGCTGCTGGGAATGCCTAGAGTACGAGCGAAATGGTTTCGCCCCAGCTAGGGTTGGAGGAGATGCAGCGAGGGGCTTTAAGCTGTCTATGGAAGCGTTCAACTAACCCGTTGGCTGCTGGGTCATACGCAGTGGTATGAATGCAGCGACAGCCTAAAAGGTTGCAGAACCTACCGCATTATGAGGATTCGAAAGGCGTACTTTTGTCAGTTGTGATGGTAGCTGGGCATCCGGTGCGAGACCCACCGGTCCAAGAAGGCCCGGATAACAGTCTCAGTTGTGCAGTCTGTTAAGGGAACGGATTCTGGCCATCTGGTGAAGCGGTCGACACATGTAAGAATGTATACGAATTCGCGAGAAGGAGGCAAAGGACCTACTAGGTCTAAGTGTATATGCGAGAACCGAGAGTCTGGGGCAGGAAATGAACCAAGAAGAGTGCGGGTGTGACGATGTACTTTGAAGCGCTGGCATTGAAGGCAGGCGCAAGCCAAGGTACGTACATCTTTGTTTACGCGTGGCCAAACGAAACGTTCGGTGACCAGTTTCAAAAATGCACGGCTACCGGGATGTGCTAGTGAGCGCAGTGCGCCCAAGCCTGTGCGGCTGAAGGAGACGGGCCTGAGGGGCATAAGACAACCTGTGGAAGTGTCACAGAGGATGGTTCCTACCTTGGTTTGGAGAGGAACAGGTTGCACATGCAGCGAAGTTGACTGCAGGGTGGGCTGTATATCTTCGGCTTGAACCTAAGCCGATGCCATGGCGGCAAGGTCGACGGTAGGCAAAGACTGGAGGGTGCGGTTGACACGGGAGAGAGCGTCGGCGACGGGAATGTCAACACTTGAGACCTGGCGTATGTCAGCAGTGAACTGCGTGACAAAGTCTAGGCGTCTTGTTTCCCGTGGTTAGTATTTGTTGCAAGCAGAGTTGAAGGCAAAAATAATGTGCTTGTGGTCAGTGTAGACCGTAAAATCGCGGCCTTCGAGTATATGCCGTAAGTGACGTATCGCTAGGTAACTGGCGAGCATTTCTCTGCCAAACGTGCTGTAGCGGGATTCCGCTGGCTGCAGGCGCCTTGAGAAGAACCAAAGGGGTTGTCAGTGCCCACCAACGGGTTGTTGCAGGACGGATCCTACCGCGACGTCTGAGGCATCATTCGTAACAGAAAGCGGTGCAGTAGATTCGGAATGAGTGAGGAGGGCTATGTTGAGGTACCATCCTTGATCTCGGCGAAGGCTGTCTGTGCTGTGTCAGGGAAAGCAAAATTACGTTTAGTTCCACTGAGTAAGAGAGTCAGTGGCTGCATGAGCTGAGCGCAGCGCCGAATGAAGCGTCGATAGTAGTTGAGCAACGCACAAAATCGACGGAGGTGCTTGAATGAAATCGGAGCTGGGAAGTCCTTGATTGCCTGGATCTTATCAGGAAGGACTTCGATACCAGACGATGAAACGAGGTGGCCTAGGAATTCTACCTTTGATTTGCCGAGTTTGCACTTACTCGGGTTGACGCTGACTTTGGGTGGAGTCAAGCGCTGGAAGAGAGTTCGAAGACGCCCGAGGTGCTCTTGTTCCGATGAACTTACTAGTAAAATATCATCGAGGTAGGAATAGGTGAAGTCAAGGCCACGAGTGACATCGTGTATGAAGCGTTGGAAGGTTTGTGCCGTGTTGCACATTCGAAATGGTATCCTTAAAAATTCGAACAAACCGAAAAGAGTGATGACGGCTGTTTTAGGAATGTCATTGTTCCACAGTTATCTGGTGATAGGCGCGAACTAGCTCGAACTTGCTGAAGATCGTCTTACCTGTGAGGCATGCGGTTAGGTCCTGCCTGTGTGGGACGGCACACCTATCTGAGACGGTTAGGCGATTAGTGCGCGGTAATCACCGCAAGGGCGCCAGTCACCAGATTTCTTGGTCATCTGCAGGAGCGAGGACCAAGGGCTGTCAGAAGGGCGGTTTATTTTAAGTTCAAGCTCAAACTCCGCCCTAGCTACCATTAGTTTCTTGGGCGATAGTCGGCGTGGACGGCATGACACAGGCTGGCCGTTCGTCTGTATGTGGTGCGTGACGAGCTGTTACGTGCAAAGCACCGTTCATTGGCTGAACGAGCTTGGAATCCGGGGAAAGGAGATTAGCGTAGTCTGGCGAGGTCTGGGGAAATGAATAGACCGGGGATATAGATGAGACATCGGCGGTGATGCCACGTACACTGAGTTTGCTTTCAGCGTCGACTATCACCTGGCGTTTCGCATCGAACAAGAGGTCGAAGTGCCTGAGAAAGTCAGTGCCGATGATGTCAAAAGGGGCTGCAGCGACAGTGAATACCCAGGCAAACGTGCGCCGTAGACCTAGGTCCAGGGTAAGCGACCGTCGACCGTACGTGGCTTTTTGCGTGCCAATGGCGGCGGAGAGGCTTCTCGACAGAGAAGTGGTAGGCTTACCTAGCATAGGGAAGGACTCTGACCTCCGCCTCGGTATCAACTAAGACCTGGGTATCGGAGTCATAATCCCTAATGTAGATGAGACGACTTTGTGCTTTGCCGACGTTCGTGGCCATCACAGCCCGGTGTGTCGGATCATCTATAGTGGAGTAGCCACTCGACTGTACGCACTTACAGGCTTTAGTACCGAAACGCTAATGGTAAAAGCAGTAACCTGTGGCACCAGCTTTTGTGCGACGGAGCAATGATCCAGACCGGTTGCGGTGCTTACAGTTTAAAATGAGTTCCTTGAGCTGGCGCTGAAGCGATGTTAACCGCAATGATGTTGCGCCTATTGCTGACGGCGGGCAAGTCGCGCCTGTAGTTGTGGATGGGCCAGCACAACGCTGTTTAGGTACGTTGGTTTCAGTCTCTGGCTGGTGCCGTTCGATGACGCGGTCTGCTATTTCTGCAATTGCTGTGAATGGCAAATCAATTGCAAGGATAGCCTGAGAGCTTCCTGGAAGGCGTTTCCTCCACAGCTCGCGGAGAAACCCTACGTCCATGTTGGAGGTGCCGATAAGCTGTTGCATTTTGCGCAACAAGGCTAAGAGCATCTTATCTCCTAGTTGCAGTTCATTAACTAGTTGCTGCAGACTGACCTAGTCAGAAGGTGTGATTCGCTGAATAATAATCTGTTTAATAGTCTCGAACTTCATTACTAAGGGGGGCAAAGTATGATGTCTCTCGCCTGCGAGGATATACTCTGAGGAAGGCAAGATTTTAGCTGATTATACATGACGAAATCAGAAGGAATTTACGAGTGTAAAATACGGGTTATTAGTGCAAAACACATAATAACGCATCATTCTCCCAAACAGAGGGAGGGGCTAAGGCAACAGAATTGACCACGACAGGCTGGAAGGCGTTAACCGTGTATGGAGACGGCTTATCCGCTAGATAATCCATTGCAAAAAACGGATAAAAAATGTGGCAGGTGAGAAAAAAATATGGTCACAAATAATGAATCACAAAATCACTGGAACTGGCTCACCAGAATGAAAATACAATATGGCGCGCGGCGTGTTCCTGACAGGGGGACACCAATTGTTGGGCTGAGCCTGGGATAATACTCGATAAGCAAGGACACGTAAGACGTGTAAAATACAACAGTATAGAAGTCGGGAGCGACTGATCCAAACGTGTATTGTGCAGGCTACAAGCATAGGAAGCGAAACAGACAGAGGGAGAAGCGTGCAGCGAGGTACTCACCAAAACCATTTTGCGTCAACGGACGTGCAGTCAGTAAAACAAGTGGACCTTTCGAAGGTTAAAACAACCGTAAAATCCATTGTCACAACTTACTAAAGGAGCGTTTTCCGGAACGCTACAAGCCTTATAGGCAGCATGGGTACACAGCAGTTCTGCAAGGCACTTATTAATAAAGGACAGACTTACCGGAGGTGCAACGAATTAAATAGCGGCAGCAGCATTTACATGGAGGCTAATCGGTATTTGCGAAATAACCTTATAGGCAGCGTATATACACAGCAGTTCTAAACGCCATTTATTAATAACGAACAGGGTTATCGGAGGTGAGACGGATTAAATAGCGGCAGCAATGTTTACGTGGAGGCTGACCGGTATGGGTGGATTAAACTTATATGCAGCGTACATACACAGCAGTTTTAAATGCCACTTATTAGATATAAATATAAATATATAAATATAGGTATATTTCTAGACAAGCGCTAGATGCAGTTCCTGCGTGGGATCAGATCAAATTGTACATAACATCCATGCTCATGCATAGCGAAGAAATATCGTTAACAGCTGCTTTTGATCGTGTTTATCTTTCCAAACAGTAAAGCAGGGATAAATACAAACATTTCGTAGGCCACGACATTTTTGAAGTTCGGGTCTCCGTAGCTTATGTACGATTTCTGTGCTTTTTTCCGGCTACCGCTGCCAAACCTTGAGGTGCCCGATTCCATTAGTAAACTATCAATCTATTATGCCAATGGATTGTGTTATTTTTGATGGAAAATGCCCCACAAGAGGAAATTTGATCCATTTTCTTTGGTCACATCACCGCATTTCGAGCATCCATTAGTAGCGGGCTCATGGAAAAGAATAAGCAAGCCAAAATTAAATCGTAAAAGTGGAGGGTGGAAACAAGGGAAATAACAGTAGTGGCTAACAATTTAGCCTTTCTTAGAAAAGTGTGACCGAAAGGCCGGCCCACGTAACTAGAAAATACACTAATATTGGAAAATGGAGCCAAAATATAGCCCAGGGACAGCATACCAGAACCGCAAACCTGATGCGAATTTCAAAGTGTAAATCTCCAAACAAGCGGAATCAACGCCGTTTTGGAGCCGAAATGTTAACTAAAACGGGACAACAATGTGCGGTCTAGGACAAACCTTAGGCGCTGGTTACGACAAAGGTAAAATAATTAAGCTAGGTGCAGTGCTTATGGAGATATTTGCATTTTTAGCGGTCGGCTGCGGATAACGCCATTTTCGAGCCTCCGCTAAATTCACGTTCTGCTTTGGAAGCAGATACAGAAAAAAGAAAGAAATAATACAAAAAACGGCTAGGCGTAATAAGTTCCGAATATGGAGTAGTAACTACGAATGTCTAAGATAACGTGTAATTCGCTGCAGTGGCGAAGTATGACGCAGTGGGCCGAAAAGCATACTTTCTCAGTAAACGTAGTAAAAGTTGGGAAAACAGACGGAAAGGTTTTTTCTGGAAATACTAGGTAGGCTGTAAGGATTATTATATAGGTAGAACAGCACAGGATATGGTGTAGCTAGCCCACAGCCAGAATGCGACCATGTGCGATTTTCAGAGTATATTGGGCCGCAGAATCCACTATGAATGTGGAATTCAACGTTTTTAATGCTCCGATGTGGATGCGAAAATTATACCAAAGCCGCATGAGCTGAGTCCAAATGGATAAGACAAGGGAACATAAAACTCATTTGCCCCGTCAGAACTAGGTTAACGCAAGCATGTCCTACAGAAATATTGCCAGTTGCGACTCTTTGAGGCTATTTTATACGTCATTATGGTTGTATCACTGGCACTAATGAGCCAGGGTGGTCTTCCAGTGGTAATAAAAAAGACTAACCGACAGACTTATTGGAGGTGCAACGGATTAGACAGTGACGACAAAGGTTATATGGAGGCTGACCAGTATTGGCGGATTAACCATACACGCGGCACCGTTAAATAAATAAATGAATATAATGTATATTTTTGGTAAAACGGGACGCCTGTGAAGGCGCGATAACATATGCACACAAGCGTAGCTTTTTGGAATAGTAAAACACTTCATTTTAATGAAAGGTGTAACCGAAAAGATTTAGTCCATACGAGTGAGCATTTTGTCCTTTAATAGTCAGACCGAGGAACATGCTGGTGCTGGAGTGCATCAAAATCGGTCATACCTTTTGTGTCATGATACAAGTTGGTAGTGATTTCGCCATGTTGTAACTCATGTGCACAAGAGACCAAACAGAGTATTGGTGCAATCAATGAGCATTACGAACTCGGAATGCTCCGTGCTCCATCAAGGCATCGTTCATAGTAAAATTAGTTGCACAGGTTGTACGCAGAACGCTGAGGGCTGTGTAATGTTCAACTGTGACTTTATTCAGTGGCGAGTCACATCCGCCACGTTGCAGTGTTGTTGTGTGGACGTTTGTGGCTGCTTATAGGGAGAACGCTTGCCAGACGAAAACCCACTAAGTCCTGGGACACTGCTGTAGCTTACTTTGTACAATAGTGCTAGCCCCCAATGCATCGTACTGACCGATTTTGCACTCTATTATTCGCAGTTGGTTGACGGACAAATTGCTTCGTTGGTTAACCCATTGGCTTAGTCGTGGAAACCGGGCAATGATGCAAGGGGCAAGGAGTCGAATGACAAATGGTGCAGTTGAGTAAGAACATTGTTAACAAAGACGGACTTTTCTATTATATACTCGTCCGGTTCGCAAGCCGTGTCCACTTATCCACGCTGGACTTCTCATGGGGATGGTAAGTGCAGTTGTTCCTTGTGGCTAAATAGGTCCATAACAGGCGAAAATGCCATCCATTTGTGCAGCGTAGGATCGTTACGAGCTTCTTACTCCGCGAAATGGAGTCGAAATTCTTTTAAATATAAGTGTAATTGTCTCCATGGTCAAGTGAACACTCCATGAAAGGCCACTGCAATAGTCCCTTATACTAGCGCAAAGCTGTCCGTGAAATGACGTCGGAAAAGCTTCAGATGAATGGAGAGTCGGAAGGTGATTTCAGACATGTAAGGCACCAAAACCCAGTTTTTGAAAGCCGGTGAGAATAAGCAAACCTCTCCCTGGCAGTGAAGGCATTCACGCCAGAATGGTTTGTCTTCCGTCGTGGAACAGGGGAGCCAGGTAAATGTATTATTCCAGGTGGGTAAATTGTGATACTGTGAGTACGAGGCGAGTTAAACCCGTTTGTTGTGACGTCGTGAAATTGGCGTCTCCAGCCTGGCGGAAAGAGCTCCATCAGTGGGTTTTCATCTCCCGGAGAAAGAATAGCGTTTAAACTATCTGCATACTGAGAATGGGTCTGCCAGTCCCAGTGGATAACTATTTTTGTTTTGGCCGATGTACCAGGAAAACTCGCGAAAAGCGGGCAAAGGACAAGAGGCAGCCAAACAGAGAGACCGTGCTGAACCAAAAGTACTATCGAAAGGCTGGTGGCGCACAACGGTGCCTATGATACATTAAAGCCTATGTATTTTTGCCTAGTATACCTGAGTTTCAGGCGCGTTTGTACACCACGTCACTGGTGTCGCTCAGACTACAACTACTATGTTGCGAGTAGGTTCTGCACGTGCAGGGTCAAGAGACAGAAACAAAAAAGCGTGGTTACAAAACAGCGGATAATATGCTTGTTGGGACGTAACAGATAAACCGATGTTGATGATGACGACAGCAGCCCAAATGCGACAGGGACCTTAAGTGAAACTAATGCCAACTAGATTGAGGCCGAATGCGTGAGCAACATACATGAAGCAATGCTCCAAGAGGAAAAGAAAATTCAATGAATGGGCTAGGAGCGGATGAATGCGGATGAAGTGTGAAGTGTAATTCGTGCGAGTAGTTACGCTACAGCGCTCATAATTCCATAGTAAAAATGCCGCCAGAATCTAAAGGAAGGGGTAAGAGAGGGCCAAAACTGCCGTTCATTATGAGTCGTTATCCCACGTACGGTCACACTAACAGGCAAATGCCAACATAAGGTAAAGAGCAGAGGCATATGAATGGAGGTAAGTTGAGCAAAT
Organism: Dicrocoelium dendriticum; assembly: GCA_944474145.2. Taxonomy (NCBI): domain Eukaryota; kingdom Metazoa; phylum Platyhelminthes; class Trematoda; order Plagiorchiida; family Dicrocoeliidae; genus Dicrocoelium; species Dicrocoelium dendriticum. The sequence goes on from OX104069.1 coordinate 31,319,042, forward strand.
TAATGGAAGTAATAGATAAGAAACACTTAGCAATGGTACGAGCTCCGCCAGTAATCAGGAGCGAGATCGGAGCGGAGGAGACCATAGGCACGAGGATTACTTGGTTTGGCGCAATGAGTATAAGCCGGGTAGGAAAACAAAGCGCAATAACAAAAGACCTTGGATAAGTACAATTGGGGTGCGAACAACTGTGGGGATGGTCAGCGGAAAAAGACAGGTTAAATATCATAGAGACTAGTTTATACAGGGATGATTAGGTCCGGCAAGTCTCTCGAAGTGAAGAGGAACGATCAGACGATACTTGCTTAATCGTACAAATAAAATGGAAAGAAAATAGTGAAGAGCTCCAGTAAGCGGTAGGAAGGAGGGGAAGGGGTTGTTTCGACGTTGAATGAGCAAGTACAGCAGATCCTTAAGGTAATAAAACTGCATTGACGCTGCAGGGTCTAGGCCGTTAACATCCCGTTGGACAGGAAGAAGTCACAGAGAAACAGACTAGTCAGCTTATGCAAGGCTAAGGAAGAGCACTGAGGTTTCGCTACCCGATTGAGGGATTGTAAACGAAGAGCGCAGCGGGCAGATGACAGGCAGGGCGAAAGTTTTACTGCTGAATTGTGGAGAAGTTAACGATGCTTTCGTGCAACGGAGTATGAATCGTTCTGATCTGAACAATCGCCGGTAATATCCTAGTAGACTGAAAAAGTTCGTTGAGCAGGAGACTGATTATACGACACTGTATTAGTCGATACATTGAGATTAAGTCGTACAGTTAATGTGGAAAGACAAATAAAGGGCCAGCAGAGCTGGAGATGTTTTGGATGGAAGTAGCTATATGTATATGGGACACGTGACTGCAAGTCAAGCATGCTCGCAAAGTGAAAGAACTTTATGTTGGTTAGGCAAAGCCTAACTGTTCACAGTTCGTTAGGCTGGTAGAAGTAAAATGGAGCAAAAGGCAGGGCACTGAGAGCTCGCTTTTCTTTTGAGGAACAAATAAAGGCAGAGTGCACGATAAAGATAGGACAAATTCGAGATAGAAAATGTTTTCAGGTCAAAAACGTGAAGCTAACGTGGCTCTCGAGGTAATGGGGCAGGGCGTTCAGGCTTCCGAGCAATCGCTGGCAACATCACGAAAGTCGGTAACGGAGACCGATAAGACGACACTAGGTTGGTCGGCGCATTTAGATTAAGTCGTACAATTACTTAGAGAAGATAATGGAGTCTGTAGGATTGGATAGGTTAGAGATAGAAGTAGCTATATTAACGTAGAGTAAGCAAGTCCAGAAGGCTATCGAGGTGAGTGAGACATGGCGTTGGATCTACAGAGATTAGACCTTTAAACTCCCGGTGTTCTGGAAGAAATCCTAGGAGCAGACTGGTCAGATAGATTAGGCTAGGGCAGGGCACTGAGATTCAGCGGTCAGATTGAAAAGTGAGCAAACCAGAGACCGCAGCAAGGAAACGATAGGATCGGGATGGAAAAGGTTTACTGCTGTGGTGTGGAGAAGCCAGCGAGACTTTCGTGTGAAGGGTCATCGAGAGTTCGGTCTTCCGAACAATGGCCAATAATGTCACAGTTGGCTGAGTTATTCCGCGTTACAAACATTGGTTCGGCTGACTCAATGTCTTGTTTACAGAACCTGGAAAGCCTCTTGGGCTCCCTCACTCCATATCAGTAAACCTTTCTCATACCGACCATAACTTTTGCTTATCTCGCTTTCTGTTTTCATTTCCCTTTTGAATCGGATGGCCAGCGTTACTGCCTTACCGTGATTTAACCGCACTTGACCTGTCAGTTTTTATACTACTCTTTTTTCTTAGACTTCAGCGGTACAGTCTTTGCAGACGCAGCCATACGTTTTCCCTACCTGTAGCGCCTGCTAGATTTTTTCACTTTATATTTTTCTAGCCTTTTTCTAGCCTTCATTGTAAGTCCCAATCCCAAAGCGCTGACCACTCGAGCCTCGCTTGGTCGGCCCCTGCACTCTGAGTTCACTCAACGTTAGGTGACGTTACCTTTCTTAGTTCGGCTGCCATAATTAACTGCTTAGTCTCTTGAAAGCCTCCTTGGCATTTTCACTTTTTCAATTAAAGCCCTTCTCAATCCTACTCTGTCCTTTCCTTATCTTGGTCTCTTCTTTATAAATGGATGGCCATCTCTGTGCTTTGCCTTAATAACTTCATTTTTGACCGCAATCCCCCGACTACTCCAAACCCCCCGGAACGGCCGCTCGCTCCCCGATATCTCGCAGCTCTCTGAGGCGTCATTGTTCATGGTACGACTAATCTAAATTTTTATGGAACAAATGTACATGAGATATTTAGTTTATAATGATGCATATAATGTGTGGTTGACTAGTGAAAGCACTTTTGCTACTGATCTTTTGCTCTGAGTTCCGGATGCATTGTTTTGCTCGTTTGTGTGGCTGTCTTTGCTCATTGTCTTTTTCTTCGAGATTTCCACAGCAACAGTGGCCAGAACCCGAGGATAGGTCCACTGCCTTGACAACCACACTTCAACGGAACACAATTTTTCTATATCTGGAAATGGATGGATAATCATTACGCTGCCTTTGTACTTACCGGATGGACAAAACTCTTATCTGTTATCTTGGATGGATGCCACAATATTTAGGCCTGAACAGCTGAATTCAGCTCTCCTTTTTCATGTAACTCTTATTCGCATTTGCTGCCCTTTAATGTCAACTCGGTCATCTCACCTAACCGGAGGGAAGATTTTCCTGCAAGTGCTATGCACGCAGTTTGGAAATATCTCTACACAATTCTTTCCCACACACAATACTCTCACTATAGCAAGAATAAATGGGTTCGGACCTTTTACACTGCTGAAATTCTTTTCACTCACCACATCTGAAGCTGCCCGCATTAGTTTTACCGTCTATATGTTCGTGGATGCCAAGGTCCTTAATCAAGTGACGTACTCTGGGAGGCTTTCCGGTTCATTATTCAGGACAGTTTGCGGCTTGCTTGGGCCTGAACGGTTACGCTTGGCCATTCTCCTTTAATATTTGGTTAAACAACATATTGCTGGATTACCATCAGAGATATTACGCGGTTCTACGGATGATAACTACAAAACAAGCCGGCATGTTCGCTTTATTGATTATCTACCAAACAAGCCGTGCTATTTCGTCAAGAAGTGACAGGACTCATGGATGATAAAGTCCCGCCTCATTATACATCAACCAGCGAAACTTATGGGTGTATCCTGACTGCTACTAACAGCACCAATAATCGGTCAATATGAGGTATTGCCAATTTTAACTTGTCGTTCGAATGCGTTGATGGCACTGTTCTAGGACGTGGTGGGGTTTCGCCTTGCAAGCGTTTGCCCCACAAAAAGCCACAAATTTCCGTTTAACAACACTGCGACGTGGCGGAGGTGACTCGCCACTGAATAAAGTCACTGCCAATGTGCTCACACTGACAAGCTGACCATGACTATATACTACCATGATGGATACACCGCGACAGTTTCTTAATGGCATATTTCGTCGCCACGTCCTTCGCTGCGCATTCATCATTGTTCGTTACGCTACACTCACAAGAACCCAACGTGTCGTATGATCGCGATTGAGCGTGTTCTCCACCGGTTCTTTTATAATTGATCATTCCTAGTTCTGGATCTAGTCATGCCTGAATTGTTACTGTACACTATGGCAGAACCAATGTACCCACACGAACGTGCCCGAACTCATAGCGATGGGCTTTCTTCATTTTTATTTCTGTCCTATTTGTACACTTTCAAATAGGAACGTATGAACAACGTCCGATTGTCACTGTTACAAGTGCCATGACATGTATGTATAATTGCACTTATTTGATCAGGCCCTCGCGGGCGTGCCTCACATAGCCGAGAATAAATATTTATTTATAGAAAATTCGGTGAGCGGCGGGCAACCAGAGGAGGCTGAATTAGTCAACACAGTGAGATTGCGTTATGTTGCTAATTTTGGAGGACAAATGGAGTGGGTCGAAATATTGACAGTTTAGAGATGGAAGTGTCTATAGTATTAGAGAATCAACACGTTCAGCAGGCTGTTAACATGAGGGAGATTTAGCTCTAGGTCTGCAGTGCGTAGACCGTGTAAACCTCGACAGTTGGAAGCAGACAAAGGAAATCATACTGGTTAAATAAGACTGGGTTATGGCAGAGCACTGAGACCTGGTTGTCCGATTGAAGAAAGATTGAAAGCTGCGCGCTCAGTCTTCAGTACAATGGACGGTAATATCACAGGAACCGGTATGTCATCGCCTGATTGGCATTGACGACATAAGAAGCCTCATATGTATATCTAGCACTGCGACATGGCGGATGTGAAACGCCACCAAATGAAGGTACTAACTTTCCATTCACCTCGGGGCATTGTACTCTAGCAACTGCTTGCTCACATCATGCGGAGGATTTGGCCCCTGGAAGGGGTACCGCGTTAAAATTGTTTAACAACTTAGTGTTCTGTTACCCATTCTCAGTGGGCGCGCTTACTGAAATGGACACCGGTGCATTGCGGGCAGCATAATTAGGCAAAGGAATGTGATGGTGTTCAACTATTGCGGTAAGCTAGCAGTCACCTACTGAGCACCAAGACAAAATATGAGGTAAAATTATATTACGCTACAACATGGTATCGTGGTTGCAGCGGAGACTAAAGGATATGGGGATTGACAAATAAACTCACAGCAGGAAAGCCTCTGACGTCGCCTTCTAGCCATGTCAGTTAGTGTATGCAGTTAAACGTGTTTAGGGTTCTTTGGACCACAACCGGGGAGTCGTAAACTTCCAACTAAGGCTGACTCTTAGGTGAAGGCCTTCATTTCCTTTTGGCAACATGGCGCTGGGCCACATCACCTGTTTTTCCATATACACGCACGGCGAGCAAACAAAGCACGTCGCGGGAGTCCGTGGGCTTGCAAGCGCAACACATGGCCGAGAAATGGAAGACTTGTGTGAAATGACGGTGCTGAGCGGTTCAGTTCATTTTCCTATGCCATAACTAACACTTTAAACATGCTTGTTGCTTACGCCGCTTTCCCACCAGATGTGAACGTAACTGCGAAGACACAGATGGTCGGACATAACTATTCACTTTGTCTGCTGATGCAATGGGTCAGGTTTCTCAAGCTAGCGTAAGATCAGTTTGGAAACCTGAGTCACCTTCAAGTATTTGAGCATCGTTGTCTGCGAAACATTATTACTGTCGGATGGCACCGGGAAATCCGCAACGAGGACGTACGTAGGCGAGCAATAGGTAGCGCTTACCATGCTAGCTCAGGTAAAACGACAGATAACATTGCATAGGTTCCGTTGGATTGAGCATTCGTCACGTATGAATGGTCAACGCTTACCCAGCAGGGTCATGTTCAGTCTGTGCTATGAAGGATGCAGCTGAGGTAGAGGCGGACAGTTGAGTTGGCAGCACGCCTAAACAACTAATATTCCTTGGGTGAGCATACGCTTCTATTCCGTTATTGATAACTGGAATGAGGGCTTTTATTGTTTTCCATGCGTGGGAGCATGTCCACCATCTATAATTTTTTAACCTGGTGCGACCTGCATTGGCAGCCCCCGCCGCACCGGTCACACGAAATAAGAAACAGAAATACGTAAATAATATGGGCGTAGAGAAAAACGTAATGGATTTAATAATTCAATAAGGGGAATAACCTAGGACATGAAGGGGAATGTTAAGTATTGAAGGCCAAAAGCGTGGAGTCGGTGTTCGAACTCTTTCAGCGTTGGTGCCAATACCACGTTCTCGGGCAGTGCATTCCAGGAGTCCATCACTCGGCGTGCTAAACGAAAGTCCGCCCGGACTCCATCCGATCGAGTTTTGTGTAGCTTCATCGGGTGCCCACGGAGCGATCAAAACTGAGCCGGTTAGAAAAGCATAGAAAAGTCGGGTTCGAGTTTACCGGTAAGTATGCGCTGGGTCACGATTAGGTCGCCTTGATAGTGACGATAATGCGTTGAGAACATTCCCAGCGCAAGTAATCTTTCTGGGTAAGAACGGTTCCGGGTCTGCGAATAACGGAATATGAAACCAGTCGTCAAACGGCTTTTCCAGTCATACATTAATGTTCAAATGGCTTTACGGCAGTGTTGTAGCACGTGGTGGGTTTTCGCCTGGCAAGCGTTCTCCCTATGAACAGCCACAAATGTCTGCTTAACAATACTGTGACGTGGCGGACGTGACTCGCCACTGAATAAAGTCACTGCCCACAACTACATACTGGCAAGTCGACTAGACTCATATTCCAACTCTTCCCGACACATGCAATAAATGTTACTCACCGTCTACATGCACTGTTACATTGCACTAATGGTGCCTTGACCGTTTCAACTACACACGATTGAACCCGAAGTATTGTCGTGATACACAACTGATTTTAAACCTTGATCACGCCTGATTTGGTGTATCTCAATGAAGTTGAGGATAAACTATTTATTTATTTATATGAACAATTTACTACTGTTACAGTTACTATAAAATGTCTGTACAGTTGCACATACCTGATCATGCCTCCATGGGCGTGCCTCACATATTCGAGCATAAAATATTTATTTATTTATTTATTTCATGAACCAGTTTGGTTGCAACTCTCAGCACACTCTACTGACACCCTGCCCCTGACTAAGCAAGGAGGACAAGCCTGGATGCAGTATTCCATGTGTGGCCTGAATAATGCTGAGAATAACCTAACAAACATGGCGCATGTGCCTGTCCCGAATGCCTTGCGGGTCATCCACAACATCCTGCAACCCTTGCACGTAGCTTTCCTCCAGTTCTCACTAAAGTTTAGTTCTGAAATCAGGGTGACCTCCAGGTCTGCCAGTTGTAGTTCATTACCGCCAAGCAGATAACGTGTTTGGGGCCATTTAGTCCTATTCCTAAGATGGAACATTTTGCACGATTTCTGGGCAACTGCAACAGAGCAGCCCGGTCCCAAAGTTTATCGAGGGCCCGTTGCAGAGTCTGGGGTCTCTCGAAAGCAGACACTGTGTGCAAAAACTTAAGGTCCTATACAAACATAAGAGATGGTGCCGCCAACAGTTAACACAAAGAATTAACAACTGGCCAAGCACCGAACCCTGAGGGACCCCACTAAGGACTGACTGACTGACTGAAAGACAGACTAGACTTCAATTAAACACCCATCTCTCTCCCTTCCAAAAAGCGGTGATCCATTTTAGTTCACATCCTGATATTTCATAGGATCTAAGCTACAAGCAGAGGCGAGAATGTGAGACCGAGTCAAACGCCTTGGAGACGTCAGAAAACACTACATCTACTGCAGGAACCCGATCCAAAGCATCCGCCTAACATTTGCAAGCATCTAGTAAATTAGTCATGCGGGAATGACACTTGCGAATGCCGTATGGATGTGAAATGAGTAGACCAAATTCCCGCAGGTGGTTTTCAATCACATCCCTTACCAACTTCTCCAATACCTTGACCAGTACGCTTGTCAAACTTACCGGTCTATAATTGACAGGTAGATGCTTGCCATTGTAATCATTGTAATGTAGCGAGCAGAAGAAAAGACATTTGTCAACTCCATCACCTCCAATCATAGCCGTTGTTTATGCAACAGCAATTAACCGGTTAGATTGGCACAGTTACATAAGGAACAACAAGGTCCCTGCAAATTCAAGATGTATAAATCCAACATTCGTTTACAACAGTCCTCTGTATGCGCGATGACGACGAAATTAGGCAAGCAGTTTAGTCATTTACCACACGAGTCAACAGGGTAAAATCAGAGCGAATTCTGAGTCTCCTAGTTTTAAACAGTTTCCTGCAGTAGCCTCTAGTGGAACACGGCGTTAACCTGGAAGCTACCTTGGAGCTCTATTCCCATCGCGCCTCGCAGAATGCGCCGAGCGTCTATCAGTTCGCCTCGGCGACGCAGATAGGCCTGGGCGAACCTATTCACGTGCTGGAGACGAGTGTGATATAGCAGGTGTCAGAACTCAAAGATGTACTAGAACTGGGTCTCTGAACTTTCTCAATCAACCCATGTTCCAGATTTGTAAGCGGACGGACTGCGGGTAATCCGTATTCGAGAATTGAACGCATACAGGAGGAAAGGTTAAGTATGAAGATCTCCGGCGTCAAGGGTGAGAAGGCGTTTCGCATAGAACACTGTAATCTGTTAGCCGCAGTAACCTTCCTCAAAGTACCCTGGGTGGGTTTTAGATCACAACCTACAATAACACCAAGGACTCTTTCCTGCTGCACACTATTAAGCAACTAACCACCAAAATGGTAAACACCGAATGTTTCAGGAGCGCCAATGGGGATTGCAAAGCGTTTATAGCGATTTAAAGGCAACTGCCATTTAAGTGACCAATGGTGCTGCCGATCCAGCGTATTTTGTTAGTGGTCAGCATCCACAGTGTTGGTTACCACATGCATAACTGCAAATCGTCTGCGTAGGTCAATGCTTCGGTCCGGATGGTTGAAAGAAGGTCGTCAATAAAGAATTTGAACAAAACTGGTCCGTGGACAGAGCCCTGAGGAATGCCACTGCTCATAAGGACGGAAGGTGCATACGTAGCCTTGACCTTAACTTGCATAACTCCGTCTGATAAGAAATCCGAGATCCACCACAGAACCCTCCCAGAGACACCAATTGCTTACGTTTGAACAAAAGCCTCTGATGAGGAAGATGGTCAAAGCCTTCGCTAAAATCAACGTAGGTAACGTCCATAGGTTTGCTCTTATCTAGTGAGTTCGCCCGTTTCTCTGGCAACTAACAAATTGGTGGTACACGAGCGTGACTTACGAAAGCCATGCTGAGCAGTAGAAATCACATTACGGTCTTCGCAGTAAAAGCTGAGTGTTTCCTTGAAAATCCGTTCCATAGTGTTACACATTACAGATGTAAGGCAAAAGGGGCAATAGTTTGCTGGGTCTTGGCGATTCTCTTGTTTACCTACTGGCTTGACAATGCCCAGCTTAAGCCTGATGAAAGGCTTTCTTTTTTAATAGAGCAACGAAACACAAGACAAACTGGGGCTCCAACGTACTTAGCTACGGTCGTATAACCAGTCGCATAACAACCAGGTCGGTGACAGCTGACGGCAACGGGGATAAAGCTAGTTCACGAATGTGCGGATTGTGGCCTGAGAACAACCGAGTGGGTAAAAATACATGGTGAAACAAGTTACAATCGAGAACGATTGAAGGAGAAGGGCATCAAAAGAGTCAGAATAAAGACCAAAATAAAGCAGGTTCCACCCAATGCCAGGTGTATTGGTATTCAAAAATTAAGTAGTCCTTACCTTTGGTGGGCGCTTCACTTGAACCCAGCGAAAGTGCTCCTGAACCCAGGGATATCTATAGACGACACATACCAGGGGAGATCTACACCCGTCATGAACATGCCACCGCAGAACTATGAAGCCACTATCTATATCACCAATAGCATCAAGCAAATGTGCCTCAAGGATCGTCCTTCAGTAGAATATAAAGCCACCGACTGACCACAATCCGTGGCGATCAGCTCAGGAGAAGAGATCTCCAGGGATATATACTACTGGGATATGTACTACAAGGTGATTATTGATGGCAAGAAGTTGAATCTCCTCCGATTAGTTCCGCAACCTGCGCAGATAAGCGGACAACACACTCATACCATTCTTCGACCTTACTCTCTGGGTAGGCCAAGGATGGGTCTCCTGCGAGCTCTCGGGGTTTACAGAACCACTCGAAAATCCACGATGTAAACGTCTGTCTCATCATTTGCCAGACGGGTTCAAAATTCATTAACTGCGCTCTTCATTTTCTCTGCTTCTCAGGGGACAGATCACTCAGTGCATAAAACGGTTCTTCTTTAAGACTTAAAGGGCGTCGGAAGATGTGCCTGCATTCCTCTTCGTTTTGGCATACGATCTAGAGGGCTAGACTTTGTAGAATCCTCCTGCTTCCATGCAAAGAGGAAGGCAGAAACAACACTTATCCCTGGTTCACGCTCGTAAAATAACAGTGAAATCATCCTTATTACAAATACTCTATCCTCTAGGATCCTTTCACTTGGCATGGCTTTAGGAGACTCTGGCGCATTTACCGCTATATGGTAGCGGTCACGATAGGGGCGATAGAAGTCCCTAGATGTCTGCTGCTTGGGAAAAATCGATGTGTCCATATCCAAGTTTTCCAAATGGGTAAGTCTATCAGGGACATTTTTAAACTCCAGGTGCGAAGCGAGCTTGGATTTAATAGTAGTGTGTGCTTTTGGCTTCGCTTCTCGCATGTGCGGGTTGCCGCTGTCGGACGGCGCCGCGAGTCCTTGCAACACAGATACATAGGTCCTGACCCGAGGCTCGGCATGCTGAGCATCAATATTTACTGAAGGAGACGTGGCACGACTTTGTTTACAGATGGGAGTTACAAATACAGAAGTGGGGAAGGAGAACCCGCGGGTAAAAGTGAGTCCGGGGAAGCAAGCAAGGCAGTGTAAGGAAGAGAGGGACGTGGACTGAGCGCTAGTAAAACGGTAAGCAGACGTCTGTCACTGGTTGTTACTCTGCATGAGTCACAAAAGAAAGCGATAGCTCAAGAATGTGTCCGTCGTAGGTATCCACATAAGTCAGGACAGATGCCACAGCAAGTAGCGTGAATCCAACCTTCAAACAAGGTGCACTGTACGGTCTTCGATCGGCGAGTGACACGCTTACTACAGGAAATACATCTGGAAGCCATTGGGAAATGATAAATGACGTAAACCCGTAGTGGCACGAAAAAGTACTCGTCAACCGAGAGCTCTGCAATGCAGGACGACGCTATCTGCTTTATTTAAAAATCTGCCAGACGTTAGCATCCTTCCATTCTTTGGGAAAGGAGCAGCTGCGAAGTGACAACTGAAACAAATGCTACACTGGGCCACATAGCTCGCTTGCGCGTTCGTACAAAAGCTTAGGGTGAATGTTTTCCATCCCAGCATACTTTGCAGGATTTAGCTACTGATGAAGATGGAGAACTTTTGTCTCCGAAAATGCAACATATGTTAAACAGAAGCCCTGTGGGACAATCATTGCTAGTCAACATGCGGCAATTGCTCAACCAGAACAAACGTCCCGGCATACTGCGCACTGAGCAGAAATAATTTTCATGAGCAGTGTTGGCCTTGGCGCCTGGGATGGTTTCTTGACTTCCATCCATCATAAAGCACCCCTCAAGGTTTGCCCAAATTTTTCCAGTGTTCACAGAATTTTCATTTTTGCGCTTTTCTCATTTCGTTTTCCTGCGCGTCTTGTACAATTGTTATAATTGACCGATTTTGCCTACACACAGTTCTGCACCTCGAACGGCGCGCTCTGCTTTCCTGCGGCGGAGTGTTGAGATTGTTTTGTACGTGTGCCTGGGAAGTCCGAGCTATGCGGAACCAACACTGGGATATCTTATCAGGGAGTGCACAATATCAGTGGTGTTGGTCCAACTGTCACTACCGATGGTCAGCGTGTTGATGATTTAAACTGACACTAAGCGTTTCATCCCGGTGCGGTAGCGTAAGACCAGTTTTCACCCCAATACATTTCAACAGAACCAGTCTCAATAACTTGCACCTTACTTTTACCTTACCCTTTCACTAAACGTTGTAGGTTGCCCGTGCATAGCGATATACCTTCTGAGCACCTTGACGTAATGCAGCGTACGTCGTAATTCCAGTTAGCAGAGATAACCTTCCTGAAAGCACGCTAACTATCCGGCGATTTCAGATATACCTCCGAAATAATATTTTGGACCTTCACATCGATTTCCCCAAGCACCTGTCATAAGCCTCTAAGCTTTATGTGCTCGTCTAGCACACTGGGTGCATGTTCAACTGCGGGGACCGTTTCTCACTGACGACATTGCGAGTTATGCGCCGTTTCAGATTTTTCGCTGGATCAAGCAACCATGGACATCCCTGATGGGCACTGCGGGCATTCCTTTTCGTCTCCGTCGCAACCCTCAATATATGACTACAAGGCCTCCGACAATGACGATTAAAAGAATCGTTACAGTTACTGCATTATTGCATGTAAACACGGTACACATCGGACCCGGATGCTGACACCACCCGGTACGGTCCTTCCGACGCGACATCTGTAATAGTCGTGCGCTAACAATGCTTCATCAACTTGCGTGTGCATATGCAGACAATCTGCTTACAAGTTTAGACACCACAAATACATCCCCGAGTGCCGCATTACTGCGCATGCACTCATTCGCTACCTGAGTGCTATGACGATGAGCCATACCTTGCGCACCAGTAACGATCACCTAGAAAGCGCCTGTAAGGAGGAACGCTCGCTCAACGTCCGTATACGACGCAAATTTTCATCCTCTACTCGATTAGTTGAATTGCATACGAACATCATGCCATGCCTTAATCGTTGCGCGCCCAACGTCTCCACTATGGCATCCATGTGCTGCGGAATTACTGAAAGCATTTCGTCATTCATTGCTAAATGGTTTCAAGAATTCCCTACTGACACGACGCCTCAGGCGTGAATGTCAGGTTCCTCAGCAACCGACTCAGAACAGCCTTTTCGCTGGGTCCGCAACTGACAGCTGACTGCACCGTATGTTTATGATTAACACGGCTTTCGTTCGGAGTCTTTACTGGCAACCTGCTTACGAGACTGTCCTCGGCATTCTTTCAGTTTCATCTGGAATGCTGTGTCCAGGTTTGTATGCTCTACCTCGTCAGGGACAAAATTGAGCAAGAGAAGTTTTACGAGTGGATACCAGGTTTGTCGAAGGATTACGGAGATAGACGTACCCCGAGCGTCTACTTATTTTAAGAATGCATTCAATGAACCACCAAAGACCCATAGGAGACCTAATCCTAACTTACCGTATATTAATTGGGGAGGTTGGTCCAGGTTTATCTGAGCTGTATAGTCCCGCTAGCTTGTCTATTCTAGGCGGTCACTCCTTGAAACTGGACAAACCGCGGTCGGATGGGATTGAGGCGGAAATTCGGATGTCACGCAGAGGTCTCGAGTTCAGGAACATGCTTCCGGAAATTGTTATCAGGGAATCCACGGTTAACGGGTTTGAGCGACAACTTGACGCTCTTGCGTGGCAACACGGAACATTTCCATTCGTCTGAGTAACCCGCATCTTCCTACTTCGCTTTTCTTTTATCTGCTTTTCTTCACACATTGGTATTATTTGCTGATTTAAGTACACTTCCTTATTCTGTACCTGCAATTTCTCTTTCTATCCTTTGCATACTTCACGGGACTCCCACAGCAGGGACTGCTAGGGTAGCAAACTTGGGCATTAACTAGTTGTCCAGGGTGCAATACGGGTGTTCCGTTTTATCTCTAGCAATAAATCAGCACTTCAGCAATTCCAGAATCAACGAGCCACTCAAGATGGAACAATCACGGTATCCTCCTATCGTTCCAGTCCCATGTGAAATTAAACAAGTGGACACGGCACAACGTGCACGCCCTTGGATATACCTCCCTGAAAGCGTTGCATTGTTGGCACATTTGTCTACCACAATAGTCTGCACGAACGCCGTGCTTGGCACCACTGCGCGCATAGCAGTTACCGACCCCAAGTAGCTCTGCTTCGTCTCATTTGGTAACATTTCATAAAAAATAACATCTCCACCCCCGTGACGTCAACAAACGTGCAGTGCCATGGGATGTGGCAGCCGTATGTTATCTGATGCGTCGAATACGCCAGTATAACTTTGCAGTATCATACAACCAACCGAATGCACGCAAACACGACGAAAAAGAATAGCATCTCCAACTACTCCCTCACAACCGTACATGAACCTCACTTGCCAAATTGGTGATTACATGTTCCACCTCACTAACTTGCTCCGCTTGAGTCCGCTGCCTCAGACCATATAAATCACGTCTGGTAATACGGACGCCATATTCCGTCAACACGGAATTCCTGATTGCCCTTGTCTTACGGAACGACTTCATCAATTTCAATACCGCCGCCCCTTGAACCGCATTAACCTGCCGACCACCAGGATAAAGCCAATGGTTCCCCAACTGAAGCACGTTTGCATGCCTCAAGCAGCCGCGACCCATCTCATAATCCATGTCTTTCATTACCACGGAAAATCGGCCCTTGAATTTGTAACACATGTAACTAAAATATCCAACAGCAGTCAAATTACCATGCACTTTACCTTTTCCCTACACATTCTTACGCTTATTATGTGCATATCAATATTGAATGAATGGAAAACGAAAGCCATCAGGGAGTCGTGTCCAGTCCTTTGCTTATGACCCGCCACAGCCACCTTCGTACATCAATAAAACGGGTTTGCAGTTTCTGTTTGGCACCGTATCCAATCGCGTTGGACCTTCTTAGTTTTCTCGTAACCACCAGTTACCATGCAACGGAAAGCTGCGGTATCATCCTGCGGGACCGTGCGTCACAACTGCCGGTGGTCTGCAGACGAGTGGTAGGTTGACGGAGCGGACAGCACGCAACTTTGCCTTGGTAAAGAAAAAGGGGTGTTTACCTTGGAACCTAATAGTTGTCAATATGGAGAAAGGGCTGTGGGTTGCAAAGCGTACATAGGTTTATATGAACATGGTGATAGGTTGAATGCACCATAAATTGCGTTAGCGTATCCATTCACTGCCGTACATGAATAATAAAATTTATTATTGACAACGCGAGGCACACCTTTACAGGCATGATCAGGTTTAGCTAACCTAGTGTGATCAAGATGTACAAAAAGTACATGTTTGGCATAACAGCGTATCTAAATGTACGGGTGCGTATACGTATGTAATTGTGTGTACATTTACCATGTGTTTTAGAATGTGCCGCAGCAACCGACGGACCTCAATCGCTTAACCACACATTCCTGGCGATAACAAACAGACAAAGATAAATAAATAAATAAATAAATAGTTTATCCTCGAATGTGTCTCGACAACTTCGAGAAAAAACTATTTATTTATTTATTTATCTTTGTCTGTTTGTTATCGTCAGGAATGTATGGTTAAGCGATTGAGGTCCGTCGGTTGGGTAGCATTTTTTGGATATCCACGGGGCAGTGACTTTAATTGGTGCCGTATCACGTCTGCCACATCGAAGTGTTAATAAGCAGACATTTGTGGCTTTTGTAGGGAGAACGCTTGCCAGGCGAATACACACTATGTCCTGGAGCGCTGCCGCCGAACTATTTGCTGGAAGGGTTAAACCCGAACCAACCAGCTGGCACCACGAGAAGGAGCTTCAACTAGCCAGCCGTGGCTGTCGATTACACCGCTGCTCTCCGCACTGTCTCTTTAGCATGGTATAGCACGTTTATTATCCTACGCGTTGCGTCCGAATGAGCCAACCGTATTCTATATGAACGCAGTGCGCAACATGCAGCTCATGTTACCGGCGACTAAGACAGCAAGGACGGTGGTGATTGGTAAGTGCATAGCCCAGGTCCATGCTTTTAAAACAGGGTACCACTCTAGCCGAATTGCATTATGTCGTTTCCAACTACCGTGGGATGTCACCCGTCGCTGCAACGGGCTATCCGCGGAAAGTATAACGGACAGGTTGCATATTAAGTGGCGGGTACGCAAATTGGTGTATGCTAGGAGCTTCAGGTATTTTGTCAGGTTTTGACAGTCATTAAAGCGGGAAGCGCCGATGCTCAAAGGTACTTGCTAAGGATCTGTTTGCCGTTTGTCTCGTCATGGGAAACGCACAGCTTGACGTCAAACTGTTTGTTTGGAAGCTATACAAATTGCCGGGTGGAGAACCAAAATTTGCATTAAAATCGCGGTCTTTCTGTGCGAATTTAGTTATTAAGTCTGAGTAACGCGGTCGTTAACCCCGTGTTTGATGCTCAATCCTAGTGGCAAGATTTTATGGGCAAAATGGGCTTGTCAGTGCACGCAGTAGACCTTTGCTTCGATAGCGTTTAACAGTCTGCCGACCTGGTTTCGTGGTAGGCTAGGAAGCGTTTGCCGTGCCATTATACGAAGGAAAAGGTGACAGTGACCGACTTGTCTAATAATAGATGTCAAGTGCAATGTAGCTGTAGACACTACCACGTCTTAATGCTTGAGGACATAACTTGCCCAAGCAACCTTGGTCGACCCACTTCTGTATGCATTGAACACGGCAGGCCGACCGGTTGACAAGACATTGCGCAACAAACGCCTGGTTGTGTTGCGTGCGCGATATCCGCGTGTAACCGTATCCAAGTCGTCCGTTACCATTCCCTACCGTTGAGCGCCACGGTTGCTCTGGTAACTAGGGAGCAGAAGCTACGTGAATGCAGTCAGGTTCTGGATGATACTCAGGTGCAGGTTCGCAGCCTTGGCGATGCAGCATATAAGAATTTTATGGACCAGTTGCGGGAGTTTCTACACATTCTAAACAGGTCTCCCAAAGTTGCGGTTTTTGCCTCCGTAACCATACCAGTATCAGCAGCAGAAGGAATGAGTGAACCTACCAGGGAATGCACAAGACTAAGCAACGCCTAGAGCCCAAACCAGATGCATCCTTCGGTCAGGAGCAGGAAACAAAGCCACTTCGATGTAGAACTTTGCACACCAACACCGCCAGGGTTTATAAGCCCATAAGGAAGCGTCGTTTCCGTGCAAAACCCTCAGCCAATTCCAACAATGACTAGTGCGCTTTGTGCCTTCAACCAGACTGCGAGGCACAGAGTGGACAGGTGGTTGACTGGATGATGTGTTCCGACAGCGGCCTTTGTTAGCATCAGCAGTGCGCCTCGTACAGTGGACAGGAGCATTTTACCTGGCATAGGTGTTCCTGTGTCCATTTTTTCATGTTGCCACTTTGCTTCCTTAATTACCACGCCAGTGCTTCCGCTTGATTGTTAGGAACACCCACTACTCCCATACGTGGTGCCTCCCCTACTTGAAGATTACTGCACGAATGGCTACCTCACCATCGGGATCACACATGATGGGAGTGGTCAGGTGTACCTAGGGACATCAATGGTACCTGTAATTCTGCCGCTTTTTGAGGCTACACATTGCCTCCTAGGTTCCTTTATTAAAACTTCATCTCCTAACCAACCTAAAGAACCGCTGTGCTTTGCCAATCACCTGGATAATATGTATGGAAACGGTAAGGCATAAGCTTAAAGTAGCATCGGTAGTACATGCATTCCTTGCGCTTACACTGCAGTTCTGACATCATGTTACATCCCAGCTGCTTAGCGATCCGTCGCGTTGGAATGAGTGTACAGGACCTCACCCATCCGTGCGTGAGCATTTTGCCTGGGACTGAACAGCTTATGGTTTCCTTGGCCTTTCGTGCCGCTTTTAGATACGCTTGCATAAATAACCACCCAAGCCACCACGACTAAGTATTATTACGTTTATCACTAGCAAAACTAGCCCTTTGGCCTACACAAGGTGTTTAAAGGATCACTCCCGTGGTCACCGTTTATTAGTCTTGGCTTCTCTCCCATTCTGGCTGTCATTGATCAACTCAGCTATACGTGGCATCCTAATTGTTAGAAGGTAGCTGATGGTAAAGTCTTGCTTAAGACTTGTTGCGTCCCCGCTCCTTCTGTGTACCTTATTGACCATTTGCTTGCGATGCCAAATACAGCTTTTGCGCGACCAAAATCACCACTCTGCGCGGTGGCTTGCACACCGTCTCTGGGGGTTTAACCTATCAACCACGTAGCGCGGACACCCTGCGCATATACCCTATGGAAACCGGGTAACATGCGGTGACGTTTCCGCTGGGTGACCGTGAACATCAGGGTACGTAGCTGAACTACGTATTTCTGACAAGTCCGTGCCGCTGTTGCCCGTCAACTTACGGCAAGTGAGATTAAAGTCCCCACTTATCTTTCCGTAGTACATGCAGTACATACCCACTGAGAGCAAGCGTTCTGACAGGCGTGGATCCAATATCCTAGGTGCGATCCGTCGAAAGCCGAGAATAGCTTCACAAGATAGTTGGCCGTTTTGCTTACGAAAGGGTGGCAAATAAACAACATTAAACGGAACCCCCGGATAAGCTGCCGTCTTCCATTCGCCCCTAGAATGAAGTGCTGATGAGTGACGGACCCCGTAAGCAGCGACCTGAGTAACGGAAGGGATGGCACCACCGCCGACAACTTATGGGGCGTGAGGGTTAGCAGCTCCGATTTGTATACCAGATCATCTGGTCCTATTTATGCGGATCAACCATAAGATAGACTACATACAGTCTTTCCAAGGCAACAAACTTTGCCGCAGGACCCCGGAATATCCACAATATTCCGGTGTTTAAGGTCATATAACTGTACGTACATGGAGTAAGACGTTCCAACAAAGGAATGGCCTGATAACCATTGCAGGAACATGGAACACAAGAGCAGAAGATATGCAGGGGAGTAAACCGTTAAAAACCAGTGAAATAAAGCGCAACAGCTAACCAACTGACTTCCTGCAGCGACTCTTTCATGTAATAAACTACGCCCGTGTGGAACAGGGTATATGGACTGCTACAACCTACGGCACATTTAAACAGTAACAGCAACATGATTTTATTAAATATCTGGTAATTGTGCTTCCTTACCTATTTACATTCGAAAAACATGCCATCTAACATATTAATAAGCGTATAAAAATATAACTTCTAACACGCATATCGTTGCGTGTTAACCAGTCAAAACCTTCTTCCAAAGCCGTCATTTTACCCTGGGAATCCTTTTAGTATAACACCACTTTCTTTATTCACACTTTATGACCGCATAATGCTCCACAATGCACAGATTCATCTTTATTTAACAGCGCTTTACAAACAGGACTTACCTATGTTTCATTGTTTCAGCACGCTTCCCGCATTTACGTTGTCAATATGCAAAACGACAGTCATGCCATGCATAGCCAATTTATAGGTCTACCATCAACTATTTCCCGTCACACGTGCTTTATCTTTCGTCTTAACTTTTACTATTCTTCCTTTATTACACAGACAAAGCGCACCATCAAAAACTAACTGATTTCCACTACACGTTGCGTATATTCATATACTTAATTCACCGTAATCCATCATCCTCCTGACAGACACCACCATGTACATCAAAAGCTGTGCTCCAGAAATCTGAGCAATGGATTGTATAGGTGCCTTGTATGGGTAGCGCTTTCCCATTCCCTTAACGTTACATAACATATCATCGCTTATCATCACATTTTGCATATCTAACAACTATGCATTTCAGTAGAATATGTATCCCACAACTTTCAAATTATAATGAAATCAAAGTTTGAACCTCCGTTGAATATGGGTTTGTCCGGTAGCAAACTGCGGTTTATCCAACGTTTTCTGTAAATAAATGCGTGAGCCAGGTAGTTCAAGTCTTCATTTCCCTAGCAGTTGCAGTGCACCATATTAAGCTAGTAATATATTACACTACAACCCGCCTTCTAACAGTTACTAAATCATGCAGCTACTTTTTCTCTAACATTCATCAGGTGCATCACACAAAAGCCTCATTTTTATATATGGTACCATTTCTCATGCCGTCAACAAATCATCACCGCATATTACATCTTTCCCCACTTTTTAAGAAGTTTTAATAACGCTAAAACATAGCTTAGAATTCATAGGGTTTATTTATCAATGTTTCCTTTCGTTGCATGTTTCATTTCAGCGTACGTCACCAATTATTCACGCAGCGACCTTTGCTGTCATGGCAGTTAACAGTTCGGATTTCCTGACTACATCCTTCGACCTTTGTTTGCTCATTTCAACACAGACATACTTTCACGGGTTTCACGGGTATGCGCAGAACGAGTAAGCGTAGCTTTTCGGTGGTTCTGCCTCGGGATCCTACTGCAAGGTCCTTTATCCTTTAACATCACCTAAAGGATTATTGCTCGTCTAATCGTTATTTCCTTCTATATTTATACGTCAACCATTGTTAATTCTCCTTCTCTTCTTCGCCCATGTCGGATGTACCCTGGTGCTGATATTTATTGTTCCTTATCTCGAACTTTGTGCAGCACGTTCCCATCATCCTGCTTGGCGGAAGGCACGAAACGCGTAAACATATACAAGCTAAATAACTCATATAAACATGGCACTTACACTGCCTTTATCCTTAACCCTAAGGTATATAGAAATTAACCTTAACTTGCCGTTACCGTTTACATGACCATACAAAAGCCAAACTACATGAGCATGCTTGCCCTTACTGTACCAGGCAACAGTCACGGGCAACACTTTAATCTCTTATTTTTAGGAGGTCGCTCCGGTCGTGTTTCACCTTTCCAGAATTTTTCACTGAGATCCTTGTTTAAGAACAGTAGTTGAATAACGAAACACACAAAATGTTTTTTGTCAGTTCGTGCATCGAAGGACTTGGAAGTGCCAACTTAATATATTTGGTCATGGTGTGCCCTTCGGGTTTCATCGCTTGAGCACTTCGACGAATTCCTTGTTTGGAAGCCATTTGCATACCACTGCAAAATAGCTATGGTTTTGCCTGGTTCCTGGGCTTCAGAATGACTGAAGTCCTAACATGCAATCTCTTCTTGTTGCCTTCATCTTCAAAACGCAGCCTCCATACGACTTACGGCTTGCTACTTCTTGCATACACTGATTATTCCTCAGCTGCACGAAAACGCTCGTGTGGACACTGTCCTTCTTGAAAACGTGCGCCATATTATGTATTCCTGGTGAGTTCAAATCGGTGCGTACGTTTTTCTTGCGGTCTCCTCCGACTTTGCTCTCGCTGTCTGCATTGTAGTGTTTCGCAAACCGGTCCTTAACTTTCCGTTGCTCTTACCTTTTCTTTGTTGATGGCAAGGTGGTTAGAAAAATTGTGGGTGTGCATTCTGGTCTTAAAGCAGCTGATACAGTTTATCCATGTGGCTTAGAGAGATGCTCTGTACCGGTAGTCCATTTAGCGGATAGTATGAAAGGCGACCTTTGCGGTAGCTGGTTCCATGTGGCATTCACCAGTTTGCCTGCTGATCAGTATCAGAGGTTACCTTGTAGCTATGACGATTGTTTTAAGCTTAAAGCTCAGCATTGTGTAACCATTAAGGAATGCTGCGATTCGCTCTTTACCAGACTGACAAGCATGTAACGAATGTAGCTTTGCTGTTGACAACTTTAGTTTGAAAAGTTGAAGGCCTACTAGATCGTCTGACAATATCCTTTGTTGTCATCCAGGCGAAATTAGCGCATGGTTGCACGCAAACGGATTCCATCGAACTAACACCCTATCCAGCAACGTATTTTAAGCTAGTTAACGCTAAATGGTTGGAAGGAGTAAGTGATTCTACAGCTAGTGACGAAATATTGCGGACATTGTCTGCAAGACACAGGCGGAGCAAGAAGACAACTGTAAAAGTAAAATGCGGTATTATCGGAGTATACAGAGGATCGGATAAGCATGTCGTTTAAAGAGCCACCTCCTGAAGACACTTCCTACGCAACTAGTGCACCAAGCAACTAGCTATCCAGTCGCAGGCCCCCGTGACTTGGGCGCGTGGAGTAGATAACCCCAGCCGCAGTGAAGCTTGCACTGATAGCAGTGTCATCTTTAGGAATATCACTGAGTCTACCGCCGCTCCTCCATTGGCGCGAATGCCTGATGATCTACCATGGTTTTAGATTGGCGTTTCCAAACCGCTACCGCCCGAGTTTTCTGGCTTAACTGGACGGAAATTCATTAAGCTTATGTATGTGCCGGTCGATGCTTCGGAAGTCAAACCCGTTTATTGAAAGTTATTGGTTCAACACAAGACGAGCGTAAGTAGCTTCTGCGTTTTGCATTTAAACTCATGGGGTCTTGGGTCAGTATTCAACCCGAACGCCCAATGACTGAGTGTTGGAAACTGAAGGCCGATAAAACGGACTTCAAAGACCGTCGGGAGGCGGGTGAAATGGGTCCCGGATTGGTGTGCTTTCGGGTGGTGAGTCGGAGGTCAACTTCCGCCCATCCAGAGCCGGTGCTGGTGACACCCGATCACCGGCTCAATATCCCTAGTTCCATAAACTGGTCAACAGCTATGTACGTTGTCTGAGGAGTAAGAGGTGCGTGATTGACACTCTTGTAGAAAACTCCTGGCCAGACCTGCTTGCTTTTACTGAGGCGTGGATTTTATCCGTCACCCTAGACAGTTAAATATCTGCCTGGCTATAAACAGCAACCACAGCAGCAGCAGTATATCAGCCGTTTGAACTGAGACTCCGCTGCCATACAACCATGAGGACCAATGAACTAAGGAATAAGAGGGAGAGAAGGGGGACTTAACTGAAAACCATAATGCACTAAGCTAACATTCAGGGTCAGGACACCTACTTCTTTTTTATATAACATAATGTCACAACCAGCTGGCTATCGTATAAAGGTAAGGCGGCATTGGCGAGACTGCTTCCTTGCGGCCTTCACGGCGACGCGTCAGGATCAGCCATTACCCCGCAGATAACTCAGCTCCAAACACACTTTAAACAGAAAAGCTGATTAGGAGACGGCAGTAGACGTGCCGCTGGTAGTTACTGCGAGCCATGTCCTGTAAAGTCTCGAGCCGAGCACAAGGCGAGTCACGTGGACTCAAGCCCAGGAAATCAGGCGGAGCAACGACACCCAGTTTGGTCGTTAGAACCTTCATTTTCCGCCGCCATGTCAACTTTCGTCCTCTTCAAGGTTTGCGCTACCACACACCTGGCAGACTAAACAAGGTCATCTTAGGTAAGCGGTGACCAGGCATACGTAGCACTTTCCAGAGCGAACGCAACTTATTCAGTCTTATCTGTTGTTCTAAGGAGCTAGCATGATTAACACCACCTATCACTCGCCTACACACATCATATTTGTTTACATGCTGGTGTCATCCGCCTGGTGCCATCGCTGGCCAGCTACAGGAGGACGCCTAGTGGCACTTCGGCGCCCACTGTGTCTAAAAGCAGTGCTACTAAGAAACAGTTGGTGCTTCGCACATAGTTGCAGCAGAAGCTCCCCGTTGTTAGTCCGTTCAGAGTTACGCCATAATTACCATCCAGCCCAGATTCTAAGGATCTCTGAAGCCATACTTTTGCGTTCATATCCCCTGCGGGTGCTATAATATCTGGAATAGTAGCACTGCGTAATAGCGCGTTTAGTTCGTGATAGCATGTGTCTTTGACAACTTTAGCGTTGCAGTCGGTGGGGCATAAGCGGAATCCACAACCAAAGAGCCGTTTGTACTACTTCGTAATTCAACCTTGGCTGACGTCGTCAAACGGACTGCACATAAATGTCTGTTCACGGGAATCAAATCTACCAACAATGGACCAGCCTTGGAGCTTAGAACGATACCTGCACCAGCTGGACATGTGAGTGCTGCATCGGCATCAACCGATGCATGCAATCAATAACGAGAGCACAAGCCGGGTGCAGTTAATTCAACAACCTCATTTGGGTCAATGACCCTAGATTCGGCAGCACAGCACATGTCAATACCCAGCGGGTCCAAGATGGCGCGGGTGCAGCCTGTTGACCTACTTGTCTTAGAGTGCGAAAGTTGGCTTACGCCATAGATACGGGACAACGTAGCTTTATAAGAGCTGTTGCCGATAGTGGCACGTAGGTTGCTGTCAATGAAGCTGAGTATTATAGTAAGTGAAGAATAAGCGTCGTGGTGGGAGTGAAAGAAACAGGTGGGAAAAAGAAGAGAAGCGCCAGCAGTAGCATGTTTTTGCTTATGCACCCTGCCATATGTAGTAAATAAGGCGACACTTGATAACCTGGGCGATGGCCGACGCAGGATAAAGTTTATTTTGGTATTAAAAGTCTTTGTTGTCCGGAGGCTGGGATATTGCCAGGGCGCCCAGGCCCAGACAGGAGGACGATTAGGGTCCTCATCCAAAGCCTTTGGCTCAAACGCCTGTCGGCAAGGCAGCGGGGAGGTGGCAGTGATTTAGTTTTCATGAAATGGCCGCCATCCCATTTCAAACCCCCAATCTTGAGGACCAGGTATCTGAGTTTGTCTGACCTCTCACCACTGGCCAGTCTGTTAGAAGTATCTTTCAAGATGTCTGCAGGCTCCACCGAGTATAGCTCAATGGGTCAATGAGGCAAGCAAGCCGTAGCACCATATTAAGTACTAGTCTCGTTGCAACTGGCTTGTCTCTACCCTCTGCGAGCTGATCGAGTCCCATGCTGTCGCGGAGGTGGAGTTGCTTTGTGCGTCAGATCCACCTTGACTATTTTGCGAATATATGTCTCCACTGGCCCTGATGTAACTGCCGAGGCTGTTGCGGTGGATGTTTACACTTCTTTCAAGCAATTTAAATCTTTGTTAGTATATAGATGCTCCGAAAGCGTCAAGCAGGCTCAAGGATTTCATTCCTACTCACGCGACAATTAGACGTCTGCTTATGGGTGACTTCAATGTTCCTGAGGTAGCTTGGAGCGGTTTTTGCAAAGCAGTGTCTGAACCTTTGCTAATGATCTTGACCTATCCTTGCAAACATACCTCGCATAGTTAAGAATGAAATATTTATTTATTTATCCATATGTACAAAGGCAAACTAAGTTCATGGAGGGCCAAAATACTTCCATTTAAAACATCATCTGCGAAAATGATGGATTTTGTGCGAGATGTAGCATATGATTCCCCGTGGGCTCTAGCGCTTACGTTTGCCTATTATTCCTGTGCACCTTAAGTCTGGGGCGTAAAGAGTATGTTAGCAGGAAGCCAAATACCTTGCGCACTTATCTTCAAGCCATCGGGACAAAGACTGCAAATCAACCCTATATGGTTTCTGAGGATGGTACCTTTTAGGTTGCTTGGGACAAGTTCAAGTCCTTTACTTGCCCGATTGCCCTCCCAACATTCCAATCTCAGTGCGAAATAAAATAGGGGCAATGCCCTTGGTTTGACTATGAGGCGCGCAGGATCCTCAATAATCGATCCAGGTGTTGGAGGACTTACGTATCAGCTCCCTCAGCAAGTACCCAACATCGCCACCGATGAGTGCGAAATGCATGTAAACAACATCTGCGGGCCGCATGTCTGCGGTAGGAACTAGCGCTGGCTCGATCAGCATCAAACAACCCGAAACGGTAATTTGTATATGTCAACCGGCGATGCAATCCAAAGCGTTCTATCACTGTGCTATCCGAACCTGACGGCACTGAAGTATCAACAGATCAGGCCAAGGCCTGCTTACTCGCGGAACAGTATGCTAGGTCTTTTGTTCACAACTCGCCTTTGTCTAATATCGAAGTCCAGGAAAAGGTACCAGTAGGTTTCTTCCTGACGGATCTTTCCATCACGGTGGCTTAGGTACTCAAGCTCCTGCATGACCTGGATCCCACTAAAGCGGTAGGGATAAGTGCGCAGAATTGTGGCAGCTGCCAAGCATCTTGTCAAGTGTTCGGTCGAGTGAATAGGATCATATACTTTCACAACTTCTTAGGTACCTGACTCAAATGTAGTGCAGCAAGTGGCTGAACAAATCGAGTTGGGTAGCTCGATATCATCTGAGTTCAAATTCAGTAGGAACGGGACAGACGTAACCCGCAATGTTTCTGAATTCTGTGGATGTCCCGCAGGTCGTTCGACATAACAAATGAAATGTTGGTTAGATTGTTCTCATCCTTTGTCAGGCCATACTTTCTTGCAACTCGGCGGAAAGTACCTTCGGTGCTGATCATCTTGAGCTTTTGCTGCAAGTACCATTGAAACAGTTCGTGGACAACCCCGCTATGTACATAGACGCTCAAATACAATCAATTTTGGAGCTTGTTTTGACAAGTCATTGGTTCATTGGGTGGTAGGGGTCAGGACGGCGATCCCTTGTCGGCTCCTTCGCCTTCCGAGCATTACTGGGCTGTTCGTCATTGCGCAACGGAAACTCCGTGTTCTAGCAATGGATTCAACATAATTCAAGAACATCTAGCTTCTGCAGCTAACCGTTAGTGTGTGGTGTTGTGCTAGGTTTCTGTCTATATTAACAACCTTAGACGTAACCGTGTGAGGTTGGTATGAGCGCCGTTTAAGCGTCCTGTTATTGGGATAAATCCGGTTAAGTCGCAACTGCTTCCAAACCTTGACAGGATATCCCTTCCACTCAACACAAGCGTTTAAAAATTTAACTGTTTTTGGCTTTGGTAAGCTCAGTGGCCAGTCTGCGAAACTGATTGAGCTCCTTTAACACTGGATGATTCGATTAAGTTGCAATTCCCCATGCAAGTTAATGAGAACAAGGAGACCGGTTGGAAAGCAATTGCCTTCAGTGATTCATCATCAGGCCTGTACCATCATATATAGGGCTAACAAATGGAAAGAGTAGTATCCACCAGTTAGTGAAAATAACAAATGAAAAATGGAAATGAGTTAGCTACAGTTAGGGCGTTTGGCCTCATGTCGTTGACCTCGGTGTCCCTTGTTTTCACGGGCCAGACAAGCTGTGGAGTCTAACTCACTTCTTGTGTAGGCATAAGGACAGTAGAAATAAGCAAATGCCAATTGCTTCGACCGTCGCACGTGTACTCATGCGTTGCCCTTTCGATCGGTGCAGTGAAACCTTGTATACAAGTCTACGACATGCTTTAGATTCACGTGCTGCCCACTTTCGACAATACGCGCCAGAATGGAACTTCTTATAGACTTAATGCCACCTTGATGCAAACAACGTGGGCATTACCATTTAGCAGATCTACTTCCACAACAAGTGTGTGGTACTTGAAAGCACGCGCATTTCGTGCAGGAAGACAGGTTCAGGCGATAGAAATCATTATGATAGAGTACTGCCCATTGATGACTTTGTTATACAGGAACTTACGTTCGTGGGGCGTAGCATTAGTGTCAGGTCACAACAATGGACGAATAGAATGTAGGAATTCTAGTAGCAAACAATCCACTGCTCAGCTATCAGACTTCCTGACCGTAGGCGCGGTGAGATGGCCTTCCCTAATGGAGCATTGGGTCGCTCCATTTGGCCTTTGCATTGAATATTCTAGCTAGTAGTTCTGCTTGTCTCTATGCCACGATCGTCCAGAAATCTTTTCAGCTCTTCAAACCTGAACGAGAATCCCCTGTCAGAATGTACATACGATGGCACTCCAGATGTAGAGAACAATTCAATAAGCGTGCGTATGAAGGTAGGGGCCGTCATGTTTATGCAGGTGTATGTAAAACGGCTATGCGATGCATGTCCGCGAGGGCATGATCAAATAAGGGCAATTATACAGACATGTCATACCAATTGTAACAGTGACAATCGGGGATCGTTCTTACGTTTCTACTTAAAACGGTACACATAGGACAGAAATAAAAATGAAGCAAGCCCATTATCACGAGCTCAGGCAAGTTCGTGTGGGCACAGACAGACCGCCATTAAGTGCAGACAATTCAGGTAGGAATTGAGCAGGAACTAGGACGGATCAGTTAGAAAATAGCTGGTGAAGAACACACTCAATCGCTAGTACGGTTTGTGAGTGTAGCGAAAGGAACAAAGTTCAATGCGCAGAAAAGACGTGGCGACGAAATACGTCAATAAGAAAGTGTCGGGGTGTATCCAGCATAGTAATATATAGTAGTGGTCAGCTTGTTAGTGTGAGCTTCTTGGCTGCGACTGTATTCAGTGGCGAATCACCTCAGCCACGTCACAGTGTGGTTAAACGGATATTTGTGATTATTTATAGGGAGAACGCTTGCCAGGCGAAAACCCACTACGTCCAGAAACACTGCTATCGACGCATTCGAATGACAACCTGCAAGTGGCAATGCTTCGCATTGACCCATTATTAGTTCTGTTAGTCGCAGTCAGAATAAACCCATAACTTTTGCTGGCTGATGCATGATTGGACAGTAGTGTATCATCCATTGGTCCCGTCAATGTCTGATGGAATGGCACGGCCCGTACGGCAGGTAAACAGTAGATAGAACACGCTGGCATCTTTGGTATTGGTCGTCGGTAGAACCGCATAATGTCTCCGAAGGGTATCCCGTAATATGTTGTTGAAAGAATTATTAGAGGAAGGAGAATGACCAATGGCAATCGTCCAGGCCCGGAAAAGCTGCAAGTTTTCCTGAATAATGAACCGGAAAGCCTCCCAGGGTAAGTTTTGTTGACTGGGGACACTGGCATCCAAGAACATATGGAGGATAAAAGTAAGGCGGGCTGCTTCAGATGTGGAAAGTGAAAAAACTTTAAGTAGTTTAAAGGGTCAAACCTGCTTGTCCTTGTCACTGTGAAAGTATTGTGTGTGAAGTATTGTGTTGGCATATTTCCAAATTAGGTGCATAGCACAGGCAGGTAGATCTATCCTCCTGTTAGATGAAATGTCCGCGTTGACCTTAAATGTCAGCAAGTGAACTCCGAGTAAGAGTTCTGTGAAGAAGAGGCGAGCTGAACCCAGTTGTTCAGGCCTAAATATAGTGACATCCATCCAAGATAAGTGTTTTGTCCATCCGGTAATTAAGAATGCAGCGTAATAATTGTCCATCCATGTCCAGATATGGGAATATTGACTTCTTTGAAGTATTGAGGTCAAGACAGTAGACGTATCCTCGGGTTCTGGCCACCGGTTCGGTGGAAATCTCGGAGAAAAAGCGACAAACAAAGGCAGCCTTACAAACAGACAACAACCATGCACCCGGAACTCAGAGAAAAAGGAAAGCCTCAAAAGTGCTTTCACTAATGAACCACACATTATATGTAGCATTATAAACTAAATATTCCACGTACATATGTTCCATAAAATTTTAGATTAGCCGTACCGTGAACATTGACGCCTCAAAGAGCTGCGCGATTTTGAAGAGCGCGAGGCCGATCCGAAGATTTTGGATTAGTCAGTGGATTGCGAATAAGTGGTTCAATTAAGTAGGGAAGACGCGTGATGCGGATCAAGATTAGGATTGAAATAACATGTGCTAATAAAGCATGAGCAAGTTCAGCAAAGTTCCCGGGGGAAGCAATGCTTTGGATATTCAGCACTTAGCTCATATCCGTCGCAGTCGAAAGGATGCACGCAAAAAGCACAAATACGGTAAGAAAATAATAAACTAAGGCAAAACACAGAGATGGCCATCCGGTTGAAAAGAAATCGAAGACCAAGATAAGGAAAAGACAGGCTAGGGTTTAGAATGGGGTTTATTGAAAGAGTGGAAGTTCAGCAAGACTTTGGAGGAACTAAGCAATCAATTAAGACAGCCGAACCAGGAAAGGTAACTACTCATAATGCTGAGTGAACTCGAAGTGCGGGGGCCGAGAAAGCGAGACTGGAGTGGTCAGCGCGTTGGGATTGGTGCTTACAATGAAGATAAGCAAAAGGCTAGAACAATATAGAGTGAACAACACTAGCAGGCCCTAGAGGTAGGAAAAACGGATAGCTGAGTCTGCAACGCCTGTACCGCTGTAGGCTCAGTAAAAAATAGTAGTTAGAGAGAAACTGACAGGTCAAGTGAGGCCAGGTCACGGTTGAATAAAAAATGAAAACGGAGCGCGATAATAAAAGTTAGGGTCAGGATGAGAAAGGTTTAGTGACGGTAAGTGGGAAAAGCCCATGAGGCTCTCCTGGTAGTGTAGAGGGATATTGAAGTCAGCCGAACCAAGAGAGGCGAAGTCATAAACGTCTGAATGATTCCGGAGAGCAGGAGGCCGATCGGGTAGGACTTGATTAGTCGACGCGTTTGGATAAGGACATGTAGTAAAGGTGATAACAGAGCTAACGATAAATGGTGGTCTAGTCTAGCAGGCTCTAGATTTAAGGGAAACATTTTGTTTAGTCTACGGAGCGTATACCGCATAAGTCTCAGTAGCATAGTAACAGGCAGCAAGAAACACGCTGGACAGGTGGGACAAGATCACGGCAATGCAGTTAAGCCGGACGTCTGATTGAAAAGGGAAAGAAAGCGGAAAGCGAGAGAAAATGTTAGGGTCGGGGTGCAAAGGTTTTATTAATAAAACGTGGAAAAGCCCACGCGTCTATCCATGTAAGATAAACAGAACCGATAGATCAGCCGAACCAAGCGCAGTGGTGTCTCAGAAGTCCAAATGAATTCAGCGATTACGAGGCCGACTAAGCGGGAATGCCCGTCGATAACCCTGAGTAGGTAGTGGTTAAGCGAGGCTGAGGGTACTGGTCTTTGAAGTCTTTTCTTAGTCTTTCGAGGGGCTTACCTACTTTGGTTAGCTAACGGTTGACTGGTGTGCAGAACTTCGGGTTCTATTGAAGGCATATGGAACACTGCTGGATTACTGATGTTACAATTTCTGAGGAATATGGAAAGTCCTTCACTCACACAAAATAGAAACATCGTGCAATGCCAGAATGGCATAGTGTTGTGAATGCGCTTCAGATCATTGTGTGAATGGCTGGTTGCTCAACATGCCTCCCGTAATTTTTCATCTGAGGAATACTGGGTACTGGGTCGGTACATCACATATAGTACGATAATTGACTGTGCTTGATACGCCGTCGCTGGATTTCAACGTTTTTAACCTTTCCTCCCAGCTTCGTATCATACATTCAAGCAACGGGGCTCGTCAGTTATCAGTTTAAAATGCATTCCGAGTAGATAGTGCCACCATTTCCTGATACCTCACACGATAGCATAGGCCCCGTTCTCCACGGCCGAGTGCTTTCGATTGCTATCGGCCAGTGTTTGGGAGAAAATGCGACCCGTCGACCGTACTGATTGCGTGTTGCAGAAATAGTGACATTAGACGCATCAACCTTAGTTATTAATGACACTTTCCTGGCACAAGCGAACAAGGCTGCTTCGACTAGTTTTGCCGTTAGTGCCTCGTAAGCATCCAAACCCCTCTTTGACAGTAAAGGAATCCTCTTATGAACGGTGGATTTGGTCCGAAAAGTGTAACAACCATTGGGAGTAGTAGGCAAATATCCCAAATACTCCGTTGTGATTTGAGATCCATTGATGGTGGTGGCATAGTTAGCGGCTTAAAGCGATCATGGTCCGGTTTCAATGTACCCAACGAAGTAAGTAACCAAGTAGGCCAATTTGCTTTGCCGCAACTATGCCTCCTTTACGGTTTATGGTCACTCCATACGTTTCGACGACGCGTAAGATGCGTTGAAGGCTGTATCCTATACAGCGGTCTGCCACACACAGTAATATTATCCACCTAGCCGAATGTTCCCTTGAGCTTTTCGTGGCTGATCAGTTCATCCATTGGTTGGTTACCGCGAAATGTATACGACGGAAGTAATATAATTTCGTGCATTCTTCTAATGTGGTATATTTCCTCTCGTCTTCCTTTATAGAGATTTGATGATATGGTGATAAAGGGTGCTGAATACCCCAGAAGGAGATATCTTCTCGTTCATACGATGGATAGGCGGTAAAGGATAAACATCCAGTTCCTTAAAACGATTTATGGTTTGGTTACAATCGATAACCATTCGTTTCTTTTGGCTTTTTATTGTAGTAACAAGAACTTTTGCACGCTAAAGTGATCTCGGATACTCGATTGTGCCTTCTTGTAGTAGCCTTTCAATCTCAAGTTTGTTGAAATGTTCGCCAGCGTTATTGTGTTGCCGTGCTTTGGTGCGTAATGGGGTACATGACGGAGACAGATGGGCGAACAGAGCAATGAGGGTAGTTGCAAAGCTGAAGGGCTACATAAAGAGAACGGAGGGTGATTACCATGGAAAGTTATTTCTACGCTTGTATGTACCTGTAAGAAATCAGGTCCTAACAAAATATTAGTGCACAGCTCCGGAAGTATTGCAAACTTCACATGTAAGTAGAACACTCTTTGTGATCCTTGGTATGACTACTAAGTTGTGTGGAAGCCAGGACAATCTCAACGTGTGATTCCAGCTTTGCCCAAACATATGTCTATACAACGATTTCACGAACAAAACTATCAGAGCTTCTTGTATCGATTAGCGCCTTCAGCATTATTCCGTCGACAGGGCATCTGGGATATCCTACGCAAGACATATGGGAGTAGCTGTGGTGGTGCTAGAAGAAACGACGGACCATGAGACAGAAGCAGTATACTTTGTGGTTTTATAAAATTAACGAGCTTTCTGTACATGTCATTTGTCCATGGGGCTTGCAGTTTGAATCACCAGCGGGGCACTTTTGTTTAGGTTGACGATGGTAGCCACAAACATAGCATTTATTTGACAACTGTTCGAACGGTAGCCGACGTGTCGTTCGACGGGGAATTGGCGCACGATGTTTCATGAGCAGCAAATCATCAGCTATGGTGTTGCAAGGCACCACTGGAACCGATGAGACAAATGAATGAGGCTATTTCTGTGCTAAGCCAAATGACGTAGCTTGATCAAAGCGGCTTGTATTTTCAGGGTTTTGTGTTCCAGCAGTCTTTACCGTACAGGATTTGATACTAAACCACTGCTAAATGCACCTTAAAGTGTAGCAACTTGGTTCAGCACCCACGGGTCTCTATCGAGTGCACTACTGTGCACGGCACAGAACCGTATAGCTTATTACCCCAAATAGAATACTGAGAGCTTAAAATAGCATAAAAGTAGTAACAAAGTAGGAATACAAACTAACGCCAACATTTCCGTCATTTTTGGTCTTATTGTCTACATAGGCAATAACAAATTTCGTGATAGTATCGCTTCCCTCACTACTCCGGGTAGCCATTTCACGCAGTTCTATTGGACCGCATGACGTCACCTACTAACAATGGGTTCATTCAGCTACTTTAACAGTTTTGCGCGTAGTATTTGCCGTCCAATAATTGTCTTGTACCTAAACACGTGATCGTGCACCATCATTACGCATGGACCATTTGTCACGGCCCGACGTCGCCGACGACCACCGGCTAAACTCGCTAACGCAAAAGCCGTTAGAGCATACGCTTTGTCTTGGTATTTGTCCGGCCATCTACCATTCGATGGTCTTCACCTCTTCACATGGCTCCCAAAATGTCGTGTGAAGATTGGCTACCTGGTGGGGACTACCACACATTGAATAATGCTACTGTTGCAGACAGATATCCGGTATCACAGTTTCACGTAGCTTAGGCGATAAAGTATTCATCAATATTGCTCTGGTCCGTGCATAGTAAAAACTGCCGCCGCGTCTGACGACTTTCCAAGCCAGCCATAACCACCCCCTTCGGTCTTTTCAAGTTTGTCCGTATGCTTCTTGGTGTACGAAAAGCCGCGCAAACGTTTCAACAATTCATCGACCAAGTTCTTCGAGAGCTTGATTGGTTTTCGCCTACGTCGGTGAGATTCTCATTGCCAGATATAACCAAGAATTACATCTGCTTCTTCTTCGCCGGATCTTTGAGCTTCTCGACCACTACGGCGTCACAATCAACGTGGACAAATACCTTTCGGCCAGTCCAGTGTTGCTTTTCTCGGCCATCGAATTGATCACAACGACGTCAGTCCACTTCCGAAAACGAAAGCGATCACGGAATATCCGATACTGCAGTCATACAAAAGCCTGCGCTGTTTCCGCGGTGTGGTGAATCACCACGGCTGCTTTATACCTGGATGTTTAAACCGCTTTAACGTTAACTGACTTGCCTGAGGAAACTCCCGGAAATTCAACCCCATTAGCCAAACACTAAACGCTTTCGACGGAATCAAACGCGCTTTGTCTAGCGTCACTGAGTTGAGCGATTTAGGGATGGCTGTTACCGCAGCTCGTCCTTAAATCCGGCGCGTCAGAGATGGTAATTGGGCCGTTCTACAAAATGTGCCAGCTGTACGCCTTAATTGCGCTTTGCTGCCGCGCGACAACCACCAGTCGCGTGTAGGCTGCGTGTACAGTGAGGACGCCTACCCCTACGCGAATTCCAACCGGTGACCATAGGCTTGCAAAAAACTCGGCCACCAGGCGACATAAATAAATCACCAGCTGTACGCCGTTCCGGCGCTTCGTTTCCACGCGACATTCACCAGTAGCGCTTGTGCTGAATCTACCGCGCGGACGCCCGCCCCTACGTGGATTCGATTCGGTGACCTTACAGTTGGAAACCAGGCACGCATACCGCTATGCACTTGGCCGACGCCATTCTAATACTCATCAATGTTTATTTCGAACCGCTGTCCTGTTTCTTCTGTAAACTACAACCTGCACAGACCAGGCATAGTACTTACAGAAGAGTACTTTTAACCATTTAGCTCGCCATTAAACGCTTTTCATGCCTCCAGGGTCGTTCATATGCCATTTATACAGACCATAAGCCACTTGCTTGTGACTTCCGTGGTACTTCGGACAGTTTTCCCCCTCGCGAAAAGCGACACCTTGATTACGTATCGCAGTTTGCAACTGACGCTGTCGACAACGTTGTGGCCCACGCAATATCCCACATAGTACTTCACGAACACTGTGTTCGGCGATTGACATAGAAGGAATCACTGCTCCTCAGGAGGAAGATCCCGAGTTTTTGCAGATAAAACCAAACTCTTCGATCAAACTTAAGCATCTCTCACTTCTTAACTCGCACTCCATATGGCACTGTGGTACGTCTACGACCTTTCGTTCCTCATCAATACCACCGAGTCGTTCATGACCATTTTCACTGGCTCTCGCACCCAAGCATTCCAGCTAATATTACTTTATTTTATTTGGTATGATTTGCCTTCTGACATTCAACGGGAGGCAAAGCACGATATTCTTTGTCAGTCCATGTAGGTACATCGCCATGCAATTACAGCCCCTGACACCATTTTGCTACCTGTCGCTCGTTTCAAACAACTTCATTTGGGCATCCTTGGTTATTTGCCACCTACCAATGGTTTTCAATACTCGCTGGTATTTTGATACGTTTACGCTTTCGCCGAACGCGGTGCCAGTACGGGACTTTTCCTCTGAAACAGTAGCTTGTACATTCATCGAAACTTCAATTCCTTTCTTCGACGCACCTACTGTCACTACCGACAAATGATCGCATTTCACCTCTTTGTTTGGTGACCTGAGTCGTTTGCCCGGTTTATCTCATTTACGCACAACAGCTTGCCATCCAACTGCCAATGGTTTAATCGAGCGCTTCCACCACCAACTGAAAGCTTCTAGTGTTGCTTCTCACTCGAGCGTGCGGTAGTCGGTTTGCTTGCCAACCAGCACGCTTGGCATATTTAAGCTTTCTAAGGAAGATATAGGCTGTTGCCCCACTGTCATTTTCTGGCACACCACCTGAACTTCCTGGAGAAATGGCGCTGGATTCAAAGGACACTGGATTAGGTCTACTCTCTTATGTACTACGCCAGAGGAGTCGCTTTAGAGCAGTACGTCCAGCGCCTCCACGATTCATTTCCCTTACTCCACAAATTCATCTTGTTCTCCAAGATCGTCACCTTGTTCTTGTGCGTCTTGATACTATTCGTAAACCTCTGGCGCTACCTTACCGGGATCCTTACAAAGCTATGGCTCGCAAAGATAAGTACTCTGGGTTGGGCCGAGATTATCACAGACTCCGTGAGCAATGATCGTACAACCAGCTTACTTCGATATTCCCTTCTCGCAGCAACCTACAGACACATCTGTTCCAGATGATGGTGCGTCACCGAGCACCCCTAACGCAGCTCCTGTATGGTCCTAGTGCACCTGCTTCGCAATCCCCTGCGACACTCACCACAACTCAAACACACACAAATGCGCACATTTTGGTAGTGTCGTGGTTCTTCCTTTTAAACTAGCGTTTTACTATCAGGATTCTCCATTTATAACATTCGCTTGTCCACTCAAGCTCTGGGGTAAAGTCTTGCAATATTTATATATTTCTCATGTTTTATGCTTTAACTCACTTCCTTGTTCATACGGTATTGTACAGCTTGGTTTAAATAATGATTTTTCGTTCAAGCTTCTCGACGAACCAACGGCTCGTTCTGCTTTCCTACTGCGGCTTGCTGAAAGGACCTGGGCTTTTACAGCTGGCGGGAACGGGTTTGCGGGCCAAGACCAACCGGCACAGTCAGGAGTATAACGATAGCGTAAGATATTGCTATCTATTTACTTAACTTGTAATTCGCATATATAAATCAATATCAGATGTATGAAGCAATAGGTGTCCTGTAGCTTTTATAGTGCTATAGTGTACTGTAAACTTGGTAGCAGGTGCCCGGATTTTCCAACTGCATAACTGGGTCTAAAGTGGACCCATGTTAAGGAATAAGTAACTAGTGCCCACTGTTAACCGGAAACTAAGAAGCCTTTTTAAGAAGGTATATGAAGTCCAATGCACCTAAAGTGAATGGGAAATGCATAGGATGCTTACCACACATGCACCTATGTGATTTCGTTTTTAGAGTAACCCTGATAGCATATGTCCAGCTCCTGTCCAGATTAACATCCTAAACTTTTCTATGAGATCCTAAGGCTAAACAGGTCAGGAATTAGTACCTTGAGACGGCTAAAAAGGGATTTTGTCCAGTGTACGGCGGGCCAATGAATAGGATGCTAGCGCTAACCAATAGCACTTCACCACTATGCGTGAAAATCCGCTAGGTCCAGATACCGTCATTGTCTACCCCATGTATCCGAATACGGACATCACACTACTACGCACTTAGCAGCTAAGGAATACATGGACTGTTCGGACCTAAGGTTCATTTAGTACCCGTTGCCCTGGATGCTGGACGTGGGAACCTACCTAGGCTGCGCTTCAAGCTGTTGAACAGCAAAGGAAATGGGTCTTACCGCGTACCTGAGAACATCACAAATAGAAATAAAATGAAAACCGGGGTATAAGAATGCTGTATATACCTGAAGGGGATCAGTAATAAGATCCTTAATAGCAGAAAGCGTCATTGTCAAAGTGGTTAGTCCGCTTCCGCGTGTGTCAAAGTAGGAGGCCAAAAAGTGCATAGGGAAGCAGGGGACTCACCTTATTCACACTGCATACTTGACTTTGCTCAACAGACGGTCTCTTGTGCCGTGCAGAATGCAACCACGTTTGGATGTGGCGCGTAATGTCAGCATTCTGTGGTGCATCACACATGCTTCGCCGAAATACCCATTTGTAGTCCTAGTGGATTACTCTATGCCAACCTACCTTGTACATGACCATTCATATTTGTTCGCTTGAATGCAAACGAACCTCCTGCACCGGAGTATTGTATCTCCGCGGCAACTAAACTTACCATTAAACGTTCCATCATACCCCGGATGATCGTTTGCACGTTGTCACCGCGCATAGCACACAAATGGTTGACCTGAAAGTCGTTTAATAATAAGACGAACTTACGGCCCTGTTTTTGAAATCGGGGTCCTTTAGCCGTTCATCATATTGCTTAAGCTCACCGAAAGAAGTAAATGGCGGAGCAAGTCCCGGTGCAAGAGTTTGGGACTGCCGGTGCAACAACTGCAACATTGCTTCGGACATGCGGCGACGGCCGACCAGTTTTGATCGAATGAGAAATACCTCATCTAAAAATAAAGCGGAATGCCATATAATGCATCTGTGACGTCTCACATTTTCTGGCCTTCAGTTCCTGCAGCGCCTCCAGATTGCAT
Source organism: Dicrocoelium dendriticum (assembly GCA_944474145.2). NCBI lineage: Eukaryota > Metazoa > Platyhelminthes > Trematoda > Plagiorchiida > Dicrocoeliidae > Dicrocoelium > Dicrocoelium dendriticum. The sequence continues at coordinate 31,356,444 of OX104069.1, forward strand.
GTTGCAACGTCAGCCCTAACCACATGCGCGATTACTGAGCAATAGGGGCAGAATGAACGCGATACTTACGGTTGATTGGCGATTGCCCTGGACGTGGAGGACTAACGCCACTGAAGAGAGAAGTGGGCGCACGTGCGTATGTTGCTGCAGCGGGCCTTTTGCGTTTGGTGGGACGCGCAGCACCTCCGTCATCGGAGCTAGAACTGTCGGGCCGCCGTCTAAGTGGAAACAAAAAACAACATACTCGCATTGCACGCTTAGCTGGAAGGCCCACCGGAATTGTATCGTCTGTGGGTGGCAGCAACTCGCGCTCTGATTGACGTTCCATTTCTCGGGCATGCTGGAAGCTAACTTAGGAGGTGGGTTAATATAACAAAAAGACTTACTCGTACTAACGATGATAGTCACTGCATTGCTGACCATATCGACGTCGGACGCAGTGCGATTTTTCACCGCTACATATTAGTGAGTACCTTGCACGGAAGGTATGTTGGCGTGCGCACCTTCTTCGCTAAGCCAGGTATAACTGACTTTAGTTATTAACTCCGCAGAGTCAAGGAGTTTGACAACGCTGTATCCTTGAAAAGCCATCAGTGCTGTAAAGGAAAGACGTTAATAGTTAGGGTGCTTAATTTTGTGGCATAGGGTAAAGTACAAGGAAATCTTTCAAGAGAAAGCGATGCATTAGAATGAAATAGGGCAGACGGGATAGCTACATACCTCTGTTGACAATTGTGATGCACAAAGGATGTATGCCGTTGAGGAAACCCTGCTATGCGTGAACAGGTTATAGAAATTTATGAATTCCCGGCATTGCTCGACCATGTTCCCAAACACATTCACAGACACATCTGTTAGCCCTCTGGGTTTATCATCGATGATGACCACGTTATCGGGCTGCACTGTGGAAAAGAAATTGCTATGCAAAAGCAACACTTTGTGACCCTTATATGTGCACATCTCTACCACCCCACCCGTGATTGTATAGCTGATAGTAGGAAAAATCATTTCCTCTTCCGACGTACGCCGCATAATTTGAGTAACCGGACGCGGGGCATCGCGAATCATGCCCTTGAAGGAAAATAAGTGAGGCACTAAGGGAACTGCTGAGAAGCTGTCTAAAGTCCCCATCTTCTCTACGTCACCGGGCAGATGAAACAGTGAGTGCACGTTCCACGTCTTCTCACTGGGACCATAAAGCGTAAAGTACTCATGTAAAATTACATGAATTAATGGAATATAGAAATCCAGTAAGGCCGTGGGAAGATGAGGGTGGCACATAATATAAATAGCAAATGAGAGAGCTAGAAACTTATGATAGAACGCCTCAGGCAATAACTATTAAACACGCTGGTCCGGCCTATAGCAAAATTTGACGCAACTCAGTTGCCTTCCATGGTCGGTATTCATCCAGCAGCCAAAGCTTAGGTGAAAGTCCGATGTCCGAGAAGGTCCGAAGTAATGCAAACGTCCCCTTGCTAAAATTAATCGCTCCCTGCGCGGTCGAAATCCACTGTCCACTGGCAAAGTGAGCCAGTTTTTAATCAATCTGCGCATTACACCCAAACGTACTGAATGTATATAGTCAATTAGAAAGTCCTGAAGCAAATCTACATTCAAAGCAGCAAAAGGCGACGGTTGGCTGACATTCCTTGGAACGGATGCATTAGGCCGCAGTGTGCTATCCGTAAGTGGGTATGGCACTTTGCAGCTCATGTACTCATCACGTTGGGTGCATTTGTCAGCTGTAATAACCCGAGCGTTCTTTCTTGCATTTCAAATAAGCACGTGCAGGAGTATCAGAGATAACGGCTTTCAGGTGGGATAATCTATCGCTTTGCAAAGAACGGATCTCATTAATTGTGTTGTACCAATAATGGTCCATGTCATTCGGTTTTGAGGTCCCACCATAAACACCAACAATAAAAGCCTTTGTGAACACTGGCTTTATGACACGGCACAAGCTTGGCCAAATAGGCAGATTGGATGCAGTAAAAGGTTTAAATCCATCAATATGCAACTGATAGTCAACAGTGTCACCAGCGGCGGTAGAAGGAGCAGAGCATGCACGCTGTAAACCTCTCAGCAGACTTACGTGAACCTAAGTGACTGATGCAACAACGCTTATGCGGGAGTTCCGTGGGGTTCACATCAGCGTCCGGTAATCTTTCGACAAAACGGCATCCACGGTTGCACAAGCCCAAACGGTGGACAAACAAAAGTCGCTGGTACTTGAGATATTGCAATCAATTTCTCACGTTCTGGACTAATTTTCTGGCTCACTGTCATCTTCACAGCAGTTGGTAACGTTAGCAGATGGCTGAACTGTGTAAGTAATCATATTTAATATATGTTAAAGTCCCTCTTACCCTTCTGTCTTTTAGCTGCTGACAACCGAAGCACTTCTTCGTAGCTGAATCTTGATGTCATTCATTTTGCTGGACGGTAAATGGTGCTAAACGACGGATGCTTTGCAGTTAATTGATAACTTTTTCGCCGTCATGCTGAAGATGAATACATAAGTATCAAACAAGCTATAACCGGAAAACCTGATAGGTGTGCCTACGAAAACGCAGTTTCAGAGGAGCTAAGCCGTAGTGCAAAACCCAGCGGTATCAGCGACCAAGGTTACAAAACCGAAACTGTGCAAATAAAATGACCTACCGATGTATTTAAACCAATAGAGTGATGGTCAAATAATATCAATTATAATGCATATCAACCATTTATTTATTAACAAATGTCAAACTAACTTCATTTAGCTGTAAGTAATGCGTTAATACCTGGTCTGGACATCTGTCTTGTTTATACACATTTTGCTACGTTTACAAACTATTGTGCTACCAGGGAAGTTCTATGCAGAAAGGTTTGCGCGCTCTGAGAAATGTGTGGGCAAGAACAGAAATGGCTGGAAGAATAGTATGTAACTGACGGCGTAAACAGATGTGGTACATACAGACAGGTGACACTATGATATGCGCATACATGTTTACATTAGGGACTTGTTACATAGCGCGTATGTGTAACGAAAAAGGATGTGGAGGCGTCAGCTGCAGGTCAGAATGCCTGGGGAACCGTAAGTTAAATAATCTAAGGCTAATGGGAAGTCGAGACGTGTCAGTCCCTGGTATATCTGTGGTGCCCTAATGCTTGCAACGGCGGAAAGAGAATCTATAGCGTGCATAAATGGTTGATGAAATATGTAATATATATATATATATATAACACACGGTGGGAGCAGCAATTCCATTTATTATCATGTTACATTTGCAAAAACGTAAACGCATATATTTATAAATAAATATATGCATTTAGTTGCACACAGCATTATGTTACATAAATGTGCTCATTATTAAACATATAGAAATATGTATGTATACATTTAAAGTTCTAGGGAAATGTAGATATTAATTCGTTCATTTATATATACCTAATGGCGTATGGAAGTCAATGCCTATATTTATTTATATGTGTGTAGGTTTTTGCAAATTTTACATGTTAAGAAACGGCATTGCTGCTGCTTCATTCTATCCATGCTTACATGCTTAGGTAGGAATATATTTGTACACCTAATATGGCAGCAAGGGTAATCATTATTATGCGGTGTTACAGGGCGATAGGTTATTATGTTTTACTGAAATTGCCTACTACGCTTTCTTGTAACTGAGGTCACTGCACCAATGTGTAGGTTCTTTTCATTACAGGGATCTATTTGTCCTTTCCTACATGTGCTTGAACAAATAACTAATTATGTGCTTGCCAGTTTCCATGGACGTTAAACATCATCTGTTATTGTACGTTCAAAGTATCCGGAATAGCAGAAGTAGGTTACGCATTTCATGAATATCATAAACGATTATTATGAACAACACTAAGGCAAATTTATCAGGTGCAGTGTATACAAGTTAGTGAAGCGTAACCAATAATAGAATGGCAAAGGAAAAAGGAAGGAAATCAATTAATAGGGTTGACATTGTTTCATACAACTATCCCACATATAAATGCAGGACCATATATTGCTCTAGGTTCCTGCGATGGTGACGGGTTTACAGTAAGGCCATATGATTGCCACACAAGCGGCATTTGTTTGTGCCCGCAATGGGACTCTATCGCTGGCTGCGGTTGGCTTCATGAGTGATGCACGGTACGTAGCATAGGTTCTATGGCACTTAGTACGCTTACGTGTTTCACAGGGAAACCTGAACTTGGCCTACAGCTGCACTTTTGTACTGCGCTCAAAAAGCCCATATGGACAACCATCACGTAGTCCATGTTTGTCTCATGACATTTGCATCAATATATGCACTAGGAAAGCCTTACTTACTGGCTGCCTACGCCTTGAAGGCTTGCTTTCAATAATGCTATATTGTTCGCAGCTCACTAGTGTCCTTATGGGCCATGGCAACTTCTCAATTGTTGGAATTATAGTCCATAAACACGAGCGCTTAATAAGCTCATAATGTCCCCGCAGCGGTGGTACGGGAATCATTACTGATGAATCAAACAAGATTGAAGCTGCACGCCCATATGAATGGTGTTAATATGCCCATAACAGAGGCATTGTTTGCCACTAGGGAATTGGCAACTTTGAGTCATACAGCTTCATGACTGGTACCAAATAAGCCTATGTATGTCCCATGGCGGTGGCACCATAAGCGACACATGGAAGGAATCCACTACAGGCTCAGTGGGCCTCCATAAGCAGTACTTATGAAGTGCATATAGGTCACGTGGCATGCGTTATTATGGGTAAGAGGGAAGCAACAGAAGTAGCTTTAGGCGGCACGCCAAAACGCACGCGATGAATGAGCTTTGTTAACGGGAATGGTACAAGTTGTACGGTATCACATGGAGTTCCATTTGTTTCTATCATGGTCTGCAACTGCGTGTAATGTCTTATGCTGCATAACATAAAATATAGAAAATATAGAAATATGGCAATGCTAACAAAAGAGAGACACAAAAGGAACGCTGACGTCTGTACAGAAGCTGAATATCCCCATCCTCATGGGAGCTTGTGAGGCGCTCTTGACACACACTGCGTAAACACTGAGGAATGGTTTATAGATATGTTTCGTAGAGACACATGAAAACAACATGCATGCAAGTAACGCAGCATTGAATTACTCACATAGTAGCGATGTAGTACACCTCCCTGTAGTGGTATGTATCCTGCATGACAACAATGTCTTTTAGGAAATTAGCTAGAAATAAATACCGGTGGATAGGTGATAAACGTAGGGTAACCTTCCATAGCGGTGTCACCTATCAATCGGAGCTGAGGGTCATACGGACGACTGCACGATGGAAGGTACAAATACAACAGTTGTCAACCTTTTAGTCTGGCGTTGTCAAGTACCTTGTCTGGAAGTTGGAGTAGAACTTGGTGTGGTTTCCATTTATGCCGCACCGGAACCACTGCGAAGCAATGGTTTGCGGACAGGCGGAAGAGGTATTTCACACCAGCAGCCGCACACTGCAGAAAAATGATAACGGTAAACAACGTGCTTACCGTTTGTTGTGCGGTGGGTATGGCACAACTATTGCATGGTAGGTCTAGGTTAATATGCAATGATAGAGGGCAATAAGAAAAACATTTGGTCTACATGTGCTGTATTGAGTATACACGGAGTAGACAACTGTAACTTACCGTTTTATGCCTCCGTTACCTCCTATTCAGTGTTTCCGATGCAATGGTGGGTGTTTAAATGAACAATGGATGGTGCAATGAGTGATAAGTCGTAAGTAAATTGGTTGTTAGTGAGGGGGAAAAATGGGCCTGTGTTATGTGTTTAACCAATGATCGCTCACTATGACCGTGAACCTGATTGGCCCTACACACACGTAGATAAGCACGCACACACGCACTCAAGGACACACCCTAACGTTCCGTGTTCAAATGTAAACCGCTAAGTGTTCAGTATACTGTGCGCCAGACTGACGCGTTTTCTTGCTTATTCGCTACGAACTGAAATACGTACTTGCGGTTATAGTCCAGCTGTGATACCTGGAGACGAGGTCAACATGTCCATGACAAATACTCCACCGGTCTTCTGGTCGTGCTCTATCGACAAACCTTCCCTGGACTCGTGGCATAGATGGCGGAAAACCTTTACGGATTACTTGGAATTGCTTCCAATCTTGAATCCAGCGTTATCCCTTACTGAGAAAAACAAAGTGCAGCTCTTGAGACAATTTCTTGGAGATGAGGGTCAAAGGTATTTCGATGCACTTTGTATTGATCAAATCTCTTCTACGATAACCGGCGCTTTGGAGACCTTCAGTGCTCTTTGGGGTGCTCGTCAGAATGTTTTTACGGCTAGATACTACTTCTCGAAACTCTGCCGGAGATCAGGTGAGAGTGTGAACGAGTTCATCGTTCGTGTACTACAAGCAGCACCTGATTGTAAATACAATGAAGTCGATCCAACGAGATTTGAAGAGACCATGTTACTCCAATGTTTGATAGCCGGAACCTCCGACCAGAGCACGCGGGAGAAGCTCCTTTCACAAGATGATTTTTCACTGAACTGGGAGACGGCCTGCTCGATTGCCCAGCAGAGGGAACACCTTACACAACAACTCGCAACATTTACGCTGAATGACTCGTCAAATGAGCTGCGATTGATTAACACTACACCAAAACCAAAGCCACCCACTGGCGTCAATTTGTTTGTGTGTTATCGTTGTGGTGAGCAGCACAGTTGTCCATCAGACTGCCGGCATCAGAAGACAGTATGTCGAAGCTGCGGGAAGGTGGGCCACCTGGCGCGAGTGTGTAGATCGCTCAAGCGACGTTCATGTGGGGCTTATCGAAGAGCAAACCCCATCAAAACTGTGGACGAGTCTGATGGTAGCGACCCTGAATTACCTTCCATTTGGCTTAATTCCGTTTCTAGCATGCAGCCGGCTCCATACACTCTAGAGCTTTACATTGAAGAACAAAAGGTACAGATGGAAATCGATACAGGAGCATCCGTGACGATAATCCGGGAAAACGCTGTAAAAACGCTCCCGAACTTATCTGCTTGCAATTCTGTTCTTCGCACATACACCGGTGTATCCATACGTGTCCTTGGTAAATGCTTCGTGAAGGCACAGTATGACGACAAAATACGCACACTTCCTGTGTATGTGATCCCCAGGGATCGTCCAAATCTGCTTGGATGAGACTGGATACGTGCTTTCCTGGATACAATGAATGTGGTAAAATTAGGCACCGAGATCTCCGGACTTGAAACGTTACTTAAACAACATTCAGCTGTTTTTCCGAGGAGCTTGGGAAGTTGAAAGAATTACAGGCTGCGATAAAACTAAAGGAAGGCGCTCGACCAAAATTCATTAAGGCGCGCACACTACCATACGCTATGAGGCCTAAAGTTGAAGAGGAACTAAACCGCCTACAGACACAAGGTATTATTACTCCTGTACACTTTTCTGACTGGGGAACTCCAATTGTGCCAGTAACCAAACCGGCCGCCTCCGTACGGATTTGTGGTGACTACAAGATAACCATAAACCAAGCATCCATGCTGGTCAGGTACCTCTTGCCACGTATTGCTGAGTTGTATGCAACACTAGCTGGTGGTGAAAAGTTTACCAAACTCGATCTGAGTCATGCATACTCTCAGATAGAGCTCGATGAACCTTCGAGGAAACTTACTACCATCACCACGCACATGGGACTATTTCAATATACTCGTTTACCTTTTGGCATTAATTCCGCCCCCGGAATATTTCAGAGAATTATTGACGACCTAGTGAAGGACATTCCTTTTGCGTGTGCTTATCTGGACGATATTCTTATCTCTGGGCGCTCGGATACAGAGCATCTTCGAACACTCGCGGTCGTGCTCGAGCGTTTGGAGCGAAGTGGATTCCGATTGAAAAGGTCTAAATGGGAGTTCCTTTCACCTTCCGTTTGTTACCTTGGATACCGGCTTGATAAACACGGTTTACATGTTTTAAATGGCAAGGTTAAACCTATTTTAGAAAGCCCAGAGCCAAAGAGTTGTGATGAACTCCGTTCGTTCTTAGGAATGCTATCTCACTACCGCCGTTTCCTGCCTAATGCATCGACGGTTCTATCGCCATTAAGTGAGCTGTTACACAAAAATGCATCGTGGTGTTGGGGTTCCCGTCAAAAGAATGCCTTCAATAAAGCAAAACAAGCTCTTGCTTCGCCACCAACGTTAGTCCATTATGAATCTAACAAGCCACTCATACTTCAGTGCGACGCGTCCCCTTGGGGGGTCGGGGCTGTCCTGTGCCACCGCATGGACAATGGTTCTTTACGTCCCATAACATATGCATCGCGCACCTTACAGACGGCGGAGAAGAACTACTCACAACTGGACAAAGAAGCGCTAGCCGTTATCTTCGGAGTTAAGAGGTTTCACCAGTATTTATGGGGAAACGTTTTCGAGCTTCATACAGACCACAAACCATTGATATCCTTGTTTGGGGAAACCAAAGGTATACAACAAATGGCATCACCGAGGATGCAAATATGGGCTGTAACCTTGAGTGCTTACAGTTACAAGCTTGTTTATATTACCGGCGTCAGCAACTGCACAGCTGATGCACTCAGCCGTCTGCCGATCACGGAAACTTCACATGAACACGACCCTCCGTTTGAACTGGTTAATCTAATGCAACATCTAGACACAACACCGATACGGAGTACAACAATCCGTCAATGGACGTATCCAGACCCCGTGCTATCAATGGTGAAACGCTTTTTGAACATGGGTTGGCCTCCAGAAGGGACAATTGAATTACAGCCGCCTATGATTCGGAAGAACGAACTGAGCCTATTAGACGGCTGTGTTTTTTGGGGCTCTCGTCTAGTCCATCTCACCAAGGCACGTCCACAGATACTTAAAGAGCTCCATGACGCTCATCCAGGTGTGGCGAGGATGAAGGCACTAGCGAGAGGGTACTGCTGGTGGCCCAACGTCGACTCTGACATAGAGAACTTGCTGAAGAATTGCGATATTTGTCAGGCGTATCAGCGGAGCAAGGCGCCAGGTCCAATACACCCTTGGCGTTGACCCGACAAGCCCTGACAGCGTATCCACGCCGACTGCTTCGGACCGATCGACGGGATCATGTTTCTTCTACATATTGATGCACATTCTAAGTGGCTTGACGTACATAAATAATTAAATAGTATATTCTCTGTAAAACGAGACACACCTCTAAAAGGCATGATCAAATATGCATACAAGCATAGCTTCTTTGGAATATTAAAACATTTCGTTACAATGAAAGGTATAAACGAAAAGAAGTAGTCCATAAGAGCGAGCATATTGTCACGTAATAGTCAGACCAAGGATCATAATGGCGCCGTGGCGCGCAAAATCTGTTGCGTCAAGATACAAGTGGGGGGTAAATTTGCCATGTAGTGATCCATGAGCACAGGAGCCCGAACAAGGTTTGGTGCAATCAATGACCATTACGAAGCCGGGATGATCGGTACTCCACTAAAGCATTCTTCATAGTAAAATCAGTTGCACAGGTTCGATGTTGGAGGCTGAGGACTGCGTCAGTGTGAAATGTATAGCTGTGACTTTATTTTGTGGCGAGTCACATCCGCCACGTTGCAGTGTTGTTAAGCGGACATTTGTGGCTTTTTATAGGGAGAACGCTTGCCAGGCGAAAACCCACCACGTCCTGGAACACTGTCGTAGCTTCCGTTGAACTGTAGTGCTAGTCGGCTATGCATCGTATAGACCGATTTTGCACTCTATTATTCGCAGTCGGTTAACAGCCAAAATTTTTCGTTGGTTGGCCAAATGGCTTAGTACTGAACCGGCAATAGTCGTTGAAGCCAGTCAATGATGTAAAAGAGTCGCAGAGTCGAATGATAATGATGCGGGTGAGTAAACATATTGTTAATAGAGGCCGGCTTTTTCTATTATATTGTCCGGCTCGCAACCCGTGTCCAGCTATCCATGCTGGACTTGTCATAGGGACGGTGGGTGCAGTTGTTTCCTGTGTCTGAATATGTCCAAAACAGGAATAAATGCTATTCTTCGCAAAGTGGACAAGTATTTCCTTCAAATGTAAGTGTAATTGTCTCCATAACCAAGTGAGAACTCCAGGAAAAATCATCGGAAAAGCCGCTTATGCGCGCGCAGTGCTGTCCGTGAAATGACATCAGAAAAGCTCCAGGTGACTGGAGAATCGGAATGTTTGAGGCAGTGAAGGTAATCACGCCAGAATTGTCAGTCTCCGTTTGTGGACAGTGGATCCATGTAACTACATTATTCCAGGTGAGTAAATTGTTCTACTGTGAGTACGAGGCGAGCTAAACCCATTTGTTTAGACCCCGTGGTGGCAGCTTCTCCAGAATGGCGGAAAGAGCTCCATTTGGAACGATGTGTGGGTTCTTCATCTCCCGGAGAAAAGAACAAGCATGTAAACCAGCTGGCTATCCAGTTACTCAAGAGACAGCCGAATCCACCATCACTAAAATGCGCTCGTCCTTCGCTACGTTTGGCATTCCGGAAACCATTTGTACAGAAAATTGTTCGCCTTTTACCAATGCCGAATTTGGTAAATTTGTCGCCAACAACGGAATCCAACACGTTAAATCAGCCCCGTATCACCCAGCATCAAACGGATTAGCGGAGCGTGCAGTACAAACTGTGAAACAAGGCTTACTAAAGCAGCGAACGGGAACATTGCGAACAAAACTGGATCGGTTCCTATTCTCCTACCGTTCTACACCCACTGAGGTTACCGGGAAATTCCCGGCGGAATTGATGTTTGGCAGAAATCTGAGAACGAGGCTTCATTTGTTGTTCCCGAACCCGCGTGTTGAAGTACAGGAGCGTCAGAAAAAGTTTGTGTTTTCAGAGGAATCAAAGCCGGAAGTTACGTTTCAGGACCATCAACCTGTTCACACCAGGTTACCGCATGAACAATGTTGGCAGCCGGCGACTGTGCTCGATTCTTCAGGAAGTCAAAACGATTTGCAACTTCCGGACGGCCGGGTTGTTCGCCGGCACTCAGATCATATACGCCCCAGGAGCACTGACACACCTGCCGTGAGTCAGTCACACTCGGAGATCGCAGAGCAAGCTGCAGAGCACGACGAACACAGAACAACAGGGGAAACTCAATTGCGCCGATTGACCCGGAATCGCAAGCCGATCGAACGTTTTCAGCCATGACTGTAACGTCAGCTAAAACAGGGAGGACTGTTACGTGTTCAACCAATGATCGCTCACTATGACCGTGAACCTGATTGGCCCTACACATACGCAGATAAGCACGCACACACGCAATCAAGGACACACCCTAACGTTCCGTGTTCACATGTAAACCGTTAAGTGTTCAGTACATTGTGCGCCAGACTGACGCGTCTTCTTGCTTATTCGCTACGAATTGAAATACGTACTTGCGGTAAGAGTCCAGCTGTGATAGCCTGCAACCCTTATGTTGTCCGAAATTCCCGAGAAAGGTTACCACAGCAGTTTCACGCAGTAAGCAAGTTGACGGCGTATTACTTTAATCGGCGGACGATTACGGACCTACCCACTGTACCTCTGTCCCAGTGCTCCAACAGCTTCAAGCCGTCCGGTGTTTACGTGGTGCTTGCACACGGGAGACGCAAGGCTATGGTACAGAGGGTGGCCCTGAGAAGGGCCGGGGGTCGTTCACGCAGACATGGATAATGGCAAGCAGTGAGAATCCCAAACTTCACGTGCAATGTCGACGTACTATCAGGAAGCCGGGCAAACTCATTCCTCCTACCGATGTCATAGGTGACAAGAGTGTATACATGTAAGTCACCCGCCTGTGTAAAGCGGAGGCCGCAGTTATAATTCTTATTCTGTGTACGGCTGCTACAAGGGTAGGAAGTACCCATGGCTACCATTTCTGTGGAAGGTCACGCGTACTTGTTGTCATCATGCAGCATGTTTATGCTGGTGTTTAGGTAGGCACAGGACGCTACACAACACGACGGAAGGTGGGAGGGCGTGGCGAGTGTGTTAGATTGGCTAAAAGCAGTGTATACTCATTTAATGCACTTGTCTGTAAACATCTGTGACTTACGCGACTTCAGACGTCGAGTGTAGTAACTACAATCGGTGGCTTTGGGCCTTGTTATCATGCCTGTAACAGTATAAGTGAAGGAAATATACACACTTATGTGTTATCATGATGGCACACCTTACAGCTGTTGTTGGTGTGGGCGGAGGTTGCTGCACAGTGCGGCGGCATGTGAGAAGACGTTGCAATTGTCTAACGTGGGCTGCAATCGAATAAATCGACCGCGATTACTACGTAGTGTCATACATGCGACCTACATAGAACGTCAGCTCGCACTGATTAACTTGCTGGCATCCCTAACATATTGCATATAGCAAAGCAGCAGCGTACCACAAAGGAACGATGAACAATGATTTATAACGGGTAAAAAAGCAGGTGCTTGACATTTCCCGTAGAGTGTGTAGCATGTAAAACATAGATCAAGTAGGAATGTAGCCGTCAATTCGGGCGAATACAGATTTAACTGCATTGCCGTATAGAGGCAACTTTAAATGATAATGTACGCGTACAAAGCAATGAGCCGAGTGATTATTGATCACGGAATAAGCGCTAAAAAATAAAAACAAGTAACAAGGACAACGCTGACTCGTGTGCAACTATCTTGGTTCGTCAGGATACAAAAATCCAGTTTCTATAGTAGTAGCGTTCAGTAACTTTGTGCAAGGGGTATGGAGGGACTCATTCTCTAGTAGGGTTATGGCACCATCCAGTGTCTCTTGTGTATTAGTGCTGGCATCTGGTTGTCGTGAGCTATAGCACATAGTGTAAATGGGACGCCATTTCGTCAAGACGTCTTTTGAACGAACTCACAACTGCCCGTTAGGTTGGACAGATAGGGTAACTCACCAAACATTAGGATGCCGTATGCCACCTGGGAAATGAGAGGCGCAAACACCTGAGGATTTTGTAAACCCGTGGAACCGGAATACTTAGTACGACAGGATGATTGAATGAGAGCAGATAAACCTTCTTGCCTTGAGGGGCAATATGCCTATGGCGCTGAATGTATTACGCCATGGTTCTGATTCATTCTGATAAAACAGACGTAAAACATCGTTTATGCATTTCAAAGGAACCGTACCTGCGATGGACAGGAATGCCCTGCTGCTGCTAGGAATCTGTAGATGGCAAAGTGTCAGACAATTGTAGCTCGCAGTCCGCTCATGTTTTCAGCTTGGATGCCTTTAGAGTTAGGCACGGATTTACTTTCACAACCGTGTCATTGGCAGCGCACCACTCACAAGTCAGACAGGTCGTCCAGCCGCCGTTGTATTTGGCTTATTCAGCTTTATGTACGGTTACAATGGTTGACACTGTCACTGGCTTTCGCAGTGGTATCTGATTCGTTGTCTCGTGGTTAGTTGGGTGTTGCTCCCTGGCGAGATCGCTCGCTGCCAGAACACAGTCAGAAAAGCACTATAGGCTCTTTGTGTTCCCAAATCTCCGTGCTGCTACTGCATTGGTTGCTAGGTTTTGGACTGTCGTATGTCTGCAGTAGATTTGGGCGCTCTGTTGTTACGTCATGCTTCTGCTTCAGGAAGAGGCGGAGGTTACACACTTCGTTTGGACCATTCCGCTGGTTAGGAATAGGACGCATATTTGCATTCGGAAGCACATCAAGCAGGTCCAAAATACTTAATAAGAACATAGATGACGATCCAGTAGCGGATGCTGGTGGTGTACTGGGTAAGGTTCCACATACAGAGGCGCCGCTCCTCTAGGACTCGGAACGAATTGACGAGGCACCGTAGTTACTTGTGAGTATCCACGTAAATGAGGAATTGTACGACACAGAGACCGCAAATAATGGGCCAGATTCCCCACGTTGGTTTCCGAATCCACTTTCCGTTCCAACAGACTGGGACACCTCTTCCTCCTCTCAACCTCATTCTGATCTTTTGCCTATCGTCCTCCGATGTCCTCTGTATCAATGGAACTGCGGTGGTTATTGCAGTCAAATGGATATTCCGTTTTGTTTCCAAGTGCCTTGTGTGGCATTCACCACGTGTATGACTTCTTTGTTAATCCGCCTGTTTTCCATAATCCCCGTCTGCTGCTAGAGTATTGACTGGAGCTGGAGTTATCTGGTTGGCTGTATCCATCTTAGGCTACTTGCTGGCTCTCCATTGTTCACCGCGTCCGTTTAACTGTGCCGGATCCCAGGCGGGTGCACGGTTACAACAAACATTGCTCGGTCGTTTGGCATTTTGCTGTACAAATTCCTGCTGCTTATTACTATCCTTTTGCCATTCACCTGTGATTTGGAAGCATTTACAATCGCTACTAGCCAATTTGAACATGATGCAGGTCTCAAGCTTCCTGCGTCCGCTACTCAGACTAACCTTAACGCTACTCTGTCTGTAATCCGCTCCCAGACCCACTGTTGTCCAAAGCGTATGCTTGCCACACCGGCCTCTCGTGGTGTCCGCCGCTGGAGTGACGCTTTAGGATAAGCCGAGGTCAACGACCGAACCTGTGACGTGCCTTTATCCAGCAAATGGGTAGATACCGATTCCGTGCAAGGACGCATCTCCTTCATCGCTTCCACAGGTTGCCTGTAGCTGTTTTATATTTCAATCAAGAGCAACGCATAGCAAATAGCAAACACCAGTTACATGCACAAGCATACAATGCACCTAGATATATCTTCAGTAGTTCACTTGGTGAGTTGCTTCCGCAAAGGTAATGCGCAGTATCGTTCCGCAATGGCTTCATACCCGATGGCATGAAGAACAAATGCCCCACGGCCACGCCCCTTTCTTTGGTAAATTCACTCTTTAACGTGAAAGAGAAAAGCACTTTGCAATCCAGCAACTTGCAACTGTGTAGCATCTAGTATACGGTGAGAATAGCAACGTACCGTTTCTCACGAACGTTGCTATGCCTGCCATGAACACAGCAATACTGCACATACTGGCACGGGTAGTTCTGTGGCAAATGCTTCCCATTTGCCATTCATAATGCTGTAGTTATAGCCGCAGGTTTGTAGAAAGGCTGTGGCGGCAGCAAATTGAAATTTCTTTACATCGGAATCCAACTACTATCATTTCCGATATATGCGCACCGGCAGACAGCATCTTTCGCAATCATCCACCATGATGACAGTCACAAAGGGGCGCAAAGTGCTTTCCAATAGGCCTGTAGTCTACCACAATCATTGACTATGTTAACCACATTAATCTTCTTCAATACAAATGATACCTCAACTTAACTTGTTCATACTACATATATATATATAAACCTTCACTTAACGGTAACATCTCCAGTTGACATAGCACGGGCCCATTTGATTGCACCATGAGGAAATTGTGTTTCGGGCCGATGGAACTCGTGCGTATGCGGACTCCGATATGGCTTGTGTACTTGGGGAACAGTATGCAGAGGCTTTTGTACGTGAGGCCGAGTTAACTAGCGTTGAACTTGTCCCCAGAGTACATGAGGGTTCTTACTTAGCTGCGTTTACTGTGGTGGAAACACAAGTCCTTAAACTGCTGAAAGAACTGAACCCTTCCAAAACAGCTGGACCCCATTCAATTCACCCGAAGCTTCTACATGAGTTGGCGGTGGAACTTAGTGGCGCGCTGACGATGGTGTTTCAGAAGTCACTTGACAGCTGTACATTACCTTCCGAATGGAAGGACGCTGTCATATGTCCTATCTTCAAAAATGGTGACAGAAGGCTGTCATCCAATCATAGGCCTGTTAGCCTGACTAGCGTCGTAGTCAAACTGCTTAAATAGCTAGTGAGAGATTCGTTGGAATGTCACCTGAATAGATGTAACCTACTCAGTACGGCACAACATGGATTACGGAAGGTGTTTTCGTGTTTGACGAATTTGTTGGTTGCTCGTGAAGCTTAGGCCGAGGCACTGAACAATGGCCACGTAGAAGATGTGCCTTTCGTAGACGTCTCGAAAACATTTGATGAGGTACCCCGCTTGAGGCTATCACAAAAGTTGAGGTCCTAAGGCGTACCTGGCCGCGCCCTTCACTGGGTATCTGCGTTCTTGCAGGGAAGAGAGCAGTGTGTACGTGTGGGTCGCAGCTTATCCTTAGAGACCTAAAAGCCCGGAGTGCAGCTGGCGAGCAAGGTCTCCGATTGGTGGGTTTTCAAGTGGTCAGCCGGCGGTCCTTTTCCGCCCTGCCAGAACCTATACCAATTGCGCACGACCCAAAGCTGGTCGAGCCGAAACACTCCAAGTAGTACTTAGTAACGTGCTTAGCCTGAGGAACAAAATGTTCGAGGTGGGTCTGCTCGTAGACAAATCTCGTCCAGATATACTTGTTTTCGCTGAAACGTGGCTGGCTGAGTAAATCACAGATGGTGAAGTATATCTGCCTGGCTACGCACTGTTCCGCGCTGACCGCTCCACCGGCCGTCAAGGGGGTGGTGTAGCTCTTTATGTGAGTTATCACCTCGACGTATTGAGGACCAGCGGTTTTCAATCTCTCGACAAATCTGTTGAGGCTCTCGCAGTCTTGATTTGCGCTTACTCGGTTCAGGTTACGGTTGTGTTAGTGTATAGAAGCCCTATGAACACCTTCAATGAAATCATTGACTTTATACGCACTCACTCTGCGAACAAGTGTCTGGTGATGGAAGACTTTAACCTCCCAGATGTTTGTTGAGATGATCTATCTAGCAGCTCGGCTCTTGAATCGTTCGGTACAGAACTGTTGGACTTGACGCTGCAGGTACCACTGCACCAGTTCGTGGACCTCCCCACTAGGTACATGAGCCATCAGCAGCCGTCCATTTTAGATCTTGTTTTTGCTAAGTCACTTGACTTTGTAAATGACATTAAATATGACTCGCCTCTTGGCGCTAGCGATCACGTTTGCTTGTCTTTCCAGTATGCTCTTATCTGATCTTGCCAAGCTACTACCAGTTGGTATCCGAACATTTGGGCCGCGGAATTCCAAGCGATGCGGGCTAAAGCTAGATCATCGCCTTGTGTGATATCTGAGACCGAGACTGTTCACATAGCCTGGGAAAAACTTAAGGCTCACCTCGTGGACATTACTGCACCTCATATTCCACTGGTAAAAGGAAGGGAATCGAGAGCGCAGCCTCCGTGGATAGATTCCGCTGGGAAGGGCTTGCTAAAGAGGCGGCCTAGATGCTGGCGAGCATACCGAACAGCTCCGTCGAACAGCACGTTTGACGAGTATCGGTTGGTTCGAAACGAGTGCAAGCTGCATCCTAGGTTGGCCCGGCTTCAGTACGAAAAGGGCTTAGCTAATACTGCTTCGAAAAATCCCAAGCAATTCTTCACTTACGTTAAACGACGCTGCGGTGCCAACTCGCCCATACCAACATTGCTTCGAGGAGATGGGACCCATGCCCATAGCGACTATGACAAGGCATGCGTGCTTGGTAAGCAGTACTCAAGCGTCTTTGTCCACGAAACAAATACGCCATGCAAAGCGTTAGCCTCAAGAGTCTCTGAGGATTGTTGTCTGGATGTAATTCCTATAACTGAGTCCCAAGTTCTCCGGTTGTTAAGAGAGGTAAACCCAAATAAGGCTTCCGGGCCAGATTCCGTACATCCAACATTGTTGCATGTATTGGCAGTGGAACTCAATGGACCTCTGACTTGTGTGTTTCAGAAGTCACTCAACAGCTGTATCTTGCCGAATGGAAGGAGGCTGTTGTCTGTCCGATTTTCAAGTGCGGTGACAAAGACCTACCGGCTAATTACAGGCCTGTCAGCTTGACTAGCGTGGTCGTTAAGTTACTTGAAAAATAAGTACGCGATACAGTGGAGAACCATTTAAATAGTTTTAACCTGTTTTGCGTCGAGCAACATGGTTTTCGCAAAGGATTTTCGTGTCAGACGAACCTGCTGGTAGCTCGTGAGAGCTGGCCTGAAGCCGTAGACAGTGGACATGCTTTAGATGTGGTGTGCATTGACTTCGCCAAGGCCTTTGACACTGTCCCCCATTCGCGACTCTCATTGAAGTTGTGGTCGTATGGAATAGCTGGTCACGCTCTCCAGTGGGTGTCAGCTTTTCTGGATGGGCGGGGCAGTGGGAAGCAGTCTTTCGTTTCGACAGGCTGTACTTAGCGGCGTTCCGCAAGACTTTGTCCTAGGTCCGCTGATTTTTTCTGTCTACGTGAATGACTTGCCGGAGGAGCTTGAGGTACCATCGCTCTTATTTTCTGATGACCTAAAGCTCTGGAATATTGTTGATATCCCTGGAGGTCCTATGGCTCTTCAACGGGCTCTGGATAGACTCTGGGAATGCTCTGTCTTGTGGTTACTGCCCATAAACCGGGCAAAGTGTTCAGTGCTGCGCATCGGAGCGTCTGCTTCCTCCACAAGTTATGTGCTAGATGGGAGTGAACTTGCTTACGTGACTCATGAGGTGGATCTAGGTGTCGTCCACTGTTCCACACTACACTCTGGAGACAACTGGAAGAAGGCGGCTAGTAAAGGGTTCCGGATGTTGTGGTTTATCTGTCGCTCTTTAGGGACTCTAACCGCTGATGTGTTTGGGAAGCTTTTCTCAGCGTTTGTGCGACCCCACCTAGAATATTGCGTCCAGGCCTGTCCACCATGCCTTGTCCGGGACAAAATGGTATTAGAAAGGGTGTTGCGTGTCGGTACTAGGTTGGTCAAGGGATTACGAGGGCAAACGTACCCCGGATGCCTACTTAGTTTGGGGATGCATTCAATGCACTATCGAAGGATTAGAGGGGACCTAATCCTAACCTACCGTATTGTGGCTGGGAAGGTTGGCCCCGATTTGTCCATGCTATTTAGTCCTGCTAGATTATCTGGTCTTCGCGGGCATTGTATGAAGCTGGACAAACCGCGGTCCGATCGAGTTAGAGCGGAGACACGCTTATCGCGTCGAGTCATCGAGCGCTGGAACCTGCTTCCAGAACATGTTGTCAAGGAACCTACGGTTAAGGGGTTTGAGTGTCAACTAGACGCTCTTGGGTGGCAACACGAAACCTTTCCCTTTTCCTGACCAATTCCCATCTTCATACTTCGACTCTATTTACTTTACTTTTCCTCGCCATTGGTATTATTCTCTTCTTTTAACTGATTTCCGCTACTCTCTTACCTTCGTTTTTTCTTCCTCTCTTACTTACTTCACGTAACTGACATAGCTGGGACAGCTAATGTAAGGAACGTGGGCATTAAATTGGTGGACCAGGGTGTTTCTCGGGTGTTTTCCTTTTAGACCCATCGAAAAGTCGGAGCACCTTCATCAACTCCTGGATCGACGACCCGCCCAAGAAGGAACACTTACGGGATTCATCCTATCGTTCCAGTCCCACTTGAACTTGAACTTGAACTTGATCCTGTAAGCAAGCGGTCCTTAGCGGTGTCCCACAGGGCTTGGTTCTTCGACCGTTGCTGTTCTCCAGCTATGTAAACGATCGCCCTGGAGAGTTTGGGGTATCATTCCTATTGTTTGCTGATGACCTTAAGCTATGGAATGTTGTAAAGGTTCCTGGGGGTGCTGAGGCCATACGGCATGTACTGGACCGACTCTGGGACTGGTCTACTTTGTGGCTACTGCCCATAAACCAGGCTAAGTGTTCCGTCCTCCGTATAGGTGCAACTTACCCGTCTTCAAGCTACGTACGCGGTGGGGTCGAACTCCCCCTTGTCTCCAACCAGGTAGACCTAGGGGTCGTTCATTCCTCTTCTTTGCATTCTGGTAACAACTGGAAGAAGGCCGCTAGAGGGTGTTTCAGAACGTTGTAGTTAATACGCCGTTCTTTCGGGGTATTAACTGCCGACATATTTGTGAAGGTGTTCTCAGCTTTCGTCCGGCCCCATCTGGAATACTGCGTCCAGGCTTGCCTGCCCTGCCCTGTTCGGGACAAAATGGAGCTTGAGATGGCTTTGAGAGTAGGTACCAACTTGGTCGAAGGGTTACGGGGGCAATCGTACCCCGAGCGTCTACTTAGCTTGGGAATGTATTCAATGCACTACCGACGGCTTCGAGGAGACCTAATCCTTACTTACCGCATTTTAACAGGGAAGGTTGGACCGGACTTGAGCTGGCTATTTAGCCCGGCTGGGTTGCCTTGTCTTCGCGGTCACCCCATGAAGCTACACAAGCCGCGTTCTGACCGGATCAGGGCCGAAACCCGGTTATCGCGTAGAGTTATCGAGCGCTGGAACTCGCTTCCCTAAAGTGTAGTCAGTGAACTTACGGTTAAGGAATTCGAGCGTCAGTTAGACGCTCATGGGTGGCAACTGCATTGTGTTCCCACTTCAAACGTTTTTGATTCCGCTCTTTTAGAGACGGTTATCGAATGTAACTTATTCCAACATGTCACAACGCCTACTCGTATAATTGCAGGACAAACACCCCATATCCTCGACCTTGTACTCTCTCCGGCACAATCAGATGTCACCGACCTATCCGTTCTTTAGCCCATTGGTAAAAGCGATCACTGTGTCATTACTTTCCTTTGGACTCGACGACTTACTCTGCACAACCAAGGTCGCCACCGCAGAAATTTCTGGCGTGTTGATCCCCAACGCTGACAAACGGCTGCCAGTAGTGTGGACTGGAGTATTCCCGAATCCCTGAATTTGGACGATGAGTGGAACTTCTTGCACTCCAAAATGATTTCGCTTGTTGAGCAGGTCGTTCCTGTCTACAAAAGCCCTTTTGCCAGGAGTCCTCCATGGATTGATCGAGAACTGAGGTGCCTAATGAACAAAAGACGGAAACTGTGGGTCCGATTCAAGCTCACGCAATCCGGGTCTGACTATTCGGAATATAAAGTGGCCAGGAATATCTGCAACTTGAAAAAACGAGAGAAACGGCAAAAGTACGAACTCGGTTTGGCTTTGCAATCCAAGCCAACGCCCAAGGCACTGTTCTCTTACCTGAAGAGAAATCCCAGAGCAGGCAGTGGTATTCCTGCTCTGTATTCCTTGGCTCATGTGGGTTTGCTTGACGATGATGCTGCGAAAGCCAGTCTCCTGGCCATGCAATATTCGTCTGGTTACTCGATGGAGGTGCCGTTTCCCAGTGACGCGATGCCAATACTCCCTTCTTCGTTGGAGCATGTAGAAATGAGCGCTGATGTCGTTACCAAAGGCATTCATGAATTAGATCCGAACTCCTCGCCAGGTCCTGATGGGTTGCATCCGTTGTTCCTCAGGACTGTGGCCGATTTCATTGCCGCTCCCGTTTGCCGGATATTTCGACATTCCCTTGAAGTTGGACGGCTCCCGATCGCTTGGAAAGTGGGGATTGTTAAACCCATACACAAAGGAGCGCATCGTCAAAACCCTGCCAACTATCGACCTATCTGTTTAACATCAATATTGTGCAAGATAATGGAGAGGATTCTCAAGCGAGCACTTCTTTTCCACCTCGAAAACCTTAACGTCATCGCTTGTGCGCAGCATGGTTTTCGGCGGGCGCGCTCCTGTTCTTCGAATTTGCTTGTGGCCCGTGAAAGATGGGCGAAATCATTAGACGCTGAGAAACGTCTGGATGTTATTTTTGTCGACTTCAGCAATGCCTTTGATAAGGTTCCTCATGAAAGACTCCTTTATAAACTAAGATTAATCGGTGTTTCTGGGAACCTTCTCTCTTGGATCGCTGATTTCTTGGATAACCGGACAATGCGAGTCGATGTGAACGAGACTTACTCCCCTCCCGTGCTCATGACTAGAGGTGTCCCACAGGGATCGGTCCTGGGCCCAGAACTTTTCAAGATCTTCATCAATGACCCCACGGCGGAACTTCAGTTGGATTGTTTGATTTACGCTGATGACTTGCAATTGTGGGTGGAGGTATCCTGTCTTAACGAGGCGGACCGATTACAGGCTACACTTGACACGTTACATGAGTGGTCAGTCAAATGGCGATTGCCCATAAATCGCGATAAGTGCTCGGTCCTTCCCATTGGTGCTTCTGAGCCTTTCGGGACGTATCACATCGGTGGAACGTTGCTCAGAACCTCAATCCTAGAAAAAGACCTCGGCGTGTTGGTCTCATCTGATCTACGGACTACACAGGACACGTTACGAAGGGTTGCTGCTGCCAACAGGATGTCCCACGCCATACGACGAGCTTTCTCGCGTTTGACTCCGGATATCTTCCGACTATTGTTTACTTCCCTTGTCCGCCCCATTCCCGAATACGGACTACCTGCCCTCTTCCCTCTCACCAAGTTCGAATGTGACCTAATTGAGAAGGTGCAACGGCGTGCATCGAAGTACATCTTGGAGTTACGGGACTTGCCTTATCCTCGGAGACTTCAGCGGATGAATCTGTTCACCCTGGATCATCGCCGACGTCGCGGTGACCTGATTTTCACCAGGCGCATCCTGAGAGGAGAGATGGGGACGGAGCTGCAGGCGTGCTTTCAATCCAATCCAAACAGTTCAACTCGTGGCCACAACTGGAAACTGTTTAAACCCAGAAGACTTCGGATTCATCCTGCTCTTGCTCTATCAACTCGCGTAGTCATCGATTGGAATAATTTGCCGAATTATGTGGTCGATGCCCAGACAGAGGAATGTTTCAAGCGATTGTTAGACTCTTATCTTTTGAGTACGATGGGTCCTTGCAGCTTCCAGTGTAGCTGTCAAGGTCCCTTGTGGATTACCGCATAACATCGAATCGCGGTCTTCACACAATGATCGGGAAGCGATGGAGCGGACAAAGGATTTCGCCTTCTGTTCTCTACAATCCTATGAACCTATGAACACGAAATCTTTCCCTTCTCCTGATCATATCCATCTTCAAACTTTTAGTTTTATTCTGTCCATCTCTTCACTCTTTGGTGTTGTCCTTCATTTTAATGACTTTCATTCCCTTTATCTTCCATTTACTTTCTACTTCTTTCTAACTTCACGTAACGTACACAGCGCGGACTGCTAGTGCAGGGAACGTGGGCAGTAATTTGTTTATCAGCATGGGTTTCGGGTGTTTCGTTTTAGTTCTATCAAGAACTAGCACCTTATCATTTCCTGGCTCAACGATTTGCTAAAGAAGGAACACTCAAGGGATTTTCCTATCGTTCCAGTCCATCTAAATCTGAATCTGCTTGAGGAAGTTCCGTGGTACAAATAGGACATAGCAAAGATGTTACCTATCGACGTTGCCAAGGAGGAAATGTGCGCAAATAGCTGGAAAGTGTGGAGGAAATTGGATTATGTGTGAATTGTGATATCATAAAAATGGTTCCAGATGATGGTGCATGTGTGTTGTTTGTTTTATTATTTCGGTGGCCATACTTGTGTTTTCTGCTACCGCTATGGTTGTGGATGATAGCGAACTGTTCAGGTCTTTGGTTGTTGGGACGTATGAAAGTGTAGAAGACATGGAGGAGCAATTAGGACGTTTTCAGATTGAAACGGCGACTTGTTTTTCCCGAGTTACCTCTATCTCTGCTGCGGCATACCAGCGTGGAAGGCGGAAGCAGTTGCCGGATGGGGACGGCTACGGTTACATACTGTACCGTTGCGTACATTGTGAACGTTCAGGATCGCGTGGCAAGCGGTAAGTTAATATTTATGCAACACTGAGACTAACGCATGTAGGTACAAATCCTTCAAATGCGAGGCGCGGTTCTCGGTGGTTTTGAAGGGTGGAAAGTATGTCGTGGGAAGTTACTTCATGATCCATAGTCATGATTTCCACCTTGGTAACCCCTGGCTGTATGCAACGAACCGTCGGCTGTCACCGGGACAGGAGAAAGAAGTGCTGCGTTTGATGGACAGTTTCCCCGGCACGCCGGATTTGAGACGCTTCATCTATCAGGCGTACGGCAAGCCTGTAACCCGCGCGGACTTGAGTAATCTGCGCGTTCGTCATCAAAATAGAACGTCATGTGAAGTGTCGGAGGTGGCAGCGATGTCGGAAGGTCACGTGACGGGGCTTCACGAACATTCGGCGGAGGACATACTACATGAAAGTCAGTGGATTGCACCCCGGCAACCTCCCGCAGGTACATCAGACTGTGGTCCGGGGGATGGTGGTTTGCAGATTCTAGATCCTCAAGCCGCGGATAGCAATGTGGTTTTAAGCCGTTCCATAAAACTGCGAAAGACACAGGAGGTGTTGTCAGACATCGGCACGCAGTTGTGCAGCTACGAATCCCAGAACTTCTCTGCGGCGTTGAACTACTTGAAAATGGTTGCGTTGCTGATGTCCAAGGAAGGCAGTTTTCAATTATATGGTCGCACGTCTAAGTGCCATGTTCCTCTTCACCTGGATACGGAGGCTAACGTCGGGATTTTATGTGGCTTACCAACGCCGGGAACGTCGCATGATGGCACCTCCGTCGCGGTGGCGACGACGTCGGGAGGCGCTGTGTCGAACCCCGTGCAAGCAAAACAGGTGATTGACGTCCGCCCTGTAATTTCAACGCAAACACCGGTTCCATCCACATCCGCAACAGGGTCCGGGAAGCGGAAATCGCCCCTGAAGTGCCGCGTGATGGAGGTGAGGCCCAGTAAGAGTGCTCTAATGGGCAAAGAGTTCCGGTAGCTTCACACAAAATCCTCCTCCTAAAGGTTGCCCGATAAACGGAAACGGGATACACAGGGAGATGGTTCCCAGAACATCCTGAGAGTCTGTCAGCGTGAGGATGTGCAAGGTCGCGGGGACGCCGTGCAGTGGGTTGTGTGCGATGCGTGCTCCCAATGGTACCATTTTCCTGTGTGTGCTATGCTGGTGACGAGGATTTCGTTTGCTTCCCTTGCTCGTCGTAATGTCTGTGGAACCTGCGGAAACGACCTTGGATGATGCCCTGCAGGTGTGCTTCGTTCGCACACGCCTCCATTACGCCCTTTGTTGTTATGTAAGACGGCATTGCAGTTTCCCTTGATGGAAATCAGTTTAAAGAGAATTGAACAACGTGCCGTCAGAGCCGGAGCTGCGCTGCACTATTCTGCGCCGGTAAGTTTCCCGTTCCCCCTAATGAACCATGATTCAGGTCCGCATCATCCGGCTCTCATTTCCACAGCCCAACTTCCCTGCCAGGGAAGGTGTTCCAAAGTACCTCGGACGTAATGTGATGCTCGCATGATACGTAGCCACAGATGGCGTTTATCCGCGATGACCTTTATCAGAACCACGGCGATGTTCGCCGCAAATTGCCGTGATACTGCACAATGCCACTGAAGTGGTGCCTCCGCCATGTGATGTCTGCCACATAGTCAAAGGTTTCGACTTTTTTCTACGTAACTCCTTTCAGAGCCTAAGTGATATGCGCCGCACATAGCCTTGTGATGCGTCATTCATACGTAGTCACAGGTGCCGTTTATTTTACATGATGACTTCTGTTTCAGAGCCAAAGTGATATGCGCCGAGCACTGCCTTCCAACGTAGCACCGCCACTCAGCCACCTCCCAGGTATCGCCTCCGCCATGTGAAGCATCATTGAAACCAATCCACAGGTAACATTGGTCTTCTCTAATAACCTCTATTTCAGTGCCAAAGTGATATGCCCCGCCGATTGCCTTCCGACGTAAGGACGTTTACGCTAATCGCTTTCCCTTCCACAGATATGGTGCGTACAGGCAGCTCCAAGCGTCTCAGCACCATTAACCACCGTCCGCATTAACACGACATCCCCTGCTTCACATTGCCAAGTGAGTTAACACTTCCATACTCCGAGTTCACTGCACAGGTTTCCTCGTAGATGAAGTGTATCCGATTGCCGCGTCCTCGGGATAGTAAGTCGCCCTATCACGTCCATTTGGTTTTGGTCTTCGTTCCCCAACAGACTTCTTCGTGAACGACCCAACGGCCCTTTTCAGGGCCACCCAATGTCCTATGGCCTCGCGTCTCCCCTGCATGGGTTGCAGCACCAGGACATAGGTGCAGTGGGTGGGTCCGTAATCGTCGGAACATTGATCTCTGTGCCCGACACCCCCAACTTAATTGTATTTCCTTCCATTGCGTGTGCTTAGCAGACATTGGTTCTCGCTTGCTACACGGTCAGACTTTTGAACCAGTTACTGATGTCTCAGTTGTGCATGATTGCGTTAGTAGCAACTGTATGTATGGACCAGACATTGCGCAGGAGTTGAATCGTGACCAGAGCTCAGGTAAATTGGAGAAAACCGTCAAGCTATACTATACTATACTGTCATGATAGCGAGAAAGATGTTGAACATCTATGTAGCTATATCTCAATGTAGGACATGGCCCACTGACACAGTGTTACCTGTAGTAGTGAGCTAGCCCAGGTGAAAAAAGTAAAATATTTACAAGCATAGAAAAAAACTCCATGGACTTACGATATATTCTTGGATGAACCACATGGAGTCCTTCACCAACTCCGCCGCCTATTACGGATGGGCATCGTTTCGGAAGCTGCAGTTGGTGGATTAACGGGCTCCATGGGTTATAATCATTGAACGATTCCTTCGTCAGTTTCCTGTGAAGGCTTCGTCGAATCTGGCATCCGCAAAGTGCGCGTCCAGGAATCGTTTGAATTCCGACACCGAGTTCGCTTCTACTATCCGCGAGGGCAAACGGTTCCACATGTTCACCACTCGCCGCTCAAGACACAAGGGATGAGCTACCCACTTGAGGTCAGGGACTACCAGTTTGTACTGGTGACCTCGTGTGCTGCTTGACGCACGGACATGGAGCAGTGGCCTCAGCATCGGATAAGCACCCAGATGCAATACCCGATGGGTCATGATGAGGTCCACTCGCACGCGGCGGTAGGCTAGAGTATACAGACCCAATTGTCTGCATCTTTCTTCATACGGCACACCCTGAAGACCGGGAATGAGCCGTGTGGCTGTGTTGTACTCTTTCGAGCTTGTGTATCTCGCCTTTCGTCAACGTACAGTAGGCGGGTGAGCCGTATTCTAGCACCGGTCGTACAATGGATGTGAAGAGACGAGTGGCAATCTCTTTGGACCAGGTGCAGAAGCTACGTTTCAGCGCCCACAGCGAACGCAATGCTGTGCGATATATATTGTCCGTGTTGTCCAGTGACTTCATGTCGTAACGTTGTATAACGCCAAGGTCTCTGACGCAATGCGTCGGGTGTAGAACTTGGCCGTCGAGAGTGTACGATCGGCCCGCTCCACCTTTACCGAGGCACAGAAGTAGCGATTTTGCCGAGTTGATAGGCAAACTTACTTCGGCGGACCACATGGAGAGGCGGTCGAGGTCCTGCTGAAGTATGTCAAAGTCGTCCGACGTATGGATCACCCTCCATAGCTTCAGGTCATCCGCGAACAAGGCACACGGCGACCGAAGGAGATTGGGCACGTCGTTGATGTGAATCAGGAAGAGAATGGGGCCAAGCACCGTCCCCTGAGGAACGCCGCTCGTCGACGGGTACCAGTCGGTCAGGTGGCTGTCGACTTGCACCCTCCACTTCCGTCCAACTAAGAAGTCACGGATCCATTGGTGCAGCGAGCCTCCGACTCCGCACTCCCTCAGTTTCTGAAGGAGGATCTCGTGATTCACTCTGTCGAAGGCCTTACTGAAATCGACGTATACCACGTCGACTGACTTACGTTGGTTTACTGCTTGCAACCATTCATGCCATGTTAGCAGCAGGTTAGTGATGCACGAGCGGCCTCTCACGAAACCATGCTGTGCAGGCGTCAGGAGAGAGTTGGTCTCCAGTAGCTGGAGCAGTCTCTTCACAATCTTCTCCAGAACTTTCGACAATACTGCGGTCAAACGAATAGGGCGGTAATTCTCCACTTTGCGTGTGTCACCGCCTTTTGGAATCGGTTTGACAACGGCGCATTTCCAGTCACAAGGCACGCAGCCTATGGACAGGGATCGGTTGAACAGGTCGGTTACAGCAGGTGAGATCACAGCTGACAAGGACTTGAGAATCAGCGGATGGAGCCCATCCGGTCCAGCTGGCTTCGTGCTGTCTAAGCAGCTGACTAGCCCATGTACCTCCGCGACGTCGCAGATCAAGTCGGTTAGCTCAGTCGGCGCGGCGACGGCAGAGCTTGGCGCGCAGGTTTGGTTAGTTGCGAATACAGAAGCGAAGTGCGCCGCTAATGCGGACGCACGCTCGGTGCTTGAACTTAGTGGTTGTCCGTCCGAACCCACTAGCACCGGCACATCACCTGCAGACTTCAGGCGTCGCTTCACGTACGCAAATATGCGCTTCGGGGCAGTTTTAGCTGAGCAAGCAAGCTGCTCCTCAAACTGACGGCGTTTTCGCGTCTTTGTGCTGTTGCACAAGTTTCGTTGTCGCTTGTATGCCTCATAGTCATTGGCAGAGCCAGATAGGAGGAACGCATTCCATAGTCGACGCCGTTGTCGAGACAGTCGGTTATACTCTTTGTCAAACCAATGGGGTTTCATTGGTCCAACTTTCCGAGTCTTGAGGGGTACAAATTGCGCACACAATGAGTGCACTGCCCCTTTAATGTTTGCCCAGCAAGTTTCAACGGATGAATCCTGTGGCATAGACCAATCAACCTGATTGGCAGCTAGAATGAGGCCATCGAAGTCAGCTTTCCAATAGTTGTATGTTGGCGCCACTGGACGCACACATGGAAGCTGCAGGTCTATAGTGGCCATAATTGTCGAGTGATCACTGGCCGCCATGGGCTCAAGAACTTTATGTCATGCACTGTTTGTTCGCAGCTGGTTAGCAGCAGGTCCAGGCATGATGGCATTGAGCGCGGGGTTATGCGGGTGGGTTGCGTGATGTGCTGCACCGTTCCGGTTTCCAGTACCAGTTCGGCGAATCTTGTCTCCACTTCATTATGGCCAGGGAGAAGCTGAACTTCAGGCCATAAGATTCGAGGAAGGTTAAAGTCGCCAGTGAGCAGGAACTGCGGGCGACTCATTTGGTTTTGGACGTGTGTGAGCCAATCCAATCCGTTACTCAGTGGGCTACGATATCCCACACCCACAAGCAGTTCGCCGCGTCGTAGGTGGATCGAACACCACAGCTGCTCACATAGACCGTCAATGCTTCGGTAGGTGCTCACGAGTCTCCCGCACAGGGTAGACCGGAGGTAAAGTAGGACGCCACCGCGGCTATTCGACTGTCGATCACAGCGGAAGCACGAATAGTCCGTGATCGCAATTTCTTCGCTTGTCACTTCAGATGTCAACCACGTCTCAGCGCAGGCTTGCAACTGAGAATTTTTCTCAGTCTTGCAACATTGACAGGTATCACCTGCGCGGACCGTTTGGGGTTACCTCCGACCTTCGGTCAGAGATGTAACTACCTTTGTCATTGAGGATGAGATCAGGAACGGTCTATGGCGGCGGCGCACAAGTTCGGCTTCACTGCCCCGATTTACTTGCATCTACCTGCCGTTATCTGTACGTTTCAGGAACCGCGCACCGTTTGTTCGCTTACACCATCCAGGTACGTCACTGCTACACTCGCCCTTAAGCAGGATTTCATACCTCATCCAGTTTTTATACCTCACGTGTGTCCCCTGCTATCCGTGCTGTCACGTTCTTGTAAAGCTTGTTACGGTATCCATATCCCTGTCTTCCCGAACTACAAGACCGCCTCAGCAAATTCCTCACGTGTATACTGTTGCCAGCCATCAACATCAATCTGCAATTACATTTCCTGCGTCTTTCCATTGCAGGTACTCTGTGACGCTGTTCCACGGAAATGTATCCCCACGTGTTTGAAGGATCCTCAAACCGTTTCTCAGTGTCATCGCTTCGTGGGTAACGAGCCATTAACCAGCTCACCCGCAAGGTCGGGAATATTTTTGAATGCTTTAAGCATCATATGTCAGCAGTGCATCAACTTTTCGTCGTGCGGTTTAAAGCACCATTGCATTTCGCCGTTTGAGAGGTAACACCACGCGCAATAGCCAACAGTTGATGGCGAGTGCTGCACTGGCTCCTCCGCTTACCTGTGCTTGCAAATCTTGGGATTGCCGCTGTCGCATGACATTACCCGGGGTGCTTCTTGTTCACTTCACCATGCCACTGAATCTCCCCCCACGTGCAGCAGTGGCCATGTGATGCGTCAGTGGTACTTACCCACAGGTACCATTGGTTTCCTATAATAACTTCTCTTTCAGAGCCACAGTGATGTGTGCCGCACATTGCCTTTTCACTGAGCCTCCTTTAGGTATCCCCTCCGCCTGCCCATGCCATGCTATGTCATCAAATGCTTCACGACGTTCTTTTATCTCCATTGCGTACGTCATGCATTTATCCTCCTGCGTCGTTCGTTGCACGTACCATGCTAACCTTCCTCACATTCGGCGGCGGCGGTACATCACTGCCACACGGAAGGTTTCAGTGTACAGGTTTCCCTCCAACGACCCTCTTTTACCTTCATCCGCAAGCGGTTAACCGTACCTTCCGGCAACCCCACGCCGTCACTTACCCTACGCCGAAAAGGTAAGTCACTACTAACCACCCTCATTAATGCCGCGTCCCTCCATCGTAGGTACTTTCTGAAGTATCCGTAAACCATTTCTCAGTGTTCTCGCTTCCTAGGTAGAGGCATTAACCAGCTCACCCGCGAGGTCGGGAATATTTGTGAATGGTTTAAACATCATATGGAACCGTTGCATCAACCATTTGTGGTGCGGTTTAAAAGGCCATTTCATTTTCCCTCTATGAAGGATAACGTCACCGTGTATCTTTGACGAAGTGAGGCTTGCGGTACACGTCGGCCAGAGTACCATTCCCATTTACCAGGGTTGAGACATTAACCTCAATGAAACGCGCTGCAATACCAGAGGTTAGTTACCTCTTGTGCAAGTCGCAGTCATATCTTCCGCGGGCATTTGTTTCCCCATAGACTGCTCCGCTTTACCACTGCTATACACCTACAGGCATAATGTTAACTCCAGAGACTCATTTCGGCATGCATATCTATGTACCGTACGTCACGTTTCTCCGTACATGTTTGCGTAACCGTAACATCTACCATCACACTGTGCGTATGGTTGCAATAGCCATGACGCCAGACATGTCAGCCGTAAGACAATGCTACAAGTATGGCGTTAATCAGCATGCTGACCTTACATCTACATGTACCCTTCCTAAGTGCCCCTTATTACTGCGTTCAAGCGTCTTCACAAGTTCATTCAGTCGGCATGCACATCTCCTGTTCCCTACGCATGCCACTTTTCTATGCCTTGCGTTCATCGCTCGATTGCCTAGCTGTTAGCCAACTTCGTATTTGTACACCTCTCCGGGGACTTTAACGCACGGGTTGGCCGCCTTCTACCAAGCGAGCACCACATTGGGGGTAGTTTTGGTCTCGGTGGCAGTCGATCAGACAATGGAGACAGACTACTTGCTCTTTGCTCTGATCATCGCTTGTTTCTTTCGAGCACTAGTTTTCGACACTCGAGGAGACAGACTGCTACCTGGCGCCCGCCCTCACAAACGCAAGAGTGCTCCCAGCTTGACCACATAGCAATCAGCTACAGATGGCGCGGAAGCGTAATGGACTGCCCTTATCGTACTGGTCAACTTTTCTGGACTCTGATCACGCATTGGTTCGTGCTAAGATTTGCATGCGTTTCGGAGGATCACCTAAGCGCGCCCACTACCGACCGGACGTCGCAAATCTACAAAACGCTGCGGTTTTAACCAGGTACCAAGCCTCACTGTCAACTTTGCTTGGCTCAACTATTGACGGGGCTCTCGATTCGCAGTGGGCGCATATCAAAGATGCGTTAGTTTCCGCCAGTATCGACACTTGTGGAGTTACCCGTCACCCACCGAAACATTGGATTTCCGCCGACTCCTTGTCGCTGATGGACAAACGCCGCTTAATCCCATCGGATTCGAGACACGTTGAAGAACGCCAATACCTTGGTCGAGAGTTGCGCAGGAGTCTGCAAATGGACCGCGAAGCTTGGTGGTGTGAACGTGCTAGGGAGATGGAGCTTGCTAGTCTCTGTGGTAATACCAGGAAACTCTTCCATCTCCTTCGAGTCACCGAAGGTGTTCGATCTGGT
This sequence comes from Dicrocoelium dendriticum, assembly GCA_944474145.2. Taxonomy (NCBI): domain Eukaryota; kingdom Metazoa; phylum Platyhelminthes; class Trematoda; order Plagiorchiida; family Dicrocoeliidae; genus Dicrocoelium; species Dicrocoelium dendriticum. The sequence continues at coordinate 31,388,408 of OX104069.1, forward strand.
ATAAGTGAAACAATATGCGAAGAGGATGGCACCTTAATCACCAATCTTCAACGACGGTTGGAGCGATGGGCCGAACATTTTGGCTCGCAGTTTTGTTGGCCCCCAGCTCCATCTGCTACCTCTGGCGCTCGCGCTGGGGCCGAGTGGTCTACCCCAACAGACCCTCCCTCTTCCCAGGAAATCGAGCAGGAGCTCCGGCACCTGAAGCGTTATAAAGCTCCCGGCCCTGATGGTCTTCACCCAGCTCTATTTAAAGATGGTGGCGCATCGCTGGTCCGAGAACTCACCGTTTTGTTCTCGAAAATTTGGTCGAAAGAGAAGGTTCCATCATCTTGGGGTGAATCGATAGTCGTACCCATATTCAAAAAGGGTCTGCGCACAATCTGCTCCAACTACAGAGGAATAAGTTTAGTCCCCGTCGTTTGCAAGCTGCTGGTGTCCATCATACTTCGTAGGCTATCCCCAACACGCGAATCGTTGCAGCGAGAAGAACAAGCTGGGTTTCGCCCTGGTCGCGGCTGCATCGATCAAATCTTCACACTTCGCCAGATCCTCGAGCTCCGCCATGTGTATCAGAGGCCAACGATTGCTGTGTTCCTGGATATCCGTGCTGCCTTCGATTCTGTCGATCGTACAGTACTGTGGCAGTGCCTTCTGAGGAACGGTGTCCCCGAGAAGTTCGTCTCCATACTGCGCGCTCTATACAGTCTGACCTCGGGCAGGGTTAGGGCTTATGGCACGCTTTCGCCTACCTTTGTGGTCTCCAGTGGAGTTCGACAAGGATGCCCTATCTCTCCGTTCCTATTCAACTTTGCCACTGAGGATGTCCTGAAGAACGCTCCGAGCGATTCGTTGAACGCTGGCGTTGAGCTCCTCCCAGGTAGTCGAGTTGTTGATTTGGATTATGCTGATGATATCGTCTTGCTAGGTGACGATCCACAGGTCGTCCAACTTGCATTAAACCGCTTGACGATTGAAGCATCAAAGTATGGTATGTGCTTTTCGCCATCCAAATGCAAGGCTCTCCTTCAAGACTGGCAGGTGCCTCTGCCTGCACTCACGCTTGCTGGTGAGACACTGGAGGTTGTGGAGAGCTTTGTCTACTTGGGAAGTTGCATCACTGCTGGCGGGGCTGTTGGAGACGAGATTTCGATGCGCATCTCGAAAGCACGCCTCGCTTTTTCTAGGCTGAGGCATTTGTGGCGTCGCCACGACATTCGTCTCTCCATCAAAGGGCGGGTCTATTGTGCAACTGTTCGTGCTGTACTGTTGTACGGATGCGAGACTTGGCCCATTCGTAAAGATGACTTGCGCAGGCTATCCGTCTTCGAGCACCGCTGTCTGCGGTCCATTGCCCGTGTGTGGTGGCAGCACCACGTAAGCAATGTGGAAGTTAGACAGCGTGTCTTGGGACGTGGAAGCCACTCGCTCGAGGAGCTCATCTCACTGCATCAACTGCGGTGGTTGGGACACGTATTGCGCATGCCTGTCCAGCGTTACCCCCGTCGTGCGTTGTTTGCACTTGCTGGACAGGGCTGGAAGAGACGGTCTGGTGGACAGCCTACAACATGGAGAAGCCGCATGAAAAAGTTGACGAAACAATTGGCCTCGGCCGGTTGTTGTCGACTACCTGGTTGGGGTCCGAGAGACGAGGATACTTGCTGGTTGAAAACCTTGGAAGTTATGGCTCAAAATCGATGTCAATGGCGGACGTGTGCATCAATGTGTTGCGGTGTCCCTTCCTCCTCCCCCTAAAAACGAACAAACTGAAAAAAATTTCAAAAACTGTAAGTGGTAAACTTGACATAAAAAAGCATTTCTTGTTGCTCTTTTCTTATTATTCATATTGTTTTCCTATTCAGCCATGATTCCGATGGCACAATATCTGTACCACAGATTGTGTATACACCTCTCCATGATTCTTGTTTGAGGGGAAGGATTTCACGTACGTGCTGTCCGTGTAACCCTCAAACATTACTTCCCTGCACTATGTCTGGAGCGCAGCACCACTCAGCTTTCGCATTCCGTGCGCTTCATCCCCCTAATACAAAGTGTTCGTGTTCCCCTTTGAAGGAGTGTGCGCTGGCTCCATTGATGAAACCTGCACCCATGCACATGCCTCCGGGGCTGATTCATTTGGGTTTGCGATGCATATGGGGTACGTCGTTGTCATCATCATCATCATTATACACGTCAGCTAGAGGTGGGAAAACACTTCGCTATTGTGCCGCAATACATGAAGGAAATACCTGGTTAGCGGCATTCGGTTTCGGACTTGCCTGTCACTGTGGCTAGCCACAGGACGCCTGCGCCTACAGAGGGACCATGGGTGGCTTGCGCTGCACCACCCACAGTTCCAACCAAACTCCCCATATCCAGTGTAAACCCGAAGGAATAAGACCGGGAGGCATGCGGATGGGAGCCACGTTTCATCAACGGAGCCGGCCCACACTCCTTCACAGGCAAAAACAAGCACGCCGTATTTGGGGAATCAAGCGCACACAAGGCGGTGGCTGGACCGTAGTCCGCTCCACACTGACTGCATGGAACCACTCTTTGATCCTAACACGGCCACGAGGCCCGTGCACCCCGTCCCCTCCAGCAACGACCAACTGCCACCTGGAGCCATTATGGACGAGGTAGCGGGTAATAGTCAGGTAGGCATCTTGTCAGCATGCACATCAAGCGCAGCCACACTGGGGATATCAAACAACAGCCAATGACTTGAGAGAGATACGAAGAAGACAACTCGATTAATGCATAGGAAACGGTGACATAAACCCTAAGTTAATGAGTATATGAAATTTGTTTACAAACTAATCCTAGATAAGTTCACGAGGTCAGAAGGTATACTTTACCGAAATGCCACGTACACAGAAATGTTATGGATATCGAATACAATTGGCTTAAGCGAGGTGTGCAAGTTAATGGAATAGAGTACAGGTGAACATTTATATGAGAAAGAAAAACATTAAGGCGAAATTGAAAACCCACCACCTGAAATAACGAGACTTAGCATACAAGCACGCGGTTAGTAAATCGAATGCAGCGTGCCTACAAACGCTGCGTCGGTTCTGAATACGTTCTCTGCAGTACCCGTCATCGCTTCTGTAGTGGTCCCGAGTGGCCCCACTCATGACTCATTAGACATTTATATGAGAAAGGTATTAGGACAAAACTGAAAACCTACCACCTGAAATAAAGGGACTTAGCATGCAAGCACGCGGTTAGTTAATCGAATGCACTGTACCTACAAACGCTGCGCTGGTTCTGCCTACGTTCTCTACAGGATCCGTCGTCGCTTCCGTGGTAGTGGCCTCGCTCATGGCTCATTAAGCCTGCCTGACTAAGGCACTCGCCGCCGCATGTTCTACAGCACCATGCGATTGATGTCGATGGAGTACAATCCATCGGAGCTTGCCGCTTCCGCACCTGCCGCTTCTTCTCTGCATGCATGAGGGCTTTCTCCTGCACCTCGGCAACTGTCTTCGTGATCAGATCGTGCCATGCACGCCGATCAACCGCTTTTGATTCCCATGACTTGCAATCAAGATTAGAACGTGAGAGGCTCACTTTGATCATGTCCTGGTAACGTAACTTTGGTTTCCCCACATGTCGCTTCCCAATACTCAGCTGACCGTATAAGAGCTGTTTCAGTATCCGCGTCGAATCCATACGCCACACATGACCGAGCCACCTCAGGTGTCTCAGCAATAGTATGCAGTCCACTGCATACATTCCACTTCGGCGCAACACTTCCGTGTCTGCAACTCTGTCGCCCAAGCCGATGCGCAAAATCCGTCGCAGACACTGCTGATGGAACCGCTCGAGATATCGCACATCCGGCTGGTGCATCGTCCACGTTTCACTGCCGTATAGAAGAACGGACAGCATCATGGATTTGTACACCATCAGCTTCGTGCCAATGGTAAGCTGATGGTTGTTCCACACTCGGTACTCAAGCTTCCCGAATGCCGCCGCCGCCTTCGACGCGCGGATACGCAGCTCACTGTGTAGCTGCTGATCATTCGACATCACACTCCCAAGGTAGCAAAAGCGGGAGGTGGCTTCTAATACTTCAGCACCAATGCTGATTCGCGGCAATATTGAAGATTGCGCCTCCGGTGAAAACTGAAAGAGACAAGGACATACATACATATATATAATACAATACACAAAGGAAAAATAGATACAACAGTTGCATGCCAGCTGAGCTACCAGCAACAAATAGGCTTCGTCCCGGTAAGCTACCAGCCAGCTACTAGGCAAAAAGAAAAAAATTATTATGTTTTACCCTACGAAATGAGATCGTTGCTTGAGGAGGAGGAAAAAAGAAACAGCACAAACGCCATTGAGGTCGGCTCCTTGCCATGTCAGTAAGTGTATCCAGCCAAACGTGTTCACCATCTTTTTTACCCCAACCAGGGAGCCGTGACGCTCCAACCGAGGCTAACTCCGACGTGAAGGACTTCATTCCCCTGGACCAAGTCATCGCTTGGCCACCTCTCCTCTTCTTCCACCCACATCCCTGGCGAGGAAACAACGCACATCGAGGGAGTCGGTGGGCTAGCATGCGTAACATGTGGCCGAGCCATCGGAGCCTGGTGCGGGAAATAACGGTGCTGAGCGGTTCATTCCCTTTTCCTGGGCCGTAAACAATGCGTCGAACACGCTCGTTACTCACGCGGTGTTCCCACCAGATGTGAGCCAAACTGCGAAGGCACCGATGGTCGAACGTAACTAGCCTCTTCATGTCCGCCGATCTTAGGGGCCAGGTTTCGCAATCGTACGGTAGGGTCGAACGTACCGCTGCATTGTACACTCTACCCTTCAGGGCGAGAGTGATGTCGCGCCGCCGCCATAGGTGGCGAAGGTTAGCAAAAACACTTCGAGCTTTCGCTATACGGTTCGTGATCTCGTCTTTGATCCCAAGGGCGCTGATACAGCTTCCCAGGTAATTGAATTTCTGAACCACTTCTAGCTGATCCCCACCAAGGGTCAGCGCAGGAGGCGATCCCTGCCAATCTTGGAGGAACGCTTTGCACTTCGATGGTGCAAAACAAAGCCCGAAGCGGCTGACAGCCAGTGCTAATCTGTCCAGCGCGGCTTGGCACCTCTGGGAGCTGTCACAGATGAGGGAAATGTCGTCTGCATACTCCAAGTCAAGAAGTCGTTATCCTGGGAGTAGCTCCACACCTTCCAACTCATGTCCTGTAAATGCAAACTCCATGGCTTCATCAATAGCGAAGTTGAAGAGGAAGGGTGACAGCGGGCATCCGTGTCTCACGCCGCTGGAGATATTGAAGGGTGGCGACAGCTTGCCGTAAGCCCTTACTCTGCCCGTGCTACGCGTATATAATGCTTGGATAATATTTACATATTTCTCGGGCACACCTTTCCTGAGTAAACAATTCCAAAGGGCACATCGATCAACCGAACCGAAGGCACCTTTGATGTCGAGGAACACGACTACGGTGGGCCGCCAATATGTGTGACGGTGCTCCAACAACTGACGCAACGTGAAGATGTGGTTGATGTAGCCACGACCACGACGAAACCCGGCTTGCTCCTCACGAATCTGGCTTTCACGAGTGCCAGTCAGTCTGTGAAGGATTATGGAGGCGAGTAATTTGGAGGCGATGAAGATCAGACTGATTCCTCTATGGTTGCCGCATTCCGAGCGCGAGCCTCCTTTGAAGATGGGAACAATAACGGAGCGGCTCCAGTCGGTTGTTACAGTCTCCTGCTCCCACAGTTTCACTAATAACTCATCTAAAGCATCTACAATAGCAGAGCCTCCGAATTTGAAGAGGGCTGGAGGAAGATCATCTGGTCCCGCGGCTTTGTTCAACTTCAACATTCCGATCTCACGTTCGACTTCTGAGCAAGAAGGTGGATCCAAAGGGACAGTCCACGGAGCAGGGCGATCAGTGACCGGCGAATCGAACAATTCTAACCGATTAAATTGCTTTTCAAAATGCTCAGCCCAACGCTCCAAACGTTTTGACAAATTGTGGATAGGCTGTCCACTCATCACAAATTGTTTCACTAACACCAGGTCTCCTGCTGCCCGTTTCCCGTATCAGACGGATGGTTGCCAAGGGCAGCGGCCACTTCCATCTCTGATGCACGATGAGACCACCAAGATTCGCGGTCTCTCTTCAGGCTAGCGCGGAGTTTTCCCCGGAGCTCTTTGCGAGTTTCATTGTGCTCGCTTCCAGCCGGGATATGCCAGCGAGCGTCGATAAGTTCCAAAGACCGAGAAGAGACCCAATGTCCATGTTGGCTATTAGACATACCACATGAGGATTTGCCCGCTGCTATTAAGGTCTGGCGAATATGTGACCAGTGACCATCAATTGTCTCCAGTGAGCGATTACTCAACTCGCATGTCAGCGTACTTCGATACGCATTCAGAACAGCTGGCTTTGTCAGTTGGCTGGTGTCGATGCGCTCACAGCGTCGTCGTGGGCGTCCGCCACAGCGCATCCACATGTCAGCATATACAAGTGTATGATCGGTGTCCACACATGTGCTCCAAATCGAGCGACAATTCTGGATGCAGCCTCTCCAGCGGTAACTAATAGCAATGTGATCGATCTGCGCCCAATGCTGGTTCGAGGCTGGTGGGCGCCAAGTCACCCTCCGGCGGGTGCTGTGTCGGAAGTTAGTGCTCGTAAGAAATAAGCGAGCATCTTCACACAAATGAAGTAACCGCTCACCGTTATCATTACGGGAGCCTACACCGTGCTGACCGCCCAGATGCATTTCATCAGTGGACAACTTTCCAACTTGTGCGTTCAGATCCCCCGCCAGCACAACAGTGTCCGTGCTTCTTCTGTGGCGATGGAGCTGAGTCAGTTGGCGTCGTTGTAGCTTAAGTTGGTACAGCGCAACTCACGCATGCTTCCTCTGCAGACACAAATGTCCTGCGGCTGGGCCAAACCTTTTGTTGCGGTGTTTCCAAAGGTAATTATAGGCGAGGACGGATCAGCTTTTACTAGATATATTCTTCCTGTGATGTCGTCATAGCGGTGATCACATAATCCATTCAACACGGCCTCATAAGTCATACACATGAAGGGAATGTACAGCACACATTAACCGTCAGATATCACAATTTCTTTTAACATGCTATTCCCGCAGCATTGCATCTGGTAACTATATCGGGGGCATTACCTTCCATATCACCCCACCTGCCCCTACCTATTGCTCATGATCACGTTTCAGCCGATTTAAATCTATGGCTCAGTGGATGGTCATATGTTCACTAACCTACCACAAGAGTTTCGATTCGTTCCACTTCTACGTGAGATCTACAACAGTAGTGGAGTACCGCTGTCCTTCTTCCATTAAATCCATATTCCACCACTTTCGCAGTGTTACTTCTCATGGGAGGATAACATTGCTGCAGCCAGTTATGAGTAGTTTATACAAGTGCGTGGGTGCGTAGATAGATATCATCTTGACTCCAGTAGTGGAACATCATGGGCTAAGTAATTTCCCACGCGTGGAACCTAACGCGCTAACGATTACCTACTCTTTATCAGTCAGAACAACACCGACGCCCAGGATTCCATTACTTTTCCACTGCAGACTGATTGGCATTTGTTATTGGTGTTAGTGAACGGGACTATTCACAAGTGCAAACGCTGTGCTAGTACGTCTAGTTAGTTGCGATATGCTAGGCAAATAAGAACAAGTTGGAATGTCTTCATATGCCCAGATACATATGTAAACTGGATTTAAAAAGGCGTCAGTTTATGCCTGATTCTGAAATATATATATATGTATATATGTATATATCTATATATCATGCTGAGGCTGATGTTGCATTCTTGATGCTTCTTCACCGCAGTTGGGCTAAACCAATTTACACTTAAACTAGGTTTTTTTAAACTGGCTAAATTTCACTCCACTTTATTTGGTTTGTTCTGCCTACCTGGATACTCTTCTATTAACTGGCCACGTTGCTTACATTAATTGCACTTATCTTCGGTAACTTTATTGCGTTTTGTAGCATTTTAACTGACTTGTGGACATTTTTTCCTTATCGCGAATTCGTTGCTAACCAACTTACTTCATATGCTTATTTAGCTTAGAGTTATGCCACCGTATCAGTATGCATTCTTGGATTTGTTTTCTTTCATCTTGTCGTTCCAGGTGATTGGCTGTTGCTTGGTATCCCCGGTGTGGCTGCGCTTGGTGTGCATGTTGACAAGGTGCCTACCTGTCTATTACCCACTACCTCGTCCATACTGGCTCCAGGAGACAGTTGGTCGTTGCTGGAGGGGACGGGGTGCACGGTCCTTGTGGCCGTGCTAGGCTTGAAGAGTGGTTCCATGCACTCAGTGTGGAGCGGACTACGGTCCAGCCACCGCCTTGTGTGCGCTTGATTCCCCAAATACAGTGTGCTTGTGTTTGCCTGTGAAGGAGTGTGGGCCGGCTCCGTTGATGAAACGTGGTTCCCATCCGCATGCCTCCCGGTCTTATTCCTTCGGGTTTACACTGGATATGGGGTGTGGTTGGAGCTGTGGGTGGTGCAGCGCAAGCCACCCATGGTCCCTCTGTAGGCGCAGGAGTCCTGTGTCTGGCCACAGTGACAGGCAAGTCCGAAACCGGATGCCGCCAACCATATATCAGAATCAGGCACAAACTGACGCCTTTTTAAATCCAGTTTACATATGTATCTGGGCATATGAAATTTATATATACATGTATATTTACATATATATATATATTTGTATGTAATCTCATGTACCGTAATGAAATGTACGTACGTAGGTCTGTGTGCTGAGACTGATGTTGCATTCTTGATGCTTCTTCACCGGTTTTCCTAAACCAACTTACACTTAAACTAGGTTCTTAAACTGGATAAATTTCATTCCACTTTAATTGGTTCGTCCTGCCTATTTGAATAATCTGCTATTAACTGGCCACGTTGCTTACGCTAATTGCGCTTTTCTTCCGTAACTATGTTGCGTTTGTATCATTTTTAAGTAACTTGTGCACATTTTTTCATTCTCGCGTATTCGTTGCTAAACAACTTACTTCATATGCTAATTTCCTGAAGAGTTATACCAGCGTATCTGTATGCATCATTGGATTTATTTTATTTCATCTTGTCGTTTCAAGTGATTGCCTGTTGCTTGCTAACCCCGGTGTGGCTGCGCTTGATGTGCATGTTGACAAGGTGCCTACCTGTCTATTACCCGCTGCTTCGTCCATAATGGCTCCAGGTGGCAGTTGGTCGTTGCTGGAGGGGACGACGTGCACGGTCCTTGTGGAAGCGCTAGGCTCGAATAGCGGTACCATGCACTCAGTGTGGAGCGCACTAGTCCCGCCACCGCCTTGTGCGGTTGATTCCTCAAATACAGCGTGTTTGTGTTTGCCTGTGAAAGAGTGTGGGCCGACTCCGTTGATGAAACGTGGCTCGCATTCACATGCCTCCCAATCTTATTCCTTCGGGTTTACACTGGATATGGGGAGTTTGGTTGGAACTGTGGGTGGTGCAGCGCAAGCCACCCATGGTCCCTCTGTAGGCGCAGGCGTCCTGCGTCTGGCCACAGTCTCAGGCGAATCCGTAACCGGATGCCGCCAACCATATGTACATGTATGCATATGTGTACGTATATATATATATATATATATATATATATATATATATATATATATATATATATATATATATATATATATACCATTTTCACTTTAAACTGGACATTTTTCAAACCACATCTGGACATTTTGCAAACCAAACTGGACATTTTGCAAAACAAATTGGACACGTGGCAATCTAAGTAGAAACTCGCCAATTTGTTGGTAAGGAACGAGCAGTAAGACTGCTGAATGATGTTCAGAATATACATTGTGATGACGCTAATACACCGGCATTGTGTAAGCAGCGGGCCACAATGCTTGATCGTGAGCAGCGACCGAAGATCTGAACTACTCTCCCCTCTCCCCCCTAGTTGGTGTGCAGTGCCCATACGCATCAACCTGTGTAAGTGTGACAATTGGAAAATCGGACGTCCGAATCGTAATTGTGTATCAATTATTTTGTGAGTGGATTGCGATGCGCAATCTCAATGTGCACCGTTATTCTCATTAGAGGGAACCTTTTCCGATTCGGTCAATGGGATCATGTCGGATGAAGCAGGTAGGCGGTGTCCCAGCTTCGCCCGTCTCTCTATTAGCTTTCGCAACTGCCACCTTATTGTATCAGCGTAGGCTGTAATGACCCCCAGCAAAACCAGTCTAGATCTATAGCCTATTGTTGCAACATATCAACTACTGAGGAGTGGGCCGATTACACGGTGTTCAGGCCACATTGTGGTCACGATAATGTAACCGAACTGCGTACGTAGTGGGTGATTGTGTAAGCCCTTCTCTTGACATGAGTGCCGTTCGCCTCGGTCAAAATCGGTGACCTATTTTCCCCTACCCCCCCCCCCCCCATAGGAATTCGTGTGTTTTGTCTGGGTGTGTGGACTGACCTATGCAGTGGTACCACTATTGGAGCCGAGCGTACGATAATGGTTTCACTCAACACAACTTAGCTTAATTAGCTCCGTGCCGCACGAAACGAGCAAAATGAGTGACGAACAACAAGAGAGCTGGTGTCCGACGCGACGGCACTGCAGGCGAACATCATTTGCGCAAAGAGAAATTCTCGCAAAACTTGTGCTGGTCGACGGCAAAACTACTCGGGAAGCCGCTGAAGTCGCCGGTGTTAACGCGAGTACGGCAAGGAACATCATTAATGCCTACAAGCGAGAAGGCTCAAATACACAGCGCACCTGCGGTGGAAACAATAGGGAGAAGCTGACTCCCAATGTATTGCAGCGTGTCGAAGAAGCGGTTGAACGGCACTCTGAGGACACGTTGGTGCAGCTGCAGATGCGCCTGAGAGAGAATGGGATAAACCTATCAGTATCCTCTGTCTCCAACACCCTCAGAAGACTAAAGATGCCTCTCAAAAAGTGTCATTATGAGCTCGACCGAGTCAACAGTGCCACGACAATCGCTAGCTGACAGGCGTACGCACTCGAATTCTCGGCAAGTGCACCTTCTAACAAGGAGAAATGCATCTTCATAGATGAGAGTGGTTTCAACCTTCATCTGAGGCGAACTCAGGCTCGCTGAAGAAGTGGCGCGCGAACTTCGTGTTACCCACAGTCAGAGGTCGCATGGTAACCCTGATTGTTGCAATTAATAACCAAGGCGTCATCCATTCAAAGATCATTAACGATGGCACCTGCAATGGTGCGAAGTTTTCAGCGTTCGTCGAGGAACTGGTGGCGCGTATAAGCTGCATAATGGGGATGAACGGCGCGTGGCTGATCATTGACCATGCCAGGATCCATATGCCTGATAAGCTAAGGAGGATCCTTGGTTCGTCTTATCACCTGCAGTTCTTGCCGCCCTACTCGTACATGCTAAACCCGGTAGAACACGTCTTTTCAAAGGTGAAAGCGTCGGCGAGACGCCTGCTTATTAATCCCACACCTGTGCAGAAGCTGAGTACGGTCATTCAGGACAGCTTTGGGATGGTAACGCAGCAGGACTGCTTGAACTGCGTTCTCATTACGTTGATGAACCTGACGAAAGCGACAGCCGGACAACCCTTCGTCAGCTGATCTTTGCTATGGTTACTGCCTTATATTTTGTTAATACACCATTTCAATTTCAAAATGTGCGTTTTCAATATTAAGAGTTAGCTTAGCTTGTAAGAGCCGGACGGTTACCGAGAATTCGAGAGCGTACGCCTGTCAGCTAGCGATTGTCGTGGCACTGTTGACTCGGTCGAGCTTGTAATGACACTTTTTGAGTGGCATCTTTAGTCTTCTGAGGGTGTTGGAGACAGAGGATACTGATAGGTTTATCCCATTCTCTCTCAGGCGCATCTGCAGCTGCACCAACGTGTCCTCAGAGTGCCGTTCAACCGCTTCTTCGACACGCTGCAATACATTGGGAGTCAGCTTCTCCCTATTGTTTCCACCGCAGGTGCGCTGTGTATTTGAGCCTTCTCGCTTGTAGGCATTAATGATGTTCCTTGCCGTACTCGCGTTAACACCGGCGACTTCAGCGGCTTCCCGAGTAGTTTTGCCGTCGACCAGCACAAGTTTTGCGAGAATTTCTCTTTGCGCAAATGATGTTCGCCTGCAGTGCCGTCGCGTCGGACACCAGCTCTCTTGTTGTTCGTCACTCATTTTGCTCGTTTCGTGCGGCACGGAGCTAATTAAGCTAAGTTGTGTTGAGTGGAACCATTATCGTACGCTCGGCTCCAATAGTGGTACCGCTGCATAGGTCAGTCCACACACCCAGACAAAACACACGAATTCCTATGGGGGGGGGTGTAGGGGAAAATAGGTCACCGATTTTGACCGAGGCGAACGGCACTCATGTCAAGAGAAGGGCTTACACAATCACCCACTACGTACGCAGTTCGGTTACATTATCGTGACCACAATGTGGCCTGAACATCGTGTAATCGGCCCACTCCTCAGTAGTTGATATGTTGCAACAATAGGCTATAGATCTAGACTGGTTTTGCTGGGGGTCATTACAGCCTACGCTGATACAATAAGGTGGCAGTTGCGAAAGCTAATAGAGAGACGGGCGAAGCTGGGACACCGCCTACCTGCTTCATCCGACATGATCCCATTGACCGAATCGGAAAAGGTTCCCTCTAATGAGAATAACGGTGCACATTGAGATTGCGCATCGCAATCCACTCACAAAATAATTGATACACAATTACGATTCGGACGTCCGATTTTCCAATTGTCACACTTACACAGGTATGGGCACTGCACACCAACTAGGGAGAGGGGAGCGTAGTTCAGATCTTCGGTCGCTGCTCACGATCAAGCATTGTTTTACAGTGTAGCCCGCTGCTTACACAATGCCGGTGTATTAGCGTCATCACAATGTATATTCTGAACATCATTCAGCAGTCTTACTGCTCGTTCCTTACCAACAAATTGGCGAGTTTCTACTTAGATTGCCACGTGTCCAATTTGTTTTGCAAAATGTCCAGTTTGGTTTGCAAAATGTCCAGTTTGGTTTGCGAAACGTCCATTTTGCTTTGCAAAATGTCCAACGTGGTTTGCAAAATGTCCAACGTGGTTTGCAAAATGTCCAATGTGGTTTGAAAAATGTCCAGTTTAAAGTGAAAATGTTATATATATATATATATATGTATATATATACATATATATATATATATATATATATATATATATATATATATATATATGAACGGTTGGTGCTGCGTGTGGTGTTAGTTCTGGTCTGCGGGACCTGAACGTGGTGAACGAGATCTCGATGACTGACTCTGTCCCGTTAGCGTGGGATAAATTTCAGGCATTCCTTACGAAGGTTTTCACTCCCTATATTCCACTCATGAGGAAAAGAGGGTTAAGGGCACAGCCTCCATGGATAGATGCCACAGGCAAGTACCTACTCAAGAAACGGTCTAGATTCTGGCTATCCTACCATGCAGCTCCATCATCCAACACCTATGATAGTTATCGAGAGATTAGAAATAAATGTAAGCAACATCTCAGAACTGCTCATCTTCAGTACGAGCAGGGTTTAGCGGACTCGGCCGCAGCTGATTCCAAGAAGCTTCTTGCTTACGTTAAAAGACGCAGCGGGGCAATACTGTCTATACCAGCTTTATTACGAGCAGTCGGGACCCGTGCGCAAACTGACTATGACAAGGCTTGTATACGTAGTGATTAGTATACTGGGGTCTTTGCTCAAGAGACCACTTTACCACAGCTTGAATTGGTTTCAAGAGTTCCAGAGGATTCTTGCTTAGATGAATTTAGCATAACGGAGACTCAGATCTTCGAGCTACTGCAAGGCATTAATCCCTCTAAAGCTTCCGGTCCTGATTCAATTCATCCGAAGCTGTTGCATGAATTGGCCACTGAGCTGAATGGTCCTCTCACATGCGTGTTTTCAATATCGCTGGACAGCTGCAGCCTACCTTCGGAATGGAAGGAGGCAATCATCTGTCCGATTTTTAAGGTCGGTGACAGCGTTCTACCCGCAAAGTACCGGCCTGTCAGTTTGACAAAGTGATCACTGTGTAGTCTCCTTTTTGTGGACACGACAGTTAGCTATCAATGTCCAAGGAGCGCACCGCTGAAACTTCTGGCGAGCTGACCCCCCTCCGCTTAAAATTGGCTGCCAGCCTCATGGACTGGAACATTCCTCATCAGTTGGATCTCGATGCTGCTTGGGACCTTTTGTGCTCCAAGATGATGTTTATCATTGATCGGGTTGTTCCAAGGGTCACAAAACAATTTTTTTCCAAAGGACCCCCATGGATAGATCGGGAAATGAAATCGCTCATAATGATAAGGCGGAAACTTTGGGGCCGGTTCAAGTTCTCTCAGACGGCACAAGATTACGCGCATTACAGAGGCTAGAAATTTATGTACCTTGAGAAAGCGCGAGAAGCGAGAATTATATGAGCAGCATCTAGCCCAGCAATCTGTGGTTAATCCGAAAAAGCTTTTCGCATACTTAAAAAGAAGCACCAAGCCTGGCAACGGTATACCCGCACTGTATTCAAGCAAAGAGGACACCATGCTTCATGATGACATGGCGAAAGCTTGTCTACTAGCTTCGCAATACTCTTCTGTGTATACGACGGAGGCGCCATTAGCTGTTGTGGACACTTTCTATCACCCCTCTCCATTAGAGCATGTTGAAATTACCACTGACAGAGTATTGGAACTGCTTCTTGACTTGAACTCGAATTCTTCACCGGGTCCCGATGGCTTGCATCCCTTGTTCCTCAGAGGTGGTGGAGTTCATTGCCGCACCAATTTGTCAAGTATTTCGTAGCTCACTTGAAGCAGGTCGTCTCCCAACTAAATGGAAAGCAAATGTGAAACCCATGTACAAAGGTGGGAATCGCCAAGATCCAGTGAACTACCGACCGATTTGCCTGTCATCAATCCTCTGTAAAACCATGGAAAGCCTTTTGAAACAGGCCTTACATCTTCACCTTGAGAAATTGGACGTCATCTCTCCTGCTCAGCACGGATTTCGGAGAGCACGCTCTTGCATTACCAATCTGCTTGTTGCCCGAGAAAAATGGGCGCAGTCAGTGGATGCTGGTCATCTTGATGTAGTTTTTGTGGATTTTAGCACGGCGTTTGATAGGGTTCCACACAAGCGACTTCTTCGGCAGATTGGCATCGCTGGTAAATTGCTCGCCTGGATCGCGGATTTCCTAGATAACCGTAGTACGAAGGTAAGAGTTAACGAAGTTGACTCTGTTCCTGTTCTTATGACCAGTGGGGTTCCACAAGGCTCCGTACTTGGTTCCGAACTATTCAAAAACTTCATCAACGAGCTCCCGGAGGTGCTCCAAATAGACTGCTTGATCTATACTGATGATTTTAAATTTTGGTCGGAAGTATCCAGGCTTGAAGATGCTGACAGGTTGCAGCTGACGCTCGATCTGCTGCACGATTGGTCGGTCAAGTGGCAAATGCCTATCAATCGTGATAAGTGCTGTGTTCTCCCGATCGGTGATCAGGAACCTTTCGGTGCTTACCACATCGGTGGTTTTCTGTTGAAGAATGTGGTTGGTGAGAAGAACTTGGGTGTACGTATTTCTCCAGACCTAAGAACAACCCAGGACACGTTGCGGAAGGTAGCATCTGCCACCAGGATGCTCTGTGCCATACGAAGGTCGTTTTACAAATTGACTCCGCAGAACTTCAGGCTCCTGTTTTCCTCCCACCTTCGTCCAATACAGGAATACGACCTACCTGCCATACACCCACTCACGAAATTTGAATGTGAGTTGATTGAGAAGGTCCAGAGGCGCGGATCCAAGTCTGTGTCTATACTACGTGTTTTACCTTATCCCCTTCGTCTCCAATGCATGAAATTATTTACTCTGGATTACCGCCGTCGCCGTGGTGATTTGATTTATACTAGACGCATTTTAAGGGGCGATTTGAGGAAGGAGTTGCTGCAGTTTTTCCAGCTCAACACAGATTGTTTAACACGGGGCCACAGCTTGAAACTTTTAAAACGTCGGCGGAATCATATCCGGTCCGATATCGCGTTATTCACACGGGTTGTGAATGAGTGGAACAATCTTCCTGAATGTGTGGTAAGTGCCCAGACAGAAGAATGTTTTAAAGAACGATTGGACAAGTACATGCTGAGCAGGCCTGGATTCCGCTGTTTTTTCTGCAGCTGCAACAATCACTCGGGGAACACAGTTTAGCATCGACAGGTCATCCAGCCAATGAACGGGAGGTGATGGAGCTGACACGGGTCTTCCCTTCTGCTCTCTACTACTCTTTGAACCCTATGAACTTGAACAGTTTCATGCGGTGGCCTCGTGTCGAACTCTCAGTATTGAGTTGAAAGAAGTCCTGTAACTCGCAACCCAGTTCTCCTCTGAGAATACGTGGAGTGAATATCAAATCTCTTCGGTGACGGCGGTAACCTAGAGAGAACAAGTCCAGTCGTTGAAGTCGGTGTGGATACGACAGGTCTCGCAACTCAGGGACGGATTAGGATCCACGCCGTTGAACCTTCTCTATCATATCACATTCGGATTTGGTGAGAGGGTAGGCAGCGGCTAGCCCGTATTCGAGAATCGGGCGTACATGCGAGCTAAAGAGGAGTCGGAAAAGTCCCGGGGTCAGGAGAGAAAACCCTCTACGTATAGAATGGAACATCCTGTAGGCCGCGGCGACCCTCTTCTGGGGGTCTTGAAAAGATTTGAGGTCTGATGACACTGTCACTACAAGGTCCCTCTCTTGGGTTGCGCTTTTGAGCAAGGAACCGCCATCGTGGTAAGTGCCAAATGGGTTTGATGAGCCAACGGGGAGAACAGAGCATTTATCACGATTTACGGGCAACTGCCACTTAATCGACCAGTCATGGAGTAGGTCGAGCGTAGTTTGTAGTCTGTCGGCGTCTTCAAGGCTGGATACTTCCATCCATAGCTTTAGGTCGTCAGCGTAGATTAGGCAATCCGTCTGAAGAGTGGATGGTAAGTCGTTGATGAAGATATTGAAAAGTACGGGACCGAGGACAGAGCACTGTGGGACCCCGCTCGTCATGAGAACAGGAGCGGAAAATGTGTCACCTTCACTTGCATAGAGCGGTCGTTTAGGAAATCGGAGATCCAAGACAGGAGGTTCCCAGAAATACCGACTCCTTGGAGCTTAAACAGGAGCCGTTCATGCGGGACTTTGTCAAAAGCTTTGCTGAAGTCAACAAACACAACGTCCAAGCATTTGCCGGAGTCTAGCGACCTTGCCCAGGTCTCCTTAGCAACGAGCAAGTTCGTGGTACAAGAGCGTGCTTTTCGGAACCCATGCTGGGCATAAGAAATGACATTCTGTCCCCCAAGATGAAGAGTAACAGCTTGTTTTAGGATCTGTTCCATAACTTTACACACTATTGACGTCAAACAGATTGGACGATAATTGGCCGGATCATGTCGACTTCCTCCTTTGTAAATGGGTTTGACGATACCCACTTTCCAAGCTGAAGGAAGACGGCCAGCTTCTAGTGAGCGACGAAAGATTTGACATATGGGTGAAGCTATGTACTCCGCCGCAGTCCTGAGGAACAAAGGATGCAATCCATCAGGGCCGTGTGAGCTATACGGATCTAACTGAAGAAGTTTCATCACAGAATCAGTGTTAATATCTACTTGGGCCAACGAAGAAGGAAAGGTGCGTACGCCTCTGTCACTAAATGGTGTTTCGCGTACACAGAAGCGTGTTGCTTAGCCAAGGGACTAGCTTTCTCAGCGTCCTCGTGAAGTAAAGGTTGATGATCACAGGAACACAAAGCAGGGATGCCATTACCAGCTCTAGTGCTTCTTTTCAAATAAGAGTAGAGCATTTTAGGCGCGATTCGGGAGTGTTTTTCCAAGGATTGTTCGTATTGTTGACGTTTCTGGCGCTTCATTGCGACACAAACATTTCTGACAGTCTTGTAGTGAGAGAGGTCGAGTTCTGAATGTGATTGCCTAAAGCGGTCCCACAATTTGCGCCTTCTATCCATAGTTGACCTCAACTCGATCCATCCAAGGTGGACCTCTAGCGAAGGGCTTTCGATGGGAGGAAAGAACGACCTGCTCAATTAACGACGTCATTTTGGAGAGTAAAAGGTTCCACGCATCGTCGAGGTGAATGTGTTCAAGAATACCCCAATCTGTAGCGCTTGCGGCCGTTTTCAGACGGAGTGGGTAGACACGCCGAAAATTCCGGCGGTGACCATCGTTGCTGTGGGTCTTGAGACGGCGAGTCCAGTGGAATGAAACAACACAATGATCGCCCTTGCCTATGGGTCGAAGAACAGTTAGGTTCGTGAGAGCACGAGATCTAGGATGTGGGGGGTCTGGTCTGGGAAAATACGAGTAGGCGTTAAGACATGTTGAACGAGGCTGCAGTCGAAAGCGGTTTTAAGCAGTGGCATCAAAGGAGTCGGATCGGCGAGCACAGAGAAGTAGGTCCCAATCGATATCCGGTGCATTGAAATCCCCCAAGATTAGACAGTCTTTGTGCCCACCATACATCCTTATCGAGCCCCACAGGCGCGCTCCGGGACCTGATGGCGCTCGGTAGACGACACCGACCGAGAGAGATCAGCATCCTTCATGAACATGGCACCAGAGAGCTTCGAAATTGTCATCCTGGTCGCTGATAGCTTCAACTGAACGTACTTTGAGATCTGTCTTCCAGTAGAGAATTACACCATTTGAACTCACCCCGTGGCGATCGGACCGAGAGTGGTGATATCCAACGATAGACACTTCCGAGTCCTTAATATCTTAGAATAGCCAGGTTTCGGTGAAGGCCATCAAGTCTGGACGAGTCTCCGAAGTAAGCAACTGAATTCCGTCCAGTTTATTCCTTAGACTGCGTACATTGGCCGACAGCACGCGTAGTCCGTTTTTATGCTTTACTGTCTGGGGGTGACAAGAATCGGCCTCCAGCGCACTCTTGTGCTCTTCCGAACTGCGCAAAAATCCACGATATGTAGGTCGGTTTCACCACTCGCCCGGCGCGTTCGGAGCTCCTCTACAGCCTTCATTTTAATTCGGTCCTCGAGAGAGAGGTCTCGTAACACGTAGAAAGGTCCGCCTTTGAGACATGGAGTCCGTCGAAGGATGCGCGCGCACTCTTCTTCGTTTCCGCATACAACCTTGAGGGGTCGAATCTTGGAGGAATTTCCCTGCTTCTTGCCGAGACCGAAGGCAGAGACAATGTTTATTCCCTGTTCGCCTGCATCAAACAGTAGGGAAATCATCCGCTCGAGCAGTATTTGATCATCCAACATTCGCTCTGCCGAGGTAGCCTTGTCCGATTCCGCCGCGTTCACGATGAGACAACGGTCACGAGATGGCTGAATGCGGTCTGGAATTGGTGGCTTACGGGATGAATTTTCCTTTGTCACTTTTTCCAGCTCAGAAATTCTGTTGAGAATTATCTTCATCTGTGACTGAGAAGATGAAAGCTCAGGTTTATTCAAAGACTCAGTCTTAGTCTTTTTGACACATGTGGCTGGACCTTGGCCACACGAGGCCAAGGTCGCTTTCTCCTTCACTACGTCCGCAAATGACTTCGTCGTAGGCTCAACGGGCCGGATGTGTATTAATGTGTCCGAATGAGAAGTAGACGGGGCGGGGGTGGACGAGACTTTTGGAGCGTCGCTGGAAGATGTGTTGCTCCGCTTCCTGGCACGCCTAGCAGAGGGAGCGGAAGAACGTCTTTCAGGATGTTGATGTGGCGGACGTCTTGCCAACGCAACAGCATCGATGCAATATCGACAAGTCCACAGCAAACCCTTGTGCTCAGCATAGATTTTGAAGAGCGGTTCAGTAAGTTGCGAGCAACGCTTTTGGCTACATGCTCAGAGTTTGCAGGCAATGCACTGGATACCCTTAGTCACCACTTTCGCACAATGCAAACATTGTGAGTTAGACATAACCACTTGATCTCAGAGAAAATTTGACAGTGATAAATTTTATCACGAGTGCTTCGTCAAACACTGGGCTCTGCGATATTTCACCTAAAAAGCTCGATCAGTATGGCAAGCCAAAAAATCGAGTTACCGCGTAGCACTCACAGGATGCCTTAGTAACCTGCTACTTGCCAGGGACAGCTGGACGACTGCTGCCGACTCTGGCCTAAAAACGCATGTTATATTCCTGGATTTCGCCGAAGCCTTCGACAAGGTCGACCACAAGATTCTACTGCAGAAACTGTTGTCTTACGACGTTTCAGGGGCCTTGATGGACTGGATCCGGAACTACTTTCAAAAACGTATCTTCCAAGTATGCATCGACGGAGCGTTGTCTTCCCGCATCCTTGCCACAAGTGAAGTTCCACAGGGGGCTGTTCTCGGACCGCACCTCTTCCTAGCCTTCATTGACGACGTCACATCGCAAGTGGAGTCTTCTCTGCTGCTATGCGCTGATGACGCGAAGCTGTGGCGCACAATTAACCTTCCGGACGATGCCCACGCACTTCAGACGGACCTCGATCGTTTACATCAGTGGTCCCTAGAAAACAACCTTCCATTTAACGCTTCGAAATGTCGCGTCATTTCTACTCGCCCTTCCGCTTTTTCTTTCATAAATTACCTGGGAGCGTCTATTCTCCATATCTCTTTGGCCGAAAGAAACTTGGGTGTCATTACCCAGACGAGTCTTTCCGTATCCGCTTCCTGCCAGAAAGCAGTTGGTGCTGCTAACCGCATAGTGGGATTGCTGAAACGAGCCTTCGATCAAATTGACCCCAGCAATTTCCGCCTCCTCCTCAACGCTTTTCTTCGACCCCACTTGGAGTTCGCTATTCAGGCTTGGAGCCCTTGTTTATTAATAGACCAACGCATTATCGATCCCCACAACGTTGAGCAACCAAACTGGTCCGAGGTCTCAAGCACCTAGATTATCCACAACGACTTCAGTGCCTGGGCCTCTATTCGCTTAAGTACCGACGTCTACGGGGCAACCTGACCCTTGTATTCATGATCTTATCCAACCATGGACATCCCTGTCACCACCTACTCACACTGCACCAATCGGGCTCCCACCTACGTGGCCACCCACTGAGGCTCACGCATCAGCACAGTCGGCTGAATTGCAGACGACACTACTTCGCTTTGCGAATCTGCCGACCGTGGAATGCTCTGCTTGCCGATGTAGTCTTGGCACCCACTGTGGCGGACTTTAAGACCCGTTTAGATTGTCATCTGGCCGAGTTGCACCGGGATATTCCCTAATATAACTACCTTCTAATGGATGACATTTCTTTCCTTTTTTCTTCTACCTTATTTCTTTCCAAAGCCGTTTCGGAGGGCGTGGTGGTATGTCAAGCTTTGAGCCGGCGTGCATTCTGTTTAAATGCCGCATAAGCCCGATGAAGATGCCGCTAACACGCGAGTCCAACCCGCAATAAGGTTGCTTGGCCTTTCATTAGACCCGACCCGAACTCTTTTTACCCTATGGGTCATGTAAAGCTCGAGCTTTTATTCCCATTAAATACAATGTTTCAATTTTGGGTGGCAACACGAAACCTTTCCCTCCTCCTGACCATATCCATCTTTTTGAGTCATCGGATTGTAGAGAGCAGAAGGAAAGTCCTTTGTCAGCTCCTTCACTTCCCGATCATTGCGTGGATGCCGTGAGTCGCTACGAGACGGTATTCCACAAGGGGGCCGTAACAGCTACACTGGAAGAAGCAGGGTCCCAGCTTACTCATCAAGTGAGAATCCAAAAATCACTTGAAACACTCAGTCTGCGCGTCGACCACATGTTTTGACAAGTCGTTCCAATCATTGACAATGCGGGTTGATGGAGCGAGAGTGGAGCGAACTCTGAGTCTTCTGTGTTTATCTAGTTTCCAGTTGTGCCCCCGAGTGGAACTATCAGTGTTGACTTAGAAGAACGTTTGTAGCTCCATCCCCAGTTCCCCCAGCAGAATTCCCCTAGTAAAAATCAGATCACCTCTACGTCGGCGATATTCCAGGGAGAACAGGTGCATCCGCTGTAGTCGAAGAGGGTAAGGCAAGTCCCTTAACTCCAATATGGATTTCGAGGCACGCCGCTGTACCTTCTCAATCATGTTACACTCGAACCTGGTAAGAGGACAGATGGCGGGTTGTCCGTATTCAAGAATCGGGCGCACATGAGAAGTAAACGGGATCCTGAAGATATCCGGAGTCAGTCGCGAGAAGGCTCTCCGTATGGCATGGGACATCCTGTTGGCAGCGGCAACCCTCCGTAGTGTGTCTTCTGAGGTCCGTAAATCATGTGAGACCAGCACACCGAGATCTTTTTCAGGAATGGTGGTTCTGAGTAACACCCCACCGATATGGTATATTCCGAACGGTTCGAGAGCGCCTATGGGGAGAACTGAGCATTTTTCACAATTTATGGGCAATTGCCAGTTGACTGACTAGTCGTGTAGAATGTCCAATGATGCTTGCACAGCTTCATGTCATCGGCGTAAATCAGGCAATCCATCTGAAGCTCCGATGTGAGATTATTGATGACTATCTTGAACAGTTATCGACCAAGTACTGACCCTCGCAGAACACCGCTAATCATTAGCACATGAGTGGAGTAGGCTTCATTCACTTTGACTCGCATGGTCCGGCCAATCAACAAATCAGCCATCCAAGAGAGGACATTCCCGGAGACACCGGTACCGCGGAGTTTAAGAAGGAGCCGTTCATGGGGGACCTTGTCAAACGTCTTGCTGAAGTCTACAAAAACCACATCCAATCGTTTCCTAGCGTCTAACGACCTCGCCCAGTTTTCCCTAGCGACAAGCAGGTTCCAGGTACATGAGCGTGCCCGCCGAAAGCCATGCTAGGCACAGGAGATGATGTTAAGGTTCTCGAAGTGAAGCTGAAGGATGCGCTTGAGAATCCTTTCCATTAACTTGCACAGTACAGAAGTTAGGCAGATAGGTCGATAGTTTGCAGGATCTTGACGATCCCCTTCCTTGTATATAGGTTTAACGGTCCCCAATTTCCAAGCAACCGGGATTCGTCCAGCTTCCATGGAGTGACGAAATATCCGACAGACGGGAGCAGCAATGTAGTCCGCTACAGTCTTGAGGAACAGCGGGTGAAGTCCATCAGGACCCGGCGAGGAGTTCGGATCTAATCCACGAAGGCCTTTGGCCACGTCAGCCACACTCATTTCTATGTGCTGCAACGAAGAGGGGTGGATTGGCGCGGTGTCATCGGGTTACGGCGTCTCGGTTGAGTAAACAGATGAATATTGTAGGGCCACTAAACTGGCTTTCGTCCCATCGTCGTCAAGTAAACCGCCCTGCTTTGCAGAAAACTGTGCAGGAATGCCACTGCCAACTTTGGTACTTCTTTTCAAGTATGAGCAGTATGCCTTCGGTGTCGTCCTGGATTGCACAGCCAAACTGCGTTCATACTGATGCCGTTTCTGACGTTTTTTTCAAGATGCAATCGTTTCCGATCAATTTGTACTCCGAATAGTCAAGCGGGCAGTGAGTAAGCTTGGATCCGTCCCATAATTTACGTCTTTTGGACATTAAGCATCTCAATTCTCGGTCTATCCATGGAGGGCCTCTGGTAAACGTTCGCCTTTTGCAAATAGGAACAATCTGCTCAACAAGGGAAATCAGCTTGGAGTACAAAAGGTTCCACTCCTCATCTGAGTCCGAGGATAGAGGGATATTCCAGTCCACACTGCTAGCGGCCGCTTGCAGGCGGATTGGATCGGCATGCCAGAAATCCCTGCGGAAACTATTTTGGTTGTGAAGGGTGGGGCGTCGAGTCCAGAGGAATGAAACCATACAGTGGTCACTATTACCAATAGGCGGAAGAGTGGGAATGTCTGCGACATCTGCTTGCGCCCTGGAAAGCACACGATCGAGAATATGGGCGGTTTGTCCGACACATACGAGTAGGCAGAGTAACATGTTGAAATAGGTTGCACTTGAGAACAGTTTCCAAAAATTCCGCAGCGAAAACGTCTGAAGAAGTAGCGCAGTGCAGCAAATCCCAGTCGACACTTGGGGTATTGAAGTCTCCCAATAGTATACAGTCCTTTCCCCCACCATGCATTTTAATTGAATTCGGCAGCCGAGCTCCGGAACCCAATGGAGCTCTGTAGACAACCCCGACCATCAGGGATCTGCAACCATCATGAACCCGGCAGCACAGGGTTTCGAAACCACCATTACCATCACAAGTAGCTTCAACTAGATGAGCCTTGAGGTCTGCATTCCAGTACAGGATCACACCACCACCAGATCTCCCTCCTTTGCAGTCACCCCGACAGAGGTGATACCCGGGGATCTGCACCACGGAGTCCAGGATATCCGCGGACAACCAGGTCTCGGTGAAGGCCATTATATCAGGATGATTCGCTGAGGCAAAAGATTGAATTTCATCGAGTTTGTTTCGAATACTGCGCACATTAGCGGAAATTACGCGCAATCCGTTCCTCACCTCTAACGCATGTGTATGACAAGAAGTGGTTTCCAGCGAATTTTGGTAGCTTTTCGGACTACGCGAAAATCCACAATTTGTAAATCTGTCTCACCATTGTCTCGACGGGATCTGAGTTCGTCAACCGCTTGTTTCATTCTCACTCGATTCTCAGGGGAGAAATCTCGCAATATATAAAATGATTCACCTTTAAGTCGCGGAGTTCGTCGAAGAATGCGACGGGCCTCGTCATCGTTTTGACATAATTTTAATTGGACGAACCTTTGAGGAGTCCTCCTATTTCTTGCCGAGGCGAAAAGCAGAAACAATGTTGATTTCTTGTTCACCTTCATCGAACAGCAAAGAGATCATCCGTTGTAGGAACTCCTGATCATCTACAATCCTTTCAGCTGGGGTAGCCTTGGTGGACTCGGCTGCATTCACGATGATAAGGCAGCGGTCGCGAGATGGCGGTGGCATTCTCAAGGATCTTCGGCTTCAGAACAGCGGGGCCGTCCTTAAGCAGTTTCTCCAGTTGACTAACTCGATCGAGAACCAAATGCAGCTGCGACTGAGATGATGACGACTTGGATTTTAGCCTTACTCCTGTCTTACTTTTGCGTTTAACGTTTCGTACGTTTTCCTTTACCACCTCTGCGTACGTCTTGATCTTGAGCTTAGGCTCTTCGCTGTGGTCAACAACCGCCAGCGTCTCTGTAGATGTGGTGGACGGTGCTCGACTACGCTTACCCGTTGGGGCAGCTGCGCCAGAAACGCACGTGATAAGGCAAGGAGTTAGTAGCGAGATAGCAGTGATGTTCATCTCATTTTGAGCAGGAGAAGTGAGCGGACTGGGCGCAGGCAGTCCATCAAGGCATCGTCTGTTGCTTATCGTAACACGGCACAGATCACAAAAGAAACCTAAGTCTGGAACTTTGGATCGCAGGAGAAATTCGTACAAATCATGGCCGACTCCACAGCAAGCCATGTGTGTCCACCCATCGCAGATGGTGCACTGCAAGGCTTTAGAGCGCGAAGAAACTCCTTTAAAACGTGACAAGCGTTTGGAAGTCATAGCAGATGAAGTCCAAATAATAAACAGATGAGTCACCAAAACGAGCTTGATTCGTTTTCTGGAACGAAATATTTCAATGAACCAGAACGGTTAACAGGACTTCGCTATTCACTTTTAGTTCTTATTCTGTCAATCTCTTTGGTGTTATCGTTCATTTTAATGACTTTCATTCCCCTTTATCTTCCATTTACTTTCTACTTCTTTCTTACTTCACGTAATCTACACAGCGGGGACTGCTAGTGCAGGGAACGTGGGCAGTAATTGGTTGATCAGGGTGTTTCGAGTGTTTCGTTTTAGATCTATCAAGAACTAGCACCTTATCATTTCCTGGCTCAACGATTTGCTCAAGAAGGAACACTCAATGGATTTTTCTATCGTTCCAGTTCATCTGAATCTGAAATTATGTACGCAGTTAAACGCATGTACCAGTTGGCTGCAAAGATATTTAAATTTATCCGCCGTAGTGCAATCAAACGGTCCCACCTAGCATAGCTACGGAACCAAACCTACCGCTAAACAAATAGATGTGAGAGTCCCGGTCCGCGTGCTGAACTTGTAATCTGTGTGCCTGAGAAGTCTGTTCCGCTAAGCCAACGCTTTGGAATATTTTCGACTATTCCATCGGGGAGCGTGAATATTCTGTTGCATTATAATGCTTTATTATAATAAAGCCAGTAATATCTGGTCATTGTCAACCTATCCTTTCTCTGACATTATTTCGTTCCTTCTGGTGCGGTAGGCTAGGACAAATCCACTCCACTACATTACTGCGGTATACCCAAGCAGAGCTATGTCGTCCACACATACTCAAGGATTACCAGTCCATCGTCTTGTAAAACCTCCACTCCAGTAGCATCTGAAAGAGTGAAGTCATACATGATCATTTTGTTCACAAAGTTGGTGAAAGAAGATATAGAACAACGCTGGCGAGCCCTCGGAAGTCACGGTAGAGATACTTCAGAATGTAAAGAGGTTCAGATGGTACTTCCTTCATGGATAAATAGTGTCACAAATTGTCGCGCTCAACAGAGTCGAAGGTGACTATCAAGTCAGGTCGGTCATCAGCACATGTGTCTACTCTACAACTTGGCGAAGAGTAACTATGTAGTCGATGCAACCACGACCTGGGCGGTCCTTACGGGGACCAATCAGCCGTCGAAAAATGATACCCGTGCGAAGTTTGGAGGCAACGGAAATGAGGCTAATGCGTCGATGATTTTTGAACTAATTGCGCTGACTCTTCTTGACAATATGCACGGCTGTTGATAGTCGCCAGTCCGAAGGCGCTTTTTCAGTGTCCAAAATTGTGTTTGAATAAGAAGCAACCCCGATGAATAAGAAGTCCACTCAACCTTTCAGCAAAGATGGAAAAAAATTCGTCGGTCTTAGAAACCTTGTTTCGTCTTAACACGGTAAGCTCATGTCGAATCACTTTCAAAGTGAGATCAACTTCCCGCAAAAACTCATGAGTCGACAAACGACAGTAGTACAGCAGGCCTGCTGAACTGCTCTACAAAATGTGCAGCCAAGCTAGCCCGTCGACATGGCTGGTAATGAATCAACTGTCCATATTTCTCGGTTGTCTCACCAGCTGATACCTTTCTCTAATCTGTGTTCCATTTGGGTTTGAATAGCATTCTGTTGTCCCCAATAGCACTGGTTTTATTGTCTCACGAATCCTTGCCATTCACCGACTTTCTCGGTCGATTCGAAGACTCCTTGTCAGACGCCGTTTCAGGGAGGTACGGACACGCTGAAACTCAGTGCCCATTGGAACCTGTTTCCATTCGCATTTAGGACGTCTCGTTGGGTGCACAGTAGGCGTCAAAAGCACTCTTAGTGACACATTTGAGGTGCTCACAGTTCACTAACCTCATACATCACTGGCAACTAGTGAGCCGATTCACGTTCTGAGTAAACTCTGGGACTGGTGTAATATTCCTCTTGATTCGATGCTTCATGTTCTTCCTTGTCCAAACTGAAAGCAAGCCCCAGGCAGGAGGTCCCGAATGTTGTGGTTAATGCGCTGTTCTTTCGGAATCTTCACGACCAATATCTGTGTGAACTGTTCCAAGCTTTCCTTCGGTTCCATTTGGAATCTAGCGTCCAGACTTGTGCGCCTTTCCCCGTCCAAGACAGACTGGAGCTGGAGAGATTTTTACAAATGGTCATCATCACCATCATTATACACGTCAGCTAGAGGTGGGAAAACACCTCCGCTATTGTGCCGCAATGCATGAAGGAAATACACACATACATACATATAATACAATACACAAAGGAAAAATAGATACAACAGTTGCATGCTAGCTGAGCTACCAGCAACGGATAGGCATCGTTCCGGTAAGTTACCAGCCAGCTACTAGGCAAAAAGAAAAAAAAATTATTATGTTTTACCCTAGAAAAAGAGATCGTAGATGGAGGGCGCGGCTAAAAGGGATGGGGAGGGACAAAGAAACTCACAGCACAAACGCCATTGAGGTCGGCTCCTTGCCATGTCAAACGTGTTCACCGTCTTTTGGACACCAACCAGGGAGCCATGACGCCCCAACCGAGGCTAGCTCCGAGGTGAAGGACTTCATTCCCGTGGACCAAGTCATCGCTTGGCCACCTCTTCTCTTCTTCCACCCACATCCCTGGCGAGGAAACAACGCACGTCGAGGGAGTCGGTGGGCTAGCATGCGTAACATGTGGCCGAGCCATCGGAGCCTGGTGCGGGAAATAACGGTGCTGAGCGGTTCATTCCCTTTTCCTGGGCCGTAAACAATGCGTCGAACACGCTCGTTACTCACGCGGTGTTCCTACCAGACGTGAGCCAAACTGCGAAGGCACCGATGGTCGAACGTAACTAGCCTCTTCATGTCCGCTGATCTTAGGGGCCAGGTTTCGCAACCGTACGGTAGGGTCGAACGTACCGCTGCATTGTACACTCTACCCTTCAGGGCGAGAGTGATGTCGCGCCGCCGCCATAGGTGGCGAAGGTTAGCAAAAGCACTTCGAGCTTTCGCTATACGGTTCGTGATCTCATCTTCGATCCCAAGGGCGCTGATACAGCTTCCCAGGTAATTGAATTTCTGAACGACTTCTAGCTGATCCCCACCAAGGGTCAGTGCAGGAGGCGATCCCTGCCAATCTTGGAGGAACGCTTTGCACTTCGATGGTGCAAAACAAAGCCCGAAGCGGCTGATAGCCAGTGCTAATCTGTCCAGCGCGGCTTGGCACCTCTGGGAGCTGTCACAGATGAGGGAAATGTCGTCTGCATACTCCAAGTCAAGAAGTCGTTATCCTGGGAGTAGCTCCACACCTTCCAACTCATGTCCTGTAAATGCAAACTCCATGGCTTCATCAATAGCGAAGTTGAAGAGGAAGGGTGACAGCGGGCATCCGTGTCTCACACCGCTGGAGATATTGAAGGGTGGCGACAGCTTGCCGCAAGCCCTTACTCTGCCCGTGCTACGCGTATATAATGCTTGGATAATATTTACATATTTCTCGGGCACACCTTTCCTGAGTAAACAATTCCAAAGGGCACATCGATCAACCGAACCGAAGGCACCTTTGATGTCGAGGAACACGACTAGAGTGGGCCGCCAATATGTGTGACGGGGCTCCAACAACTGACGCAACGTGAAGATGTGGTTGATGTAGCCACGACCACGACGAAACCCGGCTTGCTCCTTACGAATCTGGCTTTCACGAGTGCCAGTCAGTCTGTGAAGAATTATGGAGGCGAGTAATTTGGAGGCGATGAAGATCAGACTGATTCCTCTATGGTTGCCGCATTCCGAGCGCGAGCCGCCTTTGAAGATGGGAACAATAACGGAGCGGCTCCAGTCGGTTGTTACAGTCTCCTGCTCCCACAGTTTCACTAGTAACTCATCTAAAGCATCTACAATAGCAGTGCCACCGAATTTGAAGAGGGCTGGAGGAAGATCATCTGGTCCCGCGGCTTTGTTCAACTTCAACATTCCGATCTCACGTTCGACTTCTGAGCAAGAAGGTGGATCCAAAGGGACAGTCCACGGAACAGGGCGATCAGTGACCGGCGAATCGAACAATTCTAACCGATTAAATTGCTTTTCAAAATGCTCAGCCCAACGCTCCAAACGTTTTGACAAATTGTGGATAGGCTGTCCACTCTCATCACAAATTGTTTCACTAACACCAGGTCTCCTGCTGTCCGTTTCCCGTATCAGACGGAATAACTTACGATGGTTGCCAAGGGCAGCGGCTACTTCCATCTCTGACGCACGATGAGACCACCAAGATTCGCGGTCTCTCTTCAGGCTAGCGCGGAGTTTTCCCCGGAGCTCTTTGCGAGTTTCATTGTGCTCGCTTCCAGCCGGGATATGCCAGCGAGCGTCGATAAGTTCCAAAGACCGAGAAGAGACCCAATGTCCATGTTGGCTATTAGACATACCACATGAGGATTTGCCCGCTGCTATTAAGGTCTGGCGAATATGTGACCAGTGACCATCAATTGTCTCCAGTGAGCGATTACTCAACTCGCATGTCAGCGTACTTCGATACGCATGCAGAACAGCTGGCTTTGTCAGTTGGCTGGTGTCGATGCACTCACAGCGTCGTCGTGGGCGTCCGCCACAGCGCATCCACATGTCAGCATATACAAGTGTATGATCGGTGTCCACACATGTGCTCCAAATCGAGCGACAATTCTGGATGCAGCCTCTCCAGCGGTAACTAATAGCAATGTGATCGATCTGCGCCCAATGCTGGTTCGAGGCTGGTGGGCGCCAAGTCACCCTCCGGCGGGTGCTGTGTCGGAAATTAGTGCTCGTAAGAAATAAGCGAGCATCTTCACACAAATGAAGTAACCGCTCACCGTTATCATTACGGGAGCCTACACCGTGCTGACCGCCCAGATGCATTTCATCAGTGGACAACTTTCCGACTTGTGCGTTCAGATCCCCCGCCAGCACAACAGTGTCCGTGCTTCTTCTGTGGCGAAGAAGCTGAGTCAGTTGGCGGTAGAAGTCGTTCTTTACCGAATCGTCGCTATAGTTTGTGGGCGCGTAGGCAGCGATGATGAATAGACATCTGTTAGTCCCGCGCGACTTCGAAGCTTTAAACGAGCCAGGCAATCGGACCGCAAACATCCGGCTACTGATTGGAATCCAATCAACCAGGGCAATTTCAGCCCGGGGACTGGGGGCAATGCCAACACCAGCTTGGCCGTTGCTCGAAGCTGCATCGTCACCGGATAGGCGCACTGAGAAAATACTGTTTGCGTCACCTGAAGGGGATCGCAGAGTGAGCACAGAGCTCGAGTCTTGCAGGCGGGTCTCTGATAAGCAGCAGATATCGGTCGAAAGGGTCTCCACTGGTCGGGCAAGTGCTGCCTGTTGACCGATTTGTAGCAGTGTGCGTACATTGAGGCATGCCAATCTGAAGGAGGATCGAGGGCTCCAAATGGTAGCCGATGAACTAGTATGGACCGCTTAGTTGGACATGGGCTTGTCAATAGGAGAGGAGTGATGCTCCGCGTTCACATGTGAGTTGAAATTAGAAGATAAATGCCTAGCACAGCATATTGGGGGAGGGCCAAGAAACGGGGGGTTGGAAACTGGGGGGATATAAGTGAAGTTGGAAGGGGACAGTAAGAGTGAAAAGTGTAAGAGGGGGAATAAGAAGACGGGAAGACTTCAGTAGTAGCATCCAAACCCCTATCCACTCTGCTCGATGCAGGAGATAGGGCACCGTTGATTATCCTCTGCGGTGGCTAGCGCATCAGCAATTTGTTTGTGGTAAAATTCACGGTATTGCGTAGGCAGGATACTGTCAGGTTGCCCAGGCCTAGACAGGAGAACGATTAGTGTTCTCAACCAAAGCCTTTGGTTCAGAAACCTGGCTGCAAGGCAGCGGGTTTGGCATTGGGCTACGAGGAGTCTGTTTTAAGGAATAAGATGCCACCCTCATTCCAACCCCCAATCTGGAGGACCAGGAGGCTGAGTTTGTCTGGCCTCTAACCATTGACCAATCTGGTATGAGTGCCTCTGAAGTTGCAAAAGCACCACCCAGTATAGCTCAATGGATCACTGAGGCACACAAACCATCGCACCACGGTAAAGTCACTACGTCGGTCGGTGGATTACGGGGACAAACGATCCCCGAGCACATACTTAGTTTAGGTATGCATTCAGTGCATTACAGTAGACTTCGAGGAGGCCTGACCCACACGGCCACAATTATCCTGCCCTCTGACATGGTTAAACCAGAAACGGTCCTCGCGTCGGGTGACCGAACGCTTGATTTCACTTTCAGGAAATGTATCTAAGGAACTTGCGGTCAATGGTTTCTGAGGATTATTTTAAGCATTTGCGCATCAAACTCAAATGTGCTCCCTCTTCTGACTAACGCAAATGCTCATTCTTCGCACTTTACTTCAATTTACTTCATGTATTTGGTCTTGTTTTTTGCTTAAATGATCTTCTTCCTATACCCTTTATTTCTAGGTTGCTTCCTTTCACTGTTGCAGCACGGAATGCTAGTGCAGTATGTGTGGACTGGAATTGGTTGAGCGGCGTGTACATCGTGTGTTTCGTTTTGGATCCATCAAGCCCTCGAAGCACCTTATTAATTTCTATTTAACAGTCCGTTCAGGAAGAAACACTCTTAGAATTGAGAGTCGTCACAGCCAGCTCCCAATTCAGCTAGTCGTCCACATGCCCGGAAAATCATTAGACTTCAGCTTCAGCCTGATGAGCAACATCAGTAGTGCGCATCCATCAGATCCATCAGGATTCGAACCCATGGCCATCAGCGACTTACGCCGCCGGTCAGCAGCTTATGCCACTGGGCCACGAGGCACAGTTTCGGACCGTCATGATTTACAAGCTAGCTGTGATATCTCGCAGTGGAGGATAAGTCGTACTACATCACAGTTAGCTTGTAAATCATAACGGTCCGTAACTATGCCCCAGTGGCCCAGTGGCATTAATTGCTGACTGGCGGTGCAAGCCACTGGTCGCCATGGGTTCAAATCCTGATGGATCCTATAGATGCGCACTACTGACGATGCCCAACAAGCTGCAACTACAGTCTAGTGCCTTTCCGGACATGTGGACGATTGTCTACTTTGGCAACTGGCTGTGACTAACCTCAACTATCGATGTCGAAATTCCCTACTCATGTATTCAAGAATTCTCCCACTTGAACGTTTTTCCCCATACCACTTTACCTTGTCTATTCTCTTCACTTAATCGAATGTCATTCAGTCACACAGAACCGGTTGTTCCAGTGTACGCGATTCAAGAGTTTTATTCGGGCTGCCCACTTAGCTATCATATTCTCTGCCCGTACATGATGTCAGTATTTTACTGTTCGGCTTATTGACTCGGTCATTCATATTTTCTCGAGTCTTTGTAAGAGACCGGGGACCATCGCAGTATCTGTAGCCCACGCGTGACAGCGAAGCGTTGCTAATGCCTACCGGTTTCCTGCTGATACCTTCTCGGTTTCTTTATTATTGCCTCCATTTTACATAGGCTAGCGCATAATTAAATTTTGCTCTGATGGTACCCCAGCTGATCTCCTCTAGTGTTTGGCCTGTCGCATCTCGTTTTTACATTAGTTTGAGACTAGCGGCCCGGCGATTCCTCCATTTGCCTGACGTGTTTTGGTAAAGTTCTTCCAAAACATTTAAATTTTGACATAGCTACGCAACCACTATTAAATTAGTTGACAAGTATTGGTGCACGTTTATTTCATGTCATTTATATCTTGTAACCGGATTGTACCAATACCCCGCCGGTTATTTTGCTATCTCAGCGAACAGCCACTAGAAGTGGTGGATTAGTTAACTTACTTTAGTTGCTGCATCACTGTCAGTAAGGTAGTTACCTAGCGTATCATCAAACCCTGGTTGCATTTCAGATGATGTACCTTCTGTGGAGACGGCCGAATATCAGTTAGGTTATATAACGTAACGATAAGACAGGCCAGATAACAGTGACATGAATCGTTCCGTGGAGGCAGACGGGGTTCACGACCTTCGTGCTCGTGCTAGGTTTAAAATGCGGAGAGGACCACAGCCCAGCCACCGCCTTGTGTACCTCTGGTACACATGATGTTCCCAATAGACTGACTGGAATCCTGCTGCTGTGCATCTTGAAGGAGTGTGTGTCAGCTCCGTTGATGCAACGTGGCTCCCATGCACATGCCTACCGCTCTTATTTCTTCGGGTATACACTGAGTATGTGGTGTGTAGATGGCGCCGTCGGTGAAGCATCGCAAGCTATCCTTGGCCCCTCTGTAGGCGCAGGCATCCTGTGATTGTCCTATGGAAGCATTTGTAGAAGTGACATGGCGCCCACCGGCCTCGAACCAGTCGTGGTCGCCAAGCGATCACGTCATCGTCAATTACCGTTGGAGACTGTGTCCAAAACTGTTACTCGATTTGAAGCACAGGCGTAGACTCTGACCATGTCCTTGTATGCGCCAACCTGCAGATGTATTTCGGCAGATGTCTGCAAGGGCGGTATGAGCGTGTAGCTACTTGTTGACTGGCGAATCCAGACGTTCTAAATGCGTTTCACTGTGCTCTGACATCCGGGCGGATTAAGCGCCCACTACACACAGTTGAGTCACTGGTTTCATATCTGGCGGACATTATTAGCAGCAGGCATGTCTTCGTGTGACAAGTCAAAGTGCACACGTGACATTGGGTCTTCACGCAGTCTGGAACTTCGCGATGCTCGCGGACTTGTTCCGACTGGAGGCGAACACACTGAGACTGCGGAACGATGGCCATCTCTTGCGGGTAGCTCAACTAGCATACAACTGTTGCATTTGTTTGCTTTTTTCCTTTATGTATTGCGACACAACAGCTGTGTTTAACACCTCTAGCTAACGTCTGTAATGATGAATAATGAAGATCTCAAGACAAAGCTGCGTGCTAGCCTAAAGGGTGACTGTGAATCCTGGTGCTCTCGTTGTGCTTCGGAGATGGAAACACCGCTGTACTTTTTAGCTCCGTCTGATACGGGAAATAGACAGCAAGATATCTGGTGTTAGCGTGGCCATGTGCGACTAGAACGGACACCGTATCCACAGCTTGTCAAAGCGCTTAGACAGTTTAGCCGAACATTTTGAAACCAGTTTAATCGGCCAATGTTAACAGTATTTTATGGGCTTCTGGTCACTCTTTTACTTGGGCTGTCTCTTTAGACCCCCTGTCACGCACAGTGGTCGCTCGTGTACTTAGACTATTGAAATTGAATTAGACCGCAGGACCAGATCGACTTCCTCCAGCTTTCTTCAAATTCGAGGGACACGTGAATGTTTTGCACTACTTTATGGAGGAACCGGTAAAGGAGAATACCAAGTCAGTCAGGTTTACCTCACATATAAATTATCCTGATGCACCTTAGCGTCGGACGGCCGTAAATCCCGAGGTATGCCGAAATGTACGTGTACGTAGAGTCCGATCGTGAACCAAGCAGGCAGCGATGCGCACAATCACAACAGTCCAGCGGCAACCAAGGAAGAACCACGGAAGGCGAGCGTGTAACCAAGTGTGTGTATATACAGTTAATTAAAACAAAGCTGTACAACAACTGCAGCGAAATAGGTAAACGTGAAAATGCAAAATAAACAAATTATTTACAATCGCTACAGTACTCCCCCCTAGAGCGTGCACTAAGAAAACGCTCGACAAGTGCCTACGGAACGTATTGAGCAAGCTTATGTGGAAAAGAAACAACACGACCAGAACGTGTGTGCTTGGAGCTGCGTGTAGTCGTAGGGCACTGAGGACTCAATGTACTAGCGTCAGTGTGTCGTTGGGTAGGGGGTAATGAGTCAGGGGCGGGGGTATGCTGAGGGGAGGAAACGGGGTCTTTACTATCGACTGTAGTTTCGACGTAAGCTGGCTTGAGTCGGTCGATGCTCACGGATTCTTTTGATCCATTCTTAATCAATACAAAATACTTGGGTTTCCGTGACAAGACCTGGTACGGGCCGTCGTAGGGCGGAGTTAAAGGTCTTCGGACGGCGTCGACGCGGATGAAAACAAACGGACACTTGTGCAAATCGGGGTGGACTTGCTGTTTACGTAGGTTAGGCCGCGTAGACGTTGGTCGAATGGATCGAAAATGCTGTTTGAGGCGTTCAGCGTACGAGAAGGGGTCTAGTTCGCCGGTGGTGCGGGAGTCCAGTACCATCTCACCAGGTAGTCTGAGGGTCGTCCCGAACACGAGTTCTGCAGGGCAGCACCCAATGTCCTCTTTGATTGTATTGCGTATACCAAGGAGGATCGCAGGTAGACGCTCAGACCAGCGTGAGTCGGACGAAGTAGCCATGATGGCAGCTTTTAATTGTCGATGAAAGCGCTCGACGAGGCCATTGGCAGCGGGGTGGTACGCGGTTGTTCTCATGTGAGTACAGCCTAATAAACGACTCAGATCGCGGAACAGTGTGGAACTGAACTGAGCCCCTCTGTCGGTAGTGATGGTGGATGGAACACCAAACAGAGAAATCCAAGATTCGACAAAAGCACGGGATACAGATTCGGTAGAGGTATCGCGTAAGGGAACAGCTTGTGGCCAACGGGTAAAACGGTCAACACATGTTAGAAGATGAGTGAAACCGTTGGAAGGAGGTAAAGGGCCAACAATATCTACGTGCACGTGCCTAAAACGAGCGTCAGGGAGTGAAAATGTACCTGGGGTGGTGACTGTGTGACGATGCACTTTACTAGTTTGGCAACTAAGGCAATGTTTAGCCCACTGTCTAATGTCTGAACGCATATTGGGCCAGAGGAAGCGGTCGGTAATGAGTTTTACGGTGGAGCGGATACTTGGGTGTGAAAAACCGTGAAAATGATCAAAAATGGTTCGGCGAAATGATTGTGGGACAAAGGGTCTAGGCTTACCGGTTGAAAGATCACAGTAAACTCTTATGTCAGAGTTAAGTACGGGCAGTTGGGTGACTTTCAATGAGGAGTTTGAACGAAGTTGAACGAGCTCAGGATCATCGTTTTGGGCGGCCGCTATTCTCTCCAAGTCGATGGGTGTCGATGACAGTTGATTCATATGAGCGCGGGACAATGCATCGGCAACAACGTTGTTAGGACCGTCGATATAACGAACATCAACACAAAACTGTGAAAGATAGTCCAGATGACGCGTTTCTCGGGGTGAGTAACGGTCTGAGGAAGAACGGAAGGCATACACCAGTGGCTTGTGATCTGTCAAGAGAATGAAACGACGTCCTTCTAAAAGGTGACGGAAATGTTTCACAGCCAAGTACATGGCGAGCAGTCCACGACCAAAGGTGCTGTACCTGACCTGAGCAGGTTGAAGCTTCCGTGAGAAAAAAGACAGTGGTTGAAATTCGTTATCAACTAACTGTTGCAAAACTGCACCGACAGCAGAACTTGAAGCATCCGTCTTAAGAACAAGTGTAGCGTCCTCCGTGGTGTTCAAGTGATGGAGAGAGGTGACCTCACTGAACTTCTGCTTGACGGCCGTGAAAGCGGCTTCAACTTCTGGGGTTATCGTAAACGTCTTTGAGTTTCCTTTCAGTAAGTCGGTAAGCGGGTGAAGTACCTCAGCACAGTTGGGAATGAATCTGCCGTAGTAGTTGATCATACCGAGGAATCGGCGTAGGCTTCGGACAGATTGTGGCATCGGGTAGTCGAGGATTGCTTGAGATTTATCCGGGAGGGGTTGAATACCTTCACCATCGATCTTGTGACCGAGAAATTCGACGGTTGGCTGACCAAATTTGCATTTGTCCGGGTTGATGTTTATCCCGTGGTTTTCAAAGCGTTCGAAAACCATTCGGAGGTGTGATAAATGCTCGTCGGGTGTGGCGCTTGCGATCAAGACATCGTCAATGTAAACGTAGACGAAATCAAGGCCACGGAGGACCTGATCCATAAAGCGTTGGAAAGACTGTGCTGCGTTCCGGAGGCCGAAAGGCATACGAAGAAATTCGTAAAGGCCGAATGGAGTGATCACGGCAGTTTTTGCGATGTCTTCCTCCGCCATTGGAATTTGATGGTAAGCTCTGACAAGATCGAGTTTGGTAAAGATTGACTTTCCAGCTAGTCCAAGGGAGAAATCGTGGATATGTGGGATAGGATACCTATCCGGAACAGTGACGTTGTTAAGAGCACGGTAGTCACCGCATGGTCGCCAATCGCCTGACTTTTTAGACACCAGATGGAGAGGTGATGCCCAGCAGCTGTTTGAAGGACGAATAATGCCGAGATCAAGCATGTGTTGGAATTCCTTTTTAGCTGCCTGGAGTTTGTCAGGACGCAAGCGTCGAGCTTTAGCAGTTACAGGCGGACCGGTTGTAACGATGTGATGGCGTACATCGTGTTTAGGATCGGAAGTGTCGTTACTTGCTCGAATTAGGGACGGAAATTGTCGGAGCAATAAAGAATACTGTGAGTCGTCAGGGATGAGGATGCGAAGCCCGAGAGAATTGACTGAGGCAAGTTTGCAGGGTATGCTTAAAGACGTAGTATCGTCTCGCAATTTCCCACAACGTAGGTCGACCACAAGACCGAACTTGCTGAGGAAGTCGATTCCGATAATGGGCTTTTGCACATCGGCGATGGTAAAAAGGAAAGGGAAGTTACGCCGTAATCCGAGACTCAAAGTAAGTAATTTCTGGCCGTAGGTCGCGATTTTAGTCTGATTAGCTGCCGTAAGCATTGGACCCGCTGGTTGCAGGGGACGTTTTTCCAGAGAACGGGGGAGAACTCTGACTTCTGCACCAGTATCAACCAAGAAGTGAAGTTTGGTTGTGGAGTCAAATACATACAACAGGCGACTAATAACTTGGCCAGCGACAGCCGCCGCCATTACTGGCTGGCCACGTGGTTTCCCGACGTAGGAGTTGAAGAGGCTTTGGGGTGTTTACACCCTGGACGGCACTTACGCGCTGCGTCTCCGAAGCGGTGGTGATAATAACAATAACGGTGAGACTTCCGTGTACGAGAGCTGCTAGACCGTCTGGATCGAGAAACGGATCGTCGCGAAGGAACGCGGTCGCGTCTGAGATGGGACAAGGTGAGCTCTAAGTTAGAAAGCCTCTCGCTGATTGTATCAAGTAGCGTGGTTCTGGAGGGGCTGCCGGAGCTAGTCTCTGTGACGTGTGATACCGACGTTCTAATGAAGCGTTCGTGAACCTTATCGGCAGCTTCTGCCAGTTTGTCTAGCGGAAGATCGTCGGCAAGCACAGCTAAAATAGCCGTGGTATTCGCAGGAAGACAATTACTCCACAACTGGCGGAGAACGGAATCATCCAGTGCGGAAGAACCGACGAGGGAACGCATGTGTC
The DNA here is from genome assembly GCA_944474145.2 of Dicrocoelium dendriticum. Taxonomy (NCBI): domain Eukaryota; kingdom Metazoa; phylum Platyhelminthes; class Trematoda; order Plagiorchiida; family Dicrocoeliidae; genus Dicrocoelium; species Dicrocoelium dendriticum. The sequence goes on from OX104069.1 coordinate 31,427,286, forward strand.
GGAGTAACAGAGATGGCGTTCTATCTCCAAGTTCAACACCAGAGAGTAACTGCTGAAGGTGTGATTCGTCTGAGGCTGTAGTGCGCTTTAATATGGCTGCTTTAAGTTTATCATAGGGGGACTCTAGGGGCATAGGGTCAAGAATGTCGATGACCTCAGAGGCGATGTTGGACGGTAAATGAGCAGTCACATATGAAAACATTGTGGATTGGGATGTAATCTTACGAAAACGGAAAACAGCTTCCACTTGAACAAACCAAACACGTGGGTTAGAAACGTCAAATGAAGGCAAAACAAGTCCAAGAGAATGTTCCGACGCATTAATGGCAGGCGCGTGATCAGACATTGTAAGTTAAAAAAGAAAAATATACACAAAATGTTGAATAAAAAATGCGGGGTCACCAATTATATGGAGGAACCGGTAAAGGAGAATACCAAGTCAGTCAGAAAAAAAAAAAAAAAAAAGTATCCTGATGCATCTTAGCGTCGGACGGCCGTAAATCCCGAGGTATGCCGAAATGTACGTGTACGTAGAGTCCGATCGTGAACCAAGCAGGCAGCGATGCGCACAATCACAACAGTCCAGCGGCAACCAAGGAAGAACCACGGAAGGCGAGCGTGTAACCAAGTGTGTGTATATACAGTTAATTAAAACAAAGCTGTACAACAACTGCAGCGAAATAGGTAAACGTGAAAATGCAAAATAAACAAATTATTTACAATCCCTACAACTTAATGATGATTTATATCAACGGCCTACCTCCGCTTCCTCGGTCATCTTGTGCCCTGTTTGCAGACGACCTGATGATGTGGAGAGTGATAAGCACGTCCGACGACAGGCTTACTTCAGCAAGATCTAAACCGCCTTTCTACTATGTCTGCAAAAGATTGCCTCCCTGTCAACACATCCAAGTCAGTGTTCGTGAGCCTGGTGAAGGGTCGGTCAACCGCTACATCCCACACTCTCCGTGAAGGACCTAGGAGTACTCTCACGTTGCGACTTGTAGTCCGTTGACAACACGAACTGGGTATGTGGTAACGGGCTTCTCAAACGCAGTTTCTGCATCTGTTCTGAAGAGGTTGCCACTCGCCTCTTCTCTCCCTATCATCAGACCAATGCTAGAGTACGGCTCGCCCGTCTATTGTCCAACTATTCACAGCGAGGAGCAGAAGATTAAACGGGTTCAACACTTTGCTACCAGGCTCATCCCCAGTGTGCGAGAAAGGTTGGGTCTGTACAACCTGGCAAATCGGTTACGGGTCGATTTCATCATGACCCACCGGATTCTACATCGGGGGGACTTCCCCAGGTTAAGGCCACTGCTCCACTTGCGAACTCCTTGCAGCACACGCGGACGCCAGTACAACTTGTGGTTTCAGATATCAAGGGAGTTCCCCATTCCCTGTGCTTGGAACATCGAATGGTAAGTGTCTGGAACCGTTTGCCGGAAAATATAGTGGAAGTGAACTCAACGGAGCGGTTCAAGCGATCATTAGTTGTGCATTTCTCAAATGTTAGATTCGGAGAGCGATTACCAACAGATATCTCACATTTTTGAATAGTAATCTATTGCGAGTTAAACGATTATTTTAACGATATATGGTTGGCGGCATCCGGTTTCGGATTTGCCTGTCACTGTGGCGTGCCACAGGACGTCTGTGCCCATAGGTGGCTTGCGCTGCACCACCCACAGTTCCATCCACACACCCCATATCCAGTGTAAACCCGAAGGAATAAGACCGGGAGGCATGTGAATGAGAGGCACGTTTCATCAACGGAGCCGGGTCACACTCCTTCACAGGCAAACACAAACGCTGTATTTGAGGAATCGAACACACACAAGGCAGTGGCTGGACCGTAGTCCGCTCCCCACTGAGTGCATGGAACCACTCTTTGATCCTAACATGGCCACAAGGACCGTGCACCTCGTCCCCTCCAGCAACGACAAACTGTCTCCTTGAGACAGTATGGACGAGGTAGTGGGTAATAGACAGGTAGGCACCTTGCCAACAAGCCAACAAGGGCAGCCACGCCGGGGATATCAAACAACAGCCAATCACTTGAGAGAGATACGAAGAAGACAACTCGATTAATGCATAGGAAACGGTGACATAAATCTTTATAAGCATATGAAATAAGTTGTTTACTAAAGAATCCGAGGTAAGTTCACGAGGTCAGAAAGTATAGTTTACCGAAATGCCACAAACACGAACATGCTATGGGAATTGACTACAATTGGCCTAAGCGAGTTGTACTGGTGTATTGAAGAGAGTATAAGTAGGCACTTATATGGCATAAGGACAAAATTGGAAACCTACCACCTGAAATAAATAGACTCGGCATGCAAGCACGCGGTTAGCAAATCGAATGCAGCGTACCTACAAACGCTGCGCCGGTTCTGCCTACGTTCTCTGCAGGACCCGTCGTCGCTTCGCTGGTGGTCCCGAGTAGCCTTGCTCATGGCTCACTAAGCCTGCCTGACTCAGGCACTCGCGACCGCATGTGCTACAGCACCATGTGCTCGATGTCGATGGAGTACAATCCATCGGTGCTTGCCGCTTCCGCACTTGCCGCTTCTTCTTTGCATGCATGAGGTCTTTCTCCCGCACTTCAGAAACTGCCTTCGTGATTAGATCGCGCCATGCACGCCGGTCAACCGCCTTTGATTCCCATGACTTGCAATCAAGATTAGAACGTGAGAGGCTCACTTTGATCATGTCCTGGTAACGTGACTTTGGTTACCTCACGTGCCGCTTCCCAATACTCAGCTGACCGTATAAAAGTTGTCTCGGTATCCGCGTTGGATCCATACGGTTCACATGACCGAGCCACCTCAGGTGTCTCAGCAATAGTATGCAGTCCACTGCATACTTTCCACTTTGTCGCAACACTTCCGTGTCAGCAACTCTGTCGCCCAAGCCGATGCGCAAAATTCGTCGCAAACACTGCTGATGGAACCGCTCAAGATATCGCACATCCCGCCGGTACATCGTCCACGTTTCACTGCCGTATAGAAGAACAGACAGCACCATGGATTTGTACACCATCAGCTTCGTGCCAGTGGTAAGCTGATGGTTGTTCCACACTCGGTACTCAAGCTTCCCGAATGCCGCCGCTGCCTTCGACACGCGGATACGCAGCTCACTGTGTAGCTGCTGATCAGTCGACATCACACTCCTAAGGTAGCAAAAGCGGGAGGTGGCTTCTAATACTTCAGCACCAATGCTGATTCGCGGCAATATTGAAGATTGCACCTCTGGTGAAGGCTGAAAGAGACAGACAGCTTTGCTTGTGTTGATGGTGAGACCGAATTTGGTCGCTGTCGAAGCCAGAGCACTAGTCATGTGCTGCAACTCATCCGCGCTGTGTGCAAACAACGCACAGTCGTCAGCAAACAGCAGCAAACGGATAGTTCTCTCACAGACTAGAGTTCTCGCACCGGAACGACGGATGTTCAGCAACCCACCATCAATACTTTGCTCCACACGAACACCGTAAGCACAAGCGACATCAAAAGCACAAGACAACATTGCATGAAGATATCTATTAAACAGGGCAGGAGCTAAAACACAGCCTTGCTTCACACCAGAGACAACTGCAAAGTCATCCGAGGTGTTTCCACTCAGCTGCACCCTCGCTCGCATGTCGGTGTGCAGACATTCTATTAAACTTACAAACTTACGCGGGCAACCAAACTTACCAAACACCAGCCACAATGCCTCGCGGTTCACCGTATCAAATGCCTTGGTGAAATCGACAAAAAGCGAGTACAATGGCTGGTGTCGTTCTCTGCACTTCTGCAACTGACGAGCCGCAAACACCATGTCTATAGTGCTGCGACCCGAACGGAATCCACATTGCTCTTCCGCCACGTTAGGTTCCACAACCTGACCGACGAGGCGGTTGAGCAGGATTCGCGCAGTCACCTTGCCCACACAACTCAGCAAGTTAATGCCACGATAATTCGTGCAACATTGCTTGCTCCCTTTGCCCTTGTACAATGGTAGCAGAAGAGCATCCTTCAGCTCAGGAGGAACTTCATCCTCAATCTATACGCGTTGCACAAAGCGGTGCAGCGCAGTCATCAACGCGGGTCCGCCGTGTTTCAATACTTCAGGCGAGATCCTGTCGGCCCCAGCACACTTGCTGTTTCGCAGCTGAGCAAGTGCCCTCTCCCTCTCATCCAGTCTCGGCGTGTGCGCCAGATTTGTCTTCACATCGTGCTGCTTGAGGCCGTTCAATGTTGGCCAGTCGATATCTGCACGGTTGTTCAAGAGACAGTCAAGGTGTTTCCCCCAGATCTGCATTATGTCTGCAGTCTGTGTGCAGGTAGCGCCTGAACTACCATCGATCAGTGTCCTCAGCGGCTCTTATCTCGGTCCATACACCGCCTTCAAGGAGTCAAAGAATTCCTTGTGTTGGCTGCGTTCGGCTTGGCATTCCATCTGCTTCGCCTTCTCCGTCCACCGTGCAATTTCTATGCGACGGAGCTCTCGGGTCAGTCGCCGTCGAAGTTTGCGAAACTGACTGTTCTTCCTCAAGTAACTGGGGTCTGCGACATGTGCAGCAAATGCTGCATTCTTCTCCGACACCAATGCGCCAATCGTCGCATTGTTCTCATCAAACCAATCAGGCTGCTTACAGTTTGCGCGCCCGATGGTCTCCTCGGCAGCAGCTGTCATCTGGTCGCGAATGTGGTGCCACAGGTCGCCCACTGTGGCTATGCCTTCCACATCACACAGGCGTGTAGCCATCGCCTTTTCCAGATAAGTACGTTTCGCCACAGTACCGAGGGAGAGAATGTTAAATTTACGCCGATTCACGGTGGGAGTGCAATGCATAGATTTACGAAAATATATGTACAGTTTGGTCCGAACCAATTTGCGATCAGTGTCCTACTCAGCTCCACGCAGTACACGTGTCATGCGCACTTCACGCATATCACACTGACGTACGATGACATAATCGAGCAGGTGAGCGTGACCACTCCGTGGGTGCGTCGAAGTTGCTATATCACTCGCACTCATTGCAAACCGAGTGTTCGTGATCGTCAGGCCGTGACTGGCACACAGTGAGAGCAGCCTGTCACCGTTCGCATTCGCTGAGCCAATGCCATGCGAACCGATAACATCTGTCCACACCGATGCATCACGCCCAACGCGCACGTTGAAATCACCCAGCAGAAATAGTCGGTCGCTCCTCGGCACAGACCGTATCACGGAGGATAGCTCAGTGTAGATTTGATCACGCGTGTCATCAGGATAACACATGGTCGGACCGTACGTGGTTATAAAAGTAGCAAACTTACCTCCTCCAAGTCGTAAGGGAGCAGTCATCAGTCGCGCGCTGATGCCTGTTGGTTCACCCACCAGCTGGCCATGGAGGCGATCGGATATTACAAATCCGACCCGATGATCACGTGGTGCTGAGGCGGCGTTGCCCACCCAGTAGAATATGTAGCCATCACCTGTTTCATGCAACATACCTTGCTCAGCGAGCCGGGTTTCACTGAGCGCCGCAATATCGATGTGGTAACGCGCCAGTTCCATCGCGACGAGTGCAGTGCGTCGCTCCGGGCGCTCGCTTGAGGTCCGGTCAAGTATTGTGCGCACGTTCCGGCACCCGATGCTGAGCGCTTTGCGCACATGCATACGATTGCATTGGTGGGCAATCGCACGCGAGATGGTCGTTGTGTTTCGGAGGTTTGCTTGAGGGACTCCACCCGGAGCCTTTGGCTCAATAGCCTGACCCACAAGGCAGTGGGTGGTTTGGAGGTTTGCTTGAGGGACTCCGCCCGGAGCCTTTGGCTCAATAGCCTGACACACAATTCAGTGAGGAGCAGATCCAGTTTGGGAATGTGATTGCAGAGACAGATTGGGATCTGCTTGATGGCCGTCACACCAGCCTTGGAGGTACTGGAACGATTTATATATTCTTTGCGACCGTAGTAGGATACACCTGCGACCACGGCCAAATGCAGGTGGGTTTTGGCGGGTTTGCACCAATTTGACCAGGGGCTGCCTGGCTTGAGGCGGGCAGTAGCAAACCATTGAACACCCGGAGGTGCCCTGCCACCGTCAGAGACAATGCGTGGCCCTCGTGCTCTACGCCAATCGAGCTGTGAGCTTATAAGCCGTGGATTTGTTGTCTCTTATGGCTAGGTTTTACGGGAAGAGGGTTATCGACCACTTCCTTACCTCCGAAGAGGATGGGCTAGGATACTGGCAGGTCGCCCACACCTGACAGGAGAACGACTCGGGTCCTCAGCCAAAGCCTTCGATTAAATGAAGACCCGAAAGTCAGCGGTTCTAGCACATGGTCAGTTCACTGATTCATGCGGATTGGTGTCCTTTATCTTAGCAGGGAGAAGTACGAAACCCAACGCCCTCCCATATATATATATATATATATATATATATATATATATATATAACTTTGCAACAGTAAAAATACACATAGAGCCATCAAAAGCCATGGAACTCAACGGAAGGTACAGATGTGGTTAAAGAAAATACAACACAACACTGAGTCCATGTTTTTGTCAGGGGGCAATATACTGCCTCGTTGCCCAAACTGATGTAACGTGACAACGTAAAAAACGAGCAGCTGATAAAAGTCGTAATTTGCTTACTTAGCGTTTTTTATATTTTGATGGATTCAAATTTCTACTTGCTTCCACAGTTTAGTATTCAGAAGCTGTGAGGGCAGGAGGCTGTCCTAACAGACTGAAGCCGCTCTGTTATAATCCCAATTTTGACAAGCGGCTCCTGTTCGGAATGCAGCAATCATAGAGACATGAGCCTGATCACAATTGCTTCTGTTACTTATCCCTGTTGTTCTCCATAAACTGACGGGCAGCTCTGAGGGCTGGATTCGTTTGGAGCAAGCCGGGTTTCTTCGAAGTCGCGGCCCTATTGATCACAACATCACATTACGTCTGTTGTTGAAACATCACCATATTTGTTGGCGACCCATCGCAGTCGTGTTTCTAAACATAAAAGTTACCGTCAGTTCAGTGAATCGATGTACCTGTTGGGACTGTCTACTCAGGAAAATTTTGCGAAATGGATAAATATCATCACAGCGCTGTACGCGCATAGTTCGAGCAATGTTAGGGCTTACGGCAAAATGTCCTCGCCCCTTAACAACACTAGCGACGTGGGACAAAGTTACCTGCTGTTACCCTTCTTTTTTAAAATCGTCGTTGAAGTCATGGAGACTGCGTCCACTAGACACGATCTGCAAGGTATGGAGCTGCTCCAAGGTGAACGTCTTCTTGAATTGGACTACGCCGATGACATTGCCCCTACCTGTGACAGCTTTCAAACGTGCCAATAAGCGCTGGGCAAATTAGCATTGGCTGTCAGTGGTTTCCTAGCTATGCTTTACACCCTCGAAATACAAAGCCCTTCTGCAAGCTTGGCAGGAACCCATGCCTGCGCTGACTTTTGATGGTGATCAACTAGAAGTGGTCGAGAATTTCAAGTACCTAGACAGTTATAACATCGCCCGTGGAATGGAAGAGAAAACCACAAACCTCATTGCCGAAGATGGATGCTCTTTTGCAGATCTTCACCACCTGTGGTGCCGGCGCGACATCACTCGTCCTGAAGGGTAGAGCTTACAGCGTAGCCTTCCGTTCAACCCTGTTGTACGGTTGCGAAACCTGGCCCATTAGATCGACAGACACAAAAAGGTTAGTTGCGTTTTACCATCACTGTCTTCCCAGCCTGGCTCATGTTTGGTGGGAGCACCACATGAACGATGGGCGTGTTCGGCTTCGTGTATTTGTCACAGGAAGAACGAGTGAAACGCTCGGCATCGTTATTTCTCGCATCAGACACCGATGGCTGAGCCACGAGTTGCGCATGCAAGCCGGTTCATTCCCTCGACGTGTGTTGTTTGCGATATCTTGTTCAAATGGAATGAAGGCCCTCACTTCGAACTTAGCTTCCGTCGGGGTGTCCCGATTGCCTGGCTGGAGTCCTAAGAACGATGAACACGTCTGGTAGAATACACTAGTTGACCTGACAAGGAGCCGATTCCGTTGGCTATTGCGATGTTAGTTTCTTTGTCCCTCCCCATCCGGCTTATATTCCCTCTCCAACCGCGATCTCCGCCTTGTAGCACAATATGTTATTAAATAGTGTGTTGCCTGTCTTTTTCATTCCATAATATTTAGTTTATTACTTTCCATTATCTCTTTTTGTTGTATTGTAGCACAATAGTTACAGTGTTTCTCATCTTCAGCTAATGTGAAATGATCATGATGATGATGGTTAAACGATGGGCTTTGTTTGATCACCGGTGCTTGCGGAGTATTTCTCACAAGCTTTGAATACACCCGGTGAGCAATGTAGAGGTCCGTCAGTTAGTATTTGGCTAGTGGTCGTTTGTTCTCGCACTCGAGTTTTCGTTTATGCTCAACTGCTTATGTTAACCAGGTTTTTGCGGATTGGGGTCCCTGGGATCGTCTACACCAGTGCTTGAAGGCCATCAGACATGGTACACTTGCGCAGTCATTGGCGTTCCTGCATTCTTACCTTGCATCGTTGTTAGGTTTCATCACACCCTGATTACTCTTGCACACATCTTCGCAGTGTGTTGATTTTTCCAACATTTCCTTTCTTTTTTGCACCCAAAGCGGGGGGGGGGGTTGATTCATCAACAAAATTACAGTCACCCTTTCACGGGAATGCAGTTTGAGTGCATGATTTGCACGAATAGAATGCAATTTGTATATGCATGACGTCGAATAGAAGATGACGAGATCCCGTTTCGTGGTTTCTACCCTTCCACCGTATCGTCACACTTGGGGTCAACTTTTTCTATAGTTTGGTAAGCTAGAAGTCACCTAATGTAACCCGAGGCTTAGTTGGAGTGCGTTTTTTCACTTAACACTTGAGCTTATACAATCTGTTGGAGTTCAGTTAAAATCATGCCTAGTATAACAGTAATGATGATAAAGTTACTGATGCTAAAATTATGTGTAAGTATCTTTCTAGGCCGTGTTAGATACAGTCTAATTAGGTGGTCAGATTATTTGGTACAACAGGATCTCATAGGATATATATTTTCTCAGGCTCTCCAAAGGAATTCCTACATGGTTTTTCGTGATTTTCGATCAGTCAGATGTGTTAACCGGAGAAGTCGAGAGTAGAATGAAAGTGGTTATTGCCAAAATTTCAACTGAATCATTTGGGCTATCCTCGGTACCGTCTTCTTGGTTGTTAATGCCGATTCTTCATTCGGTTATTTTCTCGTGAGAAAAACGTTTAGCTACCTGCCTAAAACTACTTATTCTCCCTTGGATACTGATTTCTAGTTTATGGTGGGTTTGACCGCAGCATGTATCACTTGTTTGGTTCAGTCAAACGAAAACTCCGTGTACATTCAGTCATTACATCGATCACCTCAGGATAAATGTCAGTTTGTAGTTTCCTACCCCGAACGGTGTACCAACCAGACACCACTATTTTGTTATCAAACAATCCTACCAATTTGCTCTGACTCAAACCAAGTCAAGTCAAGATGTTTTCTGCAAAAGAAAGAGCTTACCAAAAAACAATCTCACTACCGGTCAGTTCTCGGACCATTGCATTTTGCTTAAATAGAAATCTGGCTAGATAGAGTGTGTTCAACGAACCATATGCTCTCGTGCGGGCATTTATTTCCCTGTCCCCTTTTTCCATTCGATGTGGTAGATATATAGTTGGAGAGTGCATTGTGCAAAAGTTGGCTAATCTCTATTAACATTTTGGAAGTGAGTGTTGTACAGAAACTAACGTGGGTAGCTAGAATTGTTCGAGTCTAACTTGGTTCCGAATGCCACTGCAGCGAGACAACTGCTTCAGTGGGCTATCAACCAGTTTGAACTACACACGCGGGACATTATTTGCGAGTCTTTTTCTTACTGCGAGTTTGACATATTGCGTTTATGCAATCGTCGTCACTTTCAGATATTGATTGCGGCCAATGCCGCAGTGGGGAGTCTGTTGACTAACTCTGATGCAAGTTAGACTTATTCTCCGTCGCAATTTTTTGTTCAGATTGACGGTATGGACTGGTTGGTTAAATTCTTACGACACCACGAATCCTCTGAGGTTGTTCATGCAGTGGCTCATGCGTCCGGCGCTCGGCACCTCGTGTTAGAAACCCAGCTGTTGCCTTCGGTCAACATCTGTGCCTGCATACAGCCATTCACTGTTGTATTTCATTGAAGCATCATTACAAACTACTGGTATACGGCTGCTATCCTGCTGCTGTGTGCTCATCGTTTTTCTGTCTCTCGTTGTATGAGCTGCTTTATTTGTAGGAAATTACCCAACAAGTTTCTCAGTGATAGGGGCGTTTTTCCTTTTCATGCCATTGACTGACTATGATTCTTCGGACTAAATGATGTGGCTGTACGCTCGCAGGGTCTGGATTCTAGTCCACTAGCCGATTTAAAGCTGCATCCTTTCAACCTGAATTCATCTTATCCGCGCACGGTGGACGTTGAGTAGTAACAGTTTTCCCTCTGTTGTGCGATGTCGAGTCACATTTATTTTTCCTTAATAGACTCAACCAGTATTTCCGGCGATGTACGACTGGGATGCTCCTTTTCTGCGGCTTTGCTCACAGTTGACCTCTAGGTGGTTGTTGTAGGTATCTGGTCAACGCACACTGGTGTTATCATTGACTTTTTGGCAATACTCGCAGTTCACTTTGATCAGGAAGAGATTACTTTCTGTGTTTTAACATTAAGCATTTAAATTTTCGAATTGCGTCGATAGCGTATTTTATCCGAAGTGACTAGATTTCAAGTAACATTTTATCGCTCATCAGTTCCCTCAATAGTAGCGTCACTTGCTTTCATCAGCAGTGTGCCTATCACCCTTTGACTATCCGATGGTATCTGCTGCTTCATCCTACAGATGTGGAGGTGGAGTTTGTTAGCTTTTTTAGGCGATGCACTGAGATCCGCAGGAGAGCTGTCTTCTTACCGCCGCCGTTTTCTCACGCTGTCTCCAATTTTTTTGTAACCGAGCGATGTTGGCAGAGTGTATTTATCGCAATTCTGTGTGTTTACTTAAACTGATGTGCTGTTGTCATTTTTAATAATCTCATTTATCGCGGCATCCTTCAAGTAGGCATGAGGAATTACTTGTAAACTCCGAGTCATGGGTGCTCCAAAGACACCGACTTCTTGTATTGTGTACGGTCCCAAAGTTATAATTATCAAAGGCTTAAATTACGGAAGGCTGAAAACCCGATTCATACAAGTGCACGTGTACTCAGATCAGACAAAACGCACACGTTCAATCAGCCTACTAACTCGTGAAACATTCACGTTGTTTAGCCCTTGCACCCAGAAACAGTCTTGTTTCCAACCAAACACGTATTGTTGTATCCAAGCAACATTTATTTTCCGGTCAACTCTCGAAAAACTTCCAACATTTCTGCTCAGTTTACGGACTTTGCATATTTGCATAAAACCATGTTTCTTGCTTCCAGGTTTTGCTTACGCAAACCCTTCCAAGGGAAAACCCCCGTTCATCACCGTTTCGTGATATAAAAATGAGGCAGTATTCAACATGTATCATCTCGTATCTTGTGGCTGTCGAATGGTAATGATCATAGTCCAAACGCTTACGACGTGCTTCTCTGCTACCGTTATTGACGTGGCACTTTCCTTCACCTTTGTCAAGGAAGCAGCGTTTCGAAACGGTGTTCTAACGGTGTCTTAAACACATATTATTAACCTGATAAGGGGACTTTTGTTGAATCCTGTTTATCTGAACATCGTGTCTATTTTTTCACCCCTCGTTCTTGCATGGAGCTAATTCCGCGCTTGTGCGATTACTAAGTTCTATTTTTTTATTTGTGCACATTTTTGCAGTGGCATGCCTCAGCGGACAACTTGAGCTGATCTGGACTACTTGGGCTACTCATGCAATCTGGTTTTGTTTAACAGGATGACGCTGCGCAGAGCTTACAAATGAAGCAACCTTTGGGTCTGTGTATTCTGAGACCGAAGCCCGAACCCACAGATACATATTCGACAGCGGCATCCTCAAGTAGCGAAGCGCTTGATGCTATCCCGGATGCTCAAGAGGATGATCAACTGGATTTCAATGCTCGGCGTACTTCCGATCAGTCATTGAAAGCTGAACCGAACAATCCTGTGAGCTCTTTGGACGAAGTTTGCGTCATTGGGGCCAAGACAGCACTTCCCGTTTCTGAGAAAGGTATTCTAGTCAACAGTGTTCACACCTGCATGTAGTTTTTCACTTTGTCGATTGTTGTACCATTTATACATTGCCACTGCATATGAATGGTTATAGAACAGAGGAACTGCCCTTGAAGGAGTGGAGTCTCACGGTTCGACTTTCAGCCTTGTCATTAAGTGTTCCTAATTCAGCATTCTTAAGATCATACTTTATGCACAGAAATTCGGTTAAACTAACGGGAGCCATTATGTCAGTTTTAGCGATAACTGCCTTGAAACGAACCAGGCGTTCAGACAAAAGGGGTGCAAATCGTCTACGGTGTGCTTCGAGAATAGCGGAGATGTTTGGTCCACTTGGCCGAGAACTTTCACTCGCAATTCAACTGGCCTCCACCGTTCACCAGTGCATACAATGCGCTTTGTTGTCTACCCTGCCTCGTCCCACTGAATTCACCCAGGGTAGTGAAAGTCTGTCTCGGGATACGACGCCTGAAGTGATTCAAGGCTACCGACTCTGATAGACTTCCTCCGGAGTTGTTCAAGTACGGCGGCGTGGCGATCACTAGCCATCTGATCTCGTTCGCAATATCTGGCACGAAGAGAGTGCCTTCCTCTTGGAGCGAATCAGTTATTGTCCCGATTTTCCATAAAGACGCTTGCACTTCAGGTTGCCTGCAAGGTATTAGCATCCATTCTACTTCGTGGAATATCCCCAACACGTGAATCATATTAACGCGAAGAGCATACTGGTTTCCGTCCCGGCCGTGGGAGCATGGATCAAATATTCACGCTCCGCCAGCTCCTTGAACATCGCCACATTTATCACAGGCCCACTGTTGTTGCATTGCCAGATACAGTGCTGCATTTGACTCCGTTGATCGACCTGCTTTATGTTGTTGCTTGTTTAACAACAGCATGACAGAGTGGTACACTGCCATCTTACGCACATTTTACTTTCCTACCTCTGGCATAATTAGAGTCTACGATAAGCTTCTTTCGTTTTTTGTTGTCAGTAGCGGTGTGCGTCAGGACTGCCCTATGTCACCATTCGTCTTCCAGTTCGCCATCATGGACTTAATGTCGAAAGCTTTGGAAGGTTTTCAAAATTTCGACCTAAAGTTCCTACAAGATGAGCGCGCGACCGACTTAGCTTATATGCTGATGATATCGCCTTACTTGGTGAAAATACACAGGGTATGCAACACATTCTGGATCGTTTGGCGGTTGAGGCATCTAAGTGTGGCGTGAGCTTCGCTCCATTAAAGTGTAAAGTGTTGTTCCAGCATAGGCTCATATCTCCTCCCGTGCTCACCCTTGAAGGTGCACAACATGAACAGACAGGTAGTTCCGTCTATCTTGGGAGCTGTATTTTTCTGCTATCGGCACTGTCAGCAAGAAAGTTTCTTTTCACTTCGCTAAAGCCCGATCAGTATTTGTCGATCTGAGGAACTTGTGACGTCATCGTGAAGTTCCACTCCCGATAAAAGTCCGTGTTTTCAATGCTTCTGTTCGCCCAGTATTGTATGGGAGCGAGTACTACCCTATACGTTTGAAGGACATGCGTCTTGTTTCTGTCTTCTGGTACGGTTGTTTAGGAAGGATTGCTAGTATGTGGTTGGAACATCGAGTTCAGAATGATGACGCTCGACGTCGCGTTTTGGCTAATGCGAGTATTCCCTTCAACAAGCTGGTTTTGTTGCGCCATTTGAGATGCCTTGGTCAGTACCTGCACACTACGCCTGAGTGTTTACCGCGCCGCACTCTATTCACTCGTCAAGTACCTGGCTGGAGGCGAGGGCGTGGGGGTCAGCCTTCCATTTGGCGACAGTACATGAAATCGCTGACTTCACGTTTAACCGCCATTGGACCCATACTTCTTCCAGGATGCAAACCCAAAGATGTGAAGTGCCAACGGCTTAACACGCTTTAGGACATGGCCCGCAACCTGAATCCATTTAAGAATTGTGTGCAGAACTGTATTGGTTCACACCGGGAATGATAAAATATGGAAATGTCGGCGTTTAGAAAACAAACTAAAAATGTTTCGTTCTACGTTTTTCTGGACTTGTACTTTCCTTTGGTCCTCACGGTTTTCTCGATGACTCCATGTCCATTTCTTTGACTGTTGCCATGTATATATGTATGCTGAGGCTGATGTTGCATTCATGATGCTTTTTCACCGCAGTTGGGCTAAACCAACTTACACTTAAACTAGGTCTTTTTAAGCTGGATAAATTTCATACCACTTTATTTGGTTTGTTCTGCCTCCCGGTCTTATGCCTTCGGGTTTACACTGGATATGTGGTATGTGGTTGGTGCTGTGGATGGTGCAGCGCAAGCCACCCATGGTCCTTCTGTAGGCGCAGTCGTCCTGTGGCTTGCCACAGTGACAGGCAAATCCGAAACCGGATGCTGCCAACCATGTATGCTAACTTGGAAACTTGCTTGCGCCATCTCCGTCATTTTTTTAATGTCATCCTTATTCTATATGCCGCATGTAAGTCGTGCTTGGGTACAGTTGCATTCTAGAATGAGTAACTACTGACTTGGTGCAATGTGGTATCTATATTGCACCTGTCTATAACGGATGAGCCACAGGTAACCTAACATTTTTAGGCTTATTTAACTCGGTTGTATTTCGCGATGAGTTCACATATGTTGCGCATTACGATATTGTACTCATCATGACCTATGCTATCCTATACTTGCTACCTTCTCAAGCGGAGTGTAGTATGGTTAAATACCGAGACAGTGAGCTACGGCATCTTCCTCTTCATAGTATTATTCGGCCACGATTCACCTCACTATGTGAACTCCATGCTATTACTCACCATAACCGTAGCTTGACCAGCCGCTCAATGCTAACTGACATGACCTTAGAGAGCCGGTGCATCGTAGAATAATGGTTCAGTCCATCCATTAGCTCATTCGTACTGTACATATAGAGGGCAACACCTTAGTGCACACTATTTCACTGTACCAGCAGTTTAGTCATAATTCTACCTAGCAGTTGCTTCACTATTGCTACATCTGGTTCCTTCAAATATGGATGCCCAAGATTTAAGGCTGTCACGTCTAAATGTTGAAGAAAACATCAACAGTTCGTATTCTCATGCTTGTGAAAGTGTTTGTTAGCCTGACCTCCAAACGAAACCCATACACGTTTGTGGTACCATTGATGATGATGTCTAATGTGTCTCTATCCAGTTTGTGACAGATCACACTTAAGTTTGGCCAAATGCATGTGCATATGTCGTATTCGAACTACCATTGGACACGGATGACGCCAATCTATGTATATAGGTATACCGAATGGATTCGACGAGGATAGTTATACCGCTTTTGTACGGCTAACTTAGTGCAGGGAGACAGCACTCGAGCAAACCAGAAATAACATTACTAGAACATGAAGGTGAGTTTATGACAAACTCATGTTGATTTCAAATGTTGCGAATCCAAGGCAAATTTGATCGATGCGAACTCCGTGGACTGATCATAAGGGCGGATGTTCAGGTGCAGGAGAAGGTACTATTGCACGCGGAATAGAAGCCTGATACGTACGCTCCCATTCGATTTACTAATCCAGGCCAATAAGGTTGTGGTAGTTTGCTTGCGTGCTGAGTAATCTTGCATTTTAGAAGTAGATGTTGTTGGAGTTCCCCGATGTGGATGCGCTTGCTATGAATGTTGACAAAGTGCCTATCTGTCTATTACACACTACCTCGTCCATACTGGCTCCAGGAGACAGTTGGTCGTTGCTGGAGGGGACGGAGTGCACCGTCCTCGTGACGGTGCTAGGCTTAAAGAGTGGTTTCATCCTGTGTGGAACGGGCTACGGTCCAGCCACCGCCTCGTGTACGTCTGGTGTGTATGATTTCCCAATTAGGCCGGAATGCTTCCGTTCTGCTTGTTGAAGGAATGTGGGCCGGCTTCGTTAATGAAACGTGGCTCCCTTTCACATGCCTCCCGGTCTTATTCCTTCGGGTTTACACCCATAGTTCCACCCATATATATATATATATATATATATATATATATATATATATATGGGCGGAACTGTGGGTGCGCGAGCTTCGAATGCTTGTGTTCATTAGCAGTGATTATGCTCATTTCTGAGCGCTTTTCCTCGTATACTGCGGTGCAGATGCGTCGATTGTTGACATGAAACGGTTTACCTGACTTCTTACTTCCATACGCATTGGCCCTGCTTGCATGTCTATGCGTATGTAGTAGGTGGCCGGAAACATCTGGTACGGTTACTGTTCTGGCGATTAGGCTGAGCGCGCCTCTCTTTGACGCAGAGGACGTATGTGGTTTTCGCATGGAAAGTCTGCAGAATGTTGGTCAAGACCTCTGGTGTCAGAGCGCGGCTTATTCTGCGTTACCATTTCCATTACTGCTCTCCTGCGTCATAATACTGCGCTTTTTCTGTCTCGAGAATCATTTCGACTTGGCACCATGAGTTGTTGTGACACTCTTCTGACGCTATGGTGCCGGCGTCACCGTGAATGATGTCCGGATTTTACCTGTTGTGGTGCTTATTCTTTCCACATTAAGTGTTGTATCATGGATGGGGTAACGGTAAGTACTCGCAGATGTGCAAGTTTTGTCTTAAGATCAAACTCACTTAAAAGTAATGGGCCAGCAATACGCTGAATTTCGCAAGGCAGTGCAGACGGAATGCTGCCTCCCAGCTTGAAACTGTTGCGCTGCTTCAATGGAGCTCGTGTAATGAGATGGGTCTGTTTAAAGTTGCCGACAGCATCCTTTCCGACTTTTTCTTTTTTTGGAGCGAATAACAGAATGCCATGCATCACAGTCACCACTGAGATGGAAATGTTCAGACAGGCTGATTGCACCTCGTTTACAGTCTCTTCATTTTCTGTCTCTGTCCCGTAGTTGTTAGACCCTATATCTTGGCCGTGTTCCATAAACTCGGGAACAACTGGAGTCAGCTTATTTGCTCTGTAGGCCTATCTCGATTGAACTTGTGAGCTAAGCATAGCGTGCAAAAATTGCGAACTGCACTATGCCACCATATAAGTGACGGAGAATGCTTTAAAAGTCACGAGGATGAACCAACCCACAGAAGTTCGTGGTGGGAAATTCTGGCCTGGCACTTACAAATCGGAATCGCTGGACCAGTAAGCCGAAATGCTGATGTGGGCACTGAATCGGCCCCCATTTCTTAGAGCGTCTAGTGGGAAACACGGCGGACTATATTCGTGTGGCCAGTCGAACAACCTCCACGTGGTACCAGGTGAGTGGTCCGGGTTAACTGTTCCTGCGAATGGTTTGACGGCAGTGCCCCAGGTGGTGGGTTTCCGCCTATAAAAGTCACAAAGGTCTGTTTAACAACATCGCGACGTGGCGGATGTGATTCTCCACCAAATAAAGTCACTGTCTCCTGTCTTTCCGGAGGATGGTACACAATTCAGAACCGTCAGCCACTTTGACTATTTTATTTTATCCCTTATGCTGACGAATTCGCCGGACGAAACCAAAGTTACACGTTAGTAGGTAGACACGTATCCGCGGCAAGGCCGGATAGAGCAGACTACTTCCTCACACTATGAACACTAACATGAACAACTAGTCGCTATGTACTGGTAACTTGTAACTATTGGGGAAATTCATATCAGGACGCAGAGATAGAGGACGTATGTTGTGAGCAGGGAGAGAATGTAAGTAAATGTGATTTAATAAGTGGGTACGTGTGGATGCGATTTGGCTGGCAGTGGCGAATGCAATGTCAGTAAATCGTCTCGAATCTCTTGTACCGGGACGTGTGCCACAGGACAACGTATGAGACCGATAGTAGTTTCGGTAACAAGTGCTAAAGCACAGTAAAAATTATGGAATGGACCATACAGAAGATATAGAGAGAAGACCAGGGCTGTAACAAGTGCGAACTGTAGACCGCGGTAATACAGGGGAGGCGGAGGACAGGCGAAAGCGATTTGGGAAAACGAAAATGGCGGAGCGGTGGAATTTACGAGGGGGGATTCGTCCAGAAGGGGTTATTAAGGAGAAGTAGACGGTTCTGAAGGATGTTCATTTACTGTCAGTCGGCTGTTGAGCAGAATGCGACATAAAGAAACGAGATAGGATGAGCGAGGGAAACAAGCACGCATGGAAGAAAAGGGATATAGTGGAGGAAAGAGTTTGGAAGTGGCTGAAGAGGCGGTGAGGGAGTGTGCTTAAACACGGCGCCGTGGACAGAGAGAAATAGAGAGGAACTTTGAGTAGAGAAAGAAAATAAGAAAAAGACGGTTCAATAAAAACGGTGGTATCGGATGTACGGGGGAAGATCGTCCGTAGTGAAGGCTGAGATATGAATTAGAGATAAAGATTTATTGAGGTGGTGAAAGATAAGTGTAGAAACAAGAGAAGAGTCATATGAAGAGAAGACGCATTGACACTCCAAGAGTAGAGTGCGGTCTAGAAGAGAAAGCGTCTATAGATTTGTAAAAGATGAAGATACTGAAACAGAGAGAGGAGGAGGAAATTACAAGAGACTGCGAGTAGAAAGTAAGAGTCATTCCAACTCGGAGAACGGACATGCGCCCTCTGTGTATGGCATTTTGGTTGGACTGCTATGGAACACGAATTACGCAGATGCGGTCAGTGTGCACTGAGCAACTAAATCGGTTTCCTGTAATCAGCTCGTCGCTACTCGCTCCGCAGATTCGCGGAAACCTCCAAAATTTATTCCATATAGGTGCTAGGTAGCCACTCTATCATGCACCCTTGAAGACGGAGGAAACGTTAACACGACCTGTAGTTTGAGAATAAATGCCTTGAAACACGATCACCCACTTCCTGCTCACACTGTTCAGGTGCTCAGGCCGATATTTCGGCGGGACAGAAGTGCGGGGAGTCGTAACTATGTGCTATCTGCAGCTATGGCTATTGCGATACGCAGCTCGGGCTCTACGCATTCGCTGTTCGTATATCCACCTTAGCATCCTTGGCAGCAGACCGGTGAACATTTCGGGTCCAACACAGATGATACTGATTCCTGGATGATAGCTGCTTTTTTGTTTGGTTACTATTTTTAATGTACTGTTGCCGTCGATATGTATGACTCCCGTGGGCCAAATATCCATTTGAAGCGAATTTACTTCATGGATGCAGACTACAGATTGCGATGACGCGTCCATGCACTCAGAAGCACGGTAGATCACTAGGGCAAGATCTAACAGTGTTGACGGCCAGTTGGTCGGCTGTTCGAGACAAATAGTGCAAGGATCCGATAGACACTGAATCTGTGAATTGTGTCAACACTTGTTCGGCTTGGAACTCCTCATCTACTTATTTTTTGTCGCCAGCGGATTTTTTGGATTAGGATTTTCGGATTTTCAGAGGCGACTATTTGCTATTTCTTTGTGACATTATTTATTTATGGAAATTATCCTGCACGGAGAATCACACTCATTTTAAGATTGAATCAGTCCTTGGGCTTCAGAAAGCTAGGTAGCTTGTGCTGTCATGTAACGCTTGATAGCATTTGTAGTAATGCATCACGTCACTATAGCACATTTGTGCAACGCGTGCTCAGTATACCTCAATGATTACGAATCTTGACCTCAAAAGTTAGACTCTGATGTGACTTAACCTAGTTTTGCTACGGTTTCCAACAGAAGCAACTTTGTGCGCCATCTGCATTTCGGAGCGACTTGGTTGCCACCAGTGTGCGACCCGAATTAAGGTTGGTAGACCAAATAGATAACTAGTCCTGTATACAATTTCACCAACAATTTCTGATAACGACGTGTTTATTCTAATTCCCTGACCCGCTTCTCGATACCGATCGTCAGGTGTCACATTGGTGTCCGAATCACCGAGAGCTAGTACTCAAAAGGAATGAGCGGTGACTGACACGAATCAGATGTGGACGTTCGTCGATTGTCATGGCCACTTTGACAACCAAATTTGCGTTCACACAGTTCTAGTCCACCAACGTATGCGTTAAAGATCGACTGTCTTAAGCTCGTTGCAATCCTGCGTGCTCAAGTGTTGCAATACCATGGTATTCTCAGCGATTAGGTGCTCTGGGGCGTTCTGTGTGGCAACAATCGGACTAGTTCCTTAAATCCATAAATAAGGACGAATAAGTCCCACTGTTTCTGGTACACGCTAGATGTACTAGCTGCTGTCAATGCTACCTCGTCGATAATGCAATGGCCATCTGCGTGCTCCACAACACTGATTTACTCGGATCGGAACTGGCGTATTGCTGTGAGTTTTTCCCATTTACTCACGTGCTCTGTGCATGTCTGTTGTTCGTCACTTCAACACCGACTGTCACGTAGGCGTGTTGTGCTTCCTGTTCTACCCCGCCGTCACGCCTTTGTGCACAGTATTTTTATCGGTAGTGTTATGCTTCCATGAATGGTTCAGAGAACATGCACTCGTCTTCTGTCCAGGTTATAGTTCCTCGATTTATTTCCGTTTCAGGTCAGCGAGCACACACGTGCACCAACTGTGGCAAATCCTTTACACGAGCAGATCATCTCCGGACGCATTTACGTTCAGTCCATCTGAGTGAGTGTGCACTTGGATGCGCAGTCTGATTTTGTACATCCTTATTCCTGTCATTCCCAGATATACATCCGACTTCGCATTGGAAGGCACACCACATTTTACAGGTTACTCTAGTTAATTTACACTCCATTTGGAACACCCAGGTTAATTGAGATGTTTCTCGTCCAAAATCCGATAAAGCCTTCGTAAGTTGTCTACTCCAGGGATCGGACCAAATTAGTCAAGTTACAGAGTTTTCGATTCGCAAGGTTTGCATGATAAACGTATAAGCAATGAAAAAGAAACAGTCAACTTAGAGAGATGGTCAGGATGTTGAGATGGTTAAATTTGGTAGTTTTACTGTACATCTAATAGGGATTCATCACGACTATACTCGAATCTCAAAGCACAGCATTCGCCGGTGATCGAAGGGATTCATCGTCCGTCTGGTGGTTCAAAGATCATCTGTTCGATTCTGCGCAGGTGTATGTGTGTGTGTGTTGTTAGCTAACCAGCGAACGGCATTTACCCCAGACTGATCTGTTACTTGCTGGCGTCGATAGCCCCAAATGAATTCCACTTCCGCGCGTAGATGATGCCAGAAGCAAAAATGGTTTGGCATAACACCAACATCCCTCATGCGCATGCCTCGAGGGGAACAGCCGGAGGAAATGAGAGATATAGAGATCATTTTGTTTGAATGGTGTATTTTGATCGAGCCCCATTAATCGTTTATAAACCTCCGAGCGTTATCGTACTAGTGTGAGCGACTCGTAATATTCATAGGCCGCACGCGATTGGTGGTAGTCGCTAGGCTTCCAGGCGAACTGCTGGCGTTCTTCTGGGCACCACATTTCGGGGTGACCACTTGCTCGCCCCTTTCACATGAAACTCACTACTTACCTACACTTCATTCGGACCCTTCATCTTTCGAACTTATTATTTAGGTTCCTCGGTGCATCGTTTCTGTTCTCATGAATTTGGCTGAGCAAACACGCTGTTGTTTTACTGTGATGGCTGGGCATATTATGAGTTAGCTGGCCTTTGTGTGCTTTTGACGAAACGACCGCAATCGATTTGCTGATGAAATACTCTTTACTTCTTTGATTGATTGCTCTCACTTTGAGCACTAGCTTCCAACCGATTTACCGATAATTAAAAACAGGTACTAGAGAGTAACACGAGGTCAAAATTTCTCGATGTTTCTGTTCCCCGACTGTACGACTGGTTTGTTTGTCTCCGGAACCGTGAGTCCCCATGAGTTTCTGGTTGGTGTTCGTCACACTTCTTACTCCAGTCTTGGACTTGTGGACCGCTAACTGACGACCGTAGGCGTTCGCCAGTTCCATAAACTCTGTTTCAACATGGAGCTGCCGGTGTTATCCGCTTCCGGCATTGAACTCCACTACGGGTTTAGTCCTGCTTTGATGCCGTTTGAGTTGGATGCATAACACGGCGCGTATGGGTCCATGACTGTCTAATGCTCGTCCGGTCAAAGGGTACCGCTAGGACCGCTTGGCATATCTGATAAGAATGCATCTCTGAGTTTTGGAGTCCCCGCCTTGTACTTGAATTTCAGCACAATCTCATTTGCGTCTTTGCTTTACTTTTGAGCAGACGTCTGTAGTCAATCGTATTACTTCTTCAAATTTTTCATTCACTGCAAGGTACTTCCCTGATTGTTCTGAGTAGATCAGATCAGTCTGAATCAAAACACAAAGTTCGCACTCCTGGTTAACTGCTTACAGCTTATAGCCTACGTACTTTGTATACCGACTGGCTTGTCATTGTAGCGACTATACGAAATCTAGACGAAGTAATTGCATGCGACGGGATAAGGGAACTGTAGACTCGTGAACCTAAACCCTACGCACGGTCAAGGCGGAGAAAATAAAACGTGAATTCCTGTTACTGTGATCCTTTAATTCAAACTAAAAACAGTCATAGATAATGGGCAAGCGCAGCAACCGGAAGACATGCGGCGGTGTGGGGAAACGGCACAATGTAGCTATTCCCTAATCGGCTGTCTGTCAAGATCGAAGTGTCTGACCTTGGAAGATCAACGATTTGCCAGTAATGCCAAATGAAAACGTACAGTGTTTCATAAGTGTTTGAAACAAACTTATATGCATTTCTGTAAGGATATAAATAAAGAATTTGGGAATAGGGATACCATGTCCCCAAAAAAGTAATCCAGTATTACTGAATAATCACCTTGACTGTCTTCTATCCTCTTCAATGGCTTCTACAGTTTCGTCATTTTTTTCCTCTTATGCTTCCCAAAAGCAGAGTTGTCTGAGGCCCCTTTGCAGCATAACTTAGTTTTATCCTCACCAACGCTTGTCGAGCCAGTTGGTCTTTGACTTGCATGGTTTCTTTTACTACTGCATAAATCACAGACTGGAACTACATCACCCTGCTTAAGCTCTATAACTTTGGTTAACCACTTCTGCCTCTGCTGTACTTTCGCTGAGTATACTCTGACCCCATCTACGCCATAACATATTGGCAGATGTTTTCCCTGTCTCTTCTACTCACTAAGTCGATCGTTTGGTTTTCGCCAGTTCTCTCGGCGTTATGGTGTCTTGGGATCAGGTGCGTCAGGTACCCCTACTAGTGGTATGTCATTCACTGTCCTTTCCACTTCAGCGAGTGTCGTCATAAGCACTTGTTCTGTCACGATCTCGACCTTACGAATGCTACGCAACGATTCGCGTGTCGAGCGAATCATTTGTTCCCAAAGACCTCCGTCAGTCGCACCACCACGATGGCTATCACAAGGCGGGTTAAAGTTCCAATTAATCTCTCGTGACAGCACTGACTTTGTTATCCACTCCTGGTCCATTATCACTGTACCCGACAGTCGACCAGCCATATCTTACCAAAAGCTCGAAAACGCATGCAGTATGAGTCGTATCCATGGAATGAAAAACCTGTAGGTGCACCGCTCCTGTAGTCAAGCTGCTCATCCGTGTCTCTTCTCATGCCCACGGCCGCGTCGTACCATTAAAGGTCCAAAGTAATCAATCCCAACGATACTAAATCCTGGTCGGACGGTCAGACACTGATCTACTATAACCGAGGCTATCAGCTGACTCAATTGCTTTGCATCGTTTATACGGCATATGGCACAGTTGAAGAGCACATGTCGCACAGCGGGACCCATTATCTCCCATTATCCAATAACATCACCGAAGATGGCACAGTGTATGCTGAACCCCGGATTGTCCATTGGTTTAGTGATAATGAAGTATAAGAAGCCGAGTAACAAAGTATCGATCAGGAAATAAAATCGTGTGCCTCGCTTCGTACGGCATCGGGAGTTAATTTAGCCTTCCGCCCACTCAGATTCAACCTTTCCTCGTAAAAGTTATCAGTCGTCTCAGTTTGCCCGATTTCAGCTTCAACTTTCGTTCTACCATCTTGGGGCTGTCGTGTGAACGGAGACCCATCCCTTTTGCGAAGGCTTTCTTTCTTACCAGTCGCAAAACCCGAAGCTTAGCTTGGTGAATTTCAGCGCTCTCTGTCTCACCCAATTGGCATGGCGGAGCGCTCTTCAGAAACTTCGCTACGAAATAACACTTAGCAGACAGTTGGATAACGAGCCATTTACGCAGCGACGTCCAAGTAGGGCAACCTTTGCATTTACTCACTCGGTGTTCTTCCATTTCGGTAAAGGAGACATGGCTAGTATCAGACCGCAACCACTCTGACGCCAGTTTACGGAAGTTCTCCGGAGGCCTGAGGTACGGGTATTCAGACTGAACGAGAAATTGCAGACGATGCAACCAAGTGTTTACTTCTTTCTCTGTTGACATAACAACTCCACGTAAAGCTATATCAGTCGGCTTTTGCTTCGAGTTTAGATAACGCCACTGATTCGGATGAGAATACTGTTATATTATAGTAACTCGGTTAGGAACGTAAATCGGAAAGCACGCGTTAACACTACAAAGCAGCTTGAAACTTGTCACTGAATATATATATAATATATATATATATATATAATTTTGTGACCATTATCTTTCCTTCTCTAGCTTACCTCGAGACCGTGCGCTTTGTTGAACGTGTCGTCAATCTTTTTCCGACGATGATACGAGACACTTTTTGAAGGCTAACACTTACCTGACCACTGTCCGTTGGGTGTTGCTACGGCCAATCCTCATCCGTCGCTACCGACCCCCAAATCTTCCTAAGCTAACCAACCTCATTGGTTGCTGATTTAAGACTATAGACAATCACTGGGCTACACGACGGCTCAACCATTTTAAATGATAATTACGACAGAGAGCCTTGTTCTGACAATTCGGTTGGCTCCCGTCACCGAATGCCCCTGGGGTATGGTTAGTTAAGGACTATTTTATAGGTTGAACTGATCAGTGGATCACCAGTCCCAATCACCCAAATGAATCTGGTTTTCATTTGTTATGCTTAACTGATTTGTCTCCATTGATTCACTACACTTGTCGGCGATCTCTGGCCGACGTCTACTCTCTGGAACTCTCATGTTTCTGAGTACTTCGTAATAAAAACAACTAGAGTTTGAGAGACATTCACGTGCTACTGAAGAAAACGTTTTGCATTAGTCCGTTAATTTTCACGGCCTTAACATATCCATGAGGCATACTCCCGTATACTGAGACGATTGTAACAGTTCAATCATGCGCACAATGTAATTGAGGATGATTTGGCTACCATATGGCAATTGAACTTTTCCATCGTTAATGGATGCTCCATCACGACCCATACTGTCACTATCTTGGTACTGGAAATCCTGAGCAGTGCTCGCAATAACCTCCACGCGTTGTTTCTTTCCAAGGAACTCATCAAGATAATTTAACAGGGTATGGATACTTTGGATAGCTGTTGAAATCAGCGCATCCACTGCTATGGTCTCTGGACGTCGCAACTTCTCCCAAGCGTTCCTTCCGGATTACATCCATAGGGTGCAGTGTGCGAAATTCAGCTGTTCTTCTGTCACACTGCTGATACCCCTGATCGAACTTCGACTAGACTACGCATTTACCTCGTCAAACCATATTACCGTCACTGATACTTGTAGTGTTCAGCGATCCTCGACGCAGAAGTGACGATTGAGAACTCGTTACTCATCAACAGTTACTCTTTGTAGAAGCGCGTTGATGCAAGGGTATTTATTACAGCAGCACTTCAACGAGTGATATTTCTTGGATGTGAGTCAACTAACTAGCTTTTTAGTTTTGTGTCTGAAACCATAAGGGTCATCTGTTCAAATCTGCGTTGCTACAGGCAACCTCAAAGTGTCCCATAGTTTATATAATGTTATTCATAACATCATTTTGTTTTCCGTTCCAGAGCTAAGAGATCACATATGCAAATACTGTGGCAAAGCTTTTTCCTCAAGAAGCAACCTTTGTATCCACACAAAAGCCATTCACCTGAGTGAGTGCGACATTGAGTATTCTGTTAGATTTTACTCTTTTTTGGTAACCCTTGGATCCTTTGCATATATGAATCGAATGTTGTTTTTTAATAAAAGCTTTATTCTTGCTCGGTGTTGATTCCATTAGTTGCGATAAGGAGTACTGGGGTTCAGTCGCACACGTCAGTAGTGGATGGTCAGCCTAAACTCGCCACCACAAACCAGTGAGGGCGGAAGGTCAGTTGATTGGACGATGGCCGTGATGAGCTTTAGCTTTCTGCCATACAGTTGGCCATATCGCTGTTCAAGATGGGATTGCGAATCGTATCGCAATAACAAGGGACCGGTTATTAAACGGCCTTTAGCGATACCGAGCTTCTCATGGTTGCGCTTTCCTTACTGGCATCAGTCGTCTAGCTGTCGAAGCAGTCAGCTGTTGGTTACGTAATGTGCATAGCTTTGGACCACCAGCCCGGCGACGTAACCCAATCTTTGTATCCTGTTTTGAGTATGTTTATTCTTCATTAACGCAGTAAGAAGACATAAGTTGCGATATGTTAACATTTCGATTGCTGTCGTCAGTCGCTACGCAATACAGGCAGAAAAACACGCAATAAATGGTGTTCTGAATACTGTATTATAGAGCAAGTAGAAATGCATTCTGTACAACTCTTTCGAAATATGGTGAAAAACGTTATAAAAGTTGTCAACCGTGAATAGCATTGTCGTTCTCTTGTTATATTTAAAATATTCGGCTTACGATATTTCAGGATTCACAAATGTGATCTGTCATCGTAAGTGTGCAGTCGTTCTCTGAATCGAATAGTGACAAAATACAAATCTAACAACGTTTTGAACTGTTGCACAGATGTTGCCTCAATCACATGTTCAGGCAAACTGTTCCAAATGTTTACCACTCTCCGTTCGAAGCACAGTGAGTGGGGAACACATTTCACATCCGGCACGACAAGTTTGTATCTGTGTCCGCGTGTGCTGCATGGCCCTCGTAAGTGCAGCATTGGCCTTAGCATTGGGAAGTCACCGAGATGTCGAATACGGTAGGTCATAATGAGGTCGACTCGCATCCGATGGTACGACAAGGTGTAGAGTCCTAGTTTCTCGCACCGGTCTTCATACCCAAAGCCACGTAAACTCGGGATCAGCCTGGTAGCAACGTGTTGGACCCGTTCGATCTTTTGTGCCTCGCCTCGGGTAATCGGAAAGTAGGCGGGCGAACCGTACTCTAGCATTGGTCTAATGACAGAAGAGAACAGGCGAGTGGCAACCTCTTCAGACCATGTGCCGAAGCTACGTTTGAGCGCCCAAAGCATGTGCAGTCCTTTACGATATAGCCTGTTCGTGTTGTCCACGGACTTCAAATCGTAGCGTGAGAGTACACCTAGGTCCTTCACGGTGGGTGTGGCATGTAGCGTTTGGCCGTCAAGGGTGTAGGTTCGGCCGCCAGAATGCTTCCCCAGGCTCATAAATACAGACTTGGCTGGGTTGACCGGGAGAAGAACTTCTGCAGACCATGTGGATAGGCGGTTGAGGTCTTGCTGAAGTAGGCCACAGTCATCGGGAGTGTCGATTTCTCTCCAAATCTTCATGTCGTCCGCAAACAAGGCACACGGCGACCGGAGAAGCTGCGGTAGATCGTTGATGTGGATCAGGAACAGAGTGGGCCCCAGCACAGTGCCTTGAGGCACGCCACTTGTAGAGGGGTACCAGTCAGTTAGATGGTTGTCGACCTGTACCCTCCACTTTCGTCCAACAAGAAAGTCGCTGATCCACCGGTGCAGTGAGCCACCGACACCACACATTCTGAGTTTGTGAAGGAGAACCTCATGACTGACCTTGTCGAACGCTTTACTGAAATCGATGAATATCACGTCGACGGACTTCCCCTTGTTTATTGCCTTCAACCACTCATGCCTCGTCACAAGCAGGTTCGTAATGCATGAGCGACCTTGCATAAAACCGTGCTGTGCGGGCGTCAGGACCTCGTTTGACTGTAGCAACTGCAGCAATCTCTTCTTCAGGATTTTCTCAGCAACCTTTGTCAAAATAGGTGTCAGACAAATTGGCCTGTAATTGTCTACTTTGCTAGGGTCGCCGCCTTTCGGAATAGGCTTCACCACCGAACATTTCCAGTCAACCGGCAACGAACCTTCGGACAGCGACCTGTTGAAAAGGTCAGTCACGACAGGAGTGAGGATGGTTGAAAGTGACTTGAGAACCAGTGGGTGAAGCCCATCAGGTCCGGCAGGTTTGGTGCCGTCAAGGTTGGCGAGTAGTTGAGCTACCTCTTCAACGCCGCATTGCAGACTATGGAGTTCGGTAAAAGCGGTACACGTCGAACTCGGAACAGACACCTGGTTATTCGTAAATACAGAAGCGAAGTGCGCCGCCAACGTGGACGCACGCTCAGTGCTGGAGGTTAGGGGCTGTCCATCCGTGCCATCCAGCACTGGCACATCACCTGCCGGTTTCAGGCGTCGCTTCACGTATGCAAAGATTCTCTTTGTGGCGGTCTTCGTGGCTAATGCGAGCTGCACTTCAAAGTGTCAGCGTTTATTCTTTTTCGCACTGTTGCAGAGGTTCCGCTGACGTTTATACCCTTCGTAATCATTGGCAGAGCCAGAGAGAAGGAATTTGTCCCACAGTCTGCGCCGCCTCCGAGCCAGGTTTCCATACTCCTTGTCAAACCAATGAGGCTTAATAGGTCCAACCTTTCGACATTTCAATGGCACAAATTGGGAACACAATGATGTAATCTCTCATTTATAAATATCCAACAGTCTTCCACAGATACAGCTTGTGACAGAGACCAATCCAGTTGGCTCGCGGCTCGAGCTAGACCATCGAAGTCCGTTTTCCAGTAGTTGGGAGCTGGTTGCAGCGGATGTGAATACGGCAAAGATAATTCCATATCAGCTATCAGTACTGAGTGGTCGCTTCTAGCGAGGGGCTCCAGGATCCTAACGTCACGCACTCGTTGTTCGTAGCTCGTTAACATCAGGTCGAGACAGGACGAGGTTGAACGTGTTGATATGCGTGTTGTCTGGCATATGTGTTGCGATGCACCAGTTTCAAGTACCAAATCCACGAACTTTGCTTCAACCTCACTATGTCCAGGCATCAAATGCACATCAGGCCATCGTATTCGAGGACAGTTAAAATCGCCCATAAGTAGAAAGTGTGGACGACTCATGTGGGTCCCAAGAATGGGCAGCCAATCCAAACAACGACTCAGGGGACTGCGATAAACTGCGCCCACAAGCAGTTCTCCGCGCCTGAGGCGGATGGAGCACCACAGTAGCTCACACAGACCATCGTCACTTCGGTAGGTGCTCACAAGTCTCCCACGCAGGGAAGATTGGATGTAAAGTAAGACACCACCGTGGGTATTCTTTAGTCTATCGCATCGGAAACACGAGTAACCGTTGAGTTCAAGTTCTTGGGTGTATAACTCTACATGCAGCCATGTCTCTGCGAGTCCCACTAGGTCTGGCCGCTCAGACGCAACGAAATAACAAAGTTCATCGCGCTTATTCATAATACTGCAAACGTTTGTGAAGGCTACTAGCAGGCCGCAGCAGGAGCCACCGGGCGTGCTTGAAGTGTGAGCAGCCTGTTTATCCTGATTCGCGGATGGTTGGAAACCACCTGAAAATTTACGATACGAAGATTTGTTGTGCGTCTTTTCAGCTCAGTAATGGCAAACTTGAGCAGCTCCCTGTCTACTGGGTCCAGGTCGGGACGAACATGGATCTTCAAACCTTTCAGCCTACTTAGGCGAGACATGATCAGTCTTGGACTGGCTTCGTCCACAAAAGTGATTCTCATAGGCTGATTTTGTTGATCACCTTGCTTTCCAAGACGGATAATTTGCCTCACTTTTACAGAGTCCTCACCAGCGTCGAGGAGTCTATCAATTAGACCCTGTAAAATCTCGACATCGTGTTCGTAGCGCACTTGGGGTGATGGATCACTGGACTCCGGTGCGTGAAAGATCACG
The DNA here is from genome assembly GCA_944474145.2 of Dicrocoelium dendriticum. NCBI lineage: Eukaryota > Metazoa > Platyhelminthes > Trematoda > Plagiorchiida > Dicrocoeliidae > Dicrocoelium > Dicrocoelium dendriticum. The sequence goes on from OX104069.1 coordinate 31,457,443, forward strand.
AGATTATAACGCCTCTGGTCGGACGAGGTTGGCCTTGCAGGGCGGAGTATACTACCAGCCTCAAGTGGTTTGGCTAACTGTTGACTTACAGAACGTAAAAGCCCAACTTTCCTTCGTAATTTCGTCCTCTGTTCTTTCCACTGGTCTTCAACATTCAGACTTGCACCTGCTGGGACATCAGTGTCCGTTGGACACAACAAAGGTAAACAGTTTAGATCAGGTGCAGCTGGGCTTCTCACAACGGTTGGACTTCGTGTCGGTGAGTTTGCACTGGTAGAGGAGGACGACTGAGCCCACGAGATTATAACACACTTAGTAACATAGATAACCAGATAAAATTGATGGGAATGACGTAATCAGGTCCAAGACAATCTAATGGATTGCCTCAGTTGTTTCTGAGCACAGAGCACGGGACACTTCAACCTTATCAGTAGTGCCTCGCCAATTGCCAACAACGTCGGGTTCCTGTTGCGCAATAGCACCTTGAATGAATCAATTGTTTATGTTTATTCTACCCTTAGTTATAAGCTTTTTCACACCTTTACGATTTTATGTACTTTGTATAGCAAATGAAATGGACGCGATCTTTTTTGTGGCTGGATGTCCTGTTTTCCCGTTTTTCCCATATATATATATATATATATATATATATATATATATATATATATATATATATATATATATATATATATATATAGACTGTAGAGGTCCGCCTCTCAATTTAGTCTGACCTTTACCCCTTCCAAATGTAAGGTCTTATTACAAGACTGGCCAAGTGCATGTCCTCTCACTCTTTCGCGGCATCCGCTGGAAGTGGTCGACAATTTCATTTTTCTTGGGAGTTTTCTTAGTATTGGCGGTTTGACAGATGAGATGTCTTTTTGTGTCTCCAAGGCTAGAGTCCCTTTCGCTAACTTTCATCCCCCGTGGTTTAGTCGTGAACTCAGCTCCGCTCTCAAGACACGAGTCTGCAATGCTAAGGTACAAGCGATTCTGCTGAACGGCTGTGAGATTTGGCCCTTTCGCAAAAGCGATGTTTAACGGCTATCTGTCTTCGATCACTGCTGCCTGCGAAGCATTGTTTGTGTTCGATAGCATCAGCACATCAATACTGAGGAGTTCCCTCGGCTAGTCTTCAGATCTAACGAGCTCTGCCGACCGATTGATAGCTACGGCCGTTGGCCGAGTGGTCTGCACGTTTGGTTTGCAACCATAAGGTCACCGGTTCGAATCCGCGTAGGGGTTGGCGTCCTCGCGGTATACTCAACCCGCGCGCGACTGGTGGTGGTCGCGCGGCAGCGAAGCGCCGTAACGGCGTACAGCTGACACATTATTTATTTATTTATTACGGCCTAGGTAACCGGGAAGTATCTCGCTTACTGGCGAACCATGGACTTACAACTACAACCATTCGCACGCTCTCTTGCTGCTACAATGCCATTCACTCATGCTACTATGCCAACTTCGCAAGCACACCCTACCACTTTACCTACCCTTTTTTGTACCATTCACACCCATTTTTATCTGATTCCTCCACGGCGATCAACCTCACCTCCCCCTATGAACCTGTTCTCTTGGCATCTGCCATTTCAAACACATAGTGCTCAACAGTGAGCTGCCAGCCTCGAAGTCTCCCATCTTCGCTCCTGCAACCCGGAACGCAGTTCGATCTTGCAGCCTTTAGCGTACGCACATTACTGCATATCGGTCACCAAGCTAGATTTGCACGCACACTAATGATCCTCGGAATTGATTTCTGCTGCCTGAGTGGGACGCGACTCGAGGACTGCAACTCGGTCTACCAGCTGGCGTCACCGCTCCACCCACGCACCCACTTCCATCTCCTCCTCTCTGGTGACGCCGAGTCTGCCGCATCTGGTCAAGCTAGTGTTGGAATCGCCCTCAGTGCTAGAGCCGAGTCTGCTCTGATTGATTGGATTCCGATCAATAGTCGCCTTTGTGCGATTAGACTCCATGGGGGGAATCGGTCATTGTTCCGATTCACAAGAAAGCCTCTCGCTACGATTGCTGTAACTAGCGCAGAATCTTGTTACTCTCCGTCGCATCCAAAATCTTCGTGTCGATCCTACTTCGCAGGTTTTCAACGACTAGGGGTGAGTTCTCCCGAGAAGAATAAGCCGGATTTCGTCCAGGCCGTGGCTACGTCGACCAAATCTTCGCGCTCCGCCAACTTCACATCCACTGGCGGCCAACAATCGTGGTGTTTTTGGACATCAGAGCGGCATTTGATTCACTAGATAGATCTGCGTTGTGGAACTGTCTACTAAGGAAAGGTGTACGCGACAAGCTTGTAACCATTTTGAAGGATCTCTGTTGTCATACGTCGGGCAAAGTCATAGTAACGATACCAAGTGTTGATGCGCATCTGGTGTCCTAACTAATTAAGGTAATTTCGTGAGGATATTTGTGGCCAGTTTATGCACGCATATCACAACAAGCACGAGAGATGGGCGTAATGATCGTTGGAGCATTCTTTGTAACAGGACACATCGTTCATTCCTCATTGGTTGAGAACTGTTTGACTTGCATTTTCTTATTTTCATCATGGCTGTTGGTGATTGCGAAGTGTCAGTGAAAGCTGACTCCGGACCCTCAACTGGAACTCTGACGATACGCTCACGCTGGCGGCCAAATATCACTCACTGTGAATGATGCCCGCACGATTCATCAATGCGACTCGGTGTGCCCTTTCTCCTTGTGACGGACTTCATCGCTGATTTCACATTAGGCCTGTCAGATAAGCATGCAGCAGTTATCTAGATGTGGGATTCCAAGGCGTCTTTGTTCGATTTGAAACGAGCATGGTGATTTAATGCGCATAGAAAATGGGAGACAGATTAACGGAAACACTAGAGATTCAAAGTGACGTTAGACAGTTTTTGATTAATCAGGCGGAATAGTCAACTTTGGGAGTTAGGGACAACGTCTGCTTACCAGCTATCTTAATGTGCCACTAACTTCTGATGAGGTTTGAGGGTCATTACTGAAGCAATCATTTTGTGAATGGATTGCGACGCACCATCTCGGTGGCTAAAGAGGTAAAGGTTTTGGTTAACATTCTAATGGTCCCGAGTTTCATACTTGCTATCTCTGCTTTACACGATCAAATAAATTCGAAACCTTCGTATTGCGCAATGTTTTCGACCAAGTAACACCCCTAATATCCATCTGTTGATGAGGCTGTTATCGATGGCAGTATCTCCGAGACCGGTGCGCGTTTGCTGGGTCATTGTTTTCCCCGTTTCGTTGACTGACGCAACTGTGGCTAGTGCCAACTACTATGCTGCTTGCATCGGTTAATGTTTCGCTTCCAGCTTCACCATAACATGACCATTCGCAAAAGCCTGATGTGGACTCGAACAATGCCGCGGTTGCGAGGCTGGTGTACTACCATCTGAGCCCACGGTAGGTGGAAATATTTGCGTCTAGTCGGTTTCTGAATGGGGTTGCAATAAGCGCATGGTGATGCTGAATGTCAGGGAACGTTCATCCGAGCTAATTTTGGGTAGCTAGGTCTTTAATATAATAGTAATAATAGTAATTAGTCATAATTATTAATATTAATAGTAATGTGATGATCTATAATACATATACAGCTAGGTCTTTACAAATGTTGGGTTCTGTCGCGATGATGCTGAAGAGGACAAGGCGAATTCCAAGCGATACGTTGTGATGAATACATAAGATGACGACAAATACACAACTGTTCAGCTGGTGATGAAAACGCGCTTTTGCTTAGTATGTCGAAGGTAGTTGGAGGCTATGAGGAGCGGATTTGCTCGGGTTACCCATTCGAAATAAAAGGCTGGGTCCGAGCGGCGAACATATTGGTCAGTCGGACATGAGACGAACAGACTGCAATTGATTGTACCAAGTATAATCGTCCGGTTGCATTGTTGCGTTGGTTCTATGAATGGTGGCGTGCTTCCAGTGAATCGTTTTACACACTCTGCTCTTCGCGTTACATGGTTGAACCACAATATTGGGCATCTCCTCATACGTACCATATGGATACAGTCGCTATTGCTAGTGGGCACTTCGCACTCATTTTCTTTTTAAGGAATCCTCGTGCATTATTAGCCGTTGTTTTACTCAGTTTTTATTAGGTCACGACTTAGATGCACCCATTCTAACCCATCCTTCGTTATTCCTTGTCATTTTCTCTGTGTGGTTCGTCTTTAACTAATTCGTTTCGGTTTCCTTCTCCACATTAACGACCCCATACTTGTGAGCATTGTTGTTACTCGTTTGCTGAGATGCGCGATTTGCGACGACACCTCATGTCTGTCCATTCGAGTGAGTGTTCGATCATTGGTGATAGTGAAGCTTGATTTGTATAGCTTGTGCCATTTTTGGTGACATGGCTTGGCTTCGACGGAAGCAGCCCTGCTAACAGTAATAGCTCGGGATCCATTCAAGTACGGTGGTATTGTAATCGTCAACCAACGTTTTGATATGAAAGAATTGTGCTAGTATGCTTAGTTGATTCAGTAGCAGTCACGATTTTTGGGAAAGGCGCTGACTTTTTTTGCTCCAATCACCGATGGGTCAGTCAGTTGACTTCCAGTCTACCTAACATTCTATCAGACTGCAGTTGGGAACAGGTTGAGTTCCTTCCCTACCGAGGGTGCGTGAATCAGATCTCCTCACTCAATCATCTCCTGTGGCACTGACATATTTACCAGAGGCGCACATTCGTCACCTTCCTAGACATAAGTACTGCATTTGATTTGCTTGGTTTGTTTGATCTGTGTCACTGTTCGATGAAGTAAGGGACCCCAGAGAAGTAGTATATTGCCATTATCCGTGGCTTATCATGTTCCCAAGTTTAAGTTCTGACGTGTGTTCTAGCGGTCTTCATCCAGGTGGCAATATGAAGTAGTACAGTAATGTCGCACCAGCTATTTCCTTGGTGGTTTTCTTGGCAAGAGCTGTTCTAGCACTCTAAGCAAAGTATGATAAAGTAAAGCAAGAGTAGGATAGTAAGTAAAGAAAAAGTGGAGCTGGTTTTTCACCCACCATTTCGCATAAACCATAGTAGGCTTTAGAGCCATCTTAAAGATTAATAACGAACGGGCGGCCGAGATAAGACGAAGTGGTGGTCAAAATTTGCTGGTTGTCCTGCCAGCCAGTGTGACCAAGGGCATCTCCGTCGCTGGTTAACTTCCGTGCCAGTGAAATGGAATCTGGAAGTGCGAATGTTTACTAGCAAAAGCCTTTGAAGAAGGGGATCTGGTTTTCATGATGCCTGTCCACTAGTGTTGCCAATAGTAATGGGCATATGTATAACAGATAAACTAAGTATATGCGACCAAGAAAGGATGACTGTTGAGCAAAGTATCTACTTCTTAGGCCCATAGCGTTTAAAGTGGTCTCTTTTGCGACAATATGGAAGATTATATATATGGTTGGCGGCATCCGGTTTCGGATTTGCCTGTCACTGTGGTCAGCCACATGACGCCTGCGCCTACAGAGGGACCATGGGTGGCTTGCGCTGCACCACCCACAGCTCCAACCACACACCCCATATCCAGTGTAAACCCAAAGGAATAAGACCGGGAGACATGTGGATGGGAGCCACGTTTCATCGACGGAGCCGGCCCACACTCCTTCACAGGCAAACACGCTGTATTTGGGGAATCAATCGCACACAAGTCGGTGGTTGGACCGTAGTCCGCTCCACACTGAGTGCATGGAACCACCCTTCGAGCTTCGCACGACCACAAGGACCGTGCACCCCGTCCCCTGCAGTGACGACCAACTGTCTCCTAGAGACAGTATGGACGAGGTAGTGGGTAATAGACAGGTAGGCACCTTGTCAACATGCATATCAAGCGCAGCCACTCCGGGGATGTCAAACAACAACCAATCACTTGCGAGAAAGATAAGTGAGAAAATAAATCGAGTAATGCATAAGATAACGGTGACTTAAATCTCAAATTAACGAGCATATGAAATAAGTTGTTTACCAACGAATACGGGGTGAGTTCACGAGGTCAGGAAGTTTATTTTAGGGAAATGCTACAAACACGAAAATGTTATCGAAATAACTACAAGTGGCTTAAGCGACGTGTGCAAGTGTATAGAAGGGAGTATAATTAGGCATTTATATGTGAAAGAAAAGCATGAGGACAAAATTGAATACCCACCACCTGAAACAAAGAGACTTCGCATGCAAACACGCTGTTAGTAAATCGAATGCAGCGTACCTACAAACGCTGCGCCGGTTCTGCCTACGTTCTCTGCAAGACCCGTCGTCGCTTCGGTAGTGGTCCCGAGTGACCTCGCTCATGGCTCACTAGGCCTGCCTGACTAAGGCACTCGCGACCGCATGTTCTACAGCACCATGCGCTCGATGTCGATGGAGTACAACCCATCGGTGTTTTTCGCTTTCGCACTTGCCGCTTCTTCTTTGCATGCATGAGGTCTTTCTCCCGCACTTCAGAAACTGCCTTCGTGATTAGATCGCGCCATGCGCGCCGATCAACCGACTTCGATTCCCATGATCTGCAATCAAAATTAGAACGTGAGAGGCTCACTTTGATCATGTCCTGGTAACGTGACTTTGGTTTCCCCACATGTCGCTTCCCAATGCTCAGCTGACCGTATAAGAGTTGTTTCGGTATCCGCGTTTAATCCATACGCCACACATGACCGAGCCACCTCAGGTGTCTCAGTAAAACTACGCAGTCCATTGCATACATCTCACTTTGTCGCAACACTTCCGTGTCAGCAACTCTGTCGCCCCAAGTGATGCGCAAAATTTGTCGCAAACACTGCTGATGGAACCGCTCAAGATATCGCACATCCCGCCGGTACATCGTCCACGTTTCACTGCCGTATAGAAGAACGGACAGCACCATGGATTTGTACACATC
>OX104069.1:31464837-31513018 GCA_944474145.2 Dicrocoelium dendriticum
AATGCTATCCGTTTATACCCACGGACAGTTTCTGTATCAATAAATGCAACATTTCTAAGCATTTCCCACTCAAAAATAACGCTACGTTTGTTGAAAGCATGTTCAGCGCATTCGCAGCTGTTGATTTTCCGTCACATTACGACCCACCTTATTTTAACAACTGACCTCAGTAATATGTTTACACGTCACATCACAAGTAACGCTAGTAAACCGCTTATAATAATTTATGCTAGCCATCCATAGTACTCAGAGTCCACTTTCTTAAGCCGTAAAACGGATGTAATAGTTGGCACCACAGAAATTCAAATTTAACCGCGTTAGTGCAATCATACGTTCCCCTAACTAGATGAACTATAAGCAAAGAAAATGGACGAACCGCCATCGCGTGATAGGCGAGTAGCTTGAGGACTAGTTGTCGATACATGTTGAAAGTAGGTTTATCCAAGAATATAGGCCTATTTGACGTAGTCTGAATCAGTACGATAAGTGTAGGTGGCAAGAAGAAGGTAGCGTTATAGGGAAGTATACCAACTTGATCATGTAAGCGGTCAAAAAAATAAAATAATAAATGCTGAGGAAGTGCTCGTAAATAAAAAAGCATTTTCTCCGGAGGTAAAATACGCGAATGGAGTGCGGAATAGCAACCCTGAGGAAAACAACCTTGTGCTGCTAATTGGCCAACATTTGAGGCCTTAGAAAATTGCCAGGGGCATGTGCAGAATAAGATAAACTACTAGCAGGTATATCGATGGAAACGTGTTAGTGAACAAAGGTTGTTATTTGCATACGTACCGCGTGCGAAACGTCATTATACACTTAAGGCAGCTATCGGACCACCGTGGACGCTACTGGGAGTTAATGAGTTTGCTCCGAGGAATAACCGGTATGGAAACGTGCATTGCGTACCTGGGCAATAATCCCGGCGGAATGAACGTCGGGCATTACTTCTTGGAGTACCGCAAGGTGCGTTTGCTGATAACGGCTGATTTGCGCGAGAATTTCATGCATTACGGCATGCAGCGGAAATCGGTAGTGGTCATGTAGGGATGTTTAAATAAAATTTGCGTAGACTAGAAGGCATTCAATGCCCGTATAACTAGGATAATGAAACTGACACCAAACTACAACTTAGGCGCAACCTTAGGAGCCACATCCTGCACGCAAGTATGAGGTAGTAAGTTGGTAATACCAACACCAACATTTGGATGGTACCGTGCTAACTGGAGGGCTGGTGCAGGTAGCGGCATGCGCATTGACACTGCATGAAAGCTATGCGAGCCTGGATAAATTATTGAATAGCCCATTGATTTATTCCTTTATCTATTTAGCATATCCAACCTTCTATATCTATCGTTGCCTAAGCCTAATCAACGTTCTCACGCATATGCGGCGGACGAAGGTATTGCTTCACGTCAACACCGCGAAGCACTGAGCTATGAGGTATATTTACAGTTTTAAGCTGTTTAGGTGTTCTTAAAACATCTGCGTCCAGCACGTGCCTGCTTACCTGCATATTGGACTAGGGATGACAATTTTGCGATACCAGGTTAAGCGTGAGACGTATTGAATGCCCCACCCTGCACTGGCAACTGGCGTGCGGAAGGCGGCCCAATGATGAATGCACATTCCGAATTGGTTATTCAAATCATGGAATGACTAAATAGGGATGTCCTTTGACAACAGATGAATTAATGATAGATGCCCACCAATTATAATGTTTGCGTTATCGTTGGGAGCTTAAATACATACGCACGCTACCCTCAACACATAAATGCTAAAATGCGATTAGCCCTTGAAAGGGCCGTTTTACTTTCTTATGTAGTAAGCTTTGATAAGGGCTGGCTTTGATTTCAATACTATAAATTATGCTGTCAGTTTTGGCGACGAAAGTACGGTGCAACTAGACCGCTTAAGTAAATGTTACAAAACGGCGATGTCTCTATAATCGAGGCAAATGGCAGCTGCACCCACGATCGCGTAGCAGGAAAGACGGATGTGGACCACGTGCAATTAGTTCACATGATGATGTGGCGGACTATATATACACGCGTCAGGCGGTGCAGAAAAGGGTTAAACAACGGGATGCTATGTTGCTTCAAATAAGTGGCCGGATAACTGAAGGTGAGATCTCAGCCTGGGCGTACGGTGCTCACACGCTTGTTTGAGACAGTAATGCGAAGCAGACAGCCGACAAATTCGACAAACAGGCGGCCGCCGCGTGCAGGCTGCGTAAGGAAAGGCTTGGTAACAGAATGGCGTTTTGATCTCAAATAACTGGTAGTTTAACATCAGCCTCGCTGTCCTGCTCGGCTGACGGTGTGCACCTCAGGTTCGATATTACCAAGAGGCAAAGAAGTGGTCGTTGCATCATAGAAGCGGACTGTTTGGACTAGTAAAGTTTATACCACATCGATGAATGGATGTCTTAAGTAACTGGCTGCATAACCCGCGGCGAGGTATCAGGGCGTCTGCAATGACTTCATGCTACCTAGGTAGGCCATAGGAAGCATAATGGGGAGGTAGCTATAGGTGAATAGAACCTAAACAGCCAAAGAGGCTTCCACCGCAGCTGAAAATATCAAGGTAAATCATGCGGCACTCATCCTGAGGCGCAACGCTAAGAGCCAAAGCAGGCATTTAAGTATTAGCTATGAAGTTGATACTATTCATCGCTTTAGGTACCACCACTGTGAAGGTAACATGACATGGTAAGGATACAAAACTAGCGATGCGCGCTAGCGCAGCGAATAAATGAATGCAGCAAATTTTACCGGACCATAAAAACACGCATAATAAACTTTCATGGCAATCGTCGTTCAAGCCGATTCAATGCTCTCGCGCGTGTGGCGAAGGAGTAAAGTGCGCCACGTCAACACAGCGGATCACCGAGTTAAGTGGTATAGCTGCAGCTTCCAATTTAAAGTAGACGTGAACAACGAAATCTACGTGAGGTAACAGTGTTCCTTCAAATAGAAAGTTTGAGCACCATCTAACGATACGGGGTTACTTCGGATATGCAATCAGCGTTCGACAGTTAAGTGGCTAATGACATCGGGGAATTCGGTGGTAGCACTTCAAGGCTGTGCACGTAGGTGTGTACAGCCGTGAACAGTAAGAAAAAAGTAAAAGGTTTATTTATGGCCGGTAGCATGTTTTCATTACGTATTGCGACATATATGCAGACAACAGTGCATGCGCCGGCTTGCGGAACATAAGCAGTGCGGATGTCGCTATCGCATCTTCGCATGGTCACTGAAAGCTAAGTAAGGAGGAAGTGTTTGACACATCATCAGCCACAGCAGTTCATCAGCCACTTTAACGGGTGTTTCACTGAACATAACCATGTTGACCTATTGAACAAAGAATAATAATATAGGGAAAGAAGAGGAAGTACACCCACCGCGTACATAAAACCCACGCCTCTAGGGCCGCCGTGCAGCCCCGCGTAACACTTGCCCGAGGCATTGGAGCCTCCTGCGTAAAATAACGGTGCTCAACGGTTCAGTTCCTTCTCCTGTATCGTTAAATATTCGTCGAACACGCTAAGTGCTCATGAGGTGTTCGCACCTGAGTTAAGCCAAAATACGAAGCACCGGTGGTCGAACGTACCTAGTCTGTGTATTCCGGTTGATCTAAGAAACCAGGTTTTACCACTCCAGCTGGAGGTCGAACGTACCGCTGGATTATACACCCTGCCATTCATAGATGGTGTTATGTCGCGCTGGCGCAAAATTGCACCGTGGATTTTCATACGGTTCTTGATCTCATCTTCGATTCCAAGAGCGCTGATAAAACTTCCACGTAGGTAAATACTGTAATGACTTCCAGATGATCCCCACCAAGAGTAAGGACAAGAGACGTTCCACGCCCGGCTTGAAGGAAAGTTTTGCAATTCGAGGCGGCTGAAAACTAGTGTTAATTTGTCCAGTGCAGCTTGGCAGGCTTGCTTGCTATCGCATATGAGTGCAATATCGTAAGCATACCCCAAGTCAATATGTCGTTCTCCTCGGAGCATCACTAAGTGTTCTAATTCGTGCCCTGCGGACGCGACCTTCTTGAATTCATCAAGAGCAAAGTGGAAGAGGTTGAGTGACAGCGGGAATCCTTGCTTTACAGCGCTGGAGATATTAAAGCGCCGCGACAGTTTGCTGTAAGCCCGCACTGCTCGAGCGGACAATAGAGCGTGAATGACTAGGCATGACATACCTACGTCCACAACCTGAAAGAGCATGCGGAATGTGTTTGCACTTGCTCGTTCACACAAACCAGTACCCGTGGGTAAAGCGCACCCCCGGCAACCTTTTGTACAGAGCGACGATTGCACTGACCGAATAGTACTCGACCAGAATTTTCGTGAAATGGAGCTGAGGAAACCACAATGTTAGCTTACACTAGTTTTCACCATCTCGGTACCTGTCACAGGTACCGGTGCACGGAGGTTGTTGCTAAATCATCCAAACTGCGTACTAATAGCACAGGCGCGCATTGCGTATTCCCAAGCCCGCGTGCACCTTTGGATGGCCACCCGAATAACCTTCTTATTGTGCCAGTTGGATGATTCATGTGTAGCACGTTCCAGCAAGTAGTTCAGTGGCGGTGGTCCAGGACTGGTGGGTTTTCGCCAAGCAAGCGTTTTTCCTAGAAAACTGCGACAAATATCTGCTTAACGGCACCGTGACGTAGCCGTTGGGACGCGCCACCAACTAAAGTCACCCCCTTGCTTACTTGGACAACTGCTTCAAATTCACAAAAATCAAGCATCCATTTAGCACTGGCAAACTACCAAAAGGGCAGGAAAGCTTTTACAAAGCCCATAAACACGGCTACACAAGCCCACATGCCTACCTACATACATTCACAATGCAATCTTAGTAACAACCGTATTGTTCCATCGTACGTTAACCGAGCAAATTTTGTGCACTTACCGGGATCATGCCTGTGCGTGCGTGACGCACGCAGTCGCGAAGAAACATTTTATTTATTTACTTATTTTGAGTTTAGGCGCCTGTCACATTTATTTTATCCATGGCGGCTCGGTACGTGCATCACTAATTCTTGGGAACTGGATGACGAGAGCAGAGACATCAATGCGGTTCGAAATCACCTTTCTGCTAGGCAAACTAGGCATTATTTTTAACGTAACCTAACCGTGATTCAGGGTCTGCGTGCCCTAGGTTTCGTGCCAGATTCAAACGTGCTCCGGTAACGTATGAGCAGAGTGCAAAAAAAGCACACAGACATGTGTAACAGCTTTTTGTGGTAGTCTGACAATCATGCAGGCAATCTCGCGGGCTTAATAGGTCACTGATGACAGCCTTTTACTTCAGACTTTCTGCTACTGAATAGGCTCCAGCAGAACTTAATAATATCACACTTAGTTTAGGAAGCAACACGCGATCCATCGGACTACTGTGGATTGCACGAACTACCCGTGGTAGAGGTCAACGCGCTAACTGCGACATACCACAATGTAATCATCTTTCTGTGAGTAAACTCTGAAAAACCCGCCTTCGGAAGCCATGCAACGCAAATTTTAAACCACTAACTTGCATCCTACACGTATTCAGCAGGAAGGACAGAAATGCAATTAACCGCGTTTCTGAACATGATGCCATTGTCCTTGAAGCTATAACCAAAAAGGGAAGAAACGATACCAAGCATACCGCATAGAATAGTCCACATGATATGCGTACAACTGCTTCGAATGGCTTGCCTATAGGTGTTACAACACTTTGCTCAAGTATGAGGCAACGTGTGCGGTGGTAACATCGTTGAGCGGTGCTGCGAAGTGTGCAATGAGGCAAGCAGCTTACTAGTTAACTTAGCAACCAGGGGTACATTTTGTGTGTAAAACATACAGTGCTTGATAAACCGCGTATGAGCTTACAGAAAAGGCGCAAGAACAGGGACGGGAAAAAGGGTGAAATGCACTTGCAGCAGGTATGGACTTAGCTTACTCCACGCCAAGTTACATAAGACATAATACCAACTAGTAAGGCGCTAAACAGAATTTGAACTCACAGTTAGAACCTGGATATGGTCAGAGGAAGCGAAGCGTGTCTAACCGGCACTCGCGACCTTTGACCAAGGGTTCAAGTTTTTCAGTTTCTGGAATCGGGTTTCAGCGCTCTGTAAACGCACTTGACAGCCGCTTTGTCTCCATTAGCCGGTAGGAGCGCGGCTTGGGTAGCCATGATTTTACCTAACGAGGCAAAGCGGGCAGGCCTGGGCCTAATATTCCAAATGAAGCCGAAAGCTAACGGCGAATAGCTTCGTAAAGGTCTTCATTTAATGCTCCGTAAAAACAACGTAATAAGCACAACCATCTGAAACGCCCAATTGGGGCCTCTTCAAGTTGTCACTGGGATGCAAAATGACTAACGCACGCAGATCAAAAATCACGTCAAAACAAGCGAAAGACTACTTGGTATTTATGGAAGCTTCCTCTGCCAACCCTTTTATTCTCGCAAGCGAGATATTAGGTGCGAATGCTCCCGTGAGATAAAACTTAAAGTTATCCCGTGCTGCCTGCACGGCGTCGGCCACCCAGATTGTGCTACGCAAGCCAGGAGCATTGGTATCTAGTGTTTGGTGGCTCGTGCGCCACATGCTGGAATGTGGATCAGTGCTGCTCTGTTGACGTCTGAACAGAGCGCTGCAAATGTATAAAATGTACCCGCCACTGACACCTAATAAGAGTTTTAAGTGCTGTCACCTACAAAGTCTAATAAACCGGCGAAAGCATGATACAAAACAAAAGATACTGGGGCGTCCATGTACCTAATGGCAAGATCCATGAATGGTTGCAATGTTACTTGAGGCGTAGACTCTAGCGGCTATAAAACTAAAGCACCTAACGCAGTTGCACGAAAGAGCTACTCAAAAACTTCTGATAGATTGAAATCAACTATTACCGGACATATGGTTGCGAACTGGGAGTGAGTGCATTCGAGCACCTGTTTCGACGCACTCACATGTCCTCTAGACGCAAATGCAGCCGCGTTGCGCCCCAAAAATGTGTTATCACTACTGACAGAGCTTCGAAGGTTTGGTCCGTCGACTGAAACATGTAGAGCCGCGAAACATCAACTTCACAGCTGAAAAAGCTCGACGCACCTGCCGTGTCTGCAGTCGAAGTGCTCAGACATAGGTAGTGTGCCGCCAGACAGAGGTACTTCACCAGGCGGGACGTTCCGAAACTGCCACATTGCAGTGAATGCGATTATATCCTGATGTGACCCAACTACAAACTGACCTACCTCTTGCGTCTTATGCCTTAGGCTGCATATATTGCTGAGCACGCTGTAAAGGATTTCGCAATGTCCAAGTTTGTAGCTTGCGCTGCCAGAACAGCAACGACAGGGCGGAAATGTCCGCCGGCTGACCACATAAAGACCCGCCGACCGGAGACAACTTTCACCGACCGCTCGTCCGCATTTGTGGCACCTCACGACCTCTTTTATCTTCAGCCTATCCGCTAGCAGGAGGTCTGCCCGAACGCCTACACTAGTGCACTTCAGTTTGGATGCAAACCGCAACAGCGTATGGCATACCCCTAGGATTGTTAGGCCCACACGAATTAAGAGCAGGCGTGTGTTGAGCGCGTTAACTGGGACGGTGCCCCGCCTAGACCAGTTCCTGACAATAACAGCGGAACGCCTAGACGGAAGAACATTTGTCATGCACAATTTAAACAACTGTAGGTCGTCTAAGTGACGTTCAACAGCAAACGCAGCATATAACACTGCGTTGCACCATACTGGGCTGACACCTATGCCTCAACAAACGCTGTTGACATAATGAGCGGCACCACCGGTTGATCAACAGATCTGATCTGCCCGTTTGCCTTCATTAAACAGACACCACTGGAGACCGCAAGCGCCTATAGCAATCAGTCCATTTTATGATCGAGTGGTGACCACGGTGGCAAGCGGTTGGGCTAAATCCTCCAACTGTAGTCTCTACCGTGGAAACCCGTGAGACCCTGTGGCGTCAGCGAAAATAGGCTCAGATAAAAAGCGCTGTCGCCGGTTGATATCTCGGAGTAAGGTTTAGAACTCCGAGCAGTGCATCGCCAGTGATACCTGCGATTGCAGTCGTCGCAATGCATGCTACCAGATTCATCGGTCAGCAGTAAGCAAGTCTTGCGCTACCGCAGGAGGCCTTAGTCCCTACGCCCGCATTTGTGCATGATAAGATAGATATTGTAAAGTGGAAAGCAGCAAAGTTCTGACACATAGCCGTGAGAACAGACAAAAAATTAAAGGCAAAACCTGGTGTACAATTGGTTGTTTTCAGAGAAACCGAAAACGTTAACGGCAATCTTCACATAAATGCTCGGTGCAAGACGACTTTCATCGCGTAAATTTGTCTTGGAGCTATAAGAATTTGACAATAATCCAATTTTGTTTCCCGTGTTTATTCTAAGCCCGAAATATTGAAGGTAAGAAACTCGACTGGTATGGCACGCCAACCTTCCGGGTTACCGCTTCGAGGCCCTACGGAATCCAGCTGTCAAAGCTTCTATTGGCGAGAACCATCAATGCATGCAACAGCGTGTACAGCTTCCCGCGTGAGGCATCTCGCTTGAAACGCACGCAGCGGTATGGAAACTAACAGGCAACCTCCCCTTACCGCTGCTGATACCACTGCGGATACACCAGCGAATATTTGAAAATGGTGGATCAATTCACAAATTCATTCTTATGCACCGCATTCTCAATTTCTACCGCGCTTTTGTAACGTGCACAAAACATACGATAAAAGAAGCAGGGACCTCTAATATGGCAGCTTCGCCGGACAACCCTCTGTGTTGCCAGCTAAGGGCTTTAGGTTACTTTGTTCCACCGATGACGTGGTGCGTTTTTGCCTTCCAAGCTTTCACCCTATAAATAGACGCTTAAGTCCGGTGGTCAAAACTGCGAAGTGGCGGATGTGAAGCACTACTAAATAAAGTCACTGCCCATTCCATTTCAGGAGAATTTTCGCGCTTCAAAACGTCATGCGATCCATCGCATCATGAGAGGGCGAACACAGCTAACCACATCACTAATTCAGAGGCACGTAAACTAATTCACTGACCACGTCTACTTACACATACACCTGGTTAGTGACAACCGGTTCCGGATTTGCCTTTCACTGTGGCTCCATAAGACAGACACAGGACACCCGTGCCTACAAAGTGACCACGCATGGATTGCGCTGCTTTATTCACTGTTCCACCCATCCACCTCATAACCGTTGTACACACGGAGGAATAAAACCGGGTATTTGGATTTATTACACCACTCATCAACCTTTCCGACCCACAATCCTTCAAAAGAAATCCCAAGCACACCGTAGTTGGGAATTAGTCGCACGAAAGACGGTGGTCGGACCGTAGTCCGCTTCACACCGAGTGCCTGGAACCAAACTACGACCTTTAATTAGCCATGAGGACCGTGAAACCCGTCCCCACCAGCAAGGTCCAACTGGATCCTGGAGCACGTATGGTCCAACTAGTGGACAGTAGACAGGTAGGCACCTAGTCAACATACACATCAAGTGCAGAAGCAACGGAAAAGTAAGCAAACCTAAATGATATGAAATTAACCAAATAGTAAAAGAATATGTCAACATTTCGATTACTTTCAAAAGTCGCAACCGCAATACAAGCAGTATTTATAGAGAGTTATATACAGGAAACTTGGCACAAGAAAAAAAGTCAAATTAAAGCCTGCTATTAAAAATTAGGGGAACGGCTTATAAACAGATCGACGGCGTCGCCATGGGAACCATTCAGAAACCAGAATTAGCTAACATCTAGCTCGGTTTGATAGAAAGACAACCTGCTGCCAGCATTGGTGAAGCTACGTTGTACAAGCGGTATGTGGATGACATAATAATCTTCACCGGTAACAAACATTTTGCGCGGCTATCGACAGTTCTGATTTCAATTCATCCAAATCTATCGGTGTCCCATACGTTGGAGCAACACGATAGTCTACCATTCTTGGATATACTCCTTAAGAGGCGGACCGATGGTACACTACATCGCAGGTTCCTTGCAAGTCAACCTGGAGCGGGCAGTACCTAACCTACTCCAGCTTTGCCCCAACCGCATAAAAACATGGCCTAGTGAAATCTATTTTCTACATAACCAGACGGGTATGTAGCCCCGAAATGTTGCAAGCTGAAGAAGAACTTTTGTTCAAAACCTTCGCGTCAACTGAGTGTCTTGGAAATTTCGTTCAGATCCACAGCAGGCCTCCCAAGGAGAAAATACAGGTGATAAAAGCAGAGAAAAGGAATGTTTAATTGTGCTTGGCATTCAACGGAGACCATGTATCTTATGATATCTGACATAACCTCCAGTCCGCCTATATGCGCACCTACGCCACTGCCTAATTGCGACGCATTCAAACAACGCGAAGCTTTGTTCTTCAAGATCGTCGAAGCAATTCATCAGTCAGTTCGGTCTCTCACGGCGTGTACCAGTTCACCTGCGGTTGCGGTGACTTTTGCTAAGGATGACGGACTGTCAGTTAGCTCAGAGGGTAGCTTAACATGTGCCGAGGTGGTCAGAATAGCTGATGACGCAACGAGCCGGAGTGGATCCGATGATGAACCGGAGCCTAGCAACATCTACTACTAAATATCGTTTGGCAAATCGACATCGGTTTAACCCGGTGAATGTGTTCAGGTGTTATTACGCATCAACAATCCGACACGTTTGGCAATTAGTGAGGCTTCTCTAACAAGAGCTTATCAATCTGTTTTGTGTGCACAGAAAATATTGAGATAATCAATTATGTTACAGTGGTCTTGATTTTGAGGTTTTTATTGGTGTGCCTATTTTTCCCTGTATATAACTGTCCATGAATTCCGTTTGTGTTTGTTTGTGACTGATGAGAACGATCGAAATGTTGACATATCGCCGCTTATACCTTCTCACTGCTGTGACGAAATGGCTGAAGTGACTTGCTGTCATACCATTCTGCAAGAAGGCTCCCCGATACCCGTGTGAGGGCATTAGTTCGATTGTTATCATTGCACTGCAAGTTAACTGTGGAGCGCACTCGGCTAGTAGTATTCCCTTGATGTATCCGCTCGTATTTTTTCTGCGGCGATTTGCTAAAACGTCAAGAAACAAGTTGCTGGTTAACAACACAAATCTATTAAGGATTGCGTCGTTGCACATTGACGCCCGTCTTGAAAAAATAAAGAAAATTCTTTGAGACGCAGAGGCGGTTCGTATGTATGCTCAACGAGTTGTCATTTGTTTGCCGGTTGAAATTTAAAACCATTTCCGCTGACATTATCCGTCGCACGAGAATGAAAACAGTCCACAGCCTGCAGAATTCCTTTTTCAAATGCATTAAGTGCTACTTCCCTACTGAATACTTAAAGCATGTATACCATCTGTCATTTGTCCAGTTCACGCGAACACAACTGGAAGTACTCTCACTTGGATTGAAATACAGATTATCGCCAAGAGCAATAGATAAGCTCAACACACAGGCTCAGTTTGAGTATGGTAATGAACAGCTCAGTGACCATACGCCAATATCAATGGAAGATGCTGGTTGGTTTCTGGCCAACGTGGTAGATATTGCGAACCAATGCTTGAACAAGCCTTTAGGCCAGAGATGCTCTCTGAAAGCAGAACACACTATGGTGAACAAAGAGTTAAAACAAATGGGACACAAAGAGTTTCTGCGGTCGGAAGAGGGAACAGGCACTGTGATAACGTGCTGGCATGACCACATTGCAAAAATGTACACCTTTTTGGGCGACAAACAGAAGTTCCAGTTAATAACTAAATAAATAGGTATTTTCCTAGACCGGCTAGAGATTGCACCATCAAGGTTTCAGATCAGTCTTTACATTAAACCTATACTCCTGCATGGTAGTAGGCAAAATGCGAGTACCTGTTCCTCGTTGGCAATTACAACCAGGCGTCTGTCTAAACGCATTGCGGAGCACTGCCCAGCAGCTTTGCGGAAAGGCATCGTCTGTCGCCCCAACAGTTCCATCCTGGAACACCTTGTGGAAAGCGGACACCGAATTAGGGCCGCTGATGCCTTCCAAGTACTTTATGTAGTAAAACCACGGTACACTAAAGGGCTTTGAAAGCAACTCTTACGGACGGCCTAAGCGAGTGAGATTAGAATATTGCAACCGGAATTAGGTAAGCAGCAGGCCTTGCTGCAAGGGCTTCTTCTACCCTGGCCCTGGTAAGCTCGCAAATTTTTACCATCCAGGCGCCTACAGTGGTCGGATTATGCACTTGGCATTTCACCGACCAACCAACACGTGCTTTGTCACAAGTGTTGTAAATGAAGTTTATTGATCATTACTTTTGAATTTCAGTTTGTGGTGATTCCACTATTCCCACCACTTTGGCTTCATCAGCCGTTTGCTTTGTGCTTTTCCATTTTATAATTGTAAATGTTTGAGGAGATTTATCGAAAAGAGTACTTTTCGCAACCTTGTATCCTTGAATTACAAATGCATTGGCACTGTTTGGTGTACATATGATGGGTCGCAGGCGCCCACCTTGAAATTGTTCTGGATCGTTCGGGCGATATTGAGCTCCTTGTTCTTTTGTTGTGAAAGCTGCGCAGAGCTGTAGTTATGCCTTTTTTCTTTAGAACAGGATCCAATTCACTACAACTTCACTTTAAATTCATTGGAACTTTTTGGCCCGCTCAGTCGCCACAATTGTTGGTGTGCACATGGAAGATATGAGAATGACAGAATTATAAGGGATACGAAAAGTTAAAAAAGCATTTCGTGGGATGCAGTGGAAATAAAAGATTTTGTCAAGAGACATACTAAGGCGGCTTGCCTCACTAGAACAATACAAATTAACAAAAATTGTAGCCGAACTTTTCTTGCGCTGATATTGATTGCTGGTGCAAAATTTCAACCTGCGTAAATCTCAGAGAAAAGAAAAACCTTTTCTAAAGCTAGAATACTGCGTAAAGTAGCACAAAGGCAGGCTGCTGAGAACAACTTTTAACCGCTGATTAGGTTGAATGTAAAAATAATGCAATACGGGCAGTAGTTTAGGAGTTAGTCGCAATTGAATTGTAGTCTACGAAAAACGGCATTACCTTTTTCGCTAAAAATGGCTTTCTGCTTTGCAAGCAGGTAGCAGAAAAAAGAAAAGAAAATGTAAAAAGTAGCGAAGCGGTGTACGTTCTAAATAGGCATAGCTATCTAGAAATGCTCTAACTAGCCCGTAATACCCTGCAACAACTAGGGACTTCGTAGGTGGCCGAAAAGTACACTTTGCAGGCATACATGGCAAATATACGCAAATAAGCTATAATTTTGTGCGAAATCCATTAAGGGATATTATGCCTGCATGGAAATTCAGGAGAGCTTATAATTAACCCACAGTTAGAAGGCCTCGGCATATCATTTTCAGTGGATACTGAGCCACATAAACAACCAGGAATATAGAGTTTAGTATTTTTAAGCCTCTAAGTGGTTCTGAAGTGTATATCAATGCCGCATGAGCCAGGTCTACCTGAGTCACACAGGAGAATTTTCGGAGCAGTTGACTCATTTTGGCCTAAAAATACACACATTTCTTAGCTAAACATCGCAAGTTTTATCCCTTAGAGCCGATTTTCTATATTCATGAGGCTATGTCTCCAACATCAGTGAGCTAGAGGAGCCCGTCACTAATAATAAAGAAATGAGTATGGGAAAATTTAGTAAAATTTAGCAAATTGCTTCGGGGCGTGAAATCCATTTGGGTCTGCGTTGGTGGGGCATTACCAACTCTACTTCTGGGGATTGAGCTTGCTCGAACATGAGGGATTGTTATGCCTCATGTGTTGCTGCACACTATTGTGCAGCTCTTTGATTAATTTTGAGCTATTTCTCTCCAATTTTAAGTTCCGAAGCAAGTGCCAGCGGTGTTCATCTAGGTGGCAATGTTAACTAGTACTATACTGTCACACCGGCTATTTCTTTTGTGCCTTTCCTGGCAAGAGCTGTTCTAGCACCCTAAGCAAAGAGTGATAAGGTAAATCAGGAGTAGAATAGTAACAAAAACCAGTGGGAGCTGGTCGTTCACCCGCCATTACGCATAACGCATGGTAGGCTTTGGAGCCAGCTAAAAGATAAATAACACACGGGCGGCCAGGATAAGAAAAGTGGTGATGAAATGTTTCTGGTGGTCCAGCCAGCCAGTGTGACAGGAGCCTCTCTGTCGTTGGTTAGCTTTCGTGCCAGTGAAATGGAATCTGGAAATGCGAGTGTTTTACTAGCAAAAGCAGTTAAAGAAGAGGATCTGGTTTTCATTATGCCTGTCTACTAGTGTTGCCAATAGTGAAAGCATATGTATACCAGATAAAGCTAAGTATATGGGGCCAAGAGAGGATAAGTGGAGAGCAAAATGTCTGATTCTTGGGCCTAGAACTTTTAAAGTGCTCTCTTTGTCAACAATATGAAAGATATATATTATTTTGCTGTTTACATACTGATAGTGGTTGGAAACGGCGGAGTACAGTAGCTAGTGCTCAGGCTTAATGAAAAAGCATCAATAAGGGCCAGCTAGCAACCGACATCTACGAAGGCACATAAAGGTTCATCTAAAGCCGGCATTTAGACGGTTTGGACAATTCTAATGCTAACCTTAGGTGTATCAGCAGCAACAAACGCTTTCAACATCTTATGCAAGGCTTAGGTCTGGTAGGATGCCTTTACTAGGAGTACCTCAAAGGTCATAAGCCTAATATTTTTTCCACGGACCCAGTGGTCTAAGAAGTTGGAAAGTGATAAATGTAAAGCTGTAGACAAGGAATGGAGGTGTAGATAACATGTATGGATTGAACTGCGCCTGCACGGATGGCTTCGTCGTTGTCCTGCAATACCATATATTAGGAGTAACTACGGGTTTGCGAACCTGACAGTCAGTAGGCTGGGTTGTATTATTTGTTGAAATTTTAAATATTAACGAAGTGACCATTGAAAACGAGAAGCCGGAGGGTTGTGGATACCAATTGGTCCATTCAGCCTTTGGATCAACGTGTCAGTGAGGGGGCCGAAGCAAGTCAGGAACTAATCAGTAATGGCTAAGTACCTCTTGCATTCAGAATTCTAATGTTAGCACCTGTACGATGCGTGCGACTGATCCGACTGAGACCTCCTGGGTCTTGTGATTGCGGTAATGGATAAGTTAAAAGAACAAGGGTCATTGATGGAGACAATTCATGGGGGTTATCACTTATTATCCCTTACCGGATGCTTTTGTGGTGGCGTCTACTCTTTCCATAGTGCAGTCATATAGCGGAATTGTCCGTAGGAGAACTCAAGTAGTTCTGAAAGAGATTGTTGAAGACTAAAGTCATCTTGTACTCGGATTGCTATTCATAAACCCTAGAAAATGTGTGCAACGGATACCGTTAAAGTCTCTTAAGTGATAAGACGGTAACGACATGAATGTAGATGAGTTATGAGCTCAAGGTGCTTAGATGTCATGCACTACATCTTGGGCGTCCTCAAGCTACATCAGGGCCAGTTTCGAAGAAGTGGTCTTGCGAATCGCAGATATGGAAGATGCTTTGTATATTGCTAAAACATAGGAATCTTTGTATCTCCTCCCTGAATACCTGCAAGTTTTGGATTTCTCTTATTCTGGATGGCAAGCTGTTCCATATGTTCACGTACACAACTAAGAAGAAACGAGATTGCAGTCTCTTCATTGCCTTTATCGGGGTAATGGAATGGCCCTTGTTTCGGATTTTAGATTCAGATGCGTTCCCTAGTTTAAGACAAGTGATATTACTGTGCAGCTTTCTATGAATTAGCTTATGTAAGAAGCACAGGTTAAGGATAATGCGCCTTTGCCATAGGGGCTGAATTTTAAGGTGCTCGCACCTTTGTCGGTAACTCAGCGCTTGCTGTGATGGAGTCAACATCTTCGTAAAGCGCCGCTGAGCGTTTTCAAGCAGAACACGGTCCGACTTTCGTAGGTTGCTGCATATAAAAGAGCAATATTCCAGATGTGGCCTGACGTGGCTCTTATAAAGTTCTAGCCTTGCATCTGCGGCTTTTATGTAACGGCGTATGTGGAACGATAAGCCCCTTACTCTTGCCACTTGATAATGAACTTGCTCTGCAAAGCTAAGGCTCATGGATTAGCGCAAGCTGAGAACTGTTGTCGTGGCATTCTGTCTGATAGTGATGCTGTTTATTGTTATGGACCCAGCAGGTATAGAAAATTTGTGGGTCAGGACATTAGATTTTTGAGCGAAGAAGGTAATTTGCCAGTTTGCACCACTTTTCAAGTGCTTTAAGAGCCTCACGGATATTATTAATTGCGGATAATTCATTATCAGGGGAAAGACGTAGACAACTTTTACGTCGTCAGCAAAGATAAAGGAGCGGTTGTGCTGCAAACTCCTGCTGAGTTCATTGATATAAATCAAAAATAGGGTAGGACCAAGGACGCTACCCTGCAACACGCCACTGTGGACGGAGGTCGGGTGGGATATAGTTTGCTCAACCCTAACGGACTGCGTACGTCCTATTAGATATGAACCCAGCCAGTCTAATAAAGGACTGTCCACCCCGTAAGCCCTTATCTTATGCATCAGGCGCATGTGTGGTACCCTGTCAAACGCCTTTTGCATATTAAGGTAAAGAATGACAACTGAAAGATTAGAATCAATGGCCTCGGTGACTAAATTAAGGAGGTTGAGCTGACAGGCTGCACAAGACCGAGCTCTTAGGAATCCGTGTTGAGATTCATTTATGTGCTCGCCTGCATAAAGGTGAGTCATGAGGGCTTTTTTAATCAACTTCTCCATCACGCGCGAGATAATAGAAGTGTGGTTAATAGGGCGATAGTTACCAACTTCCTGTAGGCTTCCGCCCTTATGCTTTGGCATAAAGACGGAATGTGTCCAAGCGGTCGGGCATTGACATATTTGCATTGATAACGTAAAGTTTCAAAAAAGCATATGGATATCTTTATCACCATTCTTAAGCAGACTGGGCGGCATTCCGTCGGGACCAGGTTTCCAGGATGTCTTGGTTGTTGAAATCGCAGAACGGACACTATTTATGTCAAACTATACAGAGGACAGGGACTGAATACCGGGTACTTGCAGGGCCTGCATGGTTGAACCTATTTCTAAACACTGTGATACTTTAAAATGTGAGCTGAAGACTTCGCATAAAATTCTTGCGTCACTAGAAGTGTCGTTGGGATTAATCTTTAGGGCAGAGATCTGTGGTCCATAGTTAGAGGTCCGTGAGCGCAGCAGCCAGCTGAGATTCGTAGCTTTGTTTGCACTATTTAGTGCGGCTATTTCTTGCTTGGTTTGCTGCTGCTTAGACCTGGCAGGAAGCTGCTGTGCAACCTCGTTCGCTCTCATGATGGTTTTGTTATAGGATCGTCTAAGCTGACGCATTCTGTTATGCATCCTGGTTTGGGTCATACTTTTAGATGATTGCCTTAGTAAATGTGACATGGGAGCTAGAGAGTCGAGACAGTGAACTATTTCCTCATAAAACAGCTCGGCTGAGCGATCCACAGAATCAGACATAAAGAATTCATCCCAATTTCTTGATCGGACGAGTACAGCAAAGGTTGTCCAGTTAACGAGTTGCATCGGCGGTATACCACGACTGGGTCTGTTTCTGTTGGGTAGGCAGTATGTTGCTTTAAGTAAACCGAGCAATGCACTAATCTGTGATCGCTACCTGGAAACTCCTGGCCGACTGTCACTCGCGTTGATGGGATGCCTAGAGTAAATATTAGGTCAAGGATATGTTTCGCCCTGGTTGCAGCAGATACATATTGCGTCCAGCCACCTAAATAGGTACATGCTAACAGGCCAGTATACTTCGTTGTTGCCGCAGGTGACAACCAGTTTAACTCAGGCAGGTTGAAATCTCCTGCAACCAGTATGTATTCGCAGGAACCATTTGATGCTTGCGCATTAGTATTCCTAAGTGTGGTTTAACCTTTAACTGAGGTACGAGTTGGTTTATAAACCCACCCAAATAATACCGCCGATCCCAGGATGCCAGACGTTATCCATACTGAATCCATCGCCCCAGCCTCATGATTTTGGACATTTTTGCCGGGTAAGTATTTTTAACATAAATAGCGCACCCGCCCCATCGTTTGTGCACACGAGATTGCATAAACAGCTGATAGCCAGGAAGTGAATAGTCCTCCTCTGAAGCGTAAGGGGAACCCATGTTTCCGTGACAAATATTTCATCAGGGTCGGCGAGGGAAGACAGAGGACGCAAGATATGCATTTTATTGTTTAGGGACCTAGCATTTATAAGTAGAAGTGAGAAAGAACACTTGGGTCTACTAGCTTTACGGATGACGAGATGAAGCCGTTGATGGTTACTTCGCTATCTGCAGTAGTTGTAGGAAGTGAGTGAGAAGACATTGCAGTTGGTAGTTGGGCGACGAGGAGTTTGGTGCCGGGATGAAACTGTCGCGGCTCATCCCCACCTGGTCTAAAAATGCGCAGGTTGCGGGGTAGGAAGCAGTGGACTATTTGGCCTTTGTATCTGGACCGGCGGCATAAGTCTGAGGGATGTAGCAGGTGCACAACAACCTGGATGCGCATGAAGTTGAGCGGAGCTGTGTAGATTACCAAATGTAGTGCTCGCCGTAGGTGAATTGGTTGCGGTGGTGGTACGCGGTGCCGTCTCACAAGTATCTGGGGTATGATTCGGTAGTGTCCGTCTTGGTGGGCCGAAATACAGTTGCCTTAACTTGGTATCATTGCGGAGTTGTTCACAATTCAATATTATAGTGCGCAAGATTCTACTATCGTCTGTTCTCAGTTTGATTGGGGCTGGGAATTTACTGCTCCTTTTGGCCATCCTCTCAACTTGTACCGAATTTTCCGCAATACCGTTAACTTTAAGGATTGTGCTCTTAAGCTCGCCCGTCGATATGCCATCCGGAACATTAAATGCAAGTACGCTGAACTCCACATTGTCCCAACCAGGCTGCAGCGACTGCTTGTCTACGGATCTTGATATATTTAAGGCATGTGTAGGTGACATAACCATCGTAGGTGAGTGACTAGGTGTGTTCCCTCTGCAAGCCCGTTTGGCACTGGGAGCCTTCGTAGTTTTAGACACAATGCTGTCTAAGCGGTTAGATGTCGCTCGTAGTTTCTTGCTGGATGCGCTGGGCTCTCGTTGACTAAAGCCTGTTTTGATGTTAGGATTTGTCGCAGCTCAACTTGTGCTTCTTTTCAGTGGCCCAAACGTAAGCTAGCTCAGCATTGTTGCACTGCGAAGTTGTTCACGGTTAGCTATGAGAGTACGCAATACGGCCTCCTCCTCCTTTGCGTTCAGTTTGATGGGAGCCGCATATTGGGTTACACGCTTAGTCCGTCTTTGAACCTGCACTGCCTTCTCTGCAATGCCATTAACCGCAATGATCGCACGCCTGAACGCGTCCATATATAGTTGGGGACATTGAACACTAGTGCGCTGCACAATCCATTCCCGCACGCAGCATTATATGGTGCTAGGGTCTCCGCTTTTCTTATTTTCGAAGTTGGTGTCATTGAGTCCAGCGGCTCAGGTGAACTCGGTGGTGTGGTCCATATACGGGGTCTTTTGGCTCGAGGCGTTGGCGGCTCTGTTCTCTGAGTGTAGGTTATGCTGGGCTCGCTTCGATCGTCGTAGAATTTTCCTAACATGTCCGATCTAACTGAGCTGTTTAAAGGTTCTCTTAGAGGTTCGTCAACTACTAGCCCTTCCGGTTTAACTGATCGACTTGTATCAGTAGCTAAGCACTTAGTATTAACTGAGGGTTTTCCTTTATGGTTCACGGGTTGGCTGAGTTGATCTATGTATGATGTGGCTTTATGGATAGTACTGGTCACAGGGTCTGCAGGTTTTTCTAAGCAATCAAGCGATCCAGTATCCATATCAGACGAAATAGCAAGTTCCACAGTACCTGAACCACATAGGTCCACTGGCGTCGGACAGTTGTCGCAAATCTCCTGAACACGTCTGCTACGTGCGGAACTCTCTCTTAGACCATCGTAACATTGTTACAAAACCGTTCTTGATGGTACTAACTTTAAGTCAAGGAACGTCGTACAGGTTCTAAATTCCAGTTGTTAGGATAGAAACTTGTGAGCGAGATCTCATTATCAAAATGACTAAGAGGAAGCATTGGTTTTCAAAACCTTTTTCTTAGCCTTGTGCAGCTCAGAAGATTTTGCTCCAAGCCACACGATTTTATCAATATTTTACGAATGGTGTGCAGTTTCAGGCTATCTGGAACATTATAAATCACTACCTCATTAAGACCTTTTAGCCGATCAGTCACCTCTGTACCAATCGTGTTAAAGAACCTTCCAGCCAACTTCGCTTGTTTATCTTCCATACAGTTCTTCAGGTGCAGCATATTTTCTATGACCGCCAGTCTATCAGTAAAAGGTTCTGTTTTGTTGAGGACCATTTTGAGCTTCACCACGTCGTTTTGAAGATAAGCAACTTGTGAACTCAAAGCAAAGATATCCGTTACGTTAACGGTGCATGGTATAGTTGTACCAGATAAGTTCCTGCTGCTAGTTTTAGATTTGGCCGGAGTACGTCCTACAGATCTCACACCCTTGATAGAGACCTTAAGACGACTTTCACTGACCATGTCCAAAAGGAGAGGCAATGGAAAAGAAAAGATAACGGCAGAAAACCCGTAAGTTTCACTTAAAAGAATAAGTGAAACGCGATAAAATATACTTAGAGACACAAAAATCCTTTAAAAGCCTGCACAAAGTAAGAGCGAAACAAAACGGACCGCGTTCCCAGAAAACAACACCTTAGTAGAGGAGCAAGTGTCAAAGAAACTGCAGTTCCTCTCACTACATGGTAATAGCAATGACACGCAATACAGACGCTTGAAACCGACTAGCACGCAGACACCCAGAATTAGCGTCCTCCTAAATTACATTAAGCAGATAAACAACAGTGTCCGATTTTGTGTATGAACAACTCACCATATCATAACGTAGCGCGGTGACTATGGAAAATGCTAGAGTCGGTAAGCAAACTGCTGGCCACGTATTACCTAAAGGACTACTATGAAGAAGTCGAGACACTTGAATACGTACCTATGGGTCCTGCGCATATGTACTCAGTAGACGTCGAATCCGTATTCACAAAACGTCTCTACGCGAGACGCTTGACAATTTGTGTGTGCTCAACAGGAAGCAACACAGGTCTGTTGGACTGCCCCTGGAGTATTTAAGGTATTTGATCCTATAATACATGGAAAACGTATGGCTCGAGTTTATGGGAACAGCTTATAAACAGATCGACCGCGTCGCCATGGGAACCATTCAGAAACCAGAATTAGCTAACATCTAGCTCGGTTTGATAGAAAGACAACTTGCTGCCAGCGTTAGTGAAGCTACGTTGTACAAGCGGTATGTGGATGACATAATAATAATTAAATAAATAAATCTTTTATTCTCAACAATGTGAGGCACGCCTATACAGGCATGCTCATTTTGACATAACGATGCATGATCAAGAATGTGCAAAAATTCGATATGTTTGCCATAGCAGTTTGGGTTTTTGTAGGGGTATGTATATATGTCATTGTGCGTGTACGTGTATGTAGCTGTGTATTTTCTGCTTGTAGTTGTGCTGCTCCAAACTTCAATGTTTGATATCGTCATCAATATGCGAGTGGATTGGTGTCCTTTGGTTGGATAGTATTATCCGGGTATCCACGGGGCAGTGACTTTATTTTGTGGCGCGTCACGACCGCCATGTCACAGTGTTGTTAAGCAGACATTTGTGGCATTTTATAGGGCGAACGCGTGCCAGGCGAAACCCACCGCGTCCTGGAACACTGTCGCCGAACTATTTGCTGGAGCAGGTTAAACCCGAACCACCCAGCTGACACCACGAGGAGGTTGTTCGGCTAGCCAGCAGGTAACAAATATTTTCGCGGCTATCGACAGTTCTGATTTCAATTCATCCAAACTTATCGGTGTCCCATACGTTGGAGCAACACGATAGTCTATCATTCCTGGATATACTCATTAAGAGGCGGACCGATAGTACACTACATCGCACGGTTCCTTGCAAGGCAACCTGGAGCGGGCAGTACCTGACCTACACCAGCTTTGCCCCAACCGCATAAAAACATGGCCTAGTGAAATCTCTATTCTACACAACCAGACGGGTATGTAGCCACGAAATGTTGCAAGCTGAAGAAGAATTTTTGTTCAAAACCTTCGTGTCAAATGAATGTCTTGGAAATTTCGTTCAGTTCTACAGCAGGCCTCCCAAGGAGAAGATACAGGTGATAAAAGCGGCGAAAAGGAATGTTTATTTGTGCTGGGCATTCAACGGAGACCATGTATCTTATGATATCTGACATAACCTCCAGTCCGCCTATATGCGCACCTACGCGACTGCCTAATTGCGACGCATTCATACAACGCGAAGCTATGTTCTTCATGATCGTCGAAGCAATTCATCAGTCAGTTCGGTCTTTCACGGCGTGTACTAGTTCACCTGCGGTTGCGGTGACATTTGCATAGGATGACGGACTGTCAGTTAGCTTGGAGGGTAGCTTAACATGTGCCGAGGTGGTTAGAACAGCTGATGACGCAACGAGCCGGAGTGGATCCGATGATGAACCGGAGCCTAGCAACATCTATTACTAAATATCGTTTGGCAAATGGACATCAGTTTAACCCGGTGAATGTGTTCAGGTGTTATTACGCATCAACAATCCGATACGTTTGGCAATTAGTGAGGCTTTGCTAATAAGAGCTTCTCAACCTGTTTTGTGTGCACAGAAGCAATTGAGATAATCAATTATGTTACAGTGGTCTTGATTCTGAGATTTTTATTGTTTTTGTAGCAGTCTGGAGATTCCCCGTTTTGCCTGTGTAAAATTCTAGCTGAAATTATTTCGTTGTACACCTAGGCAACCGGTGTGGTTTGTTGAACTGATTGCTGAGTGCCAATGCTTGACTCGCTTACCGCCACTTTTGCTTGGCGCCCGTTTCGGTTGCAACTCGCAACTGCCCTGCACGTTGGGCTTGCTCCGTTCCCCTAGCTAGGGCGTCCGCGGTGTCGTTCTTTTTAGGTAGATAGCAGGGAATCTTTTGCTGTATCAATGATCGTGTTCCTGCAACTTGATCTGTCTTCTCGAATCGCTTTCTGGGCTCCCGGTACAGGCGACTCGCTAAATGTGCCTATTTTTCCCTGTATATAACTGTCCATGAATTCCGTCTGTGTTTGTTTGTGACTGACGAGAATGATCGAAATGTTGACAAATCGCAGCTTCTACTTTCTTTTTTCTTTTACTAAATTAGTTTGGGGACAGCGTATAGATCTGGCGCTGAAGTACTAAATGTAATAAATTTGTAAGGAAAATTGCTGTGACAGATTTATGCTGCAAGAAATGTGTTCCCTTTTACATACGTAACCTGAAGAGAAAAGAAAGCGAATTTAACTATCTTTATTGTTAGCAAAATGTACCAGTTAATTGATTACAGCGGTACGCACTAAAATGATGTAATAACGACACGCCCACCAGCTGAAATAAGGAAGTGCATTATGTTAGCACGCGGTTAGCAAATCGAAAACAGCGTATCTACCAGCGCTGCGCCAGTTCTGCTTTCGTACTCAGCGGGAATCGTTGTTGTTTTGATGCTAGCATCGGGTGGCTTTGTTCGTGGCTAACTAAACCTGCGTGACTCAAGCATTTTTGACAGCGCGTGCTGCAGCCCTATGCGCTTGAAAGCGATGGAGTACAGCCCATCGGTGTCAGTCGCCTTCTTATTTGAAGCTTCATCTTTGAATACATACTGGCTTCCTCCTCCACCTCAGCAACCGCTTTTATGATTAAACCGCGCTACGCACCCGGATGGAAGGCTTTCGACTCACATAACCTGCAATCAGCATTAGCACTTGCTGGGCTCACGTTGATAATATCCTTGTGTCATATTTGCTGTTTCTCTGCACTCGGTTCTCTCCAAAGCAGCTAATTCGGTATCGTGGTGGAATCAGCGCTTCGAAGATGCCAAGGCCACCTCATTTCCTTCAGCAGGATCATGCAAACCACTGCATTTATGCCACTGTGTCTGGACACCGTGTCTTCAACCCGGGCACTCCAGGTGATGCCCGCGATACCGCAAATACATTGCTGTTGGAAGCGCATCAGCTGTCGGATATCCTTTCGATAAGATGTCCGAGTTTGGCTTCTGTATAGAAGATCGGAGAGCAGAAGAAAGATACACCAGCAGCTTCGTCCCGACAATGAACTGGTGGTTGTTTCCCACATGCTATTCCAGCTTGCCAATAGAAGCATCTGCCCTCCATACGCGGCTGCACAGCTAGCTGGTCATCTGCTGCTCGGCTGTTATTACGCTACCAAGACAGCAGAACCGCGGAGTGGTTGCCAACACTTCGTCAGCAACCTTGCTTGCAGCTGGCTTACGATCCCATTCCTGGTGAAGTCTGGAAAAGAGTGTCTTGTTGTTTTGATTGTGAGTCCGAAATTGGTCGCCGTCGAGGCCAGAGTATTATTCATGTTTTGCAACTCATACGCGCTATGTGCAAACAATGTACAGCAATACACTAATGATTACCTCACAGACTAATGTTCTCTTACCGAAACGACGGATGCTGTGTAATCCACTATTAATACGGTGCTACACACGAACACCATAAGCACGTCGCTTCATAAGCACAAGCCATCCATGCACGAAGGTAAATATTAAACAAAGCAGGCGCTAACTTACAGCCTTGCTTTACACCAGAAGCAACAGCAAATTGTCAGGAGTCGCTCCAAACAGCTGCACCCGCGGGCACGCCACGATGCAGACATACAATTAAACTAAGAAATTTACTGTGACAACCAATGTTACCTAACACTAGCCCCTTTGCCCTGCGTTCCATGGCATTAAATGTTTTGATGAAATCAACAAACAGAGAGTATAACAGATGGCGTCGTTCTTCATGCCGCTGCTGCAACTGGCGAGCCGCAAACACCAAACCTATAGTGTTGTGACCCGAACGGAAGCCCCATTACTCTTCTTCCAAGTTCGGTTTCACAACCTGACTGACCAGGTGGTTGAGTAGGAATCGGACAACCACCATGCGCATACAACTCGGTACAATGATGCCATGATACTTCGTTCAACTTTGCCAGCTCCGTTTTCCCTTGTACCGCTGTAACATAAAAGCATCCTTCAGCTCAGGAGGAACCACTTTCGCAATCCATACGTGTTGCACCAAGGGATGCAGCGCTATCACCAACACAGGTCCGCCGTGTTGCAAGACTTCAGGCGGCATCCTGTCGGCGCCAACACATCTGCTGCTTCGCAGTTAAGCAACTGCTATCTGTGTCTCACCCAGTGTCGGCGTATCCGCTTCAAGCCGTTCAACGTAACTCAGACAGTCTCTGAACGGTCTTTCAAAAGACCGTCAAAGCGTTAACGGGTCTCCTTTAAGTCTGCAGTGAGTGCGCAGGTAGCCCCTGGACTATCGTTGATTAGCGTCCTCAGTGTCTGAAACTCCAGTCTATACACCGCCTTCCAGGGGGCAAATAATTCCTTGTGTGGGCGGCCTTCGTCCTAGCCTTCAAGCTGCTTCAACTTCACCGTCCGCCACGCACGTCTTCTGCGACGGTGCTCTCGGATGGGTAGTCGTGGCATTTTACCAAATTACTCCACTTCCCCAAGTCACTGGGGTCTGCCACAAGTGCAGCAAACGCTGCATTCCTCTCCGGCACCAATGTGTCATTCGCCGCATTGTTGACGTCAAACCAATCTGGCCGCTCTCAGTTTGCGCGCCCGATGGTTTCTGCAGTGGCGGCTGTCAAATGGTGGCGAAT
This sequence comes from Dicrocoelium dendriticum, assembly GCA_944474145.2. Taxonomy (NCBI): domain Eukaryota; kingdom Metazoa; phylum Platyhelminthes; class Trematoda; order Plagiorchiida; family Dicrocoeliidae; genus Dicrocoelium; species Dicrocoelium dendriticum. Next base: position 31,490,698 of record OX104069.1, read on the forward strand.
GTAGGGCCACCGGTCCCCACTAAGGCTATATAAACCACATCACACACACGTGCAGTCAGCCCCTTCTCCAGCTCAATGCGTTTCTCAACAACACCGAAGGAAAGGATGTTAAATTTAGGCAGGTTCCAAGCAGGAGTACAAGACAGCTGTAGGGAAATACGTGTACATTTTTGTCCACAACAATTTGTGGGCACGGCCACACAGCTGCACGCCGCGCAGTGTCATGCGCACTCCCTACACTTCACGTTGACGTACGGTGGTATAGTCGAACAGGTGGTGAGATCACTTCGAGGGTGCATCCAGGTTTCCTTAGGACTCGCACCCGGTGCAAACCGATTGTTTGAAGATCGACAGGCCGTGAATTGACTCCAGTGAACGCAAATTGTTACCTCTAAATAAATAATTAAATAGATGGTGTATTATCGGCGCAACGAAGCACGCCGCTAAAGCACCGAACTATTATGCATACAAGCCTAGCTGATCTGGAATAGTAAATCACTTCGTTTCAGCGAACCTTACAACCGAAATGTTCCTAGTTCATAAAGTTAGCACTTTCAGGCAGTAGTCGGAGGCTGTAGTGCACCGGAAAACAAGTTCTTCCAGTATTTTATAACATTGAATTTTATGGTTGTTTTAACCTTCGAAACGTCCACTTGTTTTACTGGCTGCACGCCCGTTTACACAAACCGTTTTGGTGAGAACATCGCTGCACGTTTCTCGCTCCGTCTGCTACGCTTCCTATTCTTTTAGCATGCACAACACACTTTGGGTTCAGTCGTCTCCGACTTCTATATTGTCGTATTTGATCCGCCTTACGTGTCACTGCTTACCAACCAGTATCCTAGGCTTCGCCCAACAATTGGTGCCCCATGTCAAGAACACGCCGACCGCCATTTTGTGTATTCATTCTGGTGAGCTCGTTCCAGTGATTTTGTGATTCATTACTTTTCATCATATTGTTTTCTCCCCTACCACATAATTTACCTGCTTTCTGCAATAGATTATCTAGAGGTTAAGCCGTTTCCATGCGCGGTTAACGCCATTAAGCCTGTCATGGAAATTCTGTTGCCTTGGCCACTCCCCCTTTTGGGGAGAAAAATCCTTTATTACGGTTTTTGCATCTAGACTCCGTATTTTACATTCGTAAGATTTATTCTGATTTCGTCATGTATAATCGGCTAATATATCTTGCCTTCCTCAGAATATATCTTTGCAGGTGAGAGCCATCATACTTTGCCCCCTCTAGTAATGAAATACGCGAATACTAAACAGGCTATTATTCAGCGAACCACGCCCTCTGACAACATCCGTCTGCAGCAAATATTTAGTGGTCTGCAAGTACGAGATAGGATGCCCTCAGCCTTGTTGCGCGAAATGCAACAGCTCATCGGCACGTCCAACATGGACGTACTGATTTCCCGCAAGCTGTGGATGCAACGCCATCCTGCAAGCACTCAGGCTGTCCTTGCAGTAGCAAGTGACTTGCCCATCACAGCAAATGCAGAGTTGCAGACCGCGTCATCAAACGGCACCAGTCAGAGGCTGAAACCAAAGCACCTAAACAGCTTGTGCTAGTGCAACCACAACGACAGGCGCAACTAGCCCAACTATAGAGGCATTATCATTACAGATAACGTCGCTTCAGCGCCAGATCGAGGACCTCACCTTAAAACGTAAGCACCGCAACCGCTCTGTATCATCGCCCCGTCGCACAAAATCTGATCCCTTAGGTTACTGCTTTTACCACTCGCGTTTCGATAATAAAGCCCGTAAGTGCGTACAGCCGTGTAGCTACTCCGCGACAGATGATCCGCCACGCCGGCCTGTAGTGACTACGAACGTCGACAAAGCCCAACGTCGTCTCATCTACATTAGGGGTTATGACTCCGATACCCAGTTCTTAGTTGATACCGAGGCGGAAGTCTGCGTCATCCCCTATGCCAGGTGAGCCTACCGCTTCGCTGTCGACAAGCCCCAATGCCGCCAATGACACGCCGATACACACCTACGGCCATCGGTCGCTTACCCTGGACCCAGGTCTTCGGCGCACTTTCCGCTGGGTATCCAGTCTCGCTGCAGTTCCCTTTGCCATCATCGGCATTGACTTTCTCAGGAATCTTGACCTCTTGGTCAAAGCGAAACGCCAGATGATAGTCGACGCTACAACAAAACTAAGTGTGCTTGGCGTCACCGCCGATGTTACATCTATATCCCCGAACTACGCATTCCCCAGACCTCACCACACTACGCTAATATCTTTTCTCAGTATTCCAAGCTCGTTCAGCCAATGAACGCAGTTTTCGCCATGGCAGCTCAAGTCACGCACCACGTGCGGACGAACGGCCCACCTGTGTCATGCCGTCCACACCGACTACCGCCTGAGAAACTAAAGTAGCTTGGGCGGAGTTTAAGCCCATGCATGAACATGGAATAATCCGCCCTTCCGACAGCCCTTGATCCGAGCCCCTGCATATGTTCCCCAAGATATCTGGTGACTGGCGCCCTTGCGGTGATTACCGCGCACTCAATCGCCTAACCGTTCCAGATAGGTATCCCATCTCACACATGCAGGACCTTACCGCATGTCTCACAGGTAACACTATTTTCATTAAGATCGAGCTGGTTCGCGCCTATTACCAGATACCTGTGAAAGACAATGACATTCCTGAAACAGCCGTCCTCAATTCTTTCGGTTTGTTTGAATTTTTAAGAATGCCATTTGGACTGTGCAAAGCCGCACAAACCTTCCGACGCTTCACCCACGATGTCACTCGTGGTCTAGACTTCGCCTATTTCTACCTCGCTGATATTTTAGTAGCCAGTTCATCGGAACAAGAGCACCTCGAGCATTTTCGAACTCTTCCAACGCTTGACCTAACGCGGTGTCACAGTCAACCCGACTAAGTGCGAACTCAGCAAATCAACGGTAGAATTCCTAGGCCACCTCGTTTCATCGTCTGGTCTCGAAGTCCTTCTTAATAAAATCCAGGCAATCAAGAACTTCGCAGCTCTGTCTTCCTTCAAGCACCTACGTCGATTTCGTGGTTTGGTTCAATAATATCGACGCTTTATTCCGCGCTGCGCTCAGCTCATGCAGCCACTGACTTACTTACTCAGAGGAAATGAACGTAAGTTCGCTTTCCCTGTCACATCACAGACAGCCTTCGCCAAGCTCAAGGATACTATCTCAAACATAGCCATCCTCGCTCATTCCGAATCCACTGCACCTCTCCACTACGACTGATGCCTTAGACGTCGCGGTAGGAGCCGTCCTTCAACAACACGTGGCTGGGCAATGGCAACCCGTTGGGTTCTTCTCCAAGCGCCTGCAGCCAGCGGAATCCTGCTGCAGCACGTTTAACAGAGAACTGCTCGCCATTTACCTAGCGATACGTCACTTCCGGCGCACACTTGAAGGCCGCGCTGTTACGGTCTACACTGACCACCAGCCCCTTATCTTTGCCTTCAAGTCTGCTTGCGACAAATACTCACCATGTGAAACAAGGCCCCTGGACTTTGTCACGCAGTATACTACTGACATACGCCATGTCTCAGGTGTCGACAACCGTCGCTGCCGCTCTCTCACGCGTCAACCTCACTCTCCAGTCTTGCCCACCATCGGTCTTGCCGCCATGGCATCGGCTCAGGCTCAAGACGAAGATATACAGCACGCTCTGCAGTCCACTTCGCTGCATGTGCAACCTGTTCCTCTCCGAACCACGGAAGGAACCGTTCTCTGTGACACTTCCACAGGTTTCCTAGACCCCTCGTGTCCCCATCTCCTTCCGACGCACAGTCTTTGACGCACTGCACTCACTATCACATCTTGGTGTCCGTGCATCTTTGAAACTGGTCAACGAACGTTTCGTTTGGCCAAGCGTAACCAAAGATGTTCGTACCTGAGCTCGCGCCTGCATTCAGTGCCAGCGCTCCAAAGTACATCATCACACCCGCATACCTCTTGGTTCATTTCTTGCCCCGGACTCTCGGTTCTTGCATGTACACTTAGACCTGGTAGGTCCATTGAATCCGTCACTCTGATTCGTATAGATTCTTACATGTGTCGACCGCTTCACCAGATGACCAGAAGCCATTCCCTAACAGACTGCACAGCTGAGGCTGTTATCCGGGCGTTCTTGGACCGGTGGGGCTCGCACTACGGAAGCCCATTCACCTACACAACGGACCGAGGAACGCCTTTTGTATCTTCACAATTCGATACGTTCTGCAACTTTTTAGGCTGTCGCCGCATTCATACCACAGCGTATCACCCAGCAGCGGACGTGTTAGTTGAACGCTTCCATAGGCTGCTTAAAGCCTCTCTGTGTGCCTCCTCCGGCCCCAGCTGGAGCGAAAACATTTCGCTCGTACTCTTAAGCGTTCGCAGCAGCATCAAAGCTGATTTACAATGTGCACCAGCAGAGCTGGTTTACGGCACGGTGCTCAAGTTACCAGGAGAAATCCTTTCACCTCCGCATCGTCGGGTATGCCTCCGCCTAACTTTGCGTCTTCCCTAGCTCAAAGCATGCGTTCACTATGCCCGACCCCACCCCCTGAACAGACTAGTGATTTGCAAATGCACAGCGGACTCTCTACCTGCACCCACGTCTTCCTCCGCACCGACGCAGTGCGGCTCCATCTCCAGCCTTCCTACATTGGCCCTTTCAGAGTTCTGCAACAGACCCCGAAACATTTTACTATAGACCAGAATGGTCACCGTACAACGGTGTCCATCGACCGCCTCAAAGTGGCTTTCTTTGAGGAGCCACTTACAACCCATCTTGATGCTCTCGCACAAGCACCCGCACCTGTGGTGCCTTCCCGGGCACTGGATAGCCCGGAACCCTCCGTACCACTTCACCCGCAACCTATCCCGCTGTAACCCCAAGCAACCCACTGACGCGGTAGGCAGGCTAAACGTCCTGTCCGTTTTACAGAGTTTGTAAACTTTTGCTATTTCCATTAACACGCTCTTTCGTCTTTAGCGGTTAACCTGCGTCTCATTCACCAACGTTTTACAAAATCGACAAAAGACCGGAAACATACTGAAAGCCTAAAAAGCGTATTTACTTTTAGCATGCATGCCATGTTCCATCTCCGTAGTCATGCCACTTCCCCGACCTTCGCCCACCCCCTCTGAGTTCTACCTTCCAGAAATTCAACCGCCGGAACTGCCCAGGCAATCCTCGAGTGACTCGCTGACCGGCTCAACGCAACCCACAAGTGAATTGTCAGCCGTCCCAAAGACCCCTTCCTCACCCAAGGAACAGACAGTCGCCCCCGACCGCAGACACCTACGAACAGATTGCTCCGCAAACGCCGCCTAGGCATTGCCGGCGAGCACGCCGGAGTTCATAGGGGAACGAGGACGCCCGCATTACTTCGTGTGACGAGGACCGTGGACTAGAATGCGGTGGGGGGAGTGATACCTCCCAAGCGCACCGTTAGGTCTGCAGCAAAGGGAAGGTCCTGTCTGCCATTCTTCTTGACTAGCCAGATTCTTTTGCAGTCCGACCAGCCCGCCCCGACGGCCCACCGATGATGCACTCTGGTCCACACGGTCATCATAAATAATAACTAACCAAAGCCTGGACCCGGCGAACTCTGCTACAGACCCCATGTTGGAAGCGCTTACCCAAGCCCCCGCAAATATTTGCATGCACCCGCACCTTCCCTTCCCCACTAACAGCTCCATCGAAGGCTTTCATCCTTTAGACTTATACTGGGAGGCTCTTGTAGAGCACCGGAAAATCGGAGAGACCAAAAAAGGAAGAGAATTACTTGAAGTCTAGTTTTCTACAATCAGTTTAATAGACCAACGCATTGATTTAGATCCGATATACAGGCATCTGCGAGACAAGAGTTTACGTGGATCATCTGGCACCTGGGTCGGAAAGAGGCGGCGCCCACACTGCAAACTAGCAATGGTCACGGGACCAGAATCGAACTGAACATGTTCAAATGTCACTCGCTCGTCGGTAAGAATCGACAAAACAAATCAGTTTGTTTATAGCGCACTGAGGAAGTCACCACGACTGGTAATGAAACGTCTGCAACGAAACTGTTCAGCCCGGAGAACAGAACAAAATCTGAAGCTCTTTCAGTATTTGTAACATTGTATTTTACGATTGTTTAACATTCCAAACGTCCACTTGTTTTAATGCCTGCACGTCCGTTTACATAAACCGTTTTGGTGAGTACCTCGCTGCACGTTGTAACTCCTGTCTGATTCGCTTCCTATTCATGTAGCCTGCACAATATACCTTGGGTTCAGTCGCCTCCGACTTCTATGCTGTCGTATTTACACGCCTTACGTGTCATTGCTTACCGACTAGTATCCCAGGCTCCGCCAAACATGTCAGAAACGTGATTTCCCTGAGACTCGGAATAATAATTCATAATTTTTGAGTCAATATTCATGTTCGGCGTGAGTTTTCCACGTGTTAATCCAGGAGCAAAGAACACAACGTAAGCTTCTGTGTAGTAGTTATCCATCAACTGCTACGAATCTTCCTTGTTTTACCTAAGCATTCTCCACACCAATTCGGTTGCACAGGTTGCACCTAGAAGTCTATTGACTGCGCCAGTGTGAAATGGTGGGCTGTGACCTTATAGAGTGGCTAGTAACATTAGCCACGTTGCATTGTTGTTAAGCCGAAATTTGTGACCTTTAGCAAGAGAATGCCTGCAGGCGTTAGCTCACCACGTCCTGGTACTCTACCGCAGGTTATTTTGTACAATAAGTTAAGCTGGCGGTGCGTCTTGCAGATCGATTTTAGACCCGGTTATTCGCAGTCGATTGACCACTAAATTTTGACGCTGGTTGACCGGTTGGCCTAGGCCCAATCCTGCAAAGTATTTGAAAACGGTCTAAGGTACAAGAGTCGTAAAGTCGAGTGATGTGTGTTGCAGGTGAGTAAATTGTCGAGTTAATAGTGGCTGGCTTCTTCTGTAGTATACTTGTCGGGATTGTGCATACCTTGTCCGGCTATCCAAGCTGGACTTGTCATGGGGTGGTTAGTGCAGTTGGTCCTTGCTGCTGCGCACGTCCATATCAAGCAACAACGTCACTCCTTTGTCCAATGTGGGACCGTTACGAATTTCCTAGGCCGAAAAATAGGATAAAATTCCTTCACTTTTAACTAAGAACTAGGCCTATTTGTCTCCAAGGGTCAAGTGAAAACGTCGCGAAGTGCCATCGGAAAATCTCGGGTGGGATAGAGAATCAGAACGTTCTTTCGGAATTTAAAGGCACGGCACCCAATTGTTCGAACTCCAGTGAGGATAAGCAAAGCTGTGTGTTACAGGGAACGTAAGCACCACAGGATAATCTGTCATCTATTTTGGACTAGGGATCCAAGTAACCAGATTATTCCAAGCGAGTAAGTTGTGATACTGTGAGTACGAGTATAGCTAAACCCAGTTGTTTAGACCCTGTGAAATTGACGTCAGCAGAATGGCGCAAAGCACTCCATTTGGAACAATGAGTAGGCTCTTCAGAGAGCTGGATTGTGCCTTACATCCAGGAGAAAAGATCAAATGTTCAAGCCAGTTGGCCGTTGAGAATGGCTCAGCCAGTCCCAGGGTATAAAGTTCCTTGCTTTGATTGAGGCATCTGATAAAATCGCGGGAAAAGCTAACAACGGAAATTGGCAGCCATACAGGCAGCCAACAGGGCGTCAAGTAGGGCTATCGTAGGACTGCTGTCGTGCAACGGTGCCTAGTTACATGATACCTTGAAACCTAGGTAATTGCGTTTAGTATAATGTATATGCAGGTGCTTTCTTTACACCACGTCTCTAGTGGGGCTCACATTGCAACTACTAAGTATGAAGAAGGTTCTGCGTGCGCAGGGAAAAATGAGCAAAAAAGCGAAGCGCAATTACAAATTTCAGCATATAATACGGTTGTTGGGGAGAAATATAGACAAACCGCTGATGATTACAGACGTCTAATGGCGAAAGGCAGCTGACGTGACCTGAGGCTAAATAGCTTGAGGCAGAAAGCGGGGAGCAACCAGGTCATAACGGAACGTTCCAAGAGAAATGGGAGATGCAGAGCATCGGCAAAGAACGGTTGGCCACGGACTGAGGTGCGCTGAGTATTTATTGAGAATAACGAAGCTGAAGCGCTCATACGTCCATAGTCTGATATCCGACAGCAACTAGAGAAAATGGTCACTGGGGACCAGAGCTGCCGTTTAATGGGTCGTTAGCCCTGGTAAGGTCAGGTTGGTAAGGTGTAAGTAAGCTCATGCAGCAACATTCAGGAGGTAACGAAAAGGCAAATATGAGGTAAGGGGTAGGTGCTTATGAAAAAGGTAACGATTTTAATAGAAGTAATAACAAAAGAAGCTTAGTCCTGGTGTGGTGGTTGCCAAAACACAAGAGCGCTATCAGAGCAAGGAAGAGCGTACGCACGAGTATAACTTAGTGCGGCGCAAAGAGAGTAAGCCGTACAATCGAGATGAGGAAACAAATGAAGCTCAAAAGCAGGAAAGCCCGCGTTCCGGATGATGAAGCCTATATGGATAAGGGACAAATAAGACCAACAAGGATCACAACGCAAGCAGAAGCGGGTGAAGCCGCTGCTAAACCCGATCGGCAATGGCACTGAAAATGAGGGAAATAGTAGTGCACAAGAACATTCAGGGAAGATTAGGTTAGTCGGCGCCTTGTGTGGGCCATAAAATTGTAGTGAGGAAAAATAAGGGGAGCGTCCGTGGAACCACAGAGGTTAAATATCAAACTGGCTGTAAGCGACACGAGTGCCTAAGAACGGCAAGGCTCTTGAAGTAAGAGAAACCGGTCAGACCACACTTGCTTAGCCGGTACATTGGGATAACGTAGTAAAGTTAAGATGAGAAGAAAATAGACAGGATAAGCAGAAACGAACAGGCAAGCAAGGAAATTTACTATATTAACATAAAGTGAACAAGCCCAAAACGCTGTCAAGGTGAGGGAAACATACGTTTGCGTCTACGGCGCCTAAACAGTTTATAGCTCGGTAGTTTGGAAGAAGTCAAAGTGTAGCAAACCGGTCCGCTGCAATTGGTTAGGACCAGACACTATGAGTGGGTAGTCCGATTGAAACAGAAGTGTATGCATAAGGCTTATTAAGCAGCGGAGAGGGTCGGGATGGGCAATGATTTATCGATAACGTGTGGAAAGGTCAGTTGGGCAAACTAGGTAATAAAGACAGTGTTCGGGGTTTCGTGCGGTGAGCTTAAAATGCGCGGGCCTGCGGGCTTCTATGGATAGGTTTTACGGGAACAGGGCAAGCAATCACTTCTTAACCTCCGGAGTGGATAGATTAAGATACCTGCATGGTGCGCACAACTGACTGCAAAACGACTCGGGTCTTCAGCCAAAACGTGCGCTTAAACGTACACTTGAAAGGTAGCGGGTCTAGCAAACGGTCTGTTCACTGACTCATGTGGATTGGTGTCTTGGCTCTTAAGAGGGGCGTAAACCAACTCCCACCAATCGGTCCCCAAGAGGAGGCGTCTATGACGTGAGTCCTTGGCACAATGGTCGCAGCAGTGGGTCGAGCAACTTTTGAGATTTTACTACCACCAGCCTCATCGCACCATAGGCTCTCCCGGAGCACCTACACTTATAGTCGGCGGCATCCGGTTTCGGATTTGCCTGTCACTTTGGCCAGCCACAAGACGCCTGCGCCTACGCGGGGACCAGGACTCTCTTGCGCTGCACCATCCACATCTCCATCTACACACCCCATAGCCAGGGTAAAACCGAAGGAATAAGACTGCAAGGCATGTGGATGGAAGCAGTTTCATCAACGGAGCCGGCCCACACTCCTTCACAGGCAAACACAAACACCCTGTATTTAGGGAATAAAGCGCACGCAAGACGTTGGCTGGACAGTAGTCCGCTAAACAGTGAGTGCATGGAACCACTATTTGATCCTAACACGGCCCCAAGGACCGTGTACCCCTTCCACCAGCAACCATCAAGTATCTGCCGGAGCCAGTATGGACGACGTAGTTGATAATAGACAGGTAGGCACCATGTCAACAAGCACGCCAAGCGCGGCCACACTGGGGACATCAAGCAACAGCCACTCAATTGGAACGACCAGATGAAACAATATAAATCGAGTAATAAATACAGATACGAACTGTTTAATAACAGAGCGTAAACAATGCTTACGAACGAATGCGCGATAAGTTAAAGAAGGCAGAGAACATATTTTACGAAAAAGTCGCAAACGCGAAAAGGTTATCGGAATTAACTACAATTCGCTTCTGCAAACTGCAAGTGTCTGGAAGGTAGTAAGTTAGATATAATAAGAAAGAGAAGTATTAGGATAAAGCTGCTAATCTAACACCTGACAAAGGAGACTTAGCAAACAAGCATGCGGTTAGTAAATCGAATGCGGCGTACCTACAAACGCTGCGAGGTTTCTGTCTACGTACTCTGCAAGACCCACCGTAGCTTCGGCAGTGGTCCCGAGTGGCCTCGCTCATGGCTCACTAAGCCTGCCTGACCCGGGCACTAGCAACCGCCTGTGCTGCAGCACCATGCGCTCCGTGTCGAGGCAGTACAACCCATCGGTGCTACCTGCTGGCGTATTTGCCGATTATCCTTTGCATGTAGGAGGATTTTCTCCCGAACTTCGGCAACAGTCTTCGTGCTCAGATCGCGCCATGCACGCAGATCAACCACCTTCGATTCCCATGACTTGCAACCAAGGTTAGAACGTGAAAGGCTCACTTTGATCATGTCCTGGTAACATAATTTTGGCTTTCCACACATGCCGCTTCCTAATTCTAAGCTGACCATACAATAGTCGTTTCGGTATCCGCATCGAATCCGTGCGGCTCACATGACCAAGCCTAGTTTAGAATAGTGGATCAATGCGTTGTACAACAGGCCGGTTAGCATAGAGTTTTGCCTACCATAAGCCTGACGTGTTTGCTTTTGTGCTAATTCGGCTGAGAGCCAGCCGTTGTGAGTTAGTTCCGCAAGTGCTAAACTGTGACGTTTTGGCGACGAAAGTTTAACTTGGAATAAATTACTATGAGCCATCCATGGATATCCGGATAATTAAATAAATAAATAAATAATTTATTCTCGACTATGCGAGGCACGCCCATGGAGGCATGATCAGATAGGTACATCTTTACAAACATTTTATGGCAGCTGTAACAGTGCCAGTAGAAAACTATTCATATGTCGATGATAAAAATAAATAAATAAATAGTTTATTCTCAGTTTTATAGTGACACGCCAACTCAGGCATGATCAAGGTTTAAAAACAGATGTGTATCACGACGATACATCGGTTTCAATCTTGTGTAGTTGAAACGGTGTCAGGAAGAGTTGATATGTAAATCTAGACTTGCCAGTATATAGTTGTGGGCAGTAACTTTATTCAGTTGCGGGTCACATCCGTCACGTCGCGGTGTTGTTAAACAGACATTTGTGGCTTTTATAGGGATAACGCTTGCCAGGCGAAAACCCACCATGCCCTGCAACACTGCCGTAAAGCATTTTAAACATTAATGATGAACTGGCAAAGCCGCTTGACGACTGGTTTTACCTTCTTTTTTTCCCCGGAGTAATGGCTTCTAATTTCCTCTGTTAGTTGGACAGGTACTTTTATCGGGGTCGCCATGATGTTTGAGGTCGGTGGAGGAGAGAGACACCGCGGTGCTTCTTCTTGTTGTATGTCCAGGTGAGCAAAAGTTCAACTTTTCCGCTGTCCAGATTTTTTAAATGTATAATATATGGGAGTATGAGGATAGGTCCAGTTCTCCATACTGGACAAGGGTTATGGTGATGGTAGGTCGGTCCTTTTGGAGTTTTACCATCCTCCATGTCAGTCCTTGTGGGTTGTGACGTCCGTCTTGGGCCAAAACTGTTCCTCAGTCCAATCCCAGATCTCCAAGAAGTCCCGGACCTCAGATAAAAGGGAAAGTAAGGGACAACCGTGAGAAGACTGCAAGAACAGGCATGGAGTTGAATATTGTTGATGTCTTGTGTTATAACATTTGGGCTTGAGACAAAAGCATGTACACTGCGCAACAATAATTATGCTGAAAATGTATTTTGAGTATCCTATAGAATCATTAGCCGTATAGGTAGGTTGCTACCGCCTGCGTAGAGGCAAGAGCGTTGTACCAGTAAGTAAAGTAAGAAGTATCCGTTTAGTAAGAGCCGATAATTGCTTGGGGCTAGAGCAAAGAGAGAATATTGGTAGTGATTGTCAGGTGCATGAAAAGCACGTAGTTGGTGTAATCCGAGAGGGGGTATAAGAAGCAAAAATAAATAGGTTTCCGCGAGAGAGTCCTAAAGATTAATTGGTTGCAGGGCGGCGGAAGGATTGGATGCAGGTATTCTAAAGCACTAAAGGTTATTGAGATGCGGAGTGGCTCCTAACAAGCACTGGATCATCGCATATGCATGGGGCCAATGGCCATTAGCTACTTCTGAATAGAGATGCCGAATTTACGACGACCGACAGATGGTGTCGCTAGAAGAGACTCAGTCGCCAGATGTAGCCATTCCAATCAGAAGCTTGGTCACTAGTGTACGCCTATAGGGTCGCTAAGCGAATAAACAGGCCAGTGAAGGTAAGTGATAGGTCAACAGACCAGCTGAGCTGTGACGCAAACAATCCGAGAGAATGAACATTGTAAGAGGAAGCGAGCTCCGGATATCCGCAAAGTTAAATGGAAGCTATGGCGACTAGCTGCTGCTAAGCAGAGATAGTGGCTCTAGAATAAAGTGTATCAGTGGCTGGTGTAGCCATGTCATTAAGACGTTTGAACACTATGGGATACCTACAGTTTTGATGAAGAAATCAACATGCGAGCAAAGATGAGAGAGATAGACGTCAGAAGGAAATGAAGGCTGGAGAGTCAAGGAGCGGCTCCTTGCAAGCTACATGGAGCCTACAATGACTAGCTAGTGCCTAGAAGAGTTGACGCAAGTAAGATGAACGACGCATAACTGCGCGCCGAGAGAAAGATCAATGGCCAGCAATAGAGGTTGGATTAAGCCTTCAGTTAGTAGTGGGTCCTACGGTGGCACATAATAGGTCAACACACCAGCTGAGCTGTGAAGCAAACAATCCGAGAGAATGAACATTAAAAGAAGGGAGCGAGCTCCGGATATCGGCAGAGTTAAATGGGAGCTATGGCGACTAGCTGCTGCTAAGCTGAGATAGTGCCTCTAGAAAAGAATGATTCAGTGGCTGGTGTAGCCATGTCATTAAGACGTTTGATCACCACTGGATATTTACAGTTTGGATAAAGAAATCAACATGCGAGCGAAGCTTAGAGAGATAGGCGGCAGAAGAAAATGAAGGCTGGAACGTCAAGGAGTGGCTCCTTGCATGCTACATGGAGCCAACCATGACTAGCTGCTATCAAGAAGAGTTGATGCTAGTAGGACGAACGACAAATAACGGCGCGTTAGGAGAGAGAAGGGTGGCCAGCAATGGAGTTCGGATTGAGCCTTCAGTTACTATTGGATCCTACGGTAGCACATAATAAGTCAACAACCCTGCTGAGCTGTGACGCATACAAACCAAGAAAATGAACTTTGTAAAAAGAGTAGCGACTCCTACCAAGCTCTGGATATCCGCAAAGTGTAATTTAACATATGGCGACTAGCTGTTGCTAAGCATAGATAGTGTCGCTTGAAAAGAATGTATCAGTGGCTGGTGTATCCATGTCATTAAGACGTTTGAACACTATTAGATACCTACAGTTTCGATGAAGAAGTCGACATGCGAGCGAAGCTTAGAGACACAGACGGCAGAAGATAATGAAGGTTGGAGTGTCAGGGAGTGGCTCCTTGTAAGCTACGTGGAGCCGACAATGACTGGCTAGTGCCTAGAAGAGTTGATGCGAGTTGGACAAACGACATATAACGGTGCGCTAGGAGAGAGAAGAGTGACCAGCAATAGAGTTCGGATTAAGCCTACAATTACTAGTGGATCCCACGGTGGCACATAATAGTTCCACAAATCATTTGAGCTGTGACGCAAACAGTCCAATGGAATGAACATTGTAAGAAAGGAGCGACTCCTACAGAGCTCCGGATATCGGCAGAGTTAAAGGGAAGCTATGGCGACTGGCTGCTGCTAAGCAGAGATAGTGGTTTTAGAAAAGAATGTATCAGTGGATGTTGTAGCCATGTCATTAAGACGTTTGACCACTATTAGATACCTACAGTTTCGTTGAAGAAGTCGACATGCGAGCAAAGCTTAGAAAGGCAGACAACAGAAGAAAATGAAGGCTGGAGAGTCAAGGAGTTGCTCCTTGCAAGCTACATGGAGCCAACAATGGCTATCTGCTGCCAAGAGAAGTTGACGCGAGTAGATGAACGACGGATGACGGCGCGCTAGGAGAGAAATGAGGAGTAGGGAAGTGGATAGTGTGGGAAGGTAAGAAGTGGCCATTATAAGTGGTCTGGTCCAGTTTCAATAGCTCTTCTTCAGGACAGTTGTTATTCAGTAGTTTGGAAGCTTGTATGACGGAGAGGTATTTACTAATAGAGAAGCGGAAATGGTTTATATTCATAGATGCCCTTATTGTGCGAGGTAACCTATTCCATACGTGTGCGTATCTGTAGAGGTAGAAGTTGGAGCGAATGCTGCTGCGCGTTCTTGGTAGGATAATGGAGTGTGGTCTATTACGTAGGGGGAACGAAGTGATATATGAGTCTGAGACAGGGGTTAGTTGGCTCCCACTGATATTGTTAGTGAGCGAGTGTAGGAAAGCGGGGTTGGTGTTCAATCGGCGCAGCCATAATGAGTCGAGCTTAAGTGTGTTGCACCGATCACGGTAGCTTAGACTTGAGTGCCCCAGGAGGCGTTTTGTGAAGGTACGCTGAACCTTTTCGAGGGCTATTCGGTCGCATTTTCTAAGGTGGGTGAATACTATAGAGCAGTATTCTAGCAGAGGCCGGGCACATGTTTTGTAGAGCACAGTTCTAGATTCCTGTATTGTCACGGTTTTGAGGATGTAACCGATGAGAGAGCGTGCTTTAGCTGCGGAATAAACTACTTGTTCCGCGAAGTTCAGCGAACAGGGGTAGTGCACGCCTAAGTCACGCACTGTTAGGCAGTTCCCTAATGGCGTGCCTTGTAGCATTAAGGTATTGGGAGGCATGGTGCATCGGTACGTAAGGACATTTCAGTTTGATGGTGTGAATGCCAACTTCCATATGTTGCACCATGCAGTTAGTGACCTTAAGTCGTATTGTATATGGGAAATGGCGGTGTGGAAGTTTGACGGAGGAAATGGGAAGACAATTTTGATGTCGTCGCAAATAGGTAGGGTGTCCCATGTTTGAAAACCTGGAACACGTCGTTGATATAGAGCAGGAAAAGTAGAGGGCCTAAAACGCTACCTTGAATTACGCCAATTTTGACTGGTTTAGGAAGTGACATAAATTCTCCAACCATTACTGACTGTGAGCAAGCTGCAAGATATGATGAGAACCAAGTGTGCAGTTTGCCGGAGATACCGTATGATTCCAGCTTCATCAAGTTCTGTATGTGGTACGCTGTCAAAGGCTTTCGTCATGTCTAGGAAGCTGATGGCTAGTGCTTGCTTGTTGTCAATCAGTTGAGTTACATGACTGAGGAACTCAAATTGGCAGGTTTGACAGGATTTAGACGGCAGAAATCCATGTTGTTGTCGATTGATGAGGTTGCGAGTAAGCAGGAAGGTGAGCATGGTGTCCTTGACCATTCGTTCCATTATTATTGAAGCTATAGGCGTGTGGCTAATGGGGCGATAGTTTTCCATGTTCTGCTGACTGCGTTTTATGTGTTCGGGGATCACGATGGCATGTTTCCCTGTGTTTGGATAAATCCCGTTAGTCATAAATAGCGTGCATAGGTTGAGAAGTAGGGCTGGAATGTTCTTGCCACCGAGTATCAGCAACGCAGAGGGAAGACCATCGGGACCAGGATGTGATGAGCATTTGACTGCGCTGATTACTCGGGTGATAGAACGCATGTCAAACTTAATAGTGTCGAGTGAGTCATTGGTGCGCCAGCTGGCATAGCAGGCGCGGTTCCATTAGCGTCAGTGAAAGAATTTCAGAAGTATCCATTGAGGGTCTCACATATATTTGATGGATCGCTAATAATGAATGTGTCAGAAAGCCTGAGTGAGGCAACAGGCGTGGATTTTTGATTGCTTTGTTGGAGCAGTTGCCCGAGTGACTTGGTTTTATTGCTGGATTTGAGGGCGGCGTCTTCTTCAGCAATCTTGGTTGCTTCCTGCGCAGTTTGCCAGTTAGTTAGGATTTCATTCATGCGAACAAGGATGTGAAATTCCTTAGTTCTGGAGTATCGCTGTCGCATATTTTGATCTTCCTAACTACACCGTAGGCCTTCGCTGATTTCGCTGTCTCCTTTAAGCGGCTTTTGCAGAAGAATGGGGCGAGCACATCTAGTCAGCTGAAGAGATTTAGATATAGGACGTGTGCGGCTGCGTCTACATCGGTAGCTAAAAAGAAGTTGTCCCAGTTCGCAGATCGCACTAATATCTCAAATCTGTTCCAGTTAATGTGGTTGAACATTCGAAACTGTTTGACAAAAGAAGGAGTGGTGCAGTGTGGAGTAGAAAGTGTAAATATGAGTTTGACCACCTTGTGGTCAAAGCCATTTATATTATCTAATATACCAGCAACAGCATCAGAGACACCTTGCATAAAGAGTAAGTCAAGGGTGTTAGAAAGCCTGGTGTGATCATGAACTTGTTGGGTCCAGTTATTTGCGTGGACGGTGTAAATGAAACTTCTGTATCTGAGTGGGGCAACTTGGTCGTTCCAGGGGATAAGTAGCATATTGAAATCGCTACCTACTATATTGTGCCGTGGGGGCATTTGGGAGATTTCAGTGAAGAGCTTAGTGAGTTTATTATTCTTTTTGCTAGATGTGTGTGGAGGTTTGTATACGCAACCGATAAGGAGGTCAAGTTGACCTCCGGTCGTCTGGATCCAGCTGGAGTCTTCTGGGTCACCTATAGATAACAGTTCGAAATCGGGTGCACCAAAGTCGTCCCGGACATAGATAAGACAACCGCCACCTCGCTGGTTGTCTCGTCCGTTACAGAATGCAGTGTAGCCAGGGATACCTAGTAGGCTGTCAGAGGCATTTGATGGGTGCCAAGTTTCTGTGATGAAAACCAGCTGTGGGTATGAGAGTAGGATAAACGGGCCAATGAGGTGCATCTTGTGTGTAAAAGATCGCGCATTAATAAGCAGCATACTGTATGATTCAAAGCAAGGAGAGATGGAAGAGTTCGATTGTGTGAGGTAAGTTGCACAATAGGGTGTAACGGGCGAAGGGTACATGGAAGTGGTAAGAAATGTTGGAGAGTGTGATATAGGATTGTAATCAGGAAGTGATTGAGGAGGTAGCTGATGGTAGTCGGCCTCTAATGAGGCTGTCGTAATAATATTGTGTTTAGAACCTGTCAGGAAGTCTGAAGCCAACCGTGGAGGGTTAGTTGCCGTGAGCATATTAGTTGTTGGAGGTAATAGGGAGCTGGCGAGAACTCTTGGTGGAATGGGCGAGGTGGGTCGTGTCCTGCTGCATCCCATAAAAAGGGGCCGTGGATGGCATGGTCCGGATGTAGTGCTTGTCATCCGGATGTATTTTTCGTTCAGGGGGACGTATGGCCATGGAGTGCGGGGTGGTGTTAATGGAGCGGTACAGATTTTCAGAAGGGCGTCCTCTTTGGGAGGGTGCTTTGTTCCCCACTGTTTCGAGAGGATGTGGGGATTAGGAACGGGTTTGTGCACTTGACCTTTGGATGCCATAGGGCTTTGTGTAGGGCCGACTGGGCGATAGCGTACCAGGCGGATAGTTGGTTATCAGGAGAATCACTGCGTTGATGCAGCGCGGGCTGTTCATAGTTTCATTTTGTTGTAGTGACTGGTAGAACGTCCTCGGTTTTTGAAAGCCATGGCATTTGTTATATTTCTGGGGCTTAATGGCATGGTAGGGCTTGCGCAGTGATTGGACCGGTTGGGTCGAAATCTGCCTGGGGGCGGCGTTTAGGATTGAAAGGATTTCGATCTCACGCGATCCATTGGTACAAATGTTGTTTGGGGCTTATCAGCTGTCCGTTTGTGTCATGAGGACATTGATTGGGTACGGTTATCTTGGTTATGGTGATGCATCAGCGGGGAGTGCATCCCATTACGAGGCGTGCCGTGTTTCAGCGGTTGACCTTTGTTGGTAGTTGGTCGTGTTGCGAGGGTGGTTATGGCTTTGCAAGAGGGGAGGGAAGGGAGTTGATCATCGGGAAGTCTACATTGATAGATTCGGAATCTGTATCACTCATGTCGGAGGCGTTATCCAGTGACTCAGCTTCTTGTATCCTTAGCGGGGGCGAACCTGGAACGTTAATTGACTTTTTGTCTATTAAGGCTGTGGGGCTTGAGTCGGGATGTAATGCTGTCGCAGACGCGTGACGCAGGGGGTTAGGTCCAGATCCACGTTAATTCTTGTAGTAGGGCAAGCAGTAGCTCTGACAACCGGCGATGAAGCATGAGGCTGTTGTCTTGCTTTGGTATTAGTAGTCGGTGGGAAAGCCCTTTGCAACGGCGTTAGATCAGGCTTGATAAGAATAGGCCCAATGTTTACGTTTGTCCTTAAGGCAAATCGATTTGCTATGAAGCTTGTAGCCAGTTCTGGAGTTTTGAATGCAATAAGGATAAGGCAATTGCGACTGATCTTCGATTTTTTGAGCCGCTTACTCACGCACTTGTCAGGAGGGATGTTACACATGGACGTAATTAGGCGGGTGACTTTCTCCAAGGGAAGTTTGTCACGAACGTTGAAGACGATCACATTTCGGGCACGGCGGGTGCGCTCGTTTATCTCAGTAGTGTTGGTAGTAAAAAGGGCGCCGACGTCTTTGAGCTCGTCAGCATTGCCATTTGTCCTTATTCCCGCGAGTTGGGCTAATGGCATAAGTTTTGCTAGCTCTGTTTTGGTAACAGCCATTTCCTTTTTGAGAGCAGCCATTTCAGTTGAAAGTGCACTGACTTTGTTAAGTGCATCTTTCAATGGGTCTGTAAGAAGGACACTGCAGGGGCGCAGTTTATTCATTTTGTCTTTTGCAGCAGGACGTCTGGTCGCCTTATCCGCCTTTTCAGTCCATGAGGCAGAGCTGTGATCGACAGAAACTGCGGTATTCGAAGGAGTACGTCTACGTTTGCTATGTAGTTTGGCTCGGGCGGCTTTAACTTTTATTTCATTTTTGTTAGTCATTATGGAATAGCACGGCTTCATAATTCGTGTTCCAGGAACACTGTTTTGCCGTATATAGGATCTAAAAAACTTAGAGTATAGCACGTCCAAATATGGAGACAACTCGTCTAATTACCCTAATACATAGTTGCCATATGGCGGAATAAGCAACAAAAAGTCGAAAACGCACCGTTTCCAAATTCGCGTGGTCAAGGTCAGGGTCAGGGTGTCATAAACTATATTAACATAAAGTGAACAAGCCCAAAACGCTGTCAAGGTGAGGGAAACACACGTTTGCGTCTACGGCGCCTAAACAGTTTATAGCTCGGTAGTTTGGAAGAAGTCAAAGTGTAGCAAACCGGTCCGCTGCAATTGGTTAGGACCAGACACTATGAGTGGGTAGTCCGATTGAAACAGAAGTGTATGCATAAGGCTTATTAAGCAGCGGAGAGGGTCGGGATGGGCAATGATTTATCGATAACGTGTGGAAAGGTCAGTTGGGCAAACTAGGTAATAAAGACAGTGTTCGGGGTTTCGTGCGGTGAGCTTAAAATGCGCGGGCCTGCGGGCTTCTATGGATAGGTTTTACGGGAACAGGGCAAGCAATCACTTCTTAACCTCCGGAGTGGATAGATTAAGATACCTGCATGGTGCGCACAACTGACTGCAAAACGACTCGGGTCTTCAGCCAAAACTTGCGCTTAACTGTACACTCGAAAGGTAGCGGGTCTAGCACACGGTCAGTTCACTGACTCATGCGGATTGGTGTCCTGGCTCTTAAGAGGGGCGTAAACCAACTCCCACCAACCGGTCGCCAAGAGGAGGCGTCCAGGACGTGAGTCCTTAGCACAATGGTCGCAGCAGTGGGTCGAGCAACTTTTGAGATTTAACCACCACCAGCCTCATCGCACCATAGGCTCTCCCGGGGCACATACACTTATAGTCGGCGGCATCCGGTTTCGGATTTGCCTGTCACTGTGGCCAGCCACAAGACGCCTGCGCCTACGCAGGGACCAGGACTCTCTTGCGCTGCACCACCCACATCTCCATCTACACACCCCATAGCCAGAGTAAAACCGAAGGAATAAGACTGCAAGGCATGTGGATGGGGGCAAAGTTTCATCAACGGAGCCGGCCCACACTCCTTCACAGGCAAACACAAACACCCTGTATTTAGGGAATCAAGCGCACACAAGACGTTGGCTGGACAGTAGTCCGCTCAACAATGAGTGCATGGAACCACTATTTGATCCTAACACGGCCCCAAGGACCGTGTACCCCTTCCCCCAGCAACCACCAAGTATCTCCCGGAGCCAGTATGGACGACGTAGTTGAGAATAGACAGGTAGGCACCATGTCAACAAGCACGCCAAGCGCAGCCACACTGGGGATATCAAGCAACAGCCACTCAATTGGAACGACCAGATGAAATAATATAAATCGAGTAATAAATACAGATACGAACTGTTTACTAACAGAGCGTACAACAATGCTTACGAACGAATGCGCGATAAGTTAAAGAAGGCAGAGAACATATTTTACGAAAAAGTCGCAAACGCGAAAAGGTTATCGGAATTAACTACAATTCGCTTCTGCAAACTGCAAGTGTCTGGAAGGTAGTAAGTTAGATATAATAAGAAAGAGAAGTATTAGGATAAAGCTGCTAATCTAACACCTGACAAAGGAGACTTAGCAAACAAGCATGCGGTTAGTAAATCGAATGCGGCGTACCTACAAACGCTGCGAGGTTTCTGTCTACGTACTCTGCAAGCCCCACCGTAGCTTCGGCAGTGGTCCCGAGTGGCCTCGCTCATGGCTCACTAAGCCTGCCTGACCCGGGCACTAGCAACCGCCTGTGCTGCAGCACCATGCGCTCCGTGTCGAGGCAGTACAACCCATCGGTGCTACCTGCTGGCGTATTTGCCGATTATCCTTTGCATGTAGGAGGTTTTTCCCGAAATTCGGCAACAGTCTTCGTGCTCAGATCGCGCCATGCACGCAGATCAACCACCTTCGATTCCCATGACTTGCAACCAAGGTTAGAACGTGAAAGGCTCACTTTGATCATGTCCTGGTAACATAATTTTGGCTTTCCACACATGCCGCTTCCTAATTCTAAGCTGACCATACAATAGTCGTTTCGGTATCCGCATCGAATCCGTGCGGCTCACATGACCAAGCCTAGTTTAGAATAGTGGATCAATGCGTTGTACAACAGGCCGGTTAGCATAGAGTTTTGCCTACCATAAGCCTGACGTGTTTGCTTTTGTGCTAATTCGGCTGAGAGCCAGCCGTTGTGAGTTAGTTCCGCAAGTGCTAAACTGTGACGTTTTGGCGGCGAAGTTTTACCTTGGAATAAATTACTATGAGCCATCCATGGATATCCGGAAAATTCTATCCAACTTACGAACACCAATCTCCTACTCGCAAATTGATGACAATATCAAAATTTGAAGATTGGAGCAGCACAAATACAAGCACAAAATACACAGCTACATACACCTACACACACAATGACATGCATACATACCCCCTAGACAAACACAAAGTGCTATGGCAAACATATCGGAATTTTGCACATTCTTGATCATGCGTCGTTATGTCAAAATGATCATGCCTGTAAAGGCGTGCTTCACATTGCTGCGAATAAAAGTTTTATTTATTTATTTATTTTCTCAGGTGTCTAAGCAAAGGTATACGGTTCGCTGCATACATCGCTTCGAGACAACCCTTCCGTGTCCGCAACTCTGTCGCCCCTTCCTATACGCATAATCCGCCACAACACTATTGCCGCAACCGCTCAAGCTATGGTACATCCCGCAGGTGCATGGTCCACGTTTGGCTACCGTGTATTAGAAAGGCCAGCACTATGGACTTTCAAACCATCAGCCTCCCGCCAATGGTAATCTGATGGTTGTTCCACGCTCGGTACCCTTGCTTCCCGATTGCTGCCGCTGCCTTTGAGATGCGGATACACAGCTCCCTGTGTAACTGCTGGTCAGTCGACATCACACTCCCAGGTAGCAGAAGCGGAAGGTGTACACCAACGCCTCAGCGTCAATGCTGATTC
>OX104069.1:31513150-31659028 GCA_944474145.2 Dicrocoelium dendriticum
GATTTTGTTTATTTTACGTTGCGGATTCCCAGATATTCCCGTTGCAGCAAATGATATTACATAAGGATTGCGTACCAATGTACTCTTATTGCACGCTCTGCTCCTGGTAGCAAACTTTCAGGTCCTGTCCAGATTAGCTCTAAATGTTCTTAGGAGAGCACTGCGCTAAACTAGACAGGATCATTACCGTGCGACGGCTAAAATGAGATTTTGACCGGTTTACGGCTGGCCAATAAAAATGATGCAGCGTTGACCAATAGAAATCCACTGCTATGTGTAGCAATCAAGTAGGTGCAGAAACCTCGCTTTCCTACCATAGGTATCCTAATGCGGACATCACAATACTACGCAGTTAGTACCTAAGGAATACATTGACGGTTCGGACCAAGGTTCACGCCGTACTTGTGGCTGTAGTTGACGGATGTGGAAACATACCAAGGCAGCGCTGCCAGCCGCTGGTCAGAAGCGAAAAGAAGCTTACCGCGCACCAGAGAACATCGCAAGGCAAAATAGCATGACAACTTGGGTATAAGAATGCTTTATATACATGAAGGTGGGTAGTAAAAGCAGCGCTCGCAGCAAAAATGGCATTGTCAAGATGGTTAATCCCCTTCCGCGATGGTCAATGTAGGAGGCTAAAGCTGTTCATAATAAAGCAGTGGACTGACCTCGTTCGCGCTGCGTACTTTACTTTGCTTAACAGGCGGCCTTCTGTGCCGCGCAGAGTGCAACCAAGTTTAGATTTGCTGTGTAATATCAGCATCCAAGGCTGCATCACCCATGCGTTGCCGAATGATGATCTTGCAATTTTTGTGCATTACTGTATATCAACCTACCTTGTACAATGCCGTTCATATTGGTTTGCCTCAATTTAACCAAGCCACCTGCGCATGAGTAGTAGAGCTCTGCGGCAATGATCTTATTATTAGCCGCTCCATGGTAACCCTGACAGCGAGTTGAACGTTAGCATCGTGCACAGCACACAACTGGTTGACCAGCAAGTCTTTCACTAATAAGACGAACTTACGACTCTGTTTTTGAAATCTGGATCCATCTGTCGTTCATCATATACCTTACGTTCACTGAGAGAGCTAAATGGCAGACAAATTCCCGGTGCAGGACTTTGGGAATGTCGTTACAGCATCTGCAACATGTTTCGGACATGCGGCGATGGCCGACCAGTTCTGATCGGATGAGGCATAAGTCATCTAAAAATAAAGATGAGTGCAACGCAATGCGTCTGTGACGTCTTACCTTTAATCGCCTTCTGTTCCTGCAGTACCCCCAGCTTGGAGGGTGCAACATCAGCAGTAACTGTCTTTGCAATTACTGTTTAATAGGGGCAGTAGGAACGCGCTACATACGGTTGTCAGTTGCCAGCTCTAAACGTGGTGGACTAATGCCAATAAAGCGAGAACTGGGAGCGCGTGCGTAAGTTGCTGCAGCAGGGCTTTTGGGTTTGGTGGGACGCGCTGCATCTTCCTCATCGGAGCGGGGGCGGACGGGCCGTCGTTTATAGGAAAAAAATCCATACTCACATAGGACGTTAAGCTGGAATACCCATGGGAATAGTGTTGTCTATCAAGTAGTTTGATAACGCTGTATCCATAAAATGCCATCTGTTATGAAAAGGAAATACGTCAATAGTTATTGTATAACGGTGTAGCATTGGGTAAATTAAAAGATAATCGTTATAAGGCTTAAAGCAGTCAAGATGCAATTAATAGTATACAGTGTCATCAGTCGCGAGCGAAGGAGCAGAGCATGCAAGCTGTAAACCTCTCAGCAGACCTACGTGACCGTAAGTGCCCGGTGCAACCATTCGTACACGGGAGTTCCGTGGAGTTCGCATAAGCATCCGGTAGTCCTTTGGTAAAAATGGCATCCACGGTTGCACAAACCCTAACAGTAGACGAACAAATAACGCTGGTACCTGCGATTTTGTAATAAGCTTTCTCAAGTTATGGACCACTGCATCGGGGTCCCTGTTATCGGCACAGCAGTTGGTAACCTTAACAGATGGCCGCACTGCGTAAGCAATCATAAGTCATATATGTTACAAATCCTCTTGCCTTTTTCTCGCTTATCGGCTGAAAACCGAGGCACTTATTTGTAGCTAAACCCTGATGTTATTCCTTTTGCTGCACGGTAAATGGTGCTGCGAGACGTAAACAGTGCACTTAAATGATAAATTTTCGACGCGGCATGCTGAAAGGGCATACATTTGTAACAAACAAGCTATAACTGAAAAACCTGATAGGTGTGCCTGAGGTCGCGCGGTATTAAATAAGCTAAGCAACAGCGCATACCAAAGCTGGAGCAACGACCAAGGTTAAAAAACCGAAACGGTGTAAATAGAGAGCGTCCCATCCGCCGCTTGGAAATAACGCTCCTTCGGCAGTGATATTCCGGTACACAGGGTTGCAGGTGTTGTGAGGTAGATTTGGGGACATTGAACCCATAGTGTTGCTTATTAAAAATTGAGAATGCTTGCTGAAATTCTACGACCTCAATTAGTAAGCAATTTACTAAGTGGTTTAAATGCCGTACAATGGTTAATCATTTTCCCGCCTCAAGCGTAGCAGCCATGGTGGATGACTCGCTTGTCTTCCGACGTATGCTTAAGGGTCCTTATCTGGACTTCGCGTCTTTGAAGAAGGATCTGAAAGTGTCTCAGGTTGAAACATCGGCATCGTTTGTTCGTCGGAACGTTCAAACTGCGAAGGCGTACGAAAGGGAGACCGGACAGGTGCTACCTGAAGGATGCCCATACCGGTATATTTTGTTTGTATGTGTGCATGGGAGGCGCAGCAATGTTACTGGAAAGCGGTAAGTGCATTGTAATTGCCTGATGAGAAGATTACTATAGGTACCGAGGTTACGACTGCCTTGCGCGTTTTTCTGTGACATATAAGGGCGAATGTCACGAAATTGGGAATGCGTATCTGTTGCATTCGCACAGCTTTCACATTGGGAAGCGTTGGCTGTATGTGAGAAATCGGAGGCTAATAGAAGATCAGGAACGGCTTGTGCTTTACTTAATGAGAACCTTTCGTCGGACTGAGGAGGTGCGCGCGTTTGTGCGGCAGCAATATAACGTTCGTTGAACAATGTGGGATTTGTATGTGCCACGTCGGCGTCATCGTAATGCCTGTGTCACTGAGGTGGAGGAGGTGACGCAGCTGTTGCAAAGAAATGGTCAGGTGAAAATAATGCATGAGGGGAATCAGATTCGTTACTTATTTTCGTACCTTCGCGCATGCTCGATTTGGTGGGGCAATACGGGGAAGTAATTTTGGCTGACTCCACGTATCAGATCAATTACGGCGGCTACATCCTGTGGCACTGCATGTTTGTGGACGTCAGCGGCCTGGGTAGGAGTTTCTTTTATGCGCTGTTGCCTAATGAGACGGAGATTGCTTACGAGGAGGCAGTGAGAAGTAGGTTAAAATTGGTCCCCGCGGTTGCCGGTGCACGGACTTTGGTGATGGACAAGTGCGCCGCAAAAGTAAATGCACTTCGTAATACGTACCCCAACGCGAACGTCGTTTACTGCCAGGTACACATTATGCGTGACATGCGGCGGCGTTGCTCACACCTTCCGTTGGGTAACAAGGAAGATAAGAGAGCTCTATTCAACATGTTGCGGTCGTTGTTGTACACGTACGACTGCGCGCATTACCATCGGATTATGGAAGGCATTTCTATGCGCAGCGCGGAATGCTTCCAATACCTCCGTCGTACATGGATCCCATTGCGGCTTAGCTGGGCAGCGCAATTGATGGGCCATGTGGTTTTATTCGGATGCGACAGCACGAATCGCATTAAAAATGAGAATAGGCATCTGAAAGAAACGTTGAGCGAGCGCGCAACGCTGCTTCACCTGTTTCAGGTGATAGTGCAGCGCGCCAGTGGCATTATGGAGGAGAGGGACACACGGCTAGCCAGAGATCAATTTAGTGTAATCGATGTTCAGCAACGTGTAAGTAGTGGGGACGTGATTTTGCGCAGGCTGTCGTCCTACGCCCGGCGGCAGTACGCGCGGCACAGTGTTCGAGTCCGTATTCGCAGTGTAAACCAAGGGGGCGGTTGTTGGCTAGTGGACGACGAGCGCATTGGGACGCAACGTGTCGTCATCGGTAGTGGCAGCGCTTGCGGATGCAGATTTAACCGCTATTGGCGCATTCCATTTGCGCACATAATTCACGTGGCAAGCCTACATGCCTACGAGGCGGATGATGTGCTTGGTGGTTGCCGTTGAGTGCTGCCACGGATAAGTACACCTGCGTCCGTCCTTTCGGAGGACAGGGAAGGTACGTTGACAGTAGCGCAGGTGAGATGCGGGGGTGCTGTAGTTTTTGACCGGGCGGCGAAAATTCGCATCACTCGCGATACGTTTGCTGCTCTGGAAACGCAGATCCTGAGCATGGGCACCGAGGAGTTTCAGCGCACCGTGGGCGTCTTTGCATGCGTGCGGAAGCTGCTCGCAAGTCACAGTGATGTGCAGCTTTACGCGCGATCATCGCCGTTAGAACGACTGCAACGGTTTTCCTTGGAAGACCTGCCTACGTTCCAAGGAATGCAGGGGTCACCCTGCGGCGCGGGTACCCACGTGACGGCAGGCAATAGTACTGTTAAGGGCAGCAATTCAGCGAAGGGGTCCCCTTGGTGACCTCGGTGCCTGGTGTTTCCCAGCCTCCTTGCTAAGACCGCAGGCGGCGGAAACATAAGTCACCTTTGTTACTGCGTGCGGTGGAGGTGGTTGGGGACAGCATACCAGCAGGGAAGTTGACATCTTTTACCCTTAAAAGGAGGACATTCGCGCGCCACCGCACATGCACATGGCGTACAAAGAGAGGCACGGTTGCGTAAGAAGCGGACAGCGCAGTTTTTTTGTGTGAACAATTGGAGGACGCGGATGAAAGCTCGGAGACCGTAGAATGGATAACTTGCGACGTTTGCTGCAGATGGTACCATCAAACGTGCGCTGGGTACAATGGGGAGGCGGCATACACATGTATGCGTTGTTGCGAGCAAGTTCCGTTTCACGCATGTAACGTTGCTTTCCTTTAGGGATACCCAGGAGCGAAATGTACATGATGCATTAAGAAGCTCTAGAAATGGGAAACCCTTCCAATAGGTAAGTTCCCACGGCATTGCGTTCCTTTCCGAACTGCATATTTCCTTGGCTATTTAGTGACCAATGTACTGGGGACTTGGGTGTTAATCATGGTAGTTGGTGTCTTCCAATTACGGCTACATGGGTCCAACAACGACTAGCTACTCCCCATAAGAAAATTGCACGCGAGTAAGACGAACAATTGATAACGGCGTGCTAGGGGAGCGATGAATGGCAGCCATGGAATTCGGATGAAGGCATCAGTTACTAGTGGATCCTACAGTGGCACAGAATAAGTCAACAAGCAGCTGAGCTGTGACGCAAACAATCAAAGAGAATGAACATTGTAAGAAGGAAGCGAGCTCCGGGTATCCGCAATGTTGAAGTAAGGCTATGGCAACTGGCTTCTGCTAGGCAGAATTAGTTGCTGTAGGAAAGGATTTATCAGTGGCTTGTGAAGCCATATGATTAAGAAGTTTGACCACTACTGAATACCAACAGTTTCGACGAAGAAATCAATATGCGGACGAAGCTTATAGAGACAGACTGCAGAAGAAAATGAAGGCTGGAGTTTCCGGGAGTGGCTCCTTTCAAGCGACATGGAGCCAACATTGACTAGCTGTTGTCAAGAAGATTTTACATGAATAAGAGGAACGACACATAACGGCGTGCTAGGTAGCTGGAGCTGTGTAAAAGCCGGTAAGAAAGCTAAAATACAAATACTTATGTGTTACAAACAGGCAAGTGACAGCTGGGCGTCTATCAAGCAGCGGCTGTGCGCTGGCCTGATGACATAAGGAAGGTCACCAGAAGAGAACTAAGAAGTTTGAATGAAGAAGGTACAGCATATGGACAGCATATGCATGAGGTAAGAATACCGCCGTGACGTCCTTCAATGCGGTAGGTACGTGATCACTTGCGCGCATTGTGTTCCTCGGTAGCTTACGGATTCAGCCAACAAGCCTCCACTCGGAGTACCAAATGATGAACTGCTTCACTCCTGCATCATGATCATCATCAGCATGAGTACATCAGTCATTTAAACTGACGCCTCGCTGCCACACAAGCATCAGGACGTATGCAATGCAGATTAAGAAGAGGGAAAGAACGGTGACTTACCTGAAAACCGTAATGCCGTAAGCAAGCATTCACGGTCAAGGTGCCTGCACTTTGTCTAGACAACCTTGCGTCACAAACAGCTGCCTATCGTGCAATGACAAGGCGGCATCGGGGACGCAGGTTCCTTGCGGCTTATACTGTCACCCGTCATAATCAGTCAATCCCGCTACAGACGTCATGGTTGCGGACATCTTGGTGCCATCGGACACCAGCAACGCTTCGCAAACAAGGATGATGAAATACTTCAAGGCGGCTCAGATCTTCAGACCGAAGGGGCCAAGTGTCACTACCATACAGCAGAATGGCCCACACTGTGACCTTTCAGACGGAGGGAAACTCCTTTCTGTCGCCTTAGATGACGCAGGTTCAAGAAGGCAGCTCTGGCGTTTGCAATGCGTGAGGTCATGTCAGTTTCTATGCGCCCAACATTTCTGATGCAGGTGCCCGGATAAGTGAATAGACAAGCTCCTTCCGTTCCTTGTTAGCAAGGGCCAATGTGTCATCAAGTGGCTGGTGGTCCTGCAGCAACACTTGGCACTATGCAGATGCGAAGTGCATACGAAATAATGGGACCGCTCTGGATACGCTAACCAGGGTTGATTGTGGCTCCTCAACATTGTGCAAAAGAAAGTCCATATCGTCCGCATACTGTAGGCCTGGTAGGCTTACACCAGGCATCGCTTGAACGCCTACATCGTGAGAATATGCAAGGGAGCAGTCACTGATGGATTCCACAACGACATTGAACGGAAACGGGGAAATCGGACAGCACTGACTAAGGACAGTTGCAGTTCGAAAGCAATCCGATAGCACACCATAGACCCTGACGCGGCCTGCAGTGCTCGAGTATACAGCCAGGCGCTCCTTATTCGGTATTAGCGCACACGCGCCGTCTCTGGTTGCCTCAGTGACGCCTGGTTCTCTGGGACCAGTGTTGCGGATTACCTGGAAGAGCTTACGGTAATTGCCTACTGCTCCTGCCTCCTCCATTTCTTCAGCCCGACTGGTCCACCAGGCTTCCTTGTCAGCACGTAGGCTCCACTTTAGTTCACGCCTAATAGCCCGACTGCTCACATTGTGTTCGGAACCATACGGGAGGTGTCAATTAACCTTCTAACAGGTTCACGGACCTGTCGCACATGCGGTGACGATGGATAGTGCCACAAGCGTATGCTCCTGCGTCGTGCATGGCGGCCGACATCCTATTCCACTGAGGTTACGTGGCCTTAGGACGAGACAGCGAGAGTTCGCCATTTGGGCAATCTGACGCCAGTAATTACGCCTGTCATTGCATGCATCGCGGAGACTGCGTAATACAGGACGCCGTATGCTTAATTCAGTTGGGAGGTGGTACATGAAGATGGCTGCCATTTTTGTAGTGGCGTGGCAAGCACTACTGCATGGTAACTCCTCTCCTTAGGTATGCTCCCTTCAGCGGCCAGCATTCATAGCACCCGGATTACCGTGGAATGCCTCCCACACCTCTTC
The DNA here is from genome assembly GCA_944474145.2 of Dicrocoelium dendriticum. Classification (NCBI taxonomy): domain Eukaryota; kingdom Metazoa; phylum Platyhelminthes; class Trematoda; order Plagiorchiida; family Dicrocoeliidae; genus Dicrocoelium; species Dicrocoelium dendriticum. Next base: position 31,520,877 of record OX104069.1, read on the forward strand.
ATACTCAGGTGATGCAGCGTGACCCTTCTTAGGTAACATTACCGGCTCCGTCGTTGCCCCCAGTGGGAAACCGGATGACGGGCATCAATGGTTACCGTGGCGCTGGCCCGCATTCCCTCCCACCTGCGCTATTTGTTGATGTAGGTGATGTCCTCTATACGCAATGTTTCCATTCACGTAGAACGGCGCCCGTTACTCTGTCATTCTTAGGTTGACGCAATGCGGTGTATGTTCAACCGGATAGGTTGAAACGGAAGGTTGCCATGAAGGACGTCGAAGCACGTCGCGAGGCGGCTGAAACTACAGTTCCATTGGTGGGTTTCCCGGTGGCACCCTATTCCCGGCTGAGGATCCCTAATTCCTTAAAGTTATCCTCTGCAGTGTGCGTAGTCTGAGGAGCAATATGTGCGACATCGGCACTGTTGCAGAAAGTTCACGAGGCGACGTACTTGCTTGCACTGAGACTGCGCTGTTTTCCCCTATATACTGCGCAGTGACATGCGTTCGCCTGCCTATACCCTTCTAGGAGCTGACCGCGCCTCATTACGTCGCGGCGGTGAAGTCGCTTTGCACGTCAAATCTACCTTGACTATGTCGCGAACATATTCTTTCAATTCCACTGATGTAACCGCCGAGTACCTTGCGGTATACGCTTTCGCTTCTTCAACGCAATTCGAAATTGTGTTAGTATACAGAAGCCCCGAAACTTCCGCAGGCATACGCATTGACTTCATTCGTACTGAGTGCAGTTACTCAGGGGTCCGTCGCAAAGGCCTTCATGTCATAACGTTACAGCTGACGTTCGTTTGTCCAGCAGAGTACATGGACTCATGGAACGCACTACCCAGTTATTTGGTATTACCACAAACGGTGGAATTTGAACATGCACTGCACGCCTTTGCGTTACAGTTTCAGACCTTCCCGTTTCGTTCGTAACTTATAAATGCATTTCATTGCCCTCGCACATCCACCAATATTATTACTTTGGTGTAACATTGCTATGCTGACACGGGTTCGTTTCTTTCCTGCAATCACTACCTGCACCAGGCTCCGATGACTTGGCCACGTGTTGCGCATGCCAGCCCACCGACTCCCTCGACGTGCCTTGTTTGCTCACCGGGGATGTGGGTGGAAGAGGCGGAGAGGTGGCCAAGCCATGACTTTGTCCAGAGGAATGAAATCCCGCCCCCTGCGTTGTTACTACGCGCTGCCACAGAGCCTCCTCCCAAGTGCTGCCGCCGCCATGTTGCATCCATACCTGGTGACAGGTAACATACATTTTCCATGCTCATCTCTCTTTCAGAGCCACTGATATGCGCCGCCTCCTGCGTTGTTACTTCGCGCTGCCACAGAGACACATCCCACGTTCAGCTAGCGCCGTCTGAGAACACCAAAACACGCCGCCGTAGGTTTTATTCGTTGTCCTTCCTCATTTCTCTTAAATAAATAAATAAACAAATAGGTATATTTCTAGACCTGCTAGAGGCTGCACCCTAAAGGGTTCAGATCAATGCTTACATTTATCCGATGCTCTTGCATGGAAGTTGGCAAAATATATGTTCATCGTTAGCAATTGCAAATGCATTGGCACTGTTTAGTATACAGCTACTGGGTCGCAGGCGCCCACCTTGACATTTTTCTGGTTCCTTCGGGCGATATTGAGCTCCTTGTATTTTATTGTGAATACTTCGCGGAGGTGTAGTTTGCCTTTTCTCCTTGGAACAGAATCCAATTCGCCACAAGTTCACTTTAAATTGATCGCACAATAATTGGCCACTCAGTTGCCCCAATTGTTGTTGCGCACATGGAAGAAATGAATGAAGGGATTATAAGGCATACGAAAAGTAAAAACAATTCCGAAAAAATGCAGACATAAATAGAAGCAATTTGTTAAGAGAGAAAACAAAGCTGCGTGCTTTAGTAGAAAAATACCAATTAACAATAAAATACAGCCCTACTTTTATTACGCTGGTATTGCTCTCCGGCGCAAAATTTCAACCTGAGTTATTCTCAGATAAAAGATAAAGCCTTTCCACAGTTACAATACCGCTTAAAGGAGCACAAAATTACACTGGTCTGGACCAGCTTTAGCGCCTGAATACGATGAACGTAAAAGCAACACCATGCGTGCAGTAGTTTGCGAGTTATTTGCAATTAAACGACGGTCTACGAATAAGGCTATTTTTATTTTTCGCTAAAAATGGCTTTCTGCTTTGCAGGCAGATAGCAGAAAAAATAAAGAAAATATAAAAAGTAGGGAAGCGGTGCATGTTCTAGATAGGCATAGCTATCCAGATATGCTCTAATTAGCCCGTTATACCCTGCGACAACTACGGACTGCGCAGGTGGCCGAAAAGTAAACTTTGCAGGCAAGCATGAAAAATATATGCAATTAAGGGATGAGCTTGCACGAAAACGCTAACAATCCAGCAAGGAATATTATATTTACAAGGGAACTCAGGGGAGCTTGTATTTAAATCACGGTTAGAAGGCCACAGCAAACCATTTTCAGGGGATACTGAGCCACATAAACAACCAGTAAAATATAGTTTAGCATATTTTAAGCCTCTAAGCTTTTCTAAAGCTTACAGAAAGGTTGCATGAGCCAGATCTACCTGAGTAACTCAGGGGATCTTTCAGATCCGTTGACAGATTTCGGCCTGCAAAATACACACATTACTTAGCTAAACATCACAAGATTTATCCCTTAGAGCCGATTTTCTATATTAATGAGGCTCTGTCTCTAACATCAGTGAGCTATAGGAGCCTGTCACTAATAATAAAGAAATGAGCATGGGAAAATTTAGTAAAATTTAGCTAATTGCATTTGGGCGTGAAATCCGTTTTGGTCTACATTGGTTGGGCTTTAACAACTCTACTTCTGGTGGTTGAGCTTGCTTATACTTGAGGTATTGTTATGCCTCATGTGTAGATGCACACTATTGTGCAGCTCTTTGATGAATTTCGATTTATTTCTCTCCATTTTTAAGTTCCGAAGATAGTGCCGGCGGTGTTCATCCAGATGGCAATGTTAACTGGCACTCTAATGTCACACCGACTATTTCTTTTGTGATTTTCCTGGCAAGAGCTGTTCTAGCACCCTAGGCAAAGAGCGATAAGGTAAATCAGGAGTAGAATAGTAACAAAAACCAGTGGGAGCTGGTCGTTCACCCGCCATTACGCATAACGCATGGTAGGCTTTGGAGCCAGCTAAAAGATAAATGACACACGGGCGGCCAAGAGAAGAAAAGTGGTGATGGAAAGTTTCTGGTGCTCCAGCCAGCCAGTGTGACAGGGGCCTCTCTGTCATTGGTTAGCTTTCGTGCCAGTGAAATGAAATCTGAAAATGCGAGTGTTTTACGAGCAAAAGCAGTTAAAGAAGAGGATCTGATTTTCATTATGCCTGTCTACTAGTGTTGCCAATAGCGAAAGGCACATGTATACCAGATAAAGCTAAGTATATGGGGTCAAGAGAGAGTAAGTGGAGAGCAAAATGTCTGATTCCTGGGCCTAGAACGTTTAAGTGCGCTCTTTGTCAACAATAAGAAGGGTATATATTTTTTTTTGCGGTTAACCTACTGATAGTGTTTGGAAACTGCTGAGTATAGTAACTAGTGCTCAGACTTAATGAAAAAGCTTCAATTAGGGCCCGCTGGCAACCGACATCTAGGAAGACACATAAAGGTTCATTTAAAGCCGGCATTTAGACGATTTTGGACAATTCTAATGCTACGCTTAGGTGCATCCGCAGCAGAAAACGTTTTCAACATTCTATGCAAGGCTTAGGTCTGGTAGCATGCCTTTACTAGGGGTACCATAGAGGTCATAAGCCTAATACTTTTTCCACGGATCCAGTGGTCAAGAAGTTGAAAAGTGATAAAAGTCTGAAGAGAAGGGATGAAGATGTAGATAAGAAATAAGGATTGAAGGAAGAGTTCGGTGAAGAATAAGATCATCTTGTATTCAGTTTGCTATTCTTAAACCCTGGAAGATGGGTGCGACGGATACCGTTAAAGTCTCTTAGGTGCTAGAACGGCAACCACAATGAATGTGGATAAGTTTTGAGCTGAAGGTGCTTAGATGTCTTGCACTACAGCGTGGGCGTCCTCAAGCTATATCAGGGCCAGTTTCAAAGAAGTGGTCTTGCGAATCGCAGATATGGAAGATGCTTTGTAGATTGCCAAAACATAGGAATTGTTGAATCTCCATTATGAAAACCTGCAAATTTTGGATTTCTCTTATTCTGAGAGGCAACCGGTTCCATATGTTCACGTAGACAACTAAGAAGAAACGAGACCGCAGTCTCTTCTTTGCCTTTAGCGGAGTAATGGAATGGCCCCCTGTTTCGGAGTCTCGATTCAGACGCGCTCCTTAGTTTAAGACAAGTGATATTACTGTGCAACTTTCTATGATTTCATGGGACCTACGTGCATTCAACGTCTCCTATCATGGCACCTTGTCCGGTCTTCCTTCGCCTTCCAGTAACTACACGTTTCCCATTCCTTGGAGAACGGAGCAACGGCCCTTTTCAGGGCCACCCGCTGCATCTGTGTCTTGTCGTCCCACAGCCCATAGGGAGTATGCGAACTCCGCTATCTCCTTGCAGTGGACTACAAGCTCACAGGTTCCGGGGTGGCTCCGTAATCTTCAGCTCACGTATGGCGGATTTATTACATCAACACCTGTTAGCCACTCTGCGACGTAGGAGAACAACATCGCCCGGCAAAAACACTGCGGTATGTTAACCTTTCGCAGACATTTACAACATGTTACATTTCGTTGCATGCGTTCATTATTCGTAAACACTGTTTCTGCAATGCTCTTACACTTAGCTATGCTCACCTTCATGAGCCATCCCCTCATACTGTTACCATATTTCATGAACCATTTTTCAGTATTCTCGCTTGGTGGGTGATGAGCCTTCAGAACGCTCCCCACTTATACGAGAATATTTGCATATGGTTTGAGCGTACCGTCTGCGAAACTGTCATGTAATCTAACAATGCCTTAACAACGGATTGCCTACTTCAGTACTATGTAGCCATGCACATCCGTCAGAATTATGTGGACAGCATCTTCTGCGAAAGATGTACATCCTATGCATGACGTTGTGTTAACTCACTATGCCAGACAGTAAAGTATACTCGTATAAATCATTAACGTTAACCAAACGGACTCTCCTGTTCACCTTATTCCACGCAGAGACCTAGGTATTACTTACCTTTTGCTGCATGGTTTACAGAACACCATCGATTAAGTCAGACACCCTTAAGGACGCCATATTCTTTGCACCATTCACACTGCCTCCTGAAACCGTTTTCCCGCATAGCACCCCTTTCGCTCAGAAATCACCGGATTACGCATTTGCATGCTTACATACCATCAATTCATGCGAGGTCATTTTCACTTGCGTGATTTAAGGGCTACAGCATTTACAAAAGGTATATGGGAACGAATACGTCATCCTTATAACACACCTACGCACTCTTGACCCCAATTATATATATATATATATATATATATATATATATATATATATGGCTGGCGACATCCGGTTTCGGATTTGCCTGTCACTGTGGCAAGCCACAGGACGCCTGCGCCTACAGAGGGACCATGGATGGCTTGCGCAGCATCACCCACAGCTCCAACCACACACCCCATATCCAGTGTAAACCCGAAGGAATAAGACCGGGAGGCATGCAGATGGGAACCACGTTTCATCAACGGAGCCGGCCCACACTCCTTCACAAGCAAACACAAGCACACTGTATTTGGGAATCAAGCGAACACAAGGCGGTGGCTGGACCGTAGTCCACTCCACACTGAGTGAATGGAACCACTCTTTGATCCTAACACGGCCACCAGGACCGTGCACCCTGTCCCCTCCAGCAACGACCAACTGTCTCCTGGAGCCAGTATGGACGAGGTAGTGGGTAATAGACAGGTAGGCACCTTGTCAACATGCACATCAAGCGCATCCACACCGGGGATATCAAACAACAGCCAAACCCTTGAGAGAGAGAGAAAGTAAAAGAGAAAAAGTCGATTAATGCATAAGGAAACGGTGATATAAACCTTAATTAAATAGCATATGTAATAAGTTGTTTACAAACAAATCCTTGCTAAGTGCACGAGGTCAGGAAGTATAGTTCACGGAATGCCACGAACACAAAAGTGTTATGGAAATCGAATACAATTGGCTTGGGCGATGTGTGCAAGTTAATGGAATAGAGTACAGGGAGATATTTATCTGAGAAAGAAAAGCATTAAAGCAAAAACTGTAAACCCACCACCTGAAATAAAGAGACTTAGCATGCAAGCACGCGGTTAGTAAATCGAATTCAGTGTGCCTACAAACGCTGCACCGGTGCTGCCCACGTTCACTGCGGGACCCGTCGTCGTTTCGTCACTGGTCCCGAGTGACCTCTCTCATGGCTCACTAGGCCTGCCTGACTAAGGCACTCGCGACCGCATGTTCTACAGCACTATGCGCTCGATGTCGATGGAGTACAATTCATTGGTGCTTGCCGCTTCCGCAACTGCCGCTTCTTCTCTGCATGCATGAGGGCTTTCTCCCGTACTTCAGCAACTGCCTTCGTGATTAGATCGCGCCATGCACCACGATCAACCGCCTTTGATTCCCATGATCTGCAAGCAAGATTAGAACGTGTGAGGCTCACTTTAATCATGTCCTGGTAACGTAACTTTCGTTTCCCAAGTGCCGCATTCCAATACTCAGTTGACCGTATAAGAGTTGTTTCGGTATCCGCGTTGAATCCATACGGCTCACATGACCGAGCCATCTCAGGTGTCTCAATAAAAGTATGCAGTCCACTGCATACATCCCACTTCGGCGCAACACTTCCGTGTCTGCAACTCTGGCGCCCCAGCCGATGCGGCAAATCCGCCGCAGACACTGCTGATGGAACCGCTCGAGACATCGCACATCCCGACGGTACATCGTCCACGTTTCACTGCCGTATAGAAGAACGGACAGTACCATGGATTTGTACACCATCAGCTTCGTGCCAACGGTAAGGTGATGGTTGATCCACACTCGGTACTCAAGCTTCCCGAATGCCGCCGCTGCCCTCGTCACGCGGATACGCAGCTCACTGTGTATCTGCTGATCGGTCGACATTACACTCCCAAGGTAGCAAAAGCGGGAGGTGGTTTCTAATACTTCAGCACCAATGCTGATTCGCGGCAATATTGAAGATTGCACCTCCGGTGAAGGCTGAAAGAGACAGACAGTTTTGCTTGTTTTGATGGTGAGCCCGAATTTGGCCGCTGTCGAAGCCAGAGCACTAGTCATGTGCTGCAACTCATCCGAGCTGTGTGCAAACAACGCACAGTCGTCAGCAAACAGCAACATGCGGATAGTTGTCTCACAGACTAGAGTTCTCGCACCGAAACGACGGATGTTCAGCAACCCACCATCAATACGGTGCTCCACACGAACACCGTAAGCACAAGCCGCATCAAAAGCACAGGACAACATTGCATGAAGATAGATATTAAACAGGGCAGGAGCTAAGACACAGCCTTGCTTCACACCAGAGACAACTGCAAAGTCATCCGAGGTCTCTCCACTCAGCTGCACCCTCGCTCGCATACCACTGTGCAGACATTCAATTAAACTTACAAACTTACGCGGGCAACCAAACTTACCCAACACCAGCCACAGTGCCTCGTGGTTCACCGTATCAAATGCCTTGGTGAAATCAACAAAAAGCGAGTACAAAGGCTGGTGTCGTTCTCTGCACTTCTCTTGCAACTGACGAGCCGCAAACACCATATCTATAGTGCTGCCACCCGAACGGAATCCACATTGCTCTTCCGCCACGTTTGGTTCCACAACCTGACTGACGAGGCGATTGAGCAGGATTCGGGCAATCACCTTGCCCACACAACTCAGCAAGTTGATGCCACGATACTTCGTGCAACAATGCTTGCTGCCTGTATATATATACATATATTCTCTGCATCGGCAAATGTATATCGCATTACCATTTGCAATGAAGGAAAACTTGCTTACCGCGCAGCATACAAATCGGGATATCTTTTCCATCCACCATGTCACAGGTACCATGCATACAGCGTGCTTCCGTATACAGACTTACACAAAATCCTTATATAACGTTAACTTCCGTTATTTTTGATCCTATCAATTTCGTACACCATAATCAATAACCTACGCATGCTTTCAAACATGGACATTTCAGCGCAATCAATATACATCTATATACATTTCCTTTCACGTTCATATATATCTACACATGATTATATGTATAAGGCACAAGTACATATATGTCCTTATAACATATATATATATAAATGTTTGGCGGCATCCGGTCTCGGATTTGCCTGTCACTGTGGCAAGCCACAGGACGCCTGCGCCTACAGAGGGACCATGGATGGCTTGCGCTGCACCACGCACAGCTCCAACCACATACCCCATATCCAGTGTAAACCCGAAGGAATAAGACCGGGAGGCATGCGGATGGGAACCACGTTTCATCAACGGAGCCGGCCCACACTCCTTCACAGACAAACACAAGCACACTGTATTTGGGAATCAAGCGCACACAAGGCGGTGGCTGGACCGTAGTCCGCTCCACACTGAGTGCATGGAACCACTCTTCGAGCCTAACACGGCCACAAGGACCGTGCACCCTGTCCCCTCCAGCAACGACCAACTGTCTCCTGGAGCCAGTATGGACGAGGTAGTGGGTAATAGACAGGTAGGCACCTTGTCAACATGCACATCAAGCGCATCCACACCGGGGATATCAAACAACGGCCAAACACTTGAACGAGAGAAAGAAAAAGAGAGAGAAAAACTCGATTAATGCATAAGGAAACGGTGAAATAAACCTTAATTAAATAGCATATGTAATAAGTTGCTTACCAACAAATCCTAGCTAAGTGCACGAGGTTAGAAAGTGTAGTTCAGGGAATGCCACGAACGCAAATTCCTATGGAAATCGAATACAATTGGCTTAGGCGATGTGTGCCAGTTAATGAAATAGAGTACAGGGAGATATTTATATGAGAAAGAAAAGCATCAAGGTAAAAACTGTATATAAATACATATATATATATGTTTATATGTATATATATGCATTTTACGCCTATACATGTCAGCGTCTATAAATTATTGCGTTTTGTGTGGCATTTCGGTTATACCATGAGTCCGAAATGAGCATATAATTCATCGCTTCCCTATAAGCCTATGGAATCACACATCATTTCTGCATACCACATGCGGAAATGGTTATGGAGGAGATTTCCGTTTTGTTATGTAGCCTAGCATTCACATTAGCTATCCTTACAAACATTTACATATATATATTTGTATATACCTACGCATATAGATATATATATGTATATGCGTGCATATACACTTGCACATATATATATACAGACAAATATATATATGTATACATAAATGTCGTTAAACTGCATTCCCCATGCTTACACACACACACACTCCATTATCTATTCATTAGCAAGGATTCTCATTATCATATCGATTATACGCTTAAGAAAACCATATGCAAGCTCCACTATAAATCAATCTTCCCTTCCATAAGCCAGTTACTGAACGCCGATTCCCCTATGCCTGGCACAATTTACCACACATTCTCCCACCGCCTTCTTTTTTCAGATACATACCGTGGACTTTCATAAACCATATATTATTGTCCGTTTCCTTTTTAACGCCTTACTTATCGTTATATTTCAACTTATACACTTTTATTCAACTTTGTAATTAAGCATGGTACAGATCCAATTTCGCATTGTTGGAGGTTCTGACCTCTTTAGCAACACGTTGCGCAAGAATTTCATCCATTGAGACCCTTACTTTTGCAGAACGCAGAAACAGGTTATCCTCATGAACAACAGCCCGCATTCAAAATTGCGCCAGTGGCGGATGTGACGGTCCCGAAAACTGCAGTTTAGCTTCGGTTGAGATGCTCCTTTATCGGCATAACGTAAGGACTTTCGATCCAACATTTAACAGAAGAGAAGAAATGAGACATGAGATTTGGACGTTGGCATCCTAAACAAATGTGTCCGATGACACCTTTATTTCATGTAATATTTTACTTGAATTCGTAACCTACACTGTTTTCATGACTTTGACGGCCAGCGAACAATAACTTTCTACCTCCCTCAGGTAACGTATAAAACATTTGTTTTGCCTTAATGTCTTGTCCCATTTACAACTATTTGTTATATAAATTTTGCACTGTATTTTTGATTGTTTTTTATCGAAAGTCTTCACCGACGGGCCCCGGCTTTTCGAGAAATATATCACTCCCACAGAAATTTATACGCCTTGGAGAAACAATTGCTTTTTGTATGGACAGTCAATGTGCTGCAGGTATTTCGGAGGAAGAGACAGGATTGTTTCTTGTAAACCATCTCTGAAATGGCTTTTCTACGCGCGTGTGTTTTCTCGTACTCAGCAAGTGAAAAGTTTTGGCGGTTTTCGAACGTCGTTTGCGTGGATGCAACACACTGCACAAACCGAATTGCGTACGTATGCTACCTGTCGTTAAACTGAACTACAGTGTATACTTCCACCAGTACTCAATAACGGAAGGCATTGGTTATGACAGAGCAGTGTTTTATGGATTTTTGCTTAAGGAAACCTTTAAATGTATAGTCAGGTTTTTCGGTTTATTTCGTGGTCTCATGGGCAATATTTTCTCCGTAGGCAGCGTGCAGCCAAAGCACTTTTGCACTGTGATATGCTGCTGTGCTACTTTCATATTCGCAAGGCTGTCCGGAAGCACGTGTGTGAATCGCATTTTTCATTACATTTTGCAGACGTAACATCTTTTACCAAATGACTACTACTGACACCGGGAAAGAGTACACTCCGTTACGCACATTCACACCGTTGTCAATGATAGTAGGATCTTAGCCTACCGCGGAAGACGGTTTCCCCGTTTGTCCCCTACCCAACATCCAACAGGATGCTCATTAAGCGGTGGTGGGCGAAGGACGTCCAAACTGGAGTGTTTCATTATCGGAACCCCATCAACAAACGTGTCGTGTATGCCTAATTTAAATGGAGAAATTAACGTTTGCTTCAGGCCAGCTCGCGGGATCTATTTATAAACCGTAGAGACTGTCTGGTTTCCTAGTGAAGGAACTCCAGATGCAATGAACATACTTTTATGACAGAAACCGGTTGTGTGAAGTGGACGCGTACATGCAGCTGCTCGTTGGCCGTCTCACAACGCGCGCAGACACGCTCGTTATGCGTCATATAGCAACATGCAACTTCGATGCCGGGTACGCAGACATTTGAGTAGGACTGGTATGCATGGTATGTTGCTACTTCCTCAGGTTGTGGTTGCAAATCATCACAACTGAGTTGACATCGACCACGCAAATGTCACGTGCACCTACGCTTTCTGCTTTCACACGTGACTACCGCGCGTCCAGTTTACGACGTTATGTAAGGAACAGCTACATCCGGTCGTTTTTATTACTTTTTAGAAGGCATCGATATCCCTGCCTGCCGGGTGGTGCTTTACAACATGCCGGAGTAGTCCAGTTTGCTTCGGAATTTGACGGTAGTGATCTCACGACAGCCTACTTCGAACATAGCGAAATTCTTAGTCTGCTTAAGTGTCTGGAATACTTGAACACTAATGAGGTGTCCCAGTGCTTCTATAGGCTCATGGACAAAAGTATGACTTACTCTACTTGGCACCAGGTGCTTCTGCCGAAAGTACTAAGCAACAATGGCTACCATCGCGAAGGCAACCAAGAAGGGACGAAGCCCGTGCATCGGGTAATTTTTGCTTTGCTTGCTTTGAAGCAATTGCAAGTACGGGAGCGCATCGCACACAAACGGCTAATGTACCCACGTATATGTTTCGCGGGGCAGGCGAGTGCCGCTTGCAAAACTTGCGTCATGGACCTGAGAGCGGTTATGACTACAAAGAAACCGTCATGCAGCAATAACATTTGCGAGTTGGATCAAGAATTTTGGATATAGCTTCTCGTCCAGCGCCACCTTGGAATGGTACTTACTCATCGGTCGCATCCACTACCCTAGCTTACGATGGCTGGTGTTCTTATTTTCGATTTATGCCGTGCGGGCACCTGACCTGACTGTAAGGCAGTAGATTTCAGCAGCCATCGTTATGTGTCAGATAGCAGAGAAAGCGCACGTGGTAGGCCTATGCGCTTTGAAGCTCTTTTACTGTAATGCAAACTAAAACATACACATCGACGGCAGGGTTGCAGCCTTTTTCCGGAGCCGCATTTGAGTAACTCCTGTTAAGTTTTTGTTTGCTTCCTTTCCATATAGATCTGGAGTCTACTACAAGTGACCTCATTGCATGAGAAACCACGGTTTTAACGACGACTTTCATGCTTCCCCTGCGAGACGGTATGTCGTTTGCCGTTGTAATTGCCATCGCTTTTGTTCTCTCTTTTCATAAGCCTACAGGTTAGCGTGAGTCCTAGTCTACCAAAAAGGGCTAATTGAGCTGGAATGAGGATGCTTGACAGACGGCTCCTACAGATTTGGCATACGGTGCTTAGAAGTTGTACAACCAGCCTTTCTGAAATGGTACGCCGCCGATACTGTTGAGCAGCATGATGATCTACTGTGGAATCCACCCACCATACCACGTAACGATTCGAAGCTTGTTAACAATTTGCGGTCAAACTCAGCAGTCGCTTATCGGACTGGTATGTGCCACAAAAGCCAGTCCAAACTTCCTGAAGCAGTATTCGTGAACAAGAATAACTAAACCCAACTTCAATATTCCTCATGCAAGTGCATGTGATTACTCTACATTATGAGCAGACACCTGGAGCGCAAAGTTTCTAGCCAATGCTAGACATACGCCTTTAAGTATTTATTTATTTAACCACTGTGGCCGATGATTACTACTTTGCCTAACCGCTGAAAGCCGAACTTGCGGGAATGTAACTTGTCGTCATTAAGGCCGCCCGCTGTTTCCTTTACGTGTGCCCCTTGCTATCTCGAGGTAAGTAATCGGTTGAAGGCATTAGCCCGAATATTCGGAAATGGATCGGACGGTGGCTACGTACTTCTCACAGACATGGCCAATTGGAGGTTAGGCAGCGCTACATTTCCTTTACTTTTCGTGTTCCTACAGCATTCAGTTGGTTGTATAATTTTTACCATTCCTTAGTGCTCAGCTGTGTTGATGGGACTTGTCTAAGGTGGCGGCCACTAAACAACGACGAGCACGAAGATTTTACCTGTGCGTCCTCTTTTCTTGAAATTTTGGTTATAAGTGCACCGGAGGACCTCTACATCACCGCAGTGCTGTTAAACCGAGATTAGTGGTCTCTTCAATGCGAAAAGCTTGCCAGTAGGAAACCCACTACGTCCTGGAGCAATGCCATTAAGCACGGCTGAAAGATGGTAGACACAAGTCACCGAGCAGGGGCTACGGGAAAGTCAGTTGCTTTGTTAGGTAGGAAGCCGGTGGCGGCTGAAAAGCCATGAGAGAGGGATATCTCGGTTGTTAATCAGCATCGTCCATTCCGTAGTTATAGATTTATAAATGGGGTTTCAGTAAGTATTTGGTTCAAACTTTTACAGGCAGGCCACCGCTGCTCTAATCCTTAGCATTTGGGTGTTCAGAAAATAACAGAAGTACCACCAGCAATAGCTCGTAACGGCTTCTTGCAACCAAGCGACCACAGCTAGTCGCGCGGGCTGGCTGGGTATACTTCAATGACGCCCATCCTTACACGGATTCGAACTAGTGCACTTAAAATTGCAAACGGCGCGCTAACCACTCGGACACCGACCAACTTTTTATCTAAATCCAATTGTCCAATGGTTGGTAGACCAGGAATTGGCCAACGTGGCTAAGGCCGATAGGTGCCAGGTATAACGGCGCCGCGATCAACATCCTTGGTGTTAGTAAAATGAGCTAATGCTGCCAGAGAGGTAATTCCAGGCGCAAGCAGATAACGTTAACAGTGCTTACGTAAATATTTGTAGAGCTGTCGGCCCCTGGCATCCACTGTAACTGAGAAATTGCTCACACTGCACCCGGCTGTTGATTGTCTGCTGCTGGACTAAAGTATATTGATGGAAAGCCTCAGGGAGGCGGAGATTGTTTTCATGGTGTGCACTTATGGCCATATCGGTTGGTACTGCAAGTCGCTCAATGCATAAAATGGCAACGAATCCTGCCCACCGATTATATCTATTTTGTAGCTACGTCTAGATGGTTTCGCCCACGTTATCTCTGCGCGGTTGCAGATAATACTATTACAGTGTCGTGTTTTCGTGCATATAGTCTCTCAGCCAGTTCTCGTTGGTGTGCTTTCCTGAGATAAACGTAGCCATCCGTCGACCATCTTTTGTCGTCTACTCATTCAGGCATCAAGGTAGTTCAATATGCCGCCCGCCTCATAATTTACCATCAGGATTGCGCGTTTTCTGTAGATGGCTCGCGATAAGGCAAACGTCGTTCTGATGTAATTATGTTCTTTAATAAGCGCTCTCGTGCGTTAAAGAATGTGCAGCAACTCCGCGACCATAGAGGCCACATTCTGTCTCAAGCTTACGGCGCTTTGTTATCTTCATGCTCGCAACGTTCGGTCCACGGAACTTGGCGTCTGCGTAGCATTCGATATGCTACCTGAGCTAAGGTGGTTTACCACGTGGGACAGGTTGCGACTGCACGTTAATGCTTGTGAGCGTCAGCTAATGACTCCTCCATGGATTCACACTTCCCGAAATTCTTCATAACTTTGGACATGAATACGTTTTCAAAGTTAACTTGTTTTCGTAAGCTCCTTAAGTGGCTAGCGCAGATGTTCCATTTGATGGTTGTGTGTAACATGTGGTCTGGTACCACATTCGCATTAGCCGACTAATTTTACAGACGTCATGTCGCGGCCCGTTTACTTCATCCGTAACCTGAAAGCAGGGTCGGCGTCGGTGTAGATGGTCATCAGTAGCTTTTGGCTGAAGCCTGGTGAAAGCACGAACTTCTTCTCTAAGTTACGGATTATTTCATTTACTCAAGCAGTCCGAAGGCGCACACCTAAGTTGAAAAATGCTGAGCAGGTGTTTGAAGCGCTATCCACCGCGGGTAAATTCCTGTACACGTTATTGCGCCGCAGCCGAATACAAGTTCGCGCGAGCCATTGAACGTGCTTTGGCTGACTAGGGAAGCCCAGGTGAAACAGGTAACACGCTGTTAAGGGGTTCAGACCACAAGCGCGTCCCTCGCGTTGAAAATTCATTAACGACCGTCACTTGGTTCCTACAGGGGCCCCACATGTTTTCTGACACCGGTCCTATAGATATAGCGTACGCGGTAGGAACCCAGGCTGGCCGATGCTCCTATCGAAGGCAGACACGAATATCCACTTTTAGTTGGCGAATTCGTCGGCCGATATGTGGGAACGAGCTAGCATGTCCCGCGTCAACGAAACTGACATAAGCCGGCGCAACCAAGCACCGATTACACATAGTTCCTTGTTACTAACTCGTGCAGCCAGAACATATCGCTATGAAACTTCCAGTGCTTTTACAGACTGCGCGTCTACGGGTAAGGAAGGAAAAGAGCTCAACGTGTTAAGTGCCATAAACTATGGAGGATTCGCAGATAGCATAAATAAAACACATTGCCATATTTTCTCCCCAGGCAAGTTGGGCAACCCATGCTTGACGCCCATGGCTGACCTTCTAAGCGTACAGCTGCAACCTAAGATTGCGTTAGATAACCTAACCCGGAAGGCTTGTAAACACTACAATATTTTGTTTCTTCACAATAGGTAAGCGAAAGCATTCACTACAATAGTCGTTAAGGTGTTTGAAGACGACTTTGCAATGCATTCGTGGCACAGTGGAACCTGTACAGTCTTTTAACGTGTATAGTAGTGCACGCTATAATTATCTGCAAGAAATACCATTTTAATTATAACCGCGACACTTACCTGGCAAGGGAATCAGCAAGGGACAACGAACCCATCCGCAGTTTGCATTCCTGATACACTAAAGGAACTCAGAAAACTAAGCACCTCAATGTAAGTCACCTGGATAGTCAGGATACAACAGTTCCAACCACCAGCAGTCGACTCCGAAAAAACCACACAGCGATAGGAACAAAATTGCGAAACATGAATGCGAACAACTGCGAGAACCGTTGGGCAGCTGCAACCGTTTCAACGTCATATGGACGGTCTGCAGCTTCTTAGGTCGTGGTGGATTTCGCCTGGCAAGACTTCATCTTACGGAATTCCGCAAATGTCTGGTTACTATCACTGTGACGAGACGAAGGTGTTTCATAGTACAATGAATTCACGGTACTAACCACGTCTTGGAAAACTGGCCTCTACCATAACTTCCAAATTTTGTGGCATATATTTGCTTTCATGCGACTAAGCCTAACAATTTGACATGTGCAAACTCACTATTCCTAAAAGGTGTTTTCAGCTTTTTCCTCATGCCTTACTAATCCAACAAGCACTATGCGCACAACCTTACCGGACTGGTTCCTCACCAACGGATTTTGATCAAACCTGAGGTTTCACGGGTTTCACGGGTTTGCGCAGAACGAGTAAGCGTAGCTTTTCGGAGGTTCTGCCTCGAGATCTTACGGCAAGGTCCTGATCCTGTATGGCTTCATGAATTCAAGAATAAAATAATAATTATTTTATTTATGTAGTTTAGTGATCTACTTTTTATCTCCACATCGCATGCTGTGAGGAGAGACTTCATTAATTCTTTGGGCCACGATAGCTCAAAAGTCTGAATATAGCTGTACTACTACCGCTCTTGTTCCTGTTTATCATGCTTTCAGGTACAATAGTGCACTGTGCTGATCATGCCCAAAACTGCGCCTTGCATTAACAAGAATAAATGGATAATGTATTGAGTTATTTCCGAGGCCGCGTTTCCGGCACGCGTACCTCCATCATTCGGTTCAACGTTTCCAGCAACCCCGAAGTTGAAGCTGCGAACTTTTGCTATGTCGTTTTGGTTTACTAACCTCGGAGCAAACTGTTAGTAGGACCCCTTGCGTAGTTACTGAAGACGCAGATACCATCTGGAAAATATACACGGTTATATTTGAAAAAGGCCTCGTAATATGAGCAGTGACATCATGACGAGAGTGGTTGTCGTCTGAAGCAACGTCCCGGAGCTCGTAGCATATGCATTCCGTAAAACTAACGTGCCTTTCGCCATGCATTGTAAGCCGTGTAGATGAATTGCTTAACACATGCACAGCGATTCTTTTAAAACTATTTGCGCCTTCCGCTGGCAACACCCCTACGGATGTAACAAAAGCGTGCAAATGCTGACTACATCCCCTACGCGACAACATGTCGCGACCGCAGTAGGACGAGGTCAAAATCAACACTGCATAAGTAACCCACCGATGCATTCTTAAACGCCTCACTTGTAGACAGTTGCAGCCCTGGACCTGGATACTTCTATCGTACCGGGGTAACCACATGTTGCATGTAAAACTGGTTCTTATCATCATATATTTGCCTAATTTTCCACTGTTCTATATTTACGTACAGCTTCCTGCAGCGTAGATATGCCATCCTATAGGGGTTCATCCCAACGCGTTACTGCGCTGATTCCCGGTTAGTAGGTTTCTAACAGCACTAACCTAACAAAGGCGTGTTCCCTGTAGTTCCAGTCGTCCTGATATGGCATTGCAATTATGGATGCTTTTACCACTATGGTATACGCAATATATACCAGATGACTATTGGGCTCATAGAATTTCAACGGGTTCATTGTAACACGCGACCCATAACTATTACTAGTTGAAAGCGTAAGGTTCCTTGGAGTTTCGCAATGGTAAAGTGTACGTTTTTCTTACGTTTTGGTAATGATGCTCTAAAAAACGTATACTTCTGTCAATCATCATAATTTCATAAGTGTTTGCTGGTAGTATCCTGAATGAATTGTTCTGTCACCTTTTTTCCCTTTACCGCCCAAACGCCGCTTAAGATATGCATGTTTCGCGTCCTGCGCAATAGTCGTATCGTACTTTGGATTTGCATTCAGGCTTCTCACCGACATTCAGCTGTCCGTGGACTAGTTGTCTTCTGTCCTATTCCTCCAAATGAGTCCGTTTCGGTCATTGCTGTTACGTGCTTAGTTCACTTGTATTTGTCTACGCAATGATACTAGTTTTGTTTAAATCATTTAATATTATCACGCTACCATTTTATGACTATTTTAAAGGTGGTGATTATTTACTTTTGCCAATCCAACTCATAGAGAGAGAAAACGTCACCAAAGGGGGCAATCAGTGTAGGTAGTTTACCACCGGTTTCAAAAGCAGTGTATGTATGCAATTTTGAGATACTTGGGTAATAATGCTATGCGCATGTCCTATAATGGTAAGGTATATTTGCATATTTCTATAATTTTAAATAGCTGTCTTCTTCGGTCTTCCCTGGAGGTGCAATCTGCAATGGCGTCGCAACTAACCATCTTGACGTAGTATTGGAGACCTCCAGCAGCTTCCGCTACCTTGACAGTTTGGCTTCCACTGACCAGCAGACACATAGTGCGCTGCGTTTTCGAGTAACGTAGGCAGCGGAGGCATTCAGGATGCTTGGGTACCCAGCGTGAAGGCACCACCAGCTTAACATCGGCCCGAAGCTGATGGTCTACAAATCCATGGAACTGCCAAGCCTTCTACACGACAGTGAAAAGTAGACGATCTACCGTCGCGGCGTGAGACATCGCAAGCGGTTTCCTCAATAGCGTCTGCGACGGGTTCCGAGCATCGGCCGGTGCGAAAACGCTGAGGACACGGGTGGTGCGCCAACGCGGGAGTTACACTTTGAACTGCATGCTTTCGATGAGAGACCTAAAGTGGCTTGGTCATGGGGGCGCATGTCTTCGGGGATACCAAGGCAGCTACCATACGTTCAGCTGCCTATGGGGAAGCGGCATGTGGGAAAGCGTAAGTTTGGTTAGCAGGGCGTGAGCAATGTAAGCCTATCGAGTGACAAGGCTGCTTACTGGCCTTGGAATTGAAAGCGGTTGATCGGCATGCATGAGGCGATATAAAGTCGAGTTCTGTTTCCGAGGAACGCGCGAAAAATTTCGCACACGCAGAGAAGACGCTACAGGTGCCGAAGGATTTAATTCATCCAGGTCCAGCGCATGATGTTGTAACACCTACCATTTGCCACATGCCTGAGCCTGGAAGGACCTGGTGTGCCACAATAGAAGTTGCTCTGGTAGAGCATCGAAAATACGACTGGTCCTGCTGAGAAGGCAAGCAGGGCCTCGCAGTGTTGGTAGGTACGCTGCATTCGATGTATTGACACGGTACTTGTGGTCTTTCATTGAGTAGTTTCCTAACTTGGCTAAAAGCTTTAGCCCGCTGCCGTTTAAAGTCCAATTAAAAGGGAGCTTCATGAAAAGCAAGCGGACACGGTGCAGCGTTGGTGAGTAGGTTGCACTCCATGTGCAAACTGCCTAACTACGTGCTGCTTTCCTTTATCCCAGGTGGTTGTTTACTATAATTTGCATAGCCTACTTTCTTAAGTCATTTAGGTATCCGTCACATTAACGTTATCCTTATTTAGCAATTCGCTAAAGCAGGTTACGGCTTACGTCTTTAACCGCCATACCTATGCGCGAAGCATGCCACTGGATTTTAGTTAGTTAACTCGCCTCTTTTAACCTTAGCACGCAACACTGTTGGACTTAATAATCGCGTGTGTTGCAACGCATTATCAATTTAGATACCGAAGACCACATACCGCTACAGCAAATTTATTGTCACACTGCTATGTTGAAGCAACCAGCTCCCCTTTCGGCTCTCATCGTCAATTTACGTTAGCTATCTTCCTCTGGTCCTCCAGCGCGTCAACTACAAATTTGCTTATGCACTTTAGCCATCTAACTTCTGTCGTTTGTTTCCAATTGTTTTCCTGTTCGGAAATATTTCTTGACTGTCGACGGCCGCTTAGCCTTTTGCTCGTTTTCTGTCATTTAACCTTGCACTCACCTGCCCTTACTGCTTTTACTCTGCACCATAACTTTTCGCACAACACACTAATGTCCGTCCACTACTTAACTCACCTCTAATACCCATATCTCGAAACTATTTTAGACTTGAAAGCTTCGCTGGATGAGATGCCCTATCAGACCGGAGACTGAAGTTCACTAACCTCAATAACAACGTCTCACGCACGGCTGTAATGAAGGGTTTAGCCTCTCTATCGACTCTCATCCCCAAACTGGTGCTAGCTCGCTTTCTCAGGTCCATCAGCACACCTTCAAAGCAAGACTTACTGCAGTAGCCATGCATGTGCCGACGTTCACTTTATATTTACTAGCCATCAGGGCCTATTGTCCTCGCTGTAACTAGCCGCCAAACTTTCCGTCCCCTGATCTGCACCTACCTAGCACCAGCGTTTTTCATCTCGGAAACACATCTGCACAAAGCACGCCACTGGCTTTTCATTACGTAACTCACCTCTTCTGCCTTCGTCTCGCTAGCTTGTTAGCTTAAACTTCCTCACGCGATGCGGCTCCCTTACGACCAAGATGCTGCCGAGTATCTAGTTCTACACCGCTGAAATGAGGCTTCTAGCTCGCCTGCTGGCTCTCACCCTCAAATCGGCGATGGCACTCTTGCTCAGCTCCCACAGATCGGCAGCACTACTTGCGAAGCAGCGTAGTATCTGTGCTGATTTTGGCGTGCTCCTTCCATTTACTCACTTCTGGGGCTTGGTATCTTGACCGGAAAGGGCCGCTGAACTTGCTAATGACTACCGGTCACCCAACCTGCAATTACTTGTCTCCACGGCCTTTTAGGTTTACCTACAAATCGGCAAAGAGCATGCCACTGGCTTTCCATTAAGTAACTCCACTGTTAGGTTATTCAGGCAATCTTATTAGCCTTAATAACCCCGCACGATGTAGTGCTTGAACCACTCGGACACTGACGTTTACAGACTTTTACAGCAACTTCTGTCACACTGCTGTAATAAAAACATTAACTTCCTATGCCTCCGGTGCCCCTTAACGGCGTCTACAACATGTAGCAGTGGGCTGAATATATATAGCTTCTGTGCTTCACTTCCTATTTTCTTTGCTCCTCAGATAATTACCATGACGGTACATGGCCGCTAAAATTTTTGCTGACTTTCTGTCATCTAACCGTGCACTTACCTACATCCATTGTTGTTAACCTTTACCATAACATTTTGCTGTGCATACAACCGGCTTTCCATTACCTGACTCATCGCTTCTAGCCTTATATTGCTATCTTGTAAGGTTTAATCGCTTGGCGAAATACAGCGTCGCAGCAAAACAAATATTGACGTATAAATAAATAAATAAATAAATAAATAAATAAATGGTATATACTCTGTAAAACGAGCCACACTTGCAAAGGCGTGATCAAATGTGTATACAAGCATAGCTTCTTTGGAATGTTAAAACAATTCGTTTTAATGAAAGTAATTAACGCAAAGATCTAGTCTATACGAGTGAGCATATTGTTAGTTAATAGTCAAACCAAGGAACATGATGGCGCTGTGGCGCGCAAATTCAGTCATAACTGGTGCGTCAAGGTACCAGGTGGGGGTAATATCGCCATGTAGTTTCCATGTGCACAGGAGCCCAAACAAGCTTTTGGTGCAAGCAATGACCATTACGAATTCGGGACGATCTGTGCTCCATCGACGCATTCTTCATAGTGAATTCAGTTGCACAGTTTGGATGTAGAAGTAGGAGGACTCCGTCAGCGTGAAAGTTTTAGCTGTGACTTCATTTGGTGGCCAGTCACATCCGCCACGTTGGCAAGCGGACATTTGTGGCTTTTGATAGGGAGAATGCTGGCCAGGCGAAAACCAACCAGCCCTGGAACACTTTTGCTGTTCATCTATGCAACGTATAGACCGGTTTTGCACTCTACTATTTGTAGCCGGTGGACAGCCAACCTTCATTCTTCGTTGGCCGAATGGCCCAGTAATGGTCCGGCAGTAGGGGTTGAAGCCGGTCAGTGATGTCAAAAGGTAGCATAGTAGAACGCTAATGCTGCAGGTAAGCAAACACGTTGTTGATGGAGGCAAGCTTTTCCCATTATATTCTTGTCCGGCTCGCAAACAGTGTCCAGCTACCCACGCTGGACATATCATGGGGACGGTGAGTGCAGTTGTTTCTTGTAACTGATTATGTCCATAACAGGCGAAAATGCCATTCTCCGCAAAGTGAATTCGGAGTTCCTTCAAATGCAAGTGTTATTGTCTCCATGGTCAAGTGAGATCTCCGTAAAAAGCCATCGGAATAGCCACTTATATGAGCGCAACGCTGCCCGTAAACTGACGTCAGAAAAGCTCCAGTTGACTGGAGAATCGGAATGTATGAGGCAATGTAGGTAATCATGTGAAAATTGTTTGTCTTCGGTTGTGGAACAGGGAATCCATGTAACTATATTATTCCGGGTGAGTAAGTTGTTCTACTGTGAGTATGAGGTGAGCTAAACCCGTACGTTTAGACCCCGTAAAGGTAGCGTCTTCAGATGGGCGGTAAGAGCTGCATTTGGAACGATGTGTGGGTTCTTCCTCTCCCGGAGAAAGGAGCAAGCGTTTGTACCAGCTGACTATTGAGGATGGGTCCACCAGTCCCAGTGAATAAACGTCCTTTTGGTGGATGTAACTGTGGAAATCTCAGGAATACACGGACTACGGTTAAGGGGCAGCCAAACAGAGAGAGAGCAATGAACCAAGAAGCACTTACAAAGACTGGTGGAGCGCCGCGGTGCCTATGCTACATTAAAACTTATGTGGTTCTGTTTAGTATCCATGGTTTGCAAGCGCGGTCTTTACATCCCGTCGCTAGTGTGACTCAGACTACAAGTATGAGGTAGGAAAATGGTTCTACACGCGCAGGGTCAAGAGACGGATATAATAAAGCGTGTTGACATAGGTTGAGCAAATAGCAGGAGTGTTGGAGGGAAACATGTAAACCGAGAATGAGGACAGCAGTCCGAATGCGAGTGGCATCTTAGGTGAAACTATCGACAACTAGGTTGAGACCGCATGCGGGCGCAACATAAGTAAAGCAAAGTTCCAAGAAAAAAATGAAAGTCAAAAACTTAGCTAGGAGCGGTTGAATGTAGACGGCATTGCGATGAGTTATTCGTAAGAGTAATTACGCTAATGCCCTCAAAATTCTCTAGTCCAAAAGCCGTCAGAATCTAGAGAAAATGGTCACAGATGGCTAAAACTGCCGTGCATTGAGTGTCGTTATCCCAGGTACGGTCACCTTAATTGGTAGATGCGAACATAGTGTAAAGAGCAGAGGCATATGAAGAGAGGTAATTAAGCATAATAATGGAAATAATAGTCAAGAAACACTTAACAATGGTTCGAGTTCCGCCAGTAATCAGCAGCGAGTTCGGAGCGGAGGAAACAATACGCACGAGGATAACTTGGTTCGACGCAATGAGTGTAAGCCGTGGGAAGAAAAAGGGGTGCAATGACAGAAAAGACCATGGAAAAGAGGAAAATATAAGCAACAGGAGTCTAGACGTAAGTGGAAGAGAGCGAAGTCACTGTCAGACCCTGTTCGGAAATGGCACTGCCAACTGGAAGTATTAGGAGGGTAAAAGAACGTTCAGCTAGGAATAAGTTAGTCTGCAAACGGAGATTGGGACTTAAAATTATGGTGAGGACAACTGTGAGGGGGACAGCGGAAATTGACGGGTGAAATGGCAAAGAGGCTATACTATACAGGGTTGGTTACGTCCGGCAAGCTTCACGAAGTGAGGGAGACCGAGCAGACGACACTTATAAGTTGGTGAATTGAGATTAAGTAGAACAGATAAAATGGAAAGAAAACAGAGGGGATCAGCAATAAGGGGTAAGAAAGGGAAGGAATAGGCTGCTTCCACATTTGATGAGCATGTTCAGCAGTTTCTTGAGGGAATAAAAGCTGCTTTTGGTCTGCAGAGTCTAGACCGTTAACCCCCGGTGGTCTGGAAGAGGTCACAGTATCAGACCAGTCAGATGAGGCTACGTTAAGGAAGAGCACTGAGAATTGGCTGCCCTATTGAAGTCAAAGAGCGCAGCGAGATGGCAGTCAGAATGAAAAAGGTTTACTGCTAAAGTGTGGAGAAGCCAACGACGCTCTCTGGCGAAGGAGTATTAATCGGTCAGTTCTGAACAATCAGAGGTAATATCCCGGTAGTCTGAGAGAACTCAGGGACCCGGAGACCGACCAGACAAGATTAGATTACTCGACACATCCGGAGGCCTCGTAGTAGTTCCAGAAATTTCGACTGATCAGGTGATGATAAATTAGGGCATGGCACTGAGCGTTATGCCGTCCGATTAAAGAAGGATTGAGTGTACAGGTTAATGATGGGGGTGCCTATATAATTAAAGGATGAACAAGTCTAGCTGGCAGCTAAAGTTAGCTAGACGTAGCTTTGAGTCTACAGAGCCTAGACCGTTTTATTATTGCTAAGCTGGAAAAGGTCAAAGAAGCTGACCGGTCAGGTGAGACTAGGCCACTGCAGGATACTGAATGCTGGCATTTCGGGTACAGAGGAAATGAAAGCAGAGAGAGCCATAAGGAGAGGAGACGGTCAGGATAGAAAGAGCTTTGCTTATAAAGTGTAGAGAAGTCCATGGGGCTCACGCGGTAATGGGCACAGAGCGTCCAGTGTTCCCAGCAATGGCCGGCAACGTCACAGAAGTCGGAGAGGAGGAGACCGATCAGACGAGACAGGATTAGTCGGCCTATTGTAATTAAGCCGTATAGTTTATTTATGAAGATACGTGTAGGCAGTAGCATTGGACTGGTCAGAGCTAGACGTGGTTATATTAACATAAGGCGGAGAAGTACAGCAGGCTGTCGAAGTGAGGGAGACACTGCTTTGAATCGACCGAGCCTAGACCGCTATCAGCCAGGTAGCCTGTTAATAGTCCCAGCGTAGTTGGCTGATGAGATTAAACTAAATTAAGGCGCGGCGCTGAGGTTTGGTCGTCCGATTGAAAAATGATTGAGCTCGGTCAGCTGACCCATGGCCAGTAATGTCACAGGAGTCTGAGAGTAGTCGGAGAGCAGGAGACCGAGCAGGCGAGATTGGATTATTCGGCGCATTGTGGCTGGGTCTAGTCCATTTGGGAGATAGTTAGATTGGGTCGATAGGTGGACAGTTAAAAGATGGATATGGCTACAGTAATATAAATTGAACATGTCCAACGGGTTGTCGTGGTGAGGGTGGCATTGCTTTGAATCTACAGAACCTGGAACGTTAACGTCCCGGTGGTCTGGAAGAAGTCAATGAGAAACAGACTGGTCAGCTTAGACTAGGTTATTGCAGGGCACTGTAAGTTAGCAGTCCGCTTGAAGAAGGATTGAAGACAGAGGACGCAACAGCAAATGACAGGAGTGGGATGGAGAAGGTTTACTGCTGGGGTTTGGAGAATCCAACGATGATCGCTTCTTAGGAGCAAAGAGAGCGATTAAGAGAGGAAATGGTTAGATAGGAAGTGGTTTACTGATAGATTGTGGGAAAGAACTTGAGACACTCGTGTGAAGGAATATAGAGTGTTCGGTTTTCCGTGTATTGGCCATTGAAGGCACCGTGGTCGTAGAGCAGGAGGCCGCTCAGATAAGACTCAGTTACTCGGCGCGTTGAGGTACAAGCGTATAGTTAAGATAGGAAGACATCTATTGAGAGACAGCAGAAATGGACAGAAATTAACTACCTTAATAAAGTGTAAGCCATTCCAGCAGACTGTCAAGGTGTAGTGGACTTAGAAATCCGTGAGAAGACTTAACATTGACTGTAGATCCCAGACGGTTTACAACTCGGCAATCATGGATGCAGTCAGAGGCCAGTCAAATTAGACTAAGTCATGCATGGTGCTGAGATTGTCGTCCGAGTGCAAGAAATGAAAGCAGAGAGCGTGATAAAAAGCGGACAGTTTCGGGATGAAGAGAGCGTTATTGGTGCTGGTTGAATAATTTGTGTGAATGTCCATATATGATCGAGGCCGTTCTCCCAGAGTTCGACCTCGGGGATGCAGATGCCCAGGATCTCTGCTACTTTGGGGACACTTAATAGTCTATTAATGACCGCGGAGAATTGCGTGATACTACCAGATGCTCTGACGGCTTCCGGTAGTTTATTCCCTACGTGCGTATATCTATAGAGGAAGAAGTTAGAACGTATGGAACAAGGTGTGTTGGGTAGTGAGAATGAATGGGTTTTTTGGCGTAGAGGATAGCTTGTATCACCAAGCAACTGAAAAAACTAGCGGCACTTGAATCCGAGGTTTTGATTAGCCTATATAGGAAAACAAGTTTGGTTTTACTTCGTCGCAGCCGACGTGGTTTCAGATCAAGCTGCCTGCAGCGGCTTTGATATTTGAGCGCAGATGCTCCTAAAAGACACTTAGTGAACGAAAGCTGGACTTTCTCAATAACCATCCTGCCAAGTTACGTGAGTTATAACAACCACTGAGCAACACTCTATTATAGGCCGGGCACACAACTTATAGAGCATGAGTCCAGACTCTACCTAGCACAATGACTTTAGGAAATAGTTAATGCCAGACCTGGATTAAGCAGAGCTATAGCTTGCTTGAGCTGCAAAATTCAATGAGCTGGAACAGTGTACACCGAGATCGCGCACAGTGAAGGTGTTAGCAAGTGGTGTGCCGTTAAGCGTTGGTAGTTTAGGGAGTGTAGTGCACGGGTAGGAAAGAATGTTGTATTTCGTTGGTGAGAACTCTAGTTTCCATTGGTCACACTACGTTTCAAGAGCATCGAGACCGCTTTGAATGCTAGAGAGGCTGTTACGTAGCCAGCTAGTATCAAATGAGAAAATAACTTTTATGTCATCGGCAAAAGGTACGGCGTGCCGTGTTTGAGGACCTGCAATACATCAACAACGTACAGCAAAAACAGCGGAGGCCACAGAACGCTGACTGGGAAACTCCGCTGGTTACGGATGCCTTTTTGGATGAGATGTCGCCCAGTTGCACTGACTGCGTTTGGTTGGAATGGCAAGAAGAAAACCAGGAAAGGAGGTGGCTGGGGACACCGTATGCTGCTAGTTTAGTCATTTAACCACTGCGTGGGACCCGACCAAACTCATTTTTTATGTCCAGGAAGATAATGACCAGTGCCTGACCTAGGTCGATGAAGTGTGTCACGTGGTTTAAGAATTCAAACTGGCAGGTTTGACAGGATTTAGTCGGCAGGAACCCGTGTTGGTACCCATTGATAAGGTTGCGTTGCAACAAGTGATGCATTGCGTCTTTATTATTCTTTCCATGAGTCGGGACGCAATAGGTTTGTGACTACCAGGACGATAATCGTCAATATTTTGGCGACAGCCTCGTTTGTGTCGTGGTATGACGATTGCGTGCTTCCAGTTGGACGGGTAGTTACCACTCTTCATTGAGGAGGTGAAGACATTGATGAGAAGGACGGGAATGTCCGGGCCTTCGAGTATAAAAATGAAAGAAGCCACACCGTCAGGACCTGGGTAGTGTGACAATTTCAAAGAGCAAACTGCTCGCTTGATATTGCATAAGTCAAAACCAACAGTGTGAATTTGATATTCAGTAAACTTTGGGATCATATTTAACAATGCCAACTCCTTGCTAGTGAAGGAATTAAAGAAATGTGTGTTAATGAACTCGCAGAGGTCAACTGCACCCGTGAGTATACCTTTATCAGGAAGCACAAGGGTAGTAATCGGGATATCTTTGCTGCCACCCCGCTGCTTCATTAGTCGAATAAGAGACTTTGCTTTGTTTTCAGCACAGAGCGCTGCATGCTTTACTAATGTACGCGCATTGCTTTGTGAATTTCTCCCCTCGGCTAGTAATTCGTTCTTACGGATGATTGGGTGAACGCTTTTGGTCATGATGTAGTGGGAGCGCATTTTCTTGCTCCTGCTAATCAGTTTGCGTGTGGAGGCGCCATCAAGCGTTTGACGCTTTCTGAAGTTCCTCTGTTTTGGAGTAAGGAGATCTAAGCAGTTTGCGAAATTGTTTTAAAGCGCATTGGTCGCAGTATCTATGTTGTCAGAGAGGAAGAATTCGTCCCAGGGTGAAGATTGGAGAAGGGAAGAGAAAATGTCCCAGTTGATGTGCTGGAGGGGCCGAAATACCTTATTTATTGTGACTGCATGTTGACGGGATTTAGGGAGCGAGAAGGACAGCTTCACCCCCTTGTGGTCGCTGATCAGAGTGTTGTCCAAGACGCTGGCGCATGCGTGCGAAATACCGTTTGTGAATATACGGTCCAGTGTGTTCAATTGTCTGGTCCGTACATTCACATGCTGTGTCCAGTCATGAGTGGAAATAGTGTCAACAAGGCTCCTGTACTTAGATATAGCTTGTAGGACTAGGTAACACTAGTCCGAGAGAGTGCGCGAAATTATACGCGAATATCAGAAGGCAATTGGAGTAAGACACAACGGACTGTATTCGATGGGCCACAATAAGAAGCGGACGGATGAAGCCAGACAAGAGCGTAAGTGTAAGCGCGAGAACGTAAAAGGTGGTCGAGTAACGAGCCGGTTGTACGGAAGAGTAAAACAAGAAGGAGTAATGTACAACGGGTCAAAATTAAAATTTGTACATGAAACATAACAGTTATCTTTTGGGGCGCTACAGAACTCACTCTAGAAGGATGAACATATAAAGCGTTCGAAATCAAAAGGGACTGCTGAAACGTGGTTCGTAAGGCAAAATCCTGCCGAGTAAAAATGAATCGACGTTCGGGTCAAGTGGAGGCTTGTCGGCAGTCGGAGTCCGTTGTGCCGTTTTTGGTTCGTTATTTATTAATTGCAGGTCAACGTGCATTTCGGCGAGCCGTTGGCGCGAACTTGTCGGACTGTAAAAAAGCTGGCTAGTCCAGAATAAGGCCAACGGGACCTCAACCTTCGCTGCTGCCAAGCGTTGCGCTTGGGAGTGGTCTCTCCACCTCCACACCCCGCCCTGCGCCAAAACGACCTCCGTCCCACGAAGAAACGACTACTGTCCCACGGAGAATCAACGCACATCCAACGGAAAAGTGACCCACGTCCCAAGGAGAAGCGACAACCGTTCCGTGGAGAAGCGGCACTCGTCGCGCGGAGAAGCCACCAGCGTACGCGCAAGGGTTCTCGAAAACTTTCCTAGGGTGGGCCAGTCGATCGAAGGGGAGGGTTTGGAGCATGTAGAGACAAGCAAATAGAAAAACACGCGCAGAAAAAGCCAAAAAGAACAAATAAATGATCTGCGTGTTTAAATTTTGGTTTACGAATATATTGTTCAGAAAGGTTTCTCGGAGGTTTTGATATTTTTATTTGTTTTCAAAACGTTACTCGACCAAAAATGTGGCAAATATATACAAAACCTACAGTTAAAAGTATTTACATTGTACATAGTCGAAGAAATGAACGGGCTTACGAACCCCAAGATCCCGGCGATTGGTCGTGGGAGGTGGCGGGCTTGATTCAGGAGATGCTGGGGCGGCTTGTGGACCGCGCTCTTGGTCTGGTTGAACTTCACTAGGATGCTGAAAAATATTGCGATGTGTTGAGACGTCGCAAGCAGCACTACTAGACGAAGTAGGCGAGGGGTTTTCTTCCATAAAGTCGGGTTTTAGACGGTTGATGGCGCCGACTTCGCGTCGACCACCGCAGTCAATAGTGTACGCCTTACTCGCACGATGTAAAACCATGTAAGTCCTATGTACGGCGACTAAAGAGGCTGTCGAACACTGTCTGCGCGAAGAAGGACGTGTGAACACGTAGACAGCTTCTCGTGCACTAACACTGGTGTCTTCTGCGTTCGAGGAGCAAGTGGACGTAGCTCACGCATCTGGTGAGCCAATCGATCAGTGTAACTTCTGTAGTCAAAAGTGGAAGTATATGGGGCTGGTGCCACCAGCTCTCCGGGCAACCGCAGCGTGCAACCATGGACTAGCTGCGCTAGTGTGGCGCGAAACCGATTTTAACCGTGTTTCTTAAGCCTTAGAGAACGAGGAGCAGCGTATCAGACCGTAAAGGATCTGCATGGGCACGTAGTGCTACCTTCAAATGGCGGTGAAAACGCTCCACCACGATGTTAGAGGCCAGATGGTACGCCGTCGTCTGAATGTGGCGACAGCCTAAACCCTTAAGCAACGTGGCAAAGGTTGATGCGAAATGTGACCTACGATCGGTGGTCACGATGGCGGGACAGCCGTATTGAGCTACCCAGCGCTCCATAAAAGCTTCCGCTACTGTTTCCGAAGAGCATTTAGGTATGGGAATGGATTACGATCCCCTAGTGAATTGATAGATACAGGTCAGCAGATACACATGGCCTTTGGAAGGCGACAGAGGACCTACGAGGTCGACGTGCACATGATGAAAACGTGCGTCTGGCGTGGGAAAGGTGCCTAATGGGCTCCTCGTAGGCCTGTGCACCTTCGCGCGTTGACGCGGAAGGCAAGCAGCTGCCCAAGTACGGATGTCCCGATTAACATTGCGCCAAACGAATCGTGCGGTTATGAGTTTAACCGATGCACGAACGCTTGGATGAGACAAGCCGTGCAACGTGTCGAACACGGTCTGCCGAAACTCGAATGAACGACTAGGCTCGGCGTGCCCAGAGATAAATCGCAGAGTATAGTTCCGTCTGATGATGTCAGCGGAACGGGTCGTATGTTCAATGAGGAAGACCTGCGTATTCGGTCAACCTCAGAATCGTTCAGTTGTGCTGTGGCTATGGCTGCCAAGTCGATAGCAGTGCCGGCGTCAGCGGAGATAGCTTGGATGCGAGAAATTGCATCGGCGACGGCGTTGTGCACACCTGAGACATGCCGTATATCGGTCGTAAACTGAGCGATGTAGCCAGGGTGGCGCGACTCTCTAGGAGACTATCGGTCGGTAGTCGAGCAAGGCACGTAAGTTAAGAGTTTGTGGTCGGTGAAGACGACAAAGGAGTGGCCTACTAGGACGTGTCGTAAGTAACGTATCGCTAGATTTACGGCTAGTAGTTCTCTACCGAACGTGCTCTAGCAAGATTCGGTAGGCTGTAGGCGTTTAAAGAAAAATGCTAAGGGCTGACACGCGTCGGCTACTCGTTGGTGAAAAACACCGCCGACTGCCACGTCCGAGGTGGCAGTACTGAGGGAGAGGGGGCGGCCGGATCCGGATGCGCTACAGAAGCTATGTTGGCGATAGACTTTTTCAGCGACTTAAAAGCAGCGCGTGCTGCGACAGGAAATTCAAATTGCTTGAGCTTCCCTCGGAGATGGTCCGTGAGCGGTTGCATCAGCAAGGCGCACTTGGGTATAAATCGTCGGTAAAAGTTGGCAAGCCCATCAAAACGCCTGCGCTGTTTGAAAGAAAGAGGCTCGGGGTGGTCGATTATGGCTTGAATTTTATCCTGCAGTGGCACGACGCCTGCCGAAGACATACGATGGCCTAGGCAGCTGACGGAATCGACACCAAACGAACACTTTTCTGCGTTGATCGTCACACCGTGTTGAGATAAACTATCAAAAGGTGTTCGTACGTAGCGAGTATGCTCTTCTCGTGAAGAGCTTAAGATTAAAATGTCATCGAGATACGCGTAAGCGATGTCTAAGCCGCAGCAGACTCGGTCAATGGAGCGCTGACAAGTTTGCGCGGCATTCTTTAGACCAAAATGCATGCGCAGAAACTCGAACAAACCAAATGGAGTCGTTACGGCAGTTTTAGCGATGTCCGCTTCGGCAACCGGAATTTGGTTGCGTGCGCGTACCAGGTCGATGTTGCTAAAGATATTTTTACCCGCCAGACTGGCTGTGAGATCCACTTTGTGTCGGATCGGGTAGCGATCAGACGCGGTAACGGTATTCAACGTTCGATAGTCGCCACAAGGACGCCAGTTCCTCATGACCTTCTTCGGGACCATGTGCAGAGGTGACACTCATGGACCGTTAGACGGTCTAACGATAACGAGCTGAAGCATGTAGTCGAATTCGGCTCGTGCTGCGCGTAGTTTGTCAGGAGTAAGCCGTCTTGGGCGTTCGCTAACTAGCTGGCCACGCGTGACTATGTGATGAGCGACATATGTCGTGACTGACGGAAGCTCTGCAGCTGGTCGTACCGGTCACGGGTACTCAAACAGTAGGTTCGCATAACCTGATGGAACATCGGCGATTCGAAAAACGGAACTGATTATCAGGGCGCCTCTAAGAACGCCTTTATCCCGTATTTCAGTACGGTCGTCTAAAAGTCTGTAGCGAACAACATCAAAAAGCAACCCAAAATGTCGGAGGAAGTCAATACTGATAATTACGAAGGGTGCAGACGCAACCATGGAGACCCACTTAACGTCTCGGCGAAGATTGAGGTCCAGGTTCATCATGCGCTGACCGAATGAAGCTATAGGAGAACCGTTGGCCGCACGCAAATCTTACCTAGGCTCTGAGTGCTTGTCGTTCGAGGTCGCTGGGATGACGCTGACTTCCGCTCCGTATCGATGAGGAACTGTGATAGAAGAACGTCGATCCTTAACGTAAAACAGTCGTTTGCTTGGTTATTGACGGATACGTAGTCGTGCTAGTATGCGGGCTATTCGTTTTCCCTGAAGCAGCTGGGACGTGACTAATGCAGGAGACCGACAACGTCTAGCTCTTCCACCGTATTGGCGGTGATACCAACATACTTCTTCGACGTGTTTGACATTATCTGACTGAGAACGTTGAAGGGAAAATGTTGCGCTTTCGTGCCGAACGAGACGTACTCGGTGCAGGCACAGACGAGCCGCAATGAACGGTAGCCAAAACGTGGTCAGCGTTTGACCGTGGCACACGCTGCTTCGAAGCGTTCATTGCTGCTATCCTGCTGCGAAGTAGCGCAATTTCCTCGTCTTTAGAGTCAGATCGGCCTAACGACTGGGAACAAACATGAGATTCGGTTTTCATCGGTGAGAATACGTCACCGGAGCTACTGGTCGTCTGCTGCGGAAAACGTTCGAACGCAGCGTCTGCCTTGGTAGCTAATTCTTTCAGGGGTGTATCTATAAACATGGACAGCATTACCGGCAATGGCTCTGGGAGACGTGCAAACCACAGCTCCTTTATCCCTTCTTCGCTCAAGAATAAGGGACCAGCGATGCGCTGAAGTTCGCGGAGCAACGCCGACGGCTTGCGATCTCCAAGCTTGAGACCATTGAGCTGTTCAAATCGAGTTCGTGCGCTGGGCCGTAACTCTTTTAAAATCGCTTGCTTTATTGTTTCACACTTTGTCTCATTCGATGGGCAGAGTAGAACGTCCTCAAGCAGCGTCACAACCGACGAAGAATGGCGTGGGACGAGTTGATTGTACCTCGGAAGGTCCGACGTAATGCCTATTTTTCCAATTCGATTATGAATAGCTTAAACCAAACCTTTGGGCTGTGTTCCGTAAAACTTGGAGCCGCCAAAGTAAGCACGGTTGCTCTGGGAAACGACATAGATGCTACTCCCGAAATGAGTCGAAAAACTAAAGAAGGAACAAAATACGATAGAGATCTAAGTTACACAAGAAGCAATTAAATACATGTATATAAACGAGAAAAAGGAACGAACTCGCCACCAAATACAAATGAGAAAATAAGTTGAATTCGCGCTTGCGAATCGCGGCCACCAATTTGTAGGACTAGTTAACACTAGTCCGAGACATTGCGCGAAAGTATGCGCGGATATCAGATGACAATTGGATTCAGACACAGCGGACTGTATTAGATGGGCCAAAATAAGATGCGGACGGATGAAGCAAGACGAGAGCGAAAGCGTAAGTGCGAGAACTTACAAGGTAGTTGAGTGACGAACCGGTTGGACGGAAGAGTAAAACAAGAAAAAGTAATGTACAATCGGTCAACATGTAAATTGTACATGAAAGATAGCATTTACCTTTTAGGGCGCTACTGGCTGACTGTCTGAGCCACGAAACATGAAGCATAGTTATGTCTCCAGCAATGATCTTATAGCTTGCAGGGAGAAATGGGACTTCCTGAAAAATTCTGGTTAATTTGTTTACGCTAGCGCAAGTGGGGGTGTGGTGGCTTGTATAAACAGCCTATCAAGGGGTCCAGATGAACTGCAACTGCCTGAATCCAGTCTGAGTCTTCAGAGTTGCCAAGTGATATAGTGTAAAAATATGATGTGTAAAACTCTTCCTTGCCGTATATGAGGCATCCGCCACCACGTTTACTGGTACGTCCATTGTAGAAAGTGGTGTACCCTGGAATGTGGACCGGCGCGTCAGAAGCGTCGGCCGAGTGCCATGTTTCTGTTATCAACACCATATCCAGGCTTGACAGAAGGATGAAGGGGGCCCAGAAGGTGTAGTTTATTTCTAATAGATCGTACATTGAGAAGGAGGAAAGTGTACGAGTCGTATTCGCATCGTCCCGTCATCGGGTCGCCCGATTCTGTAGTAGGGTCGTAACAAGACAGTGGTGGAGGCGTTTTCGATGCACTATTATCTAGATTTCCCTGGTTGCATACATCAGGCTATGTGACAGCAAGTACTGGTTTTACTTGTATGGGGACAACTACAGTTGTAGCAGTCAGAAGATGTTGGCGAGGGAGGGTGTGTGTGCTTCATGAATGTGACGTGGCGGGCCGTGCCCCGGCAAGTTCGATAAGAAAGGGGTTGTAACAGGCTGGAAAGATTTGGGCAGCTCTATCTGCATGGGCAAACATGACATGGTGCCCAGGAATTGGGGTAAAAAAGGCGCGGAATGGTGTAGATATGGGGGCTGTCCTCTAGGTGTGTTCAAGACAGAGGCTGGAGCCG
Source organism: Dicrocoelium dendriticum (assembly GCA_944474145.2). Lineage (NCBI taxonomy): Eukaryota > Metazoa > Platyhelminthes > Trematoda > Plagiorchiida > Dicrocoeliidae > Dicrocoelium > Dicrocoelium dendriticum. The sequence continues at coordinate 31,555,676 of OX104069.1, forward strand.
GAGTGAAAGTGGAGTGTGAATAGACAGCATCAGGGCGAGAAGAAGATGGGTAGGTGTTAGTTACTTCGCTAGCGACCTGATAAGGAAATGGGCAGTGTGGGAATTGGAAACTGGTAAGGCATTCTATCTGAATTGGCATGACGCTGGATTGTTTAGGAGAACGTTCGTAGGTAAAAGGTTTGGAGGTTACCAAATGTAGGTCGGTAGAAGGCAGCCATGAAGTGGAAACTAGCTGTAGACTGTTGTTTGCAGAAGGTGCAAAAGTTGTGCTAGGCGGAACTGCATAGGTTGAGATGTATAAGGGGGCCGTGCCCAGCATTGCCCCATAAGAAGAGGTAGAGTTTTTGGGGGCTAAGGTGAATTGCCTTGGATAAGGTGCGTATTTGTTCTGGTTTGTACGGTCTTCGTGCGTGGACGACAGTGGCGCAGGTAGGTCACTCGCCTTATTAAACAAACCATTCGGATGCGTCCGACCACGCTTCCTCCGCGACACATGAAGCTTATGTGATCGCAAGTAAGCGATGTTGCGACTAGAGGTGACTTGTTTAGCAAGTTGTTTTGCCGGCGCGATTGGCGTATATGAAACGAGATGGAGATAGGGCGAAGAGGCGCTGCTTACATTGGTGCGGTTGGGGCCGCAATCGAGCCCTGTGATGTGTGGTTTTTCAGGTAGATAAGGCTTGTGAGGTGAGAAGATGTGTTGAGGCGTTACCACACCCATAAATGAAGTTGATTTCTGCGGCGATCTGCGCTCCTGTTCATCCGCACTGTGATTATTGGATTTGACGGTGTGATGGTTCCTCATTGGCTTTGATAGCCCTGCTTTGTGGCTTTCCCTGTTGTTAGGTCGGCTTGAGTTTTTCAAGGTTCTCTGAGTTGTGAACCAAGTACAACCCTTGGATCCGTTGTTGTCATTAACCAGCAGAACGGAAGAATCGGGCTTTTCAAGAAGATAAGGTTTTCGGTGTGGGATGCGTTGGGGCGTTACTATATTCATAAATGGAGGTGATGGCTGCGGGGATCTGCGCTTCAATGCTTCTGCGTTGTGAATATTGGAATCGGCGTAGTTTCTGTGCCACGCTAGGGTTGAAAGCCATGCTTTAGGGCGTTTCCTGTTGTTGGGTTGATGTGAGTTGTTCGACGCACTTGGGGTTTGAGGCCGATTGCGACTATTAAGCTGATTGTTGTCAGTAGGCAAGTAAACAACAGAATCAGGCTTATAAGTCTGGCCTACAAGGCCAATAGTAGACTCAACACTCATGTCCGAGTTGCTATGTGACGTAGCACTTGCAGTATCAACGGCAATAGCGGAGAGTGAGGGTGAAAAAGACCTGTTCAATGCAGGCTGAAAGAAGCGTCCTGTTATGGTGGGTTTCGCGGTGAGAGGGTGTTTCTGCTTAGGGTCGGTGACAGCAGGCACTGGAGTAGCCAAGTTAGATACCCAGTTAAGAATGCGATTAGATGGTTGACCAGGTGCGGCGTCAGTGTCATGCATGTCTGAGTAGCTATAAGTCACATCGCTAGTAGAATCGATGGTTATAGCAGCCAGTGCAGACGAAGATCCTTCATTGACTTCAGTCCAAGGCAAGCTTCGCGCTGTTGCAGGTTTCGCAATCGAAGTGAGATCTTGTTTTGGAGACAAGTCGAAGTCTATCGTTGGCACGATGGTCGGTTGGGCCGAAGATTTTGCAGATGAGTCAATAAGAGCTTTGCGCTTGCCCTCTGGCTTGATTGACGACATTAAGGATCTTTGAAGAGGGGTTTTGTCAGGCTTAATGATAATCGATCCAAGGTTTGCTCCCATGGACACAGTCAGCCTACGGCCTATAAATGCTTTAGCAAGTTGTGGAGTAGGAAAGAAAAAACTATGGGGCAAGTGCGAGTTTTACCAGACTTGCGTAGCCGCTTGCACGCACAGCAATCTGGTGGTGTGTTGCATACACATAAAAGAGAACGCTTCACTTTTTCAAGTGGCAAGCGATCAGGTACGTTGAATATGACGGCGTTCTGGGAACGACGTACACGTTCCGTTACTTCGTCGCTAAGTACTGCTAATAACCCGCCAGCGGCGTTCAGTTCATTTGGATTATCAGTTTTCATTAATCCCGACAGAACAGACAGCGGTTTGAGGTTCTCCAAAGTTACAGTCATCGTAAGCAGCTCATTTTTAAGCATGCTAAGCTCATTTTCCAATTGGTGAATTTTGACTTGAGCTGCACTAAGTCGGTCATCAAACTGACCCTGCAATCCTTCACCACGGATGAATATGCTGAGGGTGCTCTCGTTGCTGCTCTTTGCACTGCTCACTTTGAGGAAAGAGATGGATTACAACGTTTAGCACGTTTTGGTCAGGAGTAACCAAAGAATGACAAAGCAATAGACAGCGTGAAACCCGTAAAAATTGGTAAGACACGAAAAACGATCGAGAGTTGCAAAAGCGATGATCGAGGTAGTATAGAATATATAGTGCTACTGATTAGTAACACAAAGACCGACAAAGTGGTTATAGCCCATTTTCGAAACTCTGAACAGCAACGCGAAAAATACGCACCGTTTCAAATTCGCGCCAGCGCGCTGGATTTACAACATCTAAAGTTCACTTTACCACTTAGCAGATTCCCAAGCTAAGGATCGGTTCTATCATCGGCTGCTCAGACTGCTGCTCAGCCTCTAGCGGAACACCATTTATCCGCCTCCTTCGCGTTGTCCGTTGCATTACATTTGTGCTCGTCTTGCTATTGAATTCCTATTACATCCACCAAGGGCGCTATCCGTGTAGCTACAGGCGTTCGTTCTCTATTTACCCGTATCAACGGACTATCTTGCTACTGGCCTTCTGTCACTTGTGTTTGCTACCTCTCACTCGCAACGCTGCGAAAATTAATACACACGTGCAAGGCATTGCGATAGCTTATAACAGCTGCGAACTCTTCACTATTCTTGCCTCAAGGATCCACGTCTTCTAGCCCTATTTCACCCGAATAACAAGTGGCTTTAACATGTATAACGACATGCACTGTGTGAATACGGTTTCAACGGTTGGCATTTCGTTGCATTCCATTCATTACATGCTGTGTATTTCAGGGCTTCCTGCTTTTTGCTTGCTCTTGTCCGTTGCGCCTCTTTCCAAGTTTCACACAGACATTTCTTCTGGGTTGGATTAATTCTTTAAAAACCGGTTGTTCAAAAGTTTAGCGACGCTGCTGCTTACCCTCATACTGAACATATAGCTCAACTGGCCAGGGTCGACACCCGGTGCATCATTAGGAGAACGCGTCATACGCTAGAGGATGAAAAATTGATAGCAAATGACCACGGTTAACAGCGCAATCGACCAGCTTCAGGTCGAAACACTCTTCAATTGGAACAAATTTCTGTATCATATTATATGATTATTAACATTTTGCCTGCATTAAACTATCTGGTGCAAACCTGAAGCACATGTAAGGTAGAACCCTTCTCATGGCCCTACAGTAATTTTTGGAACGCACACGGCTGGTCATCTAGAACGTCAAGCGCAAAGTTGTTTGTATTTTGACCGCCGAATATGCATTTTACGTACATGATCCTGCAACGATAGTTTGCTTTGTGCAACCACCAGCATGTAAACTCATTTATTTATTTATTTCGTTGTAACGTTTGCTCGTTTGTGTCATTTTCTTAGTAAAAATTTTATAACCTAGGCTACCTTACGCCGAATGCTTGACAACCCACTTATTTCACATGCTCAGTTGGCGAAGCGTTATAGCAGCATTTATGTAAGCCTTAGCCGATTTATTTGCTTCCATATCATGGTTTCAACTGAATGGCTGTTGTTTGACTTCCAGTTGTGTCTTTACTTTAAGGGTTTGTTGACAAGGTGTCTACGTGTCTATTACATACTACCTAGTATAGTGGCACAAGGTGCCTGCAAATCGTTGCTGGGGACGGGGTGCACAGTCTATGTGACCGAAAGATAGGCTTGAAGACGGGTTCCATGAGGGTTAGGATGCGGACTACGGTTTAGCTACCTACTTGCGTGCGCTCGCTACCCCACATAGAGCATGCTTGTGTTGCCCTTGAAAGCGTGTAGAATGAATTCCTTCCCATCCGCATGCCTCCTGGTCATATTCCCTCTGATTTACACTGGAAATTGGATTTGTGGTTAGAGGCGTGCTTGGTGCGGCGCAAGTCACAACTGGTCCCTATGTAGACGCACGAGTCTTGTAGACGTCGTTGGAAGCTATAATGACAAGCGAATCCGGAACCAGATGCCGTCAAACTTATCACTTTATAAGCGGCTTAACTATAATATCTGCTGACCTCAGCCCCAGCGCTAAAGTAGCCACATTGACTAGCAAGGCCAGCTTGCGCCTGGCCCTCCTTTGGCGTGCATTAAGGTTATTTCCTAAAGAAACCTTTTACCGCATCTGCAGCACTTTGGTACCCCCGCGGTTGCAGTACAGTATAATTGTCCCGCCACCGTACCTGAAGTTGGGCGAGGCTTTGCTGAGAGCCAAGCAGCAAGCTGCAACTAAAGGAGTGGTGTGATTATCTTGCCACTTATTTGGAGTGCGTTTAGGGGCCTTTATACCATTCCCCTGAAATACCTTGGGCAACGTGGTGATTTCATCCTAGCCCATTCTGTCCTCACTAATAACAGGCACCATAAAAACGCGTTCGCATAGTCCCTCTAGGAAAGCAAGCGCTCAAAGCGTGGCTCGTAGTCGTTGGTCTTAGTGCCGGAGAACCTGCTTTAGTTTGTGTATCACCTGCGTCTGGATCACCCTGCCTGAAATGGTTGGCTCAGCACATAATACAGTGGTATTCAAACCATTACTGGATGCTAGGCTCCTGCCTCGCTGACATTCTATGTTGAAAGGCTTACGCCATTCGACCAGCTAGCTAGTAGGGTCAACACTTATTACGCGCTTAATCGCTACAATCCCCTTATCCTTTTCCTATTCAAAGTTACCCAACTGTCCCGCTGTCTGACACATCAAGATCCTCGTACTGCTAAGGTTTGACCCCAATTGCAAAGCAGTAAAAGCGCAGCAATCGTCCGCTTACATGCCTGCTAACCCCTTTTTCCAGGTATTACTATACACCTTCGAGACCCGGGATACCTGTACACCCTACCTCATCCGCGTCGAAATCTACAACACTTGGAACCTAGCCAAAACAACTTGACTCTGCAGAAGATCAAAGGCCAAACAAACGAAAAGCAACGATTACTGATTCTGTAAAATTGTTGAAACCCGTGAAAGTATACTGCTTATTTTAAAAGAGGGTGGCATTAGAAGTTGCGATATTCATTGCAGTTGAGCTTTACGGCGGCACTCTGTCTGCAGGCACACACCTCTTGTATAGTGCGGTCTTAACCGTTCATTTGCACAATGGTTGTTAACGTTAGTCACAATAATGCTGCGTACTGCCGTAATTAACGCAATCCACAAGAATGGTTTATTATGGGAAAATGTGCAACCCTGGAAAAACGTGTTTTTGCGTTACCGTCATCCCGAACTTTCAGTCCTCGTCACCTTAGTTCACAGCACAATGGCAACATAAATTGGACCTTCATACCTGGCGCTACTACCTTGCGGAATTGTGCGGCTACTGGCTCTGCCACCGCTGCATAGACAGGTAATTTAACTTATAATTTGTGGACCCTTAAAAAACAAGCAGTCTGACTTACCACTGGCAAACATGGTGAAACTAAAGGCAGCTACCCAAGACTGCTTGTCACTTTGCGTTGCAGGTGAAGGCAGTCTGTTGTTGCTAGCTTTAAAAGATGCGCCGGCGGTCCATTTTTGTGATACCGGAGAACATCATGTTGGCGCATGGCCGTAGATGCGCTTAATCAAAGGCTTTCTTGTTGTGCACAGAAAAGTGCGTAGCTTGCGTTTCAGTATGCTCCAATGGCGCTCTTGTTTACAACAGAACTAGACAACATGGCTTTTAGCAAACCGGCTGGCTTCAGTGGGACCGTACGATAACAGTTGTATTTGCTTTCTGCTCCGTACAGTAATACAGCATTAATGTCAACTAATGAAAGTAATTTGTAATGAAACCACATCGGTTTGTAGTCTTTTAAAGTACATACACTTGCTTAATAGTGTAAAGCAGCAAGAATATTAAAATTAAAATTATTGAAGTTAACTAAGTGTATGTAGTTATGTGCGCAGCTGATAACAGAAATTTATGTAGTTAGTTTATATTACAAGGCACGTTTTCAACGAAATGGTCCGTACAACTTTATGACATCATAGTTGGCTGCTATGGGAAGACTGTGCAGCGTCCCTCATGCCTGAGGAGAAGGTTTGACGTTGTGAAATCAAACGCTTCCATCTCTGGAAGTTATGGAGAATAAATTACTCCTCCTTCCTACACACTACCTCGGCCAGCTCGTCCCTGCGACCGTAGCTGAGGTGGGGTTGTGCAAGGCTTGCATTGACCGTACCCACGGACGCTGTGGATGTTTGCTTTGCAGTGCCGGTTTCTACTTTTTCTTTGGTACCACCAGGTTGAACGTGTTGTAACTGTGAGACTTTTGCACCAATACTTTGCTTTTAGTGTACTTTTCCGCCTGTAAAATGTTGGTGAATATTCTCTAGCTACGAACGTAGGTCTCATCTGTTGGCCCCATGCCATGCCAAAATGGATATGTTTAACTGTAAGTTACATGGCGTTTGTCAGACGACCCGCTTCATCGACAGAGTTTGGATTCATACCTGTCTGTATAAACTGTACAACGAAAGATTTCGCAGATCTGACACCCACAATTACGCTTACCTCTTGTGCACGGTAAACTAAGCCTAAATCTTGCAAGAAAAACGTTAGTACTGACGCAGACAGTTGTGTAAAATTTGTGCGAGTTGGAATTGCACGCAGAAGTAGCCAAAAGTAAATCCATTCTAGAAATGCTCGTTATAGTTCTAGTCGGGTAGCATACTTTATACTACGGACGATTCTCCCTGGTTCTGCACTGAGTTTAGGCCTCTATCACTCGCTAGCTGTATAATTGTGCTGGTGCAGAATTGCGGTAGACTGAAAGGATCATATAGGAAGCAGCAGCCTTAGGGCGTACCCCATGAACCAGTCAAACCATTGCCTCCAGCTCACTGCTTATCATGTAGCTGCAATTCGGAACAGTATATGAGTAACGACCTAGAGTTGGTCCTCGTGACACTAGGGACTGCTCACAAACGCGCGTTTGCCACACGTTCTTTGACAGAACCATGCTTTGCGCCGAACAACGTTAAAATCCGACTACCCGCGCTTCCGCTGTTGCTACCCATATGACGGAGACAGCTCGTATGGTAATCCGGCCCAAAGCCAACCGAGTTAATATTAGCAATACCACCACGACACTGAAGACCTTACCATATTCCGTCCAGCCTCTTTAAAATAACCGACTTGTCTTTCCTGGCCGAGAAGCTGCCCGATGGCGCCTGGATTGTGGTTGTCCCCCAATTCATCTGGCCAGTAGCAAATGCGTCCAAAAGAAAGCTTGTTCGCCCGAAGCCGGTGGTTTCTTTCCTGAAGAGCCGAACTAAAATATGCGTGGTCGGAAGAGATTCAGCCTGGCGCGCTTATAATTTTTGTCCAATTAACCCACCCTGGGTTGCGTACACAAGTCAGCGAAACCACTGCGTCAAGTATATCCGCGAAGACAAACTCCCGAACCAAAAAAGCTGAACGACTAACTTCTGTACAAACCCAAAGTTGCTTCATAGACAAGTCAGCTGGCTCCGCAGGGTATAGCGCAAGCTTCCGGTTTTACGTGCAACCGTGGGCTTGAAAAAACCGCACAAGTTGTGACCAACGTGCATTGTCAACGATTCATCCATTATTTTTGCAGTGAGGTATCATTGCACCCGCTTTCGACAAAGCTCCCGTTGCTACCAGGGTTAACCCACGAATCGTTTATGGCAACAAGTTTGATGAAAACGTAATGGTATTGCGCAAACCTAGTTCACCTGGCGCCGATTACATCAAACCAAAGGCATGGAAGACAGTGGCCATGAACCATGTCGCACCATTTGCTCGGTTCATTCGACGTTCTATCCACACGTTGCAGGTTCTGACAATATGGAAACATAAATAATGGATCCTATTTACAAAAGTGGTACTCATGCGTGGCCTTCGAACTACCGTCCAAACACTGCTGTGTTTCATCCAATGTAACGGAAGTTATGATCACAGCGGCGCTTATGTGTTTTCTTGCGAGCAACAATATTACGTTACCAAAGAAACGCGGCTTTCACCATACTCGATCCTGCAACACGAACCTCCTGCTAGACTGAGCCAGCTGAACAGAGTTAGCCGATGCCAGAGTGAGATAGGAGATAAGCTTCCTGAACTTATCCAAGACATTTGATCATATGAATCACCTTATTCCCCTTCACAAGCTTTGACGCTATGGAAGCAGTGGCTTTGTGATTCTCAATCAACCTCAGCTAAATTTGCTAATCGGCAGCTCCAATTCCGACCAAACAGACGACAATCTTGACGTGCCCCAAAATTTGGTGCAGGGGGCCACATTTATTGCCAAAATGCATTACCAATCTTACTACTTTATTGCTATTGCATTTCTTAGTATTTGCACGTCAAGCTTGGGCATGATCTCATGAGTTGGGAATAGTACACGGCGTTTCTGGGCAACCTTGACAGTGCTTACGCGGGGCAGCCCCTAGCCGGCTCAAGTTCAACGTGGCGAAGTCCAAACTTGTGAGCATAAGCCATCAGCTTAGCTATGACGATCGACTTGGGGACTAGAAGGTAGAACATGTTTTCAAAGAAACCGACCATATAGCGATCCTGGAGTACGATCTTCGCTGCTCGAGTCAGGCTGAAAAGGCACGGAAAATATCAAGCTACGTCTTGAACCCTTACATACGGCTTTCAAAAATTTCGTTTCAGCAGACTTTCTGCGATACAGGCGTAGCGGCCCAGACGCAAGGGCGACGTCAATACACTTGATGCTCCACAATGTAGAGCGACCAAACTCTTTAAAGTATAGCCTGCGAAGACTGCAGCCCCTGCGATCTTTCAGGGATAATTATCAAGGTGTGTGAGGAGACGTACTCAAGTGTGGCTTAAGACAGACCAACACAAACCACCCGTTTCGTATGCTGTTGCGGCTGAGTCGAAATGCCAACCTGAATGGCCCTCAAATCAAATTGGTTACGCACGGCTGTCGACGTGCGTGTCGATGAAACTTTTTCGCACCCCGTGTGCCCACACCCGGAATGCCCTTCTGACTCCCGTTATACTTGCCTTTACAGTAATACTATTCAAAAGGGCATTAATGAAACGTATTCAACTTGCGTTACTTGGCGTAGTCTGTTCCACTTGGGGGACGAAATAAAGTAACTCTAACCGTGTTCTTACCTGCCCTCTCCGCACACATGCAGATGTGTCCATGTAAATAGCCTTGGTGTAGTTTAATAGGATTACAATACCACACCTCGCCAATGAAACAACACACGTGAGCGCTATCACCACTTTTTCTTGCGAATTCTTTAAAATACAACAGCACTATATTATTTTGTGGGCGCACATCCATTTCCACTTTAAACTACCGTTATGAATTATTGCGTTTATATTGGTAAGCGCTTGTAATATCGATGTACTTATTTCATACTTCTTTCAATATTAATATTTATTCTATCCATCCTACTGGACTTGTCAAACACATGCATTTTTACCCTGATAAACCATTGTCCATGGTTCAGTGTAAACCTGGTTACAACGCCTATAGGTTCCATTTAACTGACAGGACTGACAAGGCTGGTAAGGTTGACGTAAGCACCTTGTATTCGCAGCTTAAGGTTGCGTTAGGATATAGAAGCCTTGGTAGTGCTTCGGGAATTTATGTTGCTTTCCTTCGTGATCATTCCACCAACCGATGAGTAGCGCTGAGCTAGTGAACTTTTCGCATGTAAACTGCGCAACCCCTACTTCAAGGCTGCGACCGTAAGCTTAGCGACCGAACGAGTGAAGCTGACGCAGCAAACCCCCTACGGTAAATGAAGGAGCAACCTCCGTCCATAATTGATCGTACTTTGCCAAGTGCGTTGACTTTTTATGTTACCTTGTTTAAAGCCAGCTACCTGGCACTATAACCACAATTGTATCTCAACCGGCTTTGCTCTTAGTAGAGCCCAAGAACAAAGCGTGCTTAGGGTTCTAAACAACGGGTGTGCAGAGTTGGTTGCAATGTTATCCAGTGCTACCAAGTCAAGACCTACCACTTTGGCAGCAGACGATATCCACAGGGCTTAAGTTACGTTCAACTTTTTCCTTTCTGAGATGGCACTTCCTCGCATTCCGCTTTCCGTTGGGAGTAAAACTCCGCTAGTCCGCAATGGTTTTGTTCAACAGCTTTTCAACTTTTAAACAAATGGTCCAGAAGTCGGCGGAAGCGCAGTATAATCAAGCAGAGAGTGCATTGCAGTGTCACGGATTTGCTTGGGACGCGCGTAAGTTGTATAATGGAAGCACAACTTCTTTATGGAATGGGACAGTAAAACACGGCTTTACCCAACCCTAAGCGATTTCTCGCCTATATCAGAGGTAAGCGTGCTAATGCATCGATCCCAGTTGCGTGCGGACACAGCGGGGTTGCCCTGCAAAATCACTCCGTACAGTCTTGGTTTCTCGGAGAAGAGTATGCGAGGACGCTAGTCCTGGAGTCGCCTTCACCAACCATTAATTTAGAGAAATTGTCCAGGATAACGTTTGTTACCAACGTAACAAACCAAAATTGCCTTTCTGCCGCTAGATCTAAACCCTAGTAAAGCCAGTGGTATCGAAGCCCTCCGTTCGAAGCTGTAAGCCTCAGGAGGGCTTGTTTAAAGAGGCACGGAGCAGCTGCGCATTATCTATTAACTGTTATAACTAAATAACTAAATAAAGATTATATTAAAGTGTTCGTAACGCACCAACCCAGGCATGGACAAAATGTACAGGCAGTTATGTTTGACAACAGACACGTTGCTGGGTGTATAATCGGCATTGGCCGAAGGGTGTACAGGCTGGGGAGATAGAGGAATTATTCATGAGAAATAAAGTCCTCAACGGATGACGATGCCTTGGGTTCAAGCGCGTACATTTCAAAAAGGCTAGGTACTATATGTGTAGGGAAAGCGTTATCGGTAGATTGAGAGTACAATACGCTTGTACTTGTTATGAAACGACTGAAATAGGCCAGCAGTCGACTTGCCAGTTTTTGGTCTTGGAGAGTGCATTTATGCATTGGCGAGCCTCATCCGCCACGGCTGCAGTGCTCTTAAATGGATATTTGTGACTTTTTATAGGGAAAAGGTGCGCCAGGAGAAACGCTCTACTTATGGAACGTTGCCGTTACGAATCTGTCTTCTTCCCACACTTTATAAATGGTGATACGCTCCTTGTATATTTTAGTCCCATTATTTTTAACACCCTGTTGGTTGGTTTGCTAGTAAAGCTGGTGTGGGGTGCCCGCAAAAGCCTTTCAGGTCGTCTGAAAGTCTCAGCCCCTTTTCAACTTACTTTTCGCAAAGACTATTCCTGTCGGTCCAGTCTATGCGGCTTGTGCCAACTAAATTCAAGCGGTGGACATACCGTACATTGACTTCTCCAAAGCGATTGACTTCATACTACGTTCTTGTCAATCCTGTAAAGGTGCGTTTCTGCGGCGTCTTCGGACAACGCTCCAATGACCAGCAGCATTTATTGTAGGAATAGAAAGGGGTTTTCCAGCAGGCACTACCCTTTTATTCTGACAAGTTGTTCTGCGCTGCAATCCACAGTGACCGGTCCTTGGTCGGCTGTTGTTTTCGGGGTATCGTAACGAACTTCCGGAAGTGCCGAGGTGCCTAACCTTACATTAGCGGAAGACTTGAAGTTTTAGTGCACGGTGTAGGACTCCAGTGGTTTTCAAGCTTTGCAACAAACTCTCGATGGAAAGCTTGCTTGGTCCATTCTTTGGCTGATGCTAATAAATCAAATAAAGTGTTCAATACTACGCAAGCGCAAATGACACGAGGACGCACTACATGCATTTTGGAAACCATTACCTCATGGACCTAACATGTTGACTTACGTGTAACTTTGGCTCCTGCGAGAACTGAAAACGAGCGGCTAACAAGGGCTTACGAAAGCTCTTATTTACCGGTAGCTCCCTTTACATATTAAAGGAGGGCATGTTTATTGAAGTGTTTATGGCTTTTTAGTACCCACCAGGCGTACTACATACAAGGTTGTTCCCATTATCTGACTTGTGACATGTTAGCGGCAGTACGGGTTTCGGTTAGTGGCACCAAAATTGTGCGCGGGCTGCAGCACCTGTTCTACACTGAAGCTTACTCAAGCTAGGTATGTTCTCATCAAACTATCGCCGTCTTCTTGACAACTTGGTATGCACTTTTCGCATACTAACAGGACGGCTGGGTCTATATCCCTACTAGCTTGTGCATGCATAGAAGTTAGCACTCTTGGTAAACATCCGATAAAATTTTACAGATTCCGGGCAGATCGAGGTTCGAGCTGAAAATTGTTTGTCAAGTAGCGTGTTGTACCACTGAAATGCGCTCCCTGAGGAGGTGGTTTAGTCACCCAAGGTGACAGTCGCACTGCCGCCATCAACTCGCAGCACAGAAGCTAAACGTTTGCTGCTTAACTTTTCTTTCCATAGCTTTTAATTCCTTCCTATAACCCTCAACTGAAATGAATTGTTGACCAAGATTCATCCTTACTACTATGCCCGCATTCTTCCTGTAAATGCCTATTGTGTCGATGCTCTCCTTTAGTAATTAGACCTAAATTCTACTGCTTTTACTCTTTGAGCTGATATTCTAATCTCGTCTCAGTGGTCTCGTTGCTTCCGACCTATACGGTTCTCTGCCGTGTATAGTAGTGCATGGTTCGGAACTTCTTGGGGATCTGGGATTGGACCGAGAAACCGCTTTTGTCCGGGACAGCGCAACCAATAAGGACCTATGGAGCACATGGCAGTACAACAAAAGGTTGCAACTGCACTCATTACCACGACCATTGTCAAATTGTGATAGTGGACTCGATAACTTCACACGCCTTAAAAGAATACATACTCCTGAAAAAATCCAGACGCAAGAAACTGACGTTTCTCCCACCTGGATACCAACAAAGAGGATTCTTCGTTAAGCCCACATCCTTGATTCGCCTCAGCCATTATGGCGGCCTTGCGCAGCATACCTGCTCAAATAACAGAGAAAATTGAAGGGCATATGACTGCGGATATCTGAGTGTGAAATCAGTCGACAGCCTGGTCTGCCATTTGTATTTTAGTGCACCAACAAATTTCTGACAGTGTTCCAGGACGTGGTGGGTTTTCGCCTGGCAGGCGACTTCCCTATAAAAAGCCACAAATGTCCGCGTAACAACACTGCGACGTGGCGGATGTGACTCGCCACGGAATAAAGTCACTGCCCAGAACTACCTACTGGCAAGTCGACCAGAATCATTATTCAATATTGCCCTGACACTTTCAATAATAATTTACACCATGCCTATATGTATCGTTTTCATTACACATGTAGTGCCCTGACTGCTTACACTACGCACTCCAGAATTCAACGTTTCGTCAGTCATTGAAGACTATTTCCCATAACTACTTACACAATTTCCGCAGACTGTACAATCTTCGGCTTACTGCCGACTACACTCTTAGCAAGGTGTTTGTTGCGAAGCAATATTGCACGTAAATATTGATCATGCCTTACTTAGTGTGTCTCGACAAATTCGAGAATAAAATATTTATTTATTTATTTAATAATTAGGGATGGGCAGACATATCGGTCTTCTCACATCTCCCTGAAAACATCGTTGGTTTTTCCGCTTCCCCTCCATAGAGCGCTTTCCTGTTCGCACTCTGTTTGCATAACTTTTTCAATTGGACGAATATCTCTTCGGACCTGGCTCTAATCTACCATCGGCTGACCAGCCCCTGATTCTGACTGCTTCCCGACATCCGAGGCGTTATTACTCTTGGCTGTACATTCCAAACACTCTGTTCCCCTCATCCCGAGACATTTCCTTGACATGCTATCTGGCTTTTCATATAGTCGCTGCCGTCCCGAAAGCTTCTGAGCTTATGGCACTCATTACTGTTATTCACACCTTAAGTTGGCGGCTAACTTCATCTTGTGGCTTATCCGGACTCGTCTGAACGGTCTACAATTTACGACCTACCTCGGACTTCTGAGAGCTAGGTGACATAGACTCTGCCGATGTAACGTCATGTAGCCCTCTACTGAAATGAATTGTTGGCCAAGCTTCATCCTCAATACCCCCTTTCTTCCTGTACAAGCCTACTGTGTCGATGCTCTCCTTTAGTAATTAGACCTAAATTCTACTGATTTCACTCTTTGAGCTGATACTCTAATCTCGTCTCAGTAGTCTCGTCGCTTCCGACTACTGTGACCCAAATGACCATGGACGGGCAGACATATCGGTCTGCTCACATCTCCCTGAAAACATCGTTGGCTTTTCCACTTCCCCTCCATAGAGCGCTTTCCTGTTCGCACTCTGTTTGCATAACTTTTTCAATTGGACGAATATCTCTTCGGACCTGGCTCTAATCTACCCTCGACTGACCAGCCCCCTGATTCTGACTGCTTCCCGACACCCGAGACGTTATTACTCTAGGCTATACATTCCGAACACTCTGTTCCCCTCATCCCGAGACTATCCTTGACATGCTATCTTGTTTTTTATATAGACGCTGTCATCCCGAAATCTTCTTATCTTATGACACTCATTGCGGTTATTCACACCTTAAGTTGGCGACTAACTTCATCTTGTGGCTTATCCGGACTCGTTTGAACGGTCTACTGCTTTCTGACCCACTTCGGACTTCCAAGATCTATGTGACATTGGCTCTGCCGACTTACCGCCTGGTAACCTTCACTTCAAACGCATTGTTTTTCATTATTCATCATTATTATTATATCTTCCTTTCATGCTTAACAGGTCCTATTTTGCCGATGCTCACTTTTAGTATTTAGGTCTAAATTATGCGGCTTTCTTTCTATGCGCTGGCACACTATTTTTGTCTTAATGGTCTGTTTTCTTTGGACTACTAAGTCCATGCTCAGGATTTTTCGACCCATCGACCGGTTCACATCACTGGGAGGCTAACTGCCGCTGCGTATGGCCACTATCGTCCTAAACAGCTTCTTTTACGATGACACTCATTACCTTGTACTTAGCTATATTTGGCGGCCTAGCTTCGTCTTGCTGACTTACCTGGTCTTGTCTGAACGGTCTCTTGTTTTCTGACCTTTGTCGGACTTCTGAGATATAACTGATCTAGTTACAGCTGACACAACGCTGTTACCCTCACCTTAATTACACCACTAGGCATTCTTCATCCTTCTTTTTACTAACAAGGATGAATCATCATCTGAAGTAGTTCGGCGGCTTTTCCACTTGTCCTCAATAGAACCTGTTTTACCGACCCTTTCTTTCCTTCCTGTGCTTTATATTGCATTCCTTCTTCATTCGACGCTAACTTACATGCGTCTGTACACTCTGACTTCTTACATTCCTACCTCTTAAGACTGAGGCAACGCGTCTTTGTCGCTCTTTCTGAGTGATATTCCTTCCCATAATCTGCACACCTCGTCCTCCTCCCTCTGGTTCCAACTGATTGAGCATATGCGCATTAGGATCTCTCAAGCTTTCTTTTCTTCACTTCATTCTAATTTTGGAACAATCTCTCATTCTCTACTGACCCGTGTTCTGTTTGCTACCAGTCGTATTTCATTATTTATGATACATATGTAAATGCGATAGTTAAATAACAATTACATGCATAAGGGTACAATTGTTCGGCCATCGACGGCATTGACCAACTGCATTACAGACGTATCCGTTTCTCTGTCTTTGCGGCTGTTTCTGTTCGTACCCTCTTTCCTGAGTTTGTCACAGGTACGGAGACACGCAACCAAAGAATAGTCCATCGTTGCGACAACAATACAAGCCACACAGTTCCTTTATCTGGACATGAGCGGAAGATTACCTACCGCTTTTACAACTTACTAACCGGATAAATGATTCGGTATCAAGCAGGGAGACAAATTATCCGAGGCTCGAACATTTGGCTTCAGTTTGCCCATCGTTATCTCTTCCGCATTACTCTTACCTAAAGAACTACTTTTGACTTCGGAAGGTACATTCTCCTGCCATACAAAGCCAGAACAATTGGTCATTATGAGCTCTTTAATCCGCGTTGACCGCTCAATTGGCCGTGGTTTTCTATACATTTCTAATTAATTTTACTACATACCCCGGGGGATCTGTGATTCTTTCTTAGGAGCCATATTCTATCCTTCGTGACTTCAACAACAATTCAATATATTTCAATGTATGTCCCTTGGAGACTTCACGTGGTTCTACAGGGGATCAACACGTTATATTCAAAAAGACAAGACTCAGAAGCGCAATGGGCACCCGGCTAACGCATCCGCCGGCAGAAAAATGGGACGCGACCTGACTACCAAAAACCGAGCAAACAAAAGTTCAATCAGAAACATAACCAGTTTCAACTTGCCATTCAATGGATTGGCTTCAGTGTTTCAGGACTGGTGGGTTTTTGCCTGGCAAGCGTTCTCCCTATAAAAGCCACAAATGTCCGTTTAACCACACGGCAACGTGGCAAATGTGACTCGCCAACGAAGAAAGTCACAGCCGATAACTTCACAATGACAGAACAACTAGCGTCACCATTCTAGATAGATTCGTAACGCTGGAATTTCTACATCTGCACATTTTGTCGTCTTTTTGCTGTCTACGATATCACCGTTGACCTCTGCGTTACTTGTGCAAGAACTCTCTGTATTGTCATATCTCCCTTGAGTGTGCTCTTCAATTATCTTCCAATGGATCATTCAGGATTCTTAATCTATTATTAGCCGAGGTCCCAGTTTCATGACAGCGGAATTATTATTTCGCATTTTCACCATTGTACAGTTTCAATTATGGACATATGAACAATTTTATACTGTCATTGTTACAGTTGCCATAAAATGTCCACACAGTTGTACATTTATGATCATGCTTTCATGGGCGTGCCTCGCATCGTCGAGAATAACACGTTTATTTATTTATTTATTTATTTCCTAGAATACTCCTACTTATATTCTATTCAAAGTTGGGGAAGCACACACTTTGTGCAAAATTATGCTTACACTCTTCCCTGGTCAGTTGTATGTAGCGGGCGCAGCGCGCTGCTATCGTAGGAAGCGTGCGTTTGAATTAATTAATAAAAAACTTATTTTCTAAAAGCAATGCGACATGCTTTTAAGGCGTAAGTAAGTGCTTGTCAGAGCCATAGAAACACTAAGAGCGTGTGTACACCACACTACGGAAAACGTGTTGGTAAAATACATGGCTAGATATTAGCATATATGTTTTGCAAAGGAAAGATTCAGGGATGAATAACATGAGCCTTAATGTCAAGGAGAAATGTGGTGCCTAAGCGCCGTACCATCACTAATTGTTCCTGTTACGGAAATGCTGTATGCGGTTTAGAGTCTTTCCGGTAGTTGAACATAGTTATTCCTTAGATGTATAAGTCCGATGTATTGTTTGATAAACACATTGTGATCAATCCCTGTAGGAGCCGTAGGCAGGGACTATATTTCGGTGGCGGGGCACCTACGCCACGTCGCAATGTCGCTGACCAGCCGTTGGTTGCTTTTTATAAGAAGATCGCTAGCCAGGGGAATACCCAGCACCTCCTGGAACACTGATGTTTCCAAGCCTGTAAATAACGTTGAGGTACTTGTAACAGCATTGTAGGACCGAATTTCCGAACGGTTACTCACAACCGTGGTACATCCATTTTCCGTTGGCACTGCGGAACGCCTAGTCAGCATACACCAGTAACGGTTGAGGACAGCGGTATGGTTGGGATGTAAGCGGTAAAAATTGGTTTGCTGCGTTTTGCAGGTGAGTAGGGAACTCTAATCCTAAGCAGTATTGTTTTCTGAGTACATAATCCACGGGCTAGGTGGGTGTCGCTGGCAAGTCCACGGGTGATAGCCATCGCAGCCACGTGGGAAGCTTGCATGGAGAGGATGATTCAAGCGGCCATTGTGCTTGCCGTAACCGCTGGAAGCAGGTAAGGTCAAGCAAACTAATATAGACTACAGACGATTAACATCCACAATGCTTTTGTTGCATTTACTGAGCCGTCTCATACAACTGGTGAACCTTCCAATGAAGTCGAACATAAATCAACGACGCACTCAGGATGAAACAACGAGCAAAATCTCCTTATGTTCCCACTACGTTATACTTTGCATTCGCTATTGAACCATGTTGTGCTACGCAGACTAACACAAGCTTAGGTCTCGAAAATTAAGCTGATACGTGGCGCGATGCAACGTGAATACGTCAATATTTCCAAAGGGCAGTTTACAGCTGTGTAGCTTAAAGTGTTCGCAAATGCTGGTACTACAGCTGTTTAGGTCGTCCAATATTTGCGTACATAATTAAAAACCTGCCATCCTACGCTAAGAAAACATTACGTGCAAACACAAACACCAAACCGGAGGTGAATATTGCGCTAGCTTATTAATTACAACTTAGCATTTCAGAAGTTGGAAAGTGGGAAATAAAGTGAAACCCATCACGCTTCCTTGTGACAGCCATTTTAATTTTATATTATAAATTTCACCACAACAGGGCTCTTTACTGTAAGTTACGAGACACCTAGCTGCCGTTTAACGCACGGAGTTAAATGTCATTTTGCTGGTAGCCCATATAGCTACTCAATGTCAGTTACACCCTCAGGCTTCATTCTCATTCCCTCCTCCATGGTTGCGTCGTTAGACCAGCTTTGCAAGTGTTTTGTAAATAGATGACTAATAAGTTGTAAGTAGTACCTATAGCTTTCGCTGAACTTGGAGTCAAAGAGCGCAGTGCGTGCAGCCTACCATAGCTACACCAAACATTTGGTCTCGCCAAGTATAGATAAATATATAGTAATTCTCGACTATGTATGCCACGTTCACTAGGGGTATTTCAGGCAGGTCCAACTGTCCAGACGTTTTGTAGCAATTGTAACAAAGACAGTAAAATATTGTTTAGCCGTCTATGATTGGAAAAGTACAATGGTGCAAATAAAATTGTGCAATTGGTTTGTCGTGCCAGCGGGGCCGTTTTCAAGGGGGTAAACCTTCTGCCATATATTACAATAATACATTGACCAATGATAGTTTAAGACCCCTGGATAATCGATTAGAAGGTAAATAGAAAGCAACATAGGGCATGGTGACAATATACTGAGTTCTGATATACGTAACACAAAGAACAGCGATGAAAACTTGGAAAGAAATACGACGGCAGTATATGCAGACGGAGATGTGGCAATATAGAAAACATTGCAAGCATGGTGAAACTTGACGTATGTTGATTTGCCAGTGTGAACTTATGGTTCATTTCAGCTGCAATTTATGGGAGGATGACTAATTGACCTTGATAATAAGGACGCCGCTGTTTGCGCCGAGAACAATAGGTCAATGGTTCAGTGGTGTATATGGGATAAAAAGCATAACTATACAAGCATAACTTTAAGTGTCAATGCACACTTCTTTGCGCGCTGCTTTTGTTTGTCACCTATGGCGCCATGGCTGTAAAAATATCTTTAAAATGTGCCTCATGTGCTGGCAGGATGGTAATGTCAGATGTGCTTAGTCCTACGTTTGGTGAGCACACCTGTAGCATTGAGTAGAAAGAGGGAATTCACTACGACTTATGTTAGTTATGGTACCACAAACTTGGCTCCAGATTATACCAGAGGTCTATCGAACTTTACGCGCGGCGTCTTAAAATGGAGGTGTAGTTGCTACCACTGTGTGCACTTAACTGACACGTGTGCTCGCTCGGTACACATTCGGACATTGATCAGTAAAATGTGTCAGTGTGTAAGAAAGTGTTGGTAGTAACTGTGCGCATAGATTGAGCATTAGCAAAGCGTTCCTTCCTGACCAGACCTTGCTAAATGGGGCGTGGTGTTCAAACGTTGATGCGTCAGTTTTCATTGGAAATTGAAGTTGCTTAGTGCAGGAAAATTTGCTGGTTGTAAACGAAACGTTCTATTTACAATACGTAGGAGCCGGTCGTAGGCGAAGCTAAACCTCGACGAGAAATAGGAAGGAGACATAGACACGATATCAATTCGCATAGCCGTTGTACCGTTAAACCTAGGTAGTCGAAGCTTACACGTTGTTGGCAGATGATGGGAAACCGGTATGCTTTGCCAGCCAGAATATGCTAGGACTATACTGGTTGAGTGTAATAACTAAACAAGTTGATTGCAAGTTAGACAAACCTTCCGCATTAAGCAACCAGGGACGCGTGATTTGGTGGCTGGAAGTTCGCAGGTGAGCTGGCTAAAAGCTTCTAATAATGGCTTGATTAACAAACCTGCAGACTTGCAAGTTGGAATTCGCGATAGTAATTTTTACGAAACGCAGCCACCTAAGCATACCGTTAGCGACTGCACTCCTGTGGCAAGTGCAGTTAGCTGCTCTGGACAATACACCAAAGGAAAGTCTGTGAAATAAGTCGTTGCTGGAAGTTGGTTGTGGATACTGTTGCACTTTTCGCGTACGCGCTTCACCCCATGGTGGTAAGAGAGGAAAGTGGTGCGTTGGTGAATATTTAGGCGGGGCGTTCAGAAACAACGGAGGTCTCACGCTTGAGACCTGTGGCACAAAAATTCAGGTTTGTTGTGACATTTTCACAATGTGATGTGGGAAATGAACAACTTGCCATACTTAAGGTCGACCGTACAGAAATTCCGCAACGCACTGCTGTTAGGCTGGCTCAGTTAAATGGGAGAACACTCGTCGGGAGTTTGTCCAGCAGGCTAAGACGGACGAAGCTAACGAATCAATTTCCCCTAAACCTTTACAACAGCCCATCTATTATCCGTCGACGCAGGCATCCGGCGAAACTGAAATGGAAAAAAGACTTGTTCCTTCGAGGTTCACGACCGAGGAAACACAACCTTCTCTGGAGGGACTGAGCATGTGGTATACCAATTGCCGTGTTGTGCGTAACAAATAGGGAGAGTTAGTACCCGGTGGTAAGCAAGTAGGTGTGTATACTGGGTTGGTGTCCTGGCTTTCACCAGAGGACCATAGCAACTATGTATTTGTTGACTTTGCCAACTAAGGAGTTAAAAACCGGTGGATCAGATTGGCGGGGGAGTCATCTTGCTTTTAAATGGCCAATATGAGAAAGGTATGGACCATTTACCATGAGTCCTACAAATGTTCTTGTGGTATCCTGCCTTTATGTGTTGGGCAGATTGGAGCTATCCGTACGTATCTATCACTGGCTTTCCTCCGCGCCGGAAGAGGCTATGGAGCGTATTGAGTCACTAGGATAAACGGCGAAGAACGTGCCCAAATTCCTGCTCATTGGTAACCTAAATCTTACGCATGCTGATGGGCAGCAAACTGAACACAGTGCGGATGCCCCTGAGGAGTTGGTGAAGTGGATGCAGAGAATACCGAGTAATACGTCAATGTTTGGATAAGAAGTCGTATCGGGTCTTTTAGTGCAACCCTTACTATCCTTATCGCCAGGCGTGGTCACTTGGTAAACCTGCTCGTGGAGCCACCGGTAGGTAAGAATAATTATTACTGTCTGAGCTTTCAGTGAACATAGAGTTGCTTACAGAGAATCACGCCTTAAAAGGAAGTGCAATCGTTATGGTTTTACGAATTTGCTTGAGCAAACGTTTAAAAACACCTAAAGCTCTGCTCAAGACTAGGTCTCTTGTAAGCACTGTGATGGCGCTTACTCAACAGCGGGCTCGTGAATTTAACAGAAGAATGTGCTTCCCTGCGCCCTACAAGACGCCTTGGCAAACTCTGCTATTATAGGAGAACGATTAATTTGTGGCGGCATACCAAGTACCCAAATGAGCTCATGTTGGCCAAGTGCCACGACAGTTAGGTAAATAAATAAATAAGAGTAAATTGCGGGCTTTGGCTAGAAGTTGTCCTCGAGGGTACAGATCATTATGTACAGTAAACACACGCCTTTGCGTGTGTGATAATTTAAATAACTATATAAAAAATACTTTATTCTTAAAGTTATAGAGACGCAACAAATCAGGCGTGCTCAAAGTTTAAAAGCAGTTGTGTATCCCGACGATACTTCGGGTTCAGTCGTGTGTAGGTTAACCGGTCAAGGCACTATAATTGCAATGAAACAGTGCGTGTAGACGGTGAGTATCATATTTTTGTATGTGTAGGGAATAGTTGAAATATGAGTCTAAGTGACTTGCCAGTATGTAGTTATGGGCGGTGACTATTCATTGGCGGGCCACATCCACCACGTCGCAGTGTTGTTACACAGACATTTGTGGCGTTTTATAGGGTGAACGCTTGCTAGGCGAAACCCCCCACGTCCTACAACACTGCCGTAAAGCAATTTTGACATTACTGTATGACGGGCAAAGCCGCTTGACGACTGATTTCATATTCGGTTATTCGCAGACAAATGGCTCTTACGTTCCTCTGTTAGTTGGACTGGTAATTTGATCTAGGACGCTATGATTGTCGAGGTCGGTTGAGGAGGGAAACACCGAGAATAGTTCTTTGTTGTGTGTCCATTTAAGCAAATGTTCAAATTTTGTGCTGTCTGGATTTTTCAGATGTATAATTTATGGCAGTCTGAAGATGTCTCCAGTGCTCTATACTGGACAAGGGTTGTGGTGATTGTAGCTGGGTTCTTTTGGTGTTCAACCATGCTCCATGTATGCTTTTGTTGGTTGGTACGTCCGTCTTAAGCAAAAGCTGTTCCTCAATCCAATCCCAGGTCTTTAAGCAGTTCCGGACCTCGCAGAAAAAAGAAGTGAGGGGCAACCGAGAGAAGACCGCAAGAACAGGCGTGGAGTTAATCATTGTTAAAGTCTTATGTCACAACACTTGGAGTTGATACAAATGCATAAACACTGTGCAACAATAATTATGCTGAAAGTGCCATTTGAATATCCTATAGAATCAATAGCGGTGTAGGCGGATTGCTAACGCCTGCGTAGAGACAAAAGCATTGTGTCAGTAAGTAATCTACGAATTATCGGATTAGTATAAGCCAAACATTGCGTGGGGAGAAAGCAAAGAAAGTTGGAATATTAGTGGTGATTGCAAGGTACACAAACAGCAAGTAGCTAGAGTAATACGATAGGGAGCGCAGAATCAGTGAAAATAAATAGTTTGCCTCGAGAGAATTAATTCTTGATAAAAAGTACCGCACCTGGACGGCGGGAGGGGCCTTTGTGGCACTTAATGTTTCAATAAAAGGATGAGCTGAATGCCCGCAACTCGCGAACATGCTTTAATGTTCACCGCGATATAGTAGGTGGTTTCTACAGTCTATCACCCTGCTTCTCAATATTATCAGCTGCGTTCCATTACACAAAGGCCGTTTGTGCTCCTCCTAATCACCGTACGCCAAAGCTGTAGGAACCATCTCTCAATCACATTCATTTTATCTCCATTAGCGCTTTTTGGTAGATTAGGGGTCCAGATAAATGGTGTTTGTGGAAAGTGAAAAATTTGATGTCATCAGAAATATCGTAAAAAAGAGGTTGGCAATATTTTCCAATAAGGGTAAATGGAGAAAAACAAAAATAAATAATAGCGGACGGCCAATGGGCGTAGCTGGCATCAAAGCATATGCGTAAAATATAACAAATAAATCTATGTAATCGATAAGCTTAACCCAAATGGCTTTAATCGCAGTCAACCTTAATAAACTTCAAAGCGAATTTATTGCTTACAATAAAACTAGTTAGGCTAGTGAGCGTAGCCCTTAATGGCTGCACATGGTAAGAGAAAACTCCCCGCAATATTTGCAGTAGTTCATGAGTTCCGGAGCGACTGCCAATATCGTCGATACAAATCGTGCTACTAATGCCCAGAGCGTTTGACTGCACGTCGAAAATTATTCGTCAGTCGGAAGGGCTGCAACAACATTTCGTCGTAGCTGCTTGGTATTTTCACCATAAATTAATCAAGTCTTTTTGTTGATATGCAAACTGCGATATTGAACCTTTCCTGTTTGGAAAGGAAGCATCTTGGAGTATTACGTGTACTAAAGTTATGTTAATAAAGTTGTTTATTTTTTAATAAAATCTTTTGGGGCCTTGATAACCCGTCTTACTACATTGCAACGTTGCAATAAGCTACTTACTTTACAACGTAAGCGTCATGGCTTCAATTTAATGTTATCCTTTAACATCGACACTGCTCAACGTCAAGTCAATCCAACATTGTGCTATCAAACAGTTCCGCAAATGTAGTACTTTTTCACAGCAATACGGAGAATATAAGTTAACTTCTAAGATGTGATTGATTGCTATTAACCCTGAATAGCGCTGCTTAGGTAGCAACGTACCCTATAGCTTTAAAATATAAGTATTTACAAGGTATCATGCAGACTGCAAAATACACTCTCCAAGTGTGCTTAATAAAACCTGGACGATTACTTAAAAAGTATACACAGAAGCGCTCGAAACACACTTACGAATATTTTGCCAGCACAAAGGTACATGACTGTTTGTAGATAGGAAACAGTCAAACGACCACAGTGTGTACTTTATACCGGTCAACTGCTAGAAAATACCACTGTATAAGCAAAACCTTAAAATTATTTAATTTTAAGTGGTCAGAATGTCGGCCCCAGATTATTTGACTCTGGACTACATGGGTGAGCCAGGACAACACGACGTCCGCTTGATACTAATGGGGCCGTTAACCCCGTCAATTTTTTAGATACCAGCACAAGCTAAATCAAGTTTAGCTCTTTTAACGCATCCCTACAAATAAATTAATAAAACATACTTTATTCTTGACAAAGCGTGGCACGCTTTTGTGCGTGAGCAGCACATTGCAATATTGTTCTTGCTAGAATGCTTAGCCCATCGCAATGTGAATAGACCTTACCGTAGTACGTCGGTTTGTGTGCATCAGTGATCTATTGAGCTATGCTGGGTGGCGCTTTTGCACCTTCAGCTTCACTCATTTCAGGTTGGTTAATGGATAGTGGCCAAAAAACAGCCACCCGGTCCTCTAGGTTGGAGGTTGGAATGTGGGTAGCACCTTATTCATTAAGATGGATTCTTCGTAGTTCAATGCCAAACCCGCTGTATTGCGGTCAGCTTTGCAACAAAGGATTTGGTTGAGTACCTAACCGTTCTCCTGTGTAGTCGTGGGCAACCTGGCGGTATGCTACGCACGCAACACAATGAACTGCTCTTTAAACAAAATCCTGATGCACTGGCCACGGCAGTGGATCGTCGACGTTGCTCTATTAGCAGCGTGGAGCTGGGTGGATGGGGTTTGGATGCCAATGCTTAACTTAAATTTTCTTAAACTTTCTCTTCCTTATCAGCTCATTACAACTTCACTTTAGCCCGAAAGTTTTCAACCCCCGGCTCTGGGCCCTTCCTCAAGGTGCTTTGCTAAGCATTTAGCTTCGTGTTTCAAGTCACAGGCTTTTGCGAAACTTTACTCTTGTCCTGTCGATATGGCCATGTCTGACCAAGCGGTCCAGTACAGTTCAGCCAGTTCCATATAGAGCACTCGATCCATCTTCTTCTTGGCATGCCTCAGCGTACGCTCATTACGACAGGTCGGTAAACAGGCGGCGCATGCCTGAACATTGGTGACCATCTCGATGGATAAATAAATAAATAAGTAAATAAATGGTATATTCTTGGTAAAAACGAGACACACCTGCAAAGGCGTGATCGAATATGCATACAAGCATAGCTTCTTTGGAATGCTAAAACATTTCGTTTTAATGAAAGGTAAAAAAGAAAAGATGTAGTCCATTTCAGTGAGCATATTTTCAGGTAATAGTCAGACCAAGAATAATTATCGCGCTTTGGTGCGCAAAAATCCGTCAAAACGCAAGTTGGGGGTAATTTCGCCAGGTAGTGATCCGTGAACACAGCAGCCTAAAAAAGGTTTTAGTGCAACCAACTACCATTAAGAAATAGGGATGCTCTGTGCTCCAATAAAGCAGTTTTCATAGTAGAATTAGTTGTACAGGTTGGACGTAGAAGGCTGAGGACTGCGTCAGTGTAAAATGCTTAGCTGTGACTCTATTTTGTGGCGAGTCACATCCTCCACTTTGCAGTGTTGTTAAGCGGACATTTGTGGCTTTTTGTAGGGAGAAGGGTTGCCAGGCGAAAACCCACCACGTCTTGTAACACTACCATAGCTTCCGTTGAACGGTAGTGCAAGTCGGCTATGCATCGTATAGACCGATTTTTACTCTATTATTCACAGTCGGTTGACGGGGACAAAATTCTTCGTTAGTTGGCCGAATGGCATGGTACTGATACGGCAGCAGTCGTTGAAGCCGGTCAATGATGTGACATTCGAAGAGTCGAATGCTATTGATGCAAGTGAGTACACACATTGTTAATAGAGGCCGGCTTTTCTGTTATATTCTTGTTCAGCTCGCAAACGGTGTCCACCTATCCACGCTGGACTTGTCATGGGGTAGGTGAGTGGAGTTGTTTCCTGTGGCTGAATGTGTCCTTAATAGGAAAGAATGCCATTCGCCGCGAAATGGATTCAGGATTCCATCAAATTTAAGTAAGTGTAACTGTCTCCATAGCCAAGTGAAAATTCCATGGAAGGCCATCGGAAAAGCCACGTGGAAGAGCGCAACGTTTTCCGTGAAATGACATCAGAAAAGCTCCAGGTGACTGGCGAATAGAAATGTTTACGGCAGTGAAGGTAATCACGCTAGAGTTGTTTGTCTTAGTTTGAGGAACGGGTGATCCATGTAAATATACTATTCCAGGTGAGTCAAAGGTTTTCTCTGAGTAGGAGGCGAGCTAAACCCATTTGTTTAAACCCCGTGAAGGTATCGTCTCCAGAATCGCGGAAAGAGCTCCATTTGGAACGGTATGTGGGTTCTTCATTTCCCGGAGAATGGACCAAACTTTTGAGGATGGGTCGACCAGTCCCAGGGACCCGCCTGCAGGACGCGAGCTTCTGCTCACTCTGCGAACCCCTTCAGTTGATTCAAGCAGTATTTTCTTATTACTGTTATCTGGTGCTGATGCAGCTGCGAGCACGGACAGAGCTGGTTTTGGCATTGCCCTGTGTACCCTGTCTGAAGCTGCTCCGCCTGCGTGGATTTCAATTAGTAGCCAGATACGTGCGAACTGATTAGCTTGTTCGCTCCAAGCTGCGAAGGCGCGAAACAAATACATGTCTATTCGCCCTTGCTGCCTACGCGCCCACAAACGGTAGGGATTATTCAGTAAAACGCGACTTCCAGTGCCACAGAATAAGCAAGAGCACCGTTGTGTTAGCTGGGGAGCTGAATGGACAAGTTGGATAGTTGACCCCTGATGAAATACATCTGGGCGGTCAGCACGGTGAATTCTCCGGTAGTGATAAAAGTGAGCAGTAGCTTCATTTGTGTGGATGGGCCGCTTATTTCATGCGAGCATCAACTTCTGACACAATACTCGCCGGAGGGTGACTTGGCGCCCATTAGCCTCGTAACAGGCTTGGACGCAAATTGACCACATTGCAACCAGTTACCGCTGGACAGCCTGCATCCAGCACTGTCGCTCGAAATGGGGCCCGGCGTAGACACCGAGCATTCACTTGTATGTGCTCACATAATGTTGCGTTTCGGCAGAGGCCCACGACGATGCGTTGAGCGCATTGACACTAGCCGACTGACAAAGTCAGCCGTTCTGATGGCCTATAAATGCATGCTGACCGGCGAGTTGACTAAGCGATTACCGGAGAAAACTGCTGAACACAGGTCACACGTTCGCCAGCCCACACGAGCAGGAGAAAAATCCTCAGGTGATTTTTCTAATAAGCAACACGGATACTGATTCACTTTGCGGTCCCTGCAACTTACCGACGCTCGCCGGCACATCCCGGTTGGTAGAGAACACAATGTAACATGCAAAGAGCTACAAGCAAGACTTCATGGTAGTCTGAAGAGAGACCGCGTACCTTGGTGGGCTCATCGTCCATCAGAGCTGGAAGTGTCCGCTGTTCTTCGCAACCATTGTAAGTTATTCCCTCTGATAAAGGTGTAGGAGCTTTAACTTATTTTGCTATTTTTAGCTTATTTCTCTTCGCACAGGGAAGATACTAGCCACAATCACGTGACTCTAACCACATCATTCAAAAGCTATTGATGTATATACAATCAATGGACAACTTACTTTGAACTCTGGCTTATACTATCTAGCCAAACACCACCTGTGTTTTTCCTGTGTAATCTTTCTGCCCTACTGTCGTAGTGTATTTTCGGGAGCCTCCCAAAATATATCATTGGGATACCAACAACATTTTATTTCTAACATCCAGTAAGAACGACGGGACATGGCTATTTTTGGACTCCGCACCTAAGCAGCGCTCCTACAAATTGGAGACCCCGACGTGAGTTCGTTCTATCGGATTCAGCTTCCATCATCCGGTGAGTCGTGTCCATTTTCGTCGTTCTTTTTATTGCTTTCATGTATGCGAATATGATCGAGCAGCAAACTGGGGAGATTAACACCGTATCTACTAGCTGTTTACCAACATTTTGGATACAATATCCCCAGCTTTGGTTTTTCCAGGCCGAGTCATTTTTTGAAATTAATCGCATACATAGGGATGTCTTAAAAGTTCATTATGTGATCTCTAAGCTCCCACCTGAATTATTACTCCTGGCACATGATATCTTGAAGACAAGCCCCACCTACCAGCAATTAAGGGACTTTTTAATTCGCGAGCTTAGCCTTAGTGAGCGTAAGAGAGTGCAACGTCTACTTGTAGAAGAACAGTTAGGCGATCGCACTCCTACTCAACTACTGCGAGCCATGCAAGCTCTGGTAGGTGACAGCCCTCCAGAGAATTCCATCTTTAGGCAGTTATTTTTGCAACGGCTCCCTACTCACGTACAACAAATACTGGCTAACGCTCATCAGGATACCGACTTGAAAGACCTAGCCCCTATGGCTGATAAAATAATGGAAATACAAGCACCCACGATCTCAATTTCTTCGCCTCCTATAACTGACGACTCGCTTGTAAAAGCTGTGCACTCCCTGCAACAGCAACTGGCCTCCATCTCCATCACCCACCGAAACCGTAATTCGCGGTCAGGCCAGCGGCGTATTCGCAGCGCTAGTCGTTCACGTGGCATTTGTTGGTATCACCGTAGGTTCCGTAACAAAGCTCGGAAATGCATAAAGCCGTGTCGATTTTCCATTTCGGGAAACGAACACGCCAGCTCGTAATGGCGACGACGCAAGCTGGCATATGTGAGCCAGGTCGCCTCTTTTACCTGCGAGACGTAAGATCTGGCATGCGATTCCTCGTAGACACTGGTGCCCAAGTCAGTGTGGTTCCTCCACGTCCGGAGGACTTAAGGCACTGCTCTGTATACAGCCTGCAGGCAGTAAATGGCACGCCCATCCGAACCTATGGAGAACGGTCCATCACGCTGAACCTTGGTCTCCGTAGGCCTTTTCCTTGGATTTTCATTGTAGCCAAAGTGCCCACTGCCATTCTAGGCCTCGATTTTTTCCAGCATCATGGCATTATTGTCGATCCCAAGCGCTGCCAAATCATTGATGGCCTAACGCAAATATCTCGGGCTGGTTTTAAGGAAACTGGCAGGTGGAGACTTTGTCTTAGTGAAACTATACGTGACCTTTACACATGGCCTATCCACAATTTGTTAAAACCTTTGGAGCGTTGGGCTGAGCATGTTAAAATGCAACTTATTTGGCTGGAGTTGTCTGATTCTTCGGGAGCCAGTGATAGCCCTGTTCCGTGGGCTGTCCATTGGGATCTACCCCGCCGCTACTAAGTCGAACTGGAGGTCGGACTGTTGAAGTTGATCAAAGCCGCACTACCAGATAACCTTCCTCACGCCATCATCAAATTCGGTGGCACTACTCTTGTTGATGCTTTACCTGAATTACTAATAAAACTGTGGGAGCGGGGGACTGCCCTAACCGACTGGAGCTGCTCCGTTAGTTTTCCCATCTTCAAAGGAGGCTGGCGTTCCGAATGCGGCAACCATAGAGGCTTTAGTCTGATCTCTATCGCTTCCAAATTACTCACCTCCATAATTCTTCACCGAAGGACTGGTGCTCGTTAAAGCCATATTCATGCGGTTCAAACCGAGTTCCGTCAGAATCGTGGATGCGTCGACCACATTTACCTTGCGTCAGTCGTTGGTGCATCGGCACACTTATTGGCCGCCCACCGCTGTCGCTTCCTTCGACATCAGCAACGCCTTCGCTTTGGTTATTCGATGTGCCTCTTGGAATCGTCTACTCATGAGATGCGTGCCCGAGAATTATGTAAATATTATCCAAACATTATACGCACGTAGCACGGGCAGCGTGATGGTGTAAGTCAAGCTCTCTCCACCCTTAATTATCTCTAGCGGTGTGAGACAAGGATGCCCAAAGTCACCTTTCCTATTTAACTTCGCTAGTGACGAAGTCATGGGGATTACGTTTACAGGACATGACTGGGAAGGTGTGAAGACACTCGCAGGAGAATGAATTATTGACTTGGAGTATGTAGACAACATTGCCGTCATCTGTGGCAGCTCCCGGAAGTATCAGGCCGCGCTGGACAGATAAACATCGGCTGTCAGCTGCTTCGGGATTTTCTTTGCCCGTCGAAATGCAAAGCGTTCCTCCGAGCTTGGCAGGGATTGCCTCCTGCGCTGATCCATGGTGGGCATCAACTAGAATTCGTTCGGAAATTCAACTATGCTGGAAATTGTATCAGCGTCCCTGGGATCGAAGACGATATCAAGAGCCGTTTAGAGAAAGCTCGAGAGGCTTTTGCTAACCTTCAACACACATGGTGGCGGCGCGAAATTACTCTCGCCCAAAGGGTAGCGTGCACAATGCAGCAGTAGGTTTGACTTTACTGTGAGGTTGCGAAACCTGGCTCCTAAGGTCGGCGGACTTGAAGAGGCTACTTTCGTTCGACCATCGATGCCTTCGCAGTTTGGCTCACCTCTGGCGGTAGCACCGCACGAACAACGAGCGGGTTCGGCGCCTTGTTTTCGACACAGGTAAAGGAACTGAGCCGCTCAGCACCAGCATTCAACGCATCAGGCTCCGATGGCTCAGCCACGTATTTCCCATGCCAGCCCACGAGCTTTCACGACGCGCGTTGTTTTTTCACCGCGGATGTGGAGGGCAAAGGAGAGGTGGCTAAACAATGACTTGATCCAGAGGAAGGAAGACTCTCTATTCTAAGCTGGCATCGGTTGGCGTGCCACGGCTTCCTGGTTGGGGTCCGAAAGACGATGAACACGTTTAGTTGGACACACTTGATGATATGGCTAGCAGCCGACCTCCGTGGCGTTCGAGTTATGACTTTCTTTCTTCCACCCCAACCCTTTTAGCCTCCCCTGCATATACGTTCTCATTTCGTAGCGTAAAACATAATAATTTTTCTTTTTGCTTAGTAGCCGGCTAGTAGCTTCCCAAAAGGATGCATAACCTTTGCTGTTAGCTCAGCTGGCATGTACTTGTTGTATCTATTTTCATATTCTTTTATGTGTTGAGGCACAGTAGCTGAGGTTTTCCCACCTCTAGCTGATCTGTATTATAATGCATGCCGACGCTGCTTAATTCTGTGGTCAAGGTTGATCCTATTTGAAGCCAGAATTTGAAGCTAGTGGCATGGAGATTGAGTAAAGGTAACTGTTTAAGATTACCATTGCTGAACAGCAGTCCTTAGTTTAAAGTAAAGATAAGATAAGGAAGCGTTGAGCCTTTACTGAACCGCTTTCATCGGAGTGCTCACCTTCACTTGACCTGTGGTTGCCACAGTGTTCTGAGTGGCATGGCAAGTATGGCCTATTTGCGCCGTAATGATGTGGCAAGCAGGCTAGACAGCAGTGGCTAAATACTTGATTTGGGCTACTAAATTGCCATTTCGGCTACAGCTGCACTACCACATGTGTCCATAAGACCTGAGTGACTAGATGTTAGCTAGAAATGGGTCAAACAATAATTAAAGTTGTTGAGGTTAGTCAAATACTCGAATTTACGTTGAAGCTTATTTAACACTTGTTCTGATTGGCGCAGCAACTTATTATACGTTTGCTCACTCTCTCAAACTTGAGAGACTTTTCTGCGTTTCCTTTGACCTTAATTGTAGCTCGGCTGAACCCTTAAGGAGGTAGCATCAGGAACCTTAAACACAAGGTTATCGAAGCTAAATTTTCGCCCTATGGTTTCCGAGTGCTGAAACCTTTTCACCTTGAATATTTTGTTGTGGATGAGTAGGGCTTGTCCGTAACAGGCTAACCATGTGGCGTAATCCACGCGCGGGGCCATTTGTTCAGAGTAGACAGTGTATCGACCCTGTACAGGGAACAATCTAGGCGTTCTTTGGCCAAAGTTAAATACGTCGGCGGTCAAAGTGCGGCTAGCTGCGGTTGATATGTGCGATGATGGTGTCTCTGTGACTTGTCATTCTAGTCTGGTAAGACGACCTGTAAAACCGGTGAGGAGATTGGGGTGGGCGAACCGGCCCCGGTTTTCGTATCGGAAAAGCCACTTGTCTCTCAAGACTTTTGACGCCCTTGGACTTCATGGTCAGTAGTTCAAACCTAAGGTAACCGAGCAATGGTTCTGCATCTGTAGCATGACCTGGACCTCTATCGTCTAAGATAGGTATATCAATATTGCGGAAGGCAGCAGTGGTGATAAACACCTGCAAGAGGTCAAAAGCATTTTATGCGGTCTGCTTAGGTGTAGCCATTTATGTGGTCAGTTTATCGTGGCGGTGTAGCATGGTATTATTTGCAGTCGCTAACATTAATTCGTCAAAGGTTGTGCGTTACGGGATAACGTTTTGGTAAGGCAAGCGGTTGCGGACCGAACTCTTTAACAAATTTGGATAGCAGAGGACGTTGTTTGCTAGTGGCCTTTTTCTTTAGTCCCGTCTAAAGTATTAGATTGCGTTCCAAGTCGCACATGTTTCACAACGTCTTCGTAATCGTGTGGACTTTATGGCGCTTGGCATGTTACAACTGACTACTTAAGTTAAGCATTTTATGCGCCCCCGGACCTCGGTTCGAATTACATTGTGGAAGCACCCGGTAATTTCTGCATACGTATCACACATTACGTTTCCGGGTTAAACCAGGGTTAATATACATTAATACAGCTTTTGGGCTTGACAAGACGTGGCGCGCTTTTACAGTCATGATCATATCAACAACAATGGATGATCTACAGTAGCAAAATCCGATGATTGTCATAACAGTAAATGTCTGTGCAGTGGTATTTATGTATGTAGTTGTGCGTTTTTAGGTAGCTGTTTAGTTTGTGCTTCTACTTGTACTGATACATTATGGAAGGTTTGATATCGTCCGCAATGTCGGAATAGATTGTTAGGGTCCGCGAGTTGGTAAGGATCATCTAGTTATCCATGGGGCGGTGGCATTATTTTGTGGTGAGTAAGGACCGCCACGTCATAGTTTTGCTACGCAGACATTCGTGGCTTTCTTTGGTCGAACGCTGTAGGAGGTTATAGGGCACCCTCAAATCCTTTCGCACTACTTGTGTTTTGCTCTTTAAATAGTATAGAATAAACAGTCACTTAACTTAACGGAGCATGGAACAGACGTTATATTGGCGGAGGTGCCGGCTTGTTGCCCGTTTTGTTGATAGTACATTAAATCAATTTATCTTAATTTACCACAAAGCAAAAGCATAGTGAAGTCAGTAACGAAAAGGTAAGGTTCGAAGCTAGTATCAGGGCAACGCTTGCTGTGCGGTAAGGAGTATATCCTGGGAGATTAAACGAATTTAGTAAAGGTGCGCGAGCTCCACGAGAAATACAAATCTAAATAACTCACAAAGTTACGCGATTTTAACAGCAAACTGAACCAAACTGCTTAATCAAAAGCTTTTTCTAAATAGGCTGTTGGCTGTCTAACTGCGCAACATGGCAGCCAGGCTGGAAACGACGTCGATAAAGTAAAGTACGGCTACGGGTCTTCTAAAAGCTTAATTGGTTGAATGGTAGGTCAACAAGGCCATTACGACCGTTCTGCACCAGTACCTTTAAAATTAAGGAAACCATTAGCACAGTGCCAGTGATCATAGCCATATTGGCTTGCTTATACCATTTTCACTCAGCTGGTCGTCCTTGCGTACATGCCGCCATAGTTAAGCGCCCAGCTGGTATCCTTTAATCTTTTCAAACAGGCATGCCGTTCCTTGCACGGAACGCAACGATTATTGTTGCCATCCAGAATGAGGTTCTACTTCGCAGACCCTTGAACTACAGGCTTGATAGTTTAAGCAAAATCGTGCTGAAGTGCATGGAGAAGCTAATAAAAAAACAGGGCCTTATAGCACGAGGTTAGGCCTAACCAAACTGGAGCATAACCACATGACAGCTTAAAATTCACGTGCGTCGCTATTATGGTGTTTTTCTTTGCGTTTAACTTAAGTCTCAAGTGTTGTAGGTCGGTAGGTGTGTTTCTGCGGAATCGCTTTGTCGCTATTAACCCAGGTTTGACCCGGTTACAGATAAATTAGTAAAACGGCTATCACATGTGCGTGCTAGATATTTATTTTTGAAACACGCAATCCCGCTACCTTAAGGTCCCGTAAAATGTTTCTAGCCAAAGGATAAGTTATACTCACCGGTCGAGCCGCATCTAACGCATTGCTACCTGGAGTGACGGAAGCACACAATGCCATTAAGCTCCTTGAATCAAACACAGTTAGTCATCAAGCACTCAGGAAAATTTCCAAATTTTTCTAGGTACAAAATGATCTTGTATTTAGTACTGGTTTATACAGGCAAACTGTGAAAGCTCCTGGCCACTTCAAGCCTAGGTGCGGAAAGAAAACCTTATGTGCCCATTGGTCTAGTTGAATAATGTCCACCGCGGGCCAGCTTTCTGCGAGACCAGGCGGTGAAACCTGATGCAGCGGTAAAGGTCAAAGCAGGCAATTGGACCCTAGCGTGATCCCAACGGTCTCCTCCCTAAACGTGAAAACAAAACATGAACGAACCGTCTTAGCTGTCAAGCACCACTGTTTGACCCCGGGTGGTAATTCACTGCTTCCCAATGTGTAAACAAGAAAGAAACGGAATTTAGGCACGCAAATTGGCAACAGCAACAAATGAATGAGCCATTTTACTAACAGGCAACAAAATGTCAAAGAGGAACTCATTTTATTTGGTTTCTAGAACATTTTCTACGCTTTTCTTATAGTTCGCAAACACTTTGCCTTTTAGGGATTTTAAAGCATTTTGTGGTATTTATGGGTTTCCAGGAGGAATTGTTTCGAATGAAAACCTGATAACGCAGGTAGAAGCGAAAATGCTAATAATTCCTTAAAATCTTACCGGATTACAGAACCCGACTGTCCGACATAGTAACCTTTATAGGCTTAGCGGAGTTGGTGCGCGAGATTACCGGGTTTCTGGCAGCGTCGTCGATGTCTACTATCGATTAGTCCACCATTGTTTGCGTTGATTATCCTGCGAACAAAGGATTGGCTTCACCTTCAGACTCTGGTTTAAAAATGCAAATTTGAGTCGACGGATAGACGCAGTTGAGCGTTTGCCCTTGCGTTCCATGACGAAGAATTTCTCTATATGTTTAAGGTACTTGAATGTGCCTTCGTAAGCTTAAGCGGCCTGCGTAAAATATGGATTCGGAGGAAGACGAACGGGCAGGAAAGTAGGGCTTTGGGGTTGTAGGGCTTGCGAGCCCAACCACCTCCTCCTTGTGCCAACAAGGTGTCCCGGCTTTAACCCTTTTCAGCAACTAGTCCGTCCTGAGCGTTCCAGGAGTTGGTGGATTTTCGCCCAGCAAGCGTTCGACTTGCAAACGACACAAATATCTGCATAACAACCTTGGGACTTGGGGGCCGTGACTCGTCACAGTATAAACTTACCACTCCGTGCATATATGGCTACTCCTCCTTATCCCACGTTCATCAAGTTCCTTTCTGCACGTTATCAACGATATAAAACAGTCAAGTATGGAGTAAAACTGCGACAAGCACCAAGCACGAAGCTATACAACCCAATCTTCGGTGGCCTCCAGTTTCGGATTTGTCTGTCACCGTGTCCAGCCACAGGACGCCTGCGCCTACAAAGTGACGGCAGGCGGCTTGCGTTGTATCACCCACAGTTCCATGCACACATTCCATGGACAGTGTATACCCGAAAGAATAAGACAGAAAGGCATGTGGATGTGAGCCACGTTCCCGCAACGGAGCCGGTCCACACTGCCTCACAGGCAACCACAAGCACGCTGTATTTGGAGAATCAAGCACACACAAGGCGGTGGATGGGCCGTAGTCTGCTCCACCCTGCGTGCATGGTACCAACCATTGATCTTAAGAGGGCTACAAGAACCCCACAACACGTCCCCTCCATATACCACCAACTGCCTCCTGGAGATGGTATGGACAAATTAGTGCGTAATAAACAGGTGGGCACTTTAGCAGCATGCACTTCAAGTGCAGCCACACCTGGGATGTCAAACAAAAGTAGTTCACTTAAAATGACATTAGGAACTAAAATACCTGTTAAAGCATATGGCTATACAGACATAACGCTATCTTAACAGCATCTGGAGTAAGTTGGTTAGCACCGAATCCGCGGTAAGTACAAAATGTCCAGAGGGTAAGAAGAAATCCTACAAATGCAACAAACTTAACGAAGATAACAACGATTAGCGTAAGCAATGTAACCAGGTAAAAGAAGGTTAGTCAGATAAGCAGAATAAACCAAATAGTACTGAAATTTATCCAGCTTAAGATGACTAGTTTACGTGTAAGTTGGTTTAGCCAAGCTGCGGTAAAGATGCGTCATGAATGCAGCATCAGCCTTAGAATAGGGCACACTCAATTAGATACGCATATACACTCCTTCACAAACGTGCACTGTTGTAGCAGCCATATTGGCTTTTTGTGTACATTCGATCCAGCTTGGTTTTGCTAGTATGCTCATGCGCGTAGAGGCGTACCTGACGTTTTCGAGAATAAAAGCTAAGTACTTATTTACTTATGCATTTGACGGAGGAAAGAAATCTCCGCGGCATGAAACTGCACCTGTCAGGACTGACGGTGACGTTGTGCACTTTTATCCATTCAAACAAGGTTCTCAGGTGCGCGCGGTGTTCCTCTTACGATGAGCTGGCCAGCATGAGGTCTTCAGTGTACGGGTGGACGAAGTGGAGCTCACCTTCGGCCGAGTCAGTGAAGCTTTAAGTAGTCCACGCTGCATTGCGCAGACCGAGTGGTATTTAAGGAAACGCGCATGGTCCAACTAACGTGCAAGCGGCGGGTTTCGTTGCATCCTCATCGGCGCTTGGGATCTGCTGATACGCTCGCACTAGATCGGTCTGTTAAAACACGCGACTGGGATGGGGAACAGTAGTGATATCCTGTTTGGGGGACTAGGATATCCGTCCGGAACCGTTATGTAGCCTGAGGCGAAGGAATCCATACTTTGTCGATAGTCTCCTGAGTTTCGGCAACAAATAAAGAAGCGGAAGTCAAGGGTTATTGGACTTTGGACCATTCTAAGTTCGAGCCTATGCTTGAATTCCGCCCGGGTGGAATACAGCTTCTCTGTATCCAACGATGGAGCTTGGGAAAAGATGGCAGTCCCAAGGTATATATGTAAAGCGTTGTAGTTTCAACAGCGGTGCTCAAAGGCGATAAAGGTCGGAAGGCTTTACTGAATTTCTCAAGTATCGCTTTTCCGACTGTCCAGCTGGCAGCAGCCTACACAAAGCTAGACAAAGCTACAGCGCTGGATTTTCCAGGAACGCATATTTGGCTGTCCGATCGATGAAACATTATCGTTCAGTGTTGAAGAGCAAGTAAAAGAGCTAGAGAATATCCATCAGGAGTATGAGATTTTAGCGGCAACCATGGGATAGACAAATCAAAAGGAATGTTGCTGGTTAATGTTAAGGTTGAGCAAGCGCCGATCATATAAGCGAAAGCTGTTGCTGTGGAGTGCACGTAGAGAACCAGTCAATTTTTCGGTTGCCTCTTCAGAATCAGAAGCAAGGACGCTGCCTTCTGCGTCAGCATCAACGAGACAGCGCAAGCGCTTTTGTTTGTTGGCGACGAAGGACATGTGTTTTCGTTGGCGAGCTACATTCTTCGTCAATAAGTACTATTTGGCTTATTTCACTGATCGCAGTGTTTGCAGGAACATGCATGGCTGGGCGGTAGTGCTTGTAAGCAAATGTGTTGTTGGTGAGGGCAATAGAAGGAGGTTCAACGCGGTAATTACGATGGAGGTTTTTCTAGCGTTCGGCGCTAGCCACTTACAGAGCGGCATACGCAGATAATTTAGAGGTGGTGAACTTGGTAAACTACATAGTGAAGGCGGCGATATATACTTTTACTTTGTTTGACGTAGATCTAACTTGCAAAACCTGCCGATTCGATGCCGAATCTGGTCTGCGATAACAGCCATCAGCGTCAATGTGGAGTTAGCAATTGCGTAGAGTACGTTGAACAGTTCAAACGCAATCCACAGACGCCACTTTTCTTGCTCACCTAGCCAGCCAAACTGGCGGGTATAGCTAGAATTTGCTTCGGTCATAAAAGCTGGGCTAGATGAAGATCACCCAAATGAGTTATGTTCAGATGGTTTTTGACGCTGTGATGCTGGAAGGCCCCCTCCTGTAAGAACTGCTGCCTTTATTTTCTCGTTAATATTCCATTCATATGGTAGCTTGAGGATGTCGCCAATATCGTCAACGACGTGCGAAGAAAACGCGACTACTGGCAACATTTTCTTCTTTCAGTGAGGATGCCACACGTTTCGGAAACTGCGCAATCCATTGTTTTGGATTGCTTTCACGAAATGCATTATTGGCGCTTTTTACCGTTTCGTCCTGGTCGTCCGGAACTCGGTTACACGTATCCAGGGCATAAACATACAAGGTAAGTCATAGAAACTAAAATGTGCTTAAACCGTTAACGTAGTTGGACGTACCGTAGGATTTAACGAAGCAGGAAAGAGAAGTTAGGAAACGGCTTATCAAATTTTCGGTCAAAGTGGCCGGCTATAGGAGAAGCCTGCAGTCTCTATAAACCCAGGTTCGTCCAGGTGCTATAAAAGTAGGAAAAAACTTATACGGGCGACAGATGTTTATTGTAAAACCGTGCAATACAAACCTGAGGGGCCACTCATTAAAACTCGCAGAACAATACAGTCGTATGCAGTGCAGCAGAAATTTCTTTTCTATCCGTGTCTGTCACCTGTGGAATGCTCTCCCCAAATCCGTCGTCCCTGCACCGACACTAACAGTACATAAAAGACGGCTGGATGACACACTCATCCACTTGCACTTTGTTACTTAACACTACGTCTTCATTCTACACCTGGATTATACCATGGAATTAGTTGTTGTTAACTGCGTGTGCTGTGAACCTAAGAGGACCGCAGGACTGCAGAGAAGCAAACGATAAGTCCTTATGTTCATATTTAAAGTATTAACTATTTTACTATCCTTATCATCATTATTGTTTTGTTGTTATCCCCACCAAATTTCCAACGGGACTTGTAAAGCAACGCTTCTTAACCCGTATAAATTCATTGTTCGTTGTTCAATTCCGCTAGCTTAAGGCACCGGAAAATGATTAGGGCTAAGGGAAAAGTTATCGTAGCTCGTCTAGACGCAAAAGGAGCTCCTCGAAGCGGGTAGCCGAAGGCGAGCGAAATACCAATCGTCTGGTAGACTTAAACCCACATATTCCTCATTCAATCAGTCAAGCTTCCTAAGTGTTCTAGGTAAAATATTACGATCTATTTTAAAAACTGATTATTCAGGCAAACAAGTGAATTTCCTGGTCACTGCCAGTGTGCTTTTAGACTTCAGTACAGCCGTTGACATTGCGGATTATAGATATTTAGCCGAAAGATGACAGGGTGCTGATGGCAGTCTCAAATAATTCTGTAGCTCACTAACTTATTATGTAGTAGAATATTTAGAGTCAGGGTTAAGGAACCGATTTTTGTGCAGCCCTTGCTTACAGCGGGGTCCGACAAGGTTCAGTACCGAACTTTATTGGTTTTGTGTTCATAAAAGACCACCATCCTCTTTTTTACGATCCATGCTATTTATTTGCAGATGGCTTGAATATTCGCAGTATAGTAGGGCAATCAACATTAGCACAGTGCACAGGGCTATGAAACTTCATCTCAAATTAGACAGGCTGAAGGGCTTTAAATTTAGTTGTTTGGGCACATGTTTCCTTGCACATAGCATAAGCATAAGTACAATGAGAAACATTGAGCTAACTACAGCAACTGCCCTCACTGTTCTGAAGTTTTATACCTTTACAAAATTCGCTTGGCTCTTATAAGGTGCGTTTAGCCACCGTAAAAACAATCGTCGGCAATCTCCAAGTTCCAGCCCTTGAAGGTTACAAAAAGTTTCCTCATTCCATTATCATCACAGAATAAGTAAAAGACCGTTATTTTGAACAGCGTACCCTATAAGTGTCT
Source organism: Dicrocoelium dendriticum (assembly GCA_944474145.2). Taxonomy (NCBI): domain Eukaryota; kingdom Metazoa; phylum Platyhelminthes; class Trematoda; order Plagiorchiida; family Dicrocoeliidae; genus Dicrocoelium; species Dicrocoelium dendriticum. The sequence goes on from OX104069.1 coordinate 31,596,241, forward strand.
GGAAAGCCCAGCATTGATGAAATCAGTTAGCCTCTCACTGTCCGTAACAGTCAACCCAATACAGCGTGGATTTGTTAAGGAAAGTCATGCCACACAATCCTGCTGTGCTCCTTGGCAAAAGAACTTGGTGTATTGCTCACGAGATTCCTGTCGAACTCTGTTACCTTGAATTCAGTGAATCTACTAAAAAGTTAAACCACCGTTTTCGGTTGGAAAATTTGACCTGGCTTGGGGTACACATTGAACTGCTTTCTTCGCTTCCCACTGCGGAAGATTTCGGCTTGGTGTTGGAAAGGGTACTTTGAGCAAAATCATGCACCTAGGGTGGTCCCACAATTTTTAATACTGCGTCTGTTAATGTTCTTTTGTTCATACTTGGTTTGGTCCTTTTACTTGAACATCTTTAATTAAGTTCCTGCGCCTGCTGTGAGTTCTACTCTTCCGCCACCGTAGTGGACAGCGTAACCTCCGGACGGACAGTGAGACGCCAGCTTCCAATTGTGTCCCCGTGTCAAACTTTTAGTGTTTAACTAAAAGCATGGTTACAAATTTGTCCCCTGTACCAATCTAAGCGTACGCTTGGTGTAAATTAGTTTTCCCCAGCGACGGCAGTACTGCAAAGAAAACAGGTTCATTCGCCGTAGGCCAGCAGGGTAGGACATATCAAGTAACTTTGAGACCGATTTAAAACCACGCTACTCTATCCTTTTATGCGTTGCATTTAAACTTCTTGCGGGTGTAAACAGCCGGTATTCGATACTCAAGAATATGCCATCAAAGACGGAAAAGGAAGCGGTTGCAGAGCTTTTTGAAAAAGTCTAAAAGTTCTTCTTACAGCGCAGAACATCCAGTTGGTGATGCCGACTCTCTAAAAAGTATTCTGGGTTGTCGTCAGCTCGGGATACACAGTATTGCTTTAGTCACACGCTAGGGTGGTATTTGTGAGCAGACATCCGTCAACGTGGTGTATGCCAAGGGTACAATGACGTTAATTAAGAGAACTTAACACTTGTCACGGGAATCGGAGCTCAAATGATTGCGAGCAGCCCAGTGCAAATTCGGTACGTATGAGACATTGCCAGGAATATATTCACATGCAAACGGAATGACAGCTGCGTTCCAGGACGGGGTGGGATTTGCCTGGCAAGCGCACCCCTCATGGAAGGCCACAATTATCCGTTCAGCAACACTGCAACGTGGCGGAGTTGACTCTCCACCGAATAAAGTCACTGCTCAAAATCCTTACGCTGGCAATTTAACCAAGTCGGCCTATTACATCCTTTCAATATACTTTGGATGCAACCACTGAAATGACACTTCACTTTGTCTACAATTTGGCTCCACTCTCTATATTACGCTGGTTCAGTTATTGTACTCATACTCGCCACGACATTAAACATTCCGTCCTTGACCTGCGTTTCCACCATTTCAGTAGCTTCAGTATATTGTGCACCCAGCGTCCTTCATGCAAGACAACGTGCCTCAGTGGAGCAATCTGTTGTCAAGTCTTGATTACGCTGGATGTGTTAAGCCTCGAAGTATACGGAAATAACTCGTTTATTTATTTATCTGTTAATGTGCAAACTTAAGTAATGTAACAATTATTATAAGTGTCGTGTTGACTGTAATTTGACGGCAACGTCAAGGTTGGCAGCCAATAAAGCTATATTTAAGTCATTAGCAAATATCAGTCACACCACCTTTAATCAACTGGGAAGGCCTTTAAGGAACATTCATTTCATAAAGAACAGAGGACCGAACGTTGCAGCACACAACTGGTCATAAATGAATGTTGGAACCGAGCTTCATTTGCTTTGACAGTTATCAAGCGACATTGCAAGAACGCCGCGGCTCGCGATGTCGCTCGTGACAGCAATGGCCGACGTGTAAGGTGTGGCTGTTTAAGTATTACCTTATTAAAGGTTTTACTCTAGCTGACGAATATGAGGTCAAAAGGTCTAACGGTTTTGCCTATCTTTCTCTAGCAGCAAAAGGTCTGGGCGGGCGAGCAATGCAGAAGAAAGCAGATAAATGCATTCAATTGACGCTGTAGTAAGCGATGCAGAAGTCTCTCGTGAATTTCAAATAACCTAGGGCAGACGAATAAGGCAGAATTTAAAAAAGGCTTGTCGGTTCCCACCTATTTAAATTGACTTCATGAGGCCTACTCTTTAAGCAGACAAAATGCGACGAGTTACCAATGGGGTCATGGTATAAATCAGCATGGCTGTATAATGCTCAGAGAAGTCATACAACAACGGAAGATGCAAACCAACTGCACCAGGAGATGAGGTCGTAACCAATAAAACGTAGCTCCTATAAAATGCGTCCGCGTTTATCTCCAAAGAACCAAAGGAAGACGGTTAAAACTGGACGGTATAAGAAGACAACAGTGCCTCTATCGTGTAGACGGAGGATGATGGTTGTCAAGGAGATCAGTTTTTTCATCGCCTTCATGAAGTACATCTGCCTACTGACAGAAGAACAAGGGAAGGACAAAATTGCCTGCCTTGGTAATCCCTTTCCTTTAAAAGGGTGTTTTGGACCTTCTGAAAGCACTGCCGCCAAACTGCACTCAAGTTGCTGGCCTTTCGCATTTCTTTGCGACACCAAATTTCTGACGCCTCTGCAGTCAATAAGCGGAAGTCGCTTGCATTACCTAAACATCATTTTCAGTTTCCACTAATTTCAAGAAAGATGGCAGTTCCACATCTATCTAAGTCGACCCATAAAATTTGGTCTTCTTCTGGAGTGGAAGAATATCTTATCAATGAGCATGGTTACGCTGATGCGAAGTAACCACCCAACAACTTGCAGCGCTAAGTGTACGGGAATTCTTGAATCGGCTGCATTCGCGGCAGCTTTTATGCCTTTTGGAATGGAGCACCCGAAATTTTGGGAGTGAAATTATTAACAATGAATAAATAAATATTTTATTCTCCTCCAAGCTTGATAAGCCTTTTAAGCATGAACAGCATAATGCAATGTTGTACATGGTAGCGTGGTTATCAGGACCAGGAGCAGGAGTAGTAGAGATGTGGTAAGTAGTGTAGGCCCACCTGGCCTAAAGATTGGATAAACTCGACGCTCAGGGGATGCGAGTTATAGAAAGAAGAATTAGAGCATTAATGTAGAGTAGGTTGGTGAAGAACTAGTTCGATAAGGCAGTGTATCTAGTGTGAGCCTGGTTAGTGTAGCTTGAGGAACCTACTGCAAAATTATTTTAAGCATAGTAGCACGTCACTTATTAAACATGTTAGCGTAGTCCTTTGGGTTCATATATATGCAGAGAAGTTGTGGAAGATGGAATCGGTCAACTTGCCAATGTGTGGTCGGGGTGGTGAGTTTATGGAGTGGCGGATCATATCCGCCAAGTCACAGAGTTGGTAAACAGAAAATTGTGGCAGTTTGTATGTAGAGCGCTGGCCAGACCAAAAGCCAATATGTCCTGAAACACTGCCAATCGGTGATTTGACAAAGACAAGCTTGCATTTCACCGATGGACTTCACGGTTTTGTGCAGTAGCCTTTCGACAATTTGTTTTCTTATGGTTGTGTCGCAGTCGTTTTCGGAGCAGACCGCAAGCGTTTAGAGCTGTTGAAGCCGGACAACTCAGGTGACTTGTATTGATCCCTTTACTTTTCCGTATTCCGTTAGTGTATTTTGATTTCCTTGCTATCTGTCATTATATGACCCGGTGTGCTTCTCGGGTAGGTCCACCAATGTGTTTGTGCAGATAATGTTATCTTTTAAAATAAAAGTGAAGAGAACAACGGACAGGGCAAACAGCCAAGGATATTGAACGGGTCTCTTATTGTATAAATATAAAAGTTTTGGTAAATTTGTAGGTTTAACAGCAACTGAATAACCAAATATATTATTTAGCAAATCTGTAATCGTGCATGCGAGTACTTGGCATCATCTTTGTTGACTGCAGGAGACAAAGGCTCTCTGAATTAGAGTAGCGTACACAACAGTTATCCTGTGCGGAAATGGGGAGTATCAAGCGGCTTTAACAGGTGTCTGAGTTAATGGATCAGAATGGCACAGTCAGTAGTAGAATTAGCGACTATGATGTATGTTGAGCGCTCGGGCGACAGTGGTGGAGCTTATCTTTTGAACCTGTATGAGATCCAGTGGCGTTGCTACGCTGGGCTAGTGGTTCATGAGAAGAATAGGGTAACAAGTTCTGTAACTGAATGCTAGAGAAAATACTGGGTACCGAGTTGAAGCGGAGTGCCACAAATTGTGGCGAACTCAGGTGGGGCTACATGCTACAGCTTTAGCGCGAATACGGTTGTAATGCCAGCGCCGAATGTACCCTGGAGTAGCGGACAATATGGACAATATGGTACTAGGTGTTCCCCTCCTAGGTTGATATCCACAGTGCAGCATACAAGTCTATAAGTAGGCCAGAATAAGCGATAATGTTATTTAGGTTGCTTGTGAGAAGGCAACTGCCCGCTGTTGAAGGGAAAGGACTGAGAGGCATTCAACATTTAAATCCAGAGCGATAAGAGCAGGGATTGGATACTACAGATTTAGCGAACATACAGTTGCAAAGCTAGCTATGAATGGGACCGGTAGTAGCAGAATATTATACGCAAAAGCGCCAAACGTTATAAAGCCTTTCACTTTAAGTTTGCCTCCTAGAATACAGCGTGCAGTTCTGTATTATGACAGGGAAGAGCGACGCTGGGAGTCTGTTAAAATGTGTGGAAGTAACTGGCAGCTGCCGGATGACGTGGCACGGACTGATTGGCTTTCACCGTTAAAAACGGGAGCGAGCATAGGATGGCCTAACCACTACAGCTGAAGCGAGAAAACGGTGGCTGAGCCAGCTCTGAAAAAGAATAGTTATGTTAGAACAGTATGTGCGGTAGTGCCAAAAATAACTGCCTGTTGCACTCTAATGCGGGCATCTACGGTGAAACCTAAATTTGCATGTTCGGCTGGGAGGTGAGTTGATAGCAGTCCGATTATTCTATAATTGGGTGCGACACGCTAGTTTAGTCTCGGATGTTGACTAATGGGTATACAGTGTTGAGAACTGCAGGGTAAACAGACAGCGCTACTTGCAACAGCTCTAGTGAGAAAATGGTTGTAGGGCCCGTTCCGTAGTTGACCAGCGGTAAGGGAGCAGTAGAGGCAGCACCAACAGATGATGATGTGTTCGCTGCGACAGTGGGACATACTACTATAATGGGTTGGCAGCGAAGGGAATAAGCGCGTGCTGGATTGGTTGTAAAGTAGGAGCTGCGCGTTATCTGGGATATATCAGGTACGGATCAGCCTTCCGTCTTGCAACCAGGAGCGATAGTAAGCGGACCTACATAACACAGCTTTTCCGAGCGTATAACTGCAGGACCAGCACTAAAACGGGCTCGGGGAAGCGGAATAAGCTGACAGCAGAGTCAACCGGTGCTATGTTCTATTCAAGCTGGACGTCTATACTAAAGTACTATACTAAAGTCAACTAGACGGTAGAAAAGGGTGAATAAAGTCAGTTTGACCGTAAAGCAGGAGCCGCCATCTTGTGTAAGGTACTGCACTGACTAATAGCTGTGAAAAGCGAGACCTCGAGTTTACGAAACAGATATAACACAGTGGTCACTTTTGCTTGACGGCTAGAGAACCCATAGTGCTTCTGTAAACGCTAGATCAAGGATATGAGGAGCCCGGCCTGGGAGAATTTCCGTAGGAGCTTTAGTTTGCTGAGTCCAGTTACTATACAGGACGAATTCGAGGAAAGCCTAGTCAAAAGCTTTAACGGGGTGCCCACAGTGAAATAGCACTTCATCGATACTAGGCGTATTAAAGTCCTCCATAATCAGCCGGTCACTTACGCTTCCAAACATGCTGCTAGCTTCTAACCAGCCGGCAGCAAACCCCGATGGAGCCATATATATATTGCTTAACCTCAACGATTTAAAAACAAGTTGGGCGCCGCACCAAAGGAACTTCTATCCCCGGCATCTATCACATTAGGATTCAACCATATTAGCCCAATTTTCTACCTGTAGTAAAGAATAACCGCCAACTGGTCCTCCAGAACCATCACCTCGGAAGGTATGGTAGACTGGAAGGGAGATCTCGGAGTGCAGGATGCACAAGAACAGCCGTGCCGCAGTGAAGATCATAAGATCATTGACAAGTTCTGTGTAACATAGGAAGCTATTCTTAGTTATTTCGCAGTCTTCGCGGATCAACGTCAATAAAACCTTATCTTACCTATTATCCATATAAAATGGTGTGAAAAAATTTGGCTTCCACTGAACTCTCGGAGCTCTCTGAACTAATCAAAAAGCCGCAATATGGAGATAAGCTTCTCCATTGGCTGAACAAGCATGCATTACAAAGTCGCATATATTTTCACTTAGTCCTATGAGGAGAGGATTCTGAATTTGAATGGCGCCTCTATTTTGTCTAATACTTTCGCGCCTCCTCTACGTTGTAACGGTGTGCCTGCCAGTCGGCAGGCATATTGCGCATTAGTTGAGCAAACGAAAAACGAACGGGACTATCCGGTTATGTAATGCATGTACGATGGCTTGGATGACAGGAGTAAAACTGCATGCATTAAAATATATGTATGACACCAAATGCAGTTTGCCGTTATGTATATTTATGTCGGTAAATATATAGATAACTATTTAGTTAGGCAAAAGCAAAAATGATATTGTGCAAATATTTGTATATGTTTGCTTATACAAATTACGATATATATGGAGACGACATTGTAAAAGTGTAACTATATTTATAAGCATTGGTGCTCAATTATTTGTAAATCGAGATTCACAGGTGTAAAATAAAGTAGCAAGTAGAATTACACATCCGTCGATTTGTATAAGCAGGTATGTCTAATGTAGCAAGATAATTACCTACGTTTTAATGACAGCACTGGTATTTTGCAGTATACGTTTTAATCGGTCCAATGTAATTACTCCTACGTACACTTCTTAAATGCTATGTCCTTTTAGGCAGCGTCAGTGAACTAAGCTATGCTGACCGCAGTTCAAATGTACACGTGAATTTTAGAAAGCCTATTTGGTAAGGAAACACATATTTACTATGTTTTCCCCAGAGATATACCAGTACGTGTAATTATTCATTGCAAACTATGATGGGTAAACTGGTTAGGTTAAGCATTTCCTTCATGCCACATTACGGTTATTATAATACATGCACTGGGAACTTCAAGGTTGCAATATAAATAGGTGACATACTTCATTGTAGGGTAGCTTAAGAATAACAGAAATTACTAGAGCTAGGCATAATCCTGCAAATGCATATCACAAATATATGCAGGAAGTGTATAGTTAGATCTTCCTACAAACGGGATAAATGCTTAGTATGCCCATATAACTGCCAGAGCTGTGGCATTATTGCCGGCACTAAACAAGACACCATTGCTTGCCCCACTTGCCCGTATGCTTACTTCATGGCGAAGTATTATAAGTCCCCTACCAAGGACGTTATACATGCCAATGATCATGTATTCCTTGTTGGCTTCAGTTGCCTAAGATTATTTATGTCCCACGGTGGAACATCATTATGGCCGGTAACAATCCTTTGATTATGGGCTCCGCGAGCCTACATGAACGGTGGGTACCTAGTCCACGTAGTCCCATAACACCAGCATTTATATTACTACTAGCTAAGCCTCAACTATTGACTGCACGTGCCTTCAAGGGGTGTTGCCAATTATCCTAGTTTTGTCTCCGTGTGTCAGGTTCATTACGGCGTGTAGCATTGGCTACGCTTTGTGCTCCAAAGGCGTTACGATTGGCGGTTACTAGGCCCATGTTTGCAGAATGGCGGTGTTAGTAATATCGCCCCTAAAAACCACCACTGTTAGATTCACATGCCATCAGGCAAATGCTATCCTGTGTCTTAGCAAGTTTCGTGGCAGCTGCAGAAGTATCGCTACTGATTATGTAGCAGTTAGTGATTTCACCTGCATTCATGACGCGCCTAAGTAGATCTCACGAAATTGGATTCATGACGGCCACTGGCAAAATAGGTATTTTAGGTACTGCGCGCCTCCACCGGGCGTAGTTTCTATTGCATTTAGCTCGCACAGGAGACAACATTACTGCTACGAGCGACGCGACCAACGCGGGCGATGTGGTAGTTTAATAATCCTGAAATTGTTTTTATCGTTGCCGTTGATACACCGTTTACGTGAGTCACACGACATTTCACGTTTTGTGGAAATGAATGCAAATGTTTGGTACTTTGGACTGCATAAGTACTGCAAAATGGTACTGTTAAAAACAATGGCAACAACTTCAACGTGGTCATCCGTACTGTTTCCAAATCTTCATGCCGTTATGGGAGCAGTGTTGCGCTCTGGACACAGTGCGCAAGCCATAAGAAATGTTTTATTGCAGTTTGTGTCATAGACACACTGCAACCTGTGAACAGGTTAAACGCACTGTGCACTTACCGATTCACGGGGTAGCGAAAGTATGCACTTTCAGGTAGTCGGGATGGATCACCCAAGACATAAACGTTCAGGAGAAATGTATTTAGAAATAACACAACCGATGTTTTGGTGAGAAACCCATGATCACTGTTCATTGCCGTGCCACCTCACTATCACTTACGTAGGTGTATATTATAGTGTGCGCCGTAGAAGAGAAGACCTCATCTGTTGATATTACTGTTAGCTAACTCACAGCTGGCATGGAAGCCGTTCTCTTAAATGTGTTGCTGTGCTGTTCTGACACACGCTTTTGCTACTATCCGCTGCGTTGCAGACAGGTGGAAGAGAAATTCCACGTCAAAATACTCAGGATGTGTGCCGGCGCGCGCCAGAGTTAAGACTTGCCTATTGCTCTGGTGCATTCGAGACAGCAGTGGTCACCCATGAAAGACGACTGGAGGTACAAAAAACCAATGGAAACGGCCCATTTGATTTATATCGGTTGGCGTACTCAAGCAAGCGAGGTTTGGGTGCGCGATGCATTATTGTATACTGACGTTTAAACCAAACGGCAATATTCCCCACCTCGCTGGTGCGTATGTACAACGCTCATAAACCACAGTGTTTAAAAAGTGAACAATGGTTTACGCCCCTTAACTGTAGTGACATCACGTTCTCCGAGACATCTACGAGGTGAATGCAGGCACCATATGTGAATTTTTGCATTTACCGAATTGAAAAAGGCAAAACATCTGCGGCTTATTCCTGGTAATTACAGGGTGTCCTAGGGAAAGCATAGACGAAACAAGGCGTTGCTGCCTGACTAAAAGTTACATTCCTGGACTCTAATCACGTACTGGATGTAAACATAGAGTCAAAAACATAAAGTAAAGTAAGTGAATGGAACATGTGAGTGCGAAGCCATTTTTATGACGGGGCATGTCAACTGGATGTCGAAAGCTGCGGAAAGGTTGGGTGTGCACTTACCGTTGAAAGGGACAAAACAGGCAACAGCTCGCTGGCTTGAAGCGGCATGGCACAGCAAAGCCCTGGGCCGGGACCAGACACGTTTATTATTGGTGTAACTGCCACACGTATGGAGACCGCGTACTCACTTAAACTGAACATGACACCAAACGCAACGGCGCATGATTTATGGAGATGGTCTGGCGCTACCAAATACTTGAATGGTTTTAGCTGCTAGACAGTTTTACTTCCAGCTTTCTGCCAACACGGTACTCAGCTGAGACGCCTCTAAACGTTCCAAGTAGCACCGTACAAATTAGCTTTGACAACCATGTTTATTGGTAGCTGCCACAAGGCCGGCCAGGCACACTGTTTATCTAGAGCCGGGATGTATGTGCAATGGAACACCGGGTTCATTCACCTTGGCACGGAAATATAAGTGTCACCCACACAGGGGGTACAACACTGCCAGCTAGGTTCACTAAAGCAGCTAGGAGCCGAGCACCGAAGTTCCATAGTTAGAGTACTGGCGACCCACCCATGAATAATAACGACCAACATCGGCGTAATACGTGGCTTTAACGCAACCCGAATGTAAAGAAAATGTAGGGAAAAAAACGGTGCACTAAAGTAAACAGGATGAAACGAAACTTAACAACTAGCTGCAATAAATCGGATGCAGGAAGGCCACCAATAGTGCAACAAGAATACAGTTTTCAGCCCTAGATGGAAAACACGATGAGGCATAGCTCTACGGAGACGGAACGCGGCAGTCTGCCTGTCTTTTAGTAGATTTTTTCATGCTTGCTTGCGGCTGCATGGACTGCACGCCTCTTTGGTTTGCCCAAATGTGAATGACCACGGTGTATAAGGCACGCAGAAAATGTAGTCCACGGGCATATAGAGCACATTGGTCAGCCAACGTCAGTGAGTCAGGTTCAGCAAACACTTCTGTGGAAGGCGCAAAGGCTTCTTTCCAACATTTAAATAACTAAACTCAGCATTGCTTGCCGGATGTTTCCACCAAGTCTGAACAATACTTTACGAACCTTGGTGGTCATACGCGGCCAAGCATGTAATGTTCTCGCCGCAAACTCTACAGGTCTCTTAATAATACAGGAAGAACCGTCTTACCGCAGTAATATGTTTACGACGTCTTAAGAACAGGCTTATAACACGCTGTCTTGCAGCTTTTACCGAGTCCGCGGAAAGCTGCAACAGCCTCGCGTATACGTCATTAAGCCTGTTCAGTTACAGGATCACCAGAGTAGCCAAACTACCAAGATACGTAACGTGATCCACCAGTTCCGATTGCTGTTGTTGTTCCAAACCTCGTTCAATAAACTCTTGAGTCAAGTAGAGATAGAGCCGTCGACAACAGGCATCAAAAATAGGTGCAGGTTGCCGGGTCCAGGAATTTACTTACGTTTGGACAGGGATACAGCATGTGGGAGAGGTTCCAATGTGCAACACACATGATCTACTTCACAAGTTACTTAGCCCATCAGGTTTACTCAGTTTCTATAAACCATGCACCATTTTCGCGCCGGTCCGCAGGACAAATCCAGCTGTCACTTTGTCACCAACAAGTCATAGGGGACTAGCACGCCACAGTATGCTAGGAGCGGACTTAGAAATGCCGAAGTGTAACGAAGAAATCACTGGTCATAATCCCAATAGCCTCCGGATCATAAGCAAGTTGCCAAAGCTTTTGCTAGCAGCTGCCGCCCAAATGCTACTACTCTCTGGGAGGGATAGCATCCACCCGAGTAGCTGTACCTGTTTTCATATTAGCAAGAGCTAACACAATTGAGCCACAGCTATGAAGACCACAACGTAGGGGCAACAAGCAGCTGTCCCTTACAGACTTGTAGCCAGCATCTGAGCCCGTCGAACACACACGTGCATACTGTACACATGGTAAACAACATTCGTCCTAATCTATGTTAGAAGAAGAGATGTCAAGGACAAACAGAACCACGATGGACGAATTATTGTTACGTCGTCTTTGGGCAAAGCAGCGTAGCGCTTAACCTTAGATGTGGATGTACGAGCAAGCTCAGCTTTAAATTGTAGACCAAAAATTAGGCAATCAATTGTGTTTTGCTAGGGCTGCATTTATGCACCATAAATGCAACTTATACTAGGTTTTTCCTTGGTTAGTGGCAAGACCAACTCAACTCCCGTGCCCATCAGTTGGGTCAATTTAATTTGGGTGGCTCTTTATTCCTTAAAACTGACCCCTGTAGTCGACTCCAAAACCCGCAACCTAGCGGTCCGAATTTGGAACCAAAGGCTTTGGGTGTTGTACCCAATCTTTCTCCTGTCTAGGCATGGGCAATCAGACGGTTTCTGGCGTACACAACCTAATGAATATTTTCCCAAACGCTTCCTGGTGCTCTGGCGACATAAGAGAAAAATCAACGGCGCCCTAGATGCTGCGTCCAGCAGGACAGATACGATGTAAGATGCGACTGCTCAAGCCTTCCCAACTCCTTATTCATCCTCCAACGAGTTTGGCCGTCATCATCATGCTGCTCAGCATGGTGTGATTACATCAATAACCCGATGAGTGCGGCGCGATATACTTTCTTGTTCAAAATTTGAAGCCGCGTGAATCTAATAGTTGTTGGTTGCCCTTCGCTGCCTATATCCCACAAACTGTAGAAATGAAGGCCCTTAGATAGACTTTGGTCTAGCTTGGTGTCCCTCCTACCTTAAGTGGGTGCGTGCAGTGGAAACAAACCCCCGTTTCATTCCCCTAGTTACATTCCTCCAGCAACGTGGTACTTAATGGTACGAGAGTTCATATCAGTGTAACTTATATTTGCCCCAAGCTGTCTGAATCATGTCAGTTACAAAAATAACGCAAGGGGATTTTGCAGCCTTGGGTTTCATTGTTTGAACGCCTACACGCCGTGTACTTGGATGCCCATCGGGACGGATATGGTCACATTAATTGGAGCGCACCTGAACGACAGATTGCGTGATTGCAAGCACCGTGGTAACTTGGATTCAACGTCCGTGAACAGCTCAACGGATTTTGCGAAGCCAAATTCTAAATGGACGACTTCGTCTCATTATGAACCTAGTAGGCCTAGCAATGACCTGCTGCAGCGGTCATGCAAAGTATCGTAAACTTTCCACTAGACGCAGGTCTGATATTAGCATCTTATTGCTCCTAAACCTTCTAGTCCAAGCAAAAGAATAATACGGAGTGTTAATAACCTTAACAACGGCGTGCTAACCGTCGTCAACAAACACTGTACAAATACCGCGGACGTTCGCCGTGTTTATAGGTCTCTTACTGACCTTAGCGTTTTGGAATTGGAATAACAACTACCAAGGATATCGGCTCCCCATAGCTTTGGCCAAGGCGACAGTTGGTTTCTAGTCACGTTCGGAAATTGGAAACTTCCAGAACGTTCGAAATCGGTACAAATTCGTTGCTACTCGATAACTAGCTAAAATGGTGGAGTTTCTAGGTATTTATCCCTTTCTCTTGGACCCAAGGTTAGAACGAGGAGCCCCGTAACAAAACACATTGGAACTGCATCACAGGAAAATATCCGCCAGTCAACCTCAGGAAAATTAATGTTACCCATCCCTAACTCGTGAAAGTTTGGTAACCTTCTTTCACTTTTCTTTGCGAAGTGTGGTCGCGCGATTGTCTCTCTTGTTAACGAACAAACCACACAAGCTATCTAATGGTTCGTTTCTAGTTGTGTCGTTCCCAACTGCTGTGAAAACAGTAGGCTGAAAGCTAACGGACGCCGCGTTTGGCAACCTGCACTATCTTCTACGACCACAGGAGGAAAACCTGAGCAATCCAGGCTCTTTGTATACCAAGCAACTTACAAGCCTAAATAAGAAAATAAAAAATTAAACTTCTGTTCTCGGTATTTCACCGAGTACGCCAAAAGGCATGAGAAACTATGTTTAAGAAAATCTGCGATGAACAGCATTCAAACAACCTTCGCCTTAACATTCAGAGTGAGCAGCTGAGTGAGTTCTGAGAAACATTACAGAATGGTGGGAAGTGTTCGAAAACGAAATTGGTTTATAGTTTAATCAGATTGTTAATGCTAATGTAAAATGGTTACTAAGCATGTAATTTGATAAGAGACTTCGTTCCAAGTAAAGTTGTTTTGGCAGGATACTTATCAATTGCGTTGTTACTCTCAGCCTTCTGCTATCCATTTTCATCCTTTGGCGTGTGCTGCTTTCTCTTATGGTCGCACTGGGTTTCCATCAAGTCCAATTTAACCAGGTGTTCAGCAAAAGGGTAAGTATTACAGACGCAAAAAATTTGGACTATCCACTTGTTGAAGAATTGCTTACTTCCAGAAAAGAGTCTGTGGGGAAATGGGAAGGTGACACAATGAACAAGCGCAAGCCAAAGAGAAATGTCGTTAAACTTCACACAAACTAGTTTATAGTATGCACCAAAACCCTGTACTTTGAAGGGATAAGCAAGCAGTGGATTTGTCGTTATAGATTTTGCAGCGAAGTGTTAGTCGTGTAAAAGAGTGCGGGAAAACGTGGATTTTTGCGTTAAGGTTAATGGCCACTCTACAGCTGTTTACGGATAGCACACTGTGTCGAGCGTGGTTGTTAATTCTAACAGCAATGCGAGCTGAGGACAGCACAGGTAAGTCAAGTGATGAAATCCCAGTAGCAAATTAGGCCGTGGATAAGGGTAACTAGAGAATGAAAGTCAACAGCTACAGGGCTAGCGTTCTTCATAGAGGTAATGGGAAGGCAGTAGCAAGCACAGCGAAAATTAAGGGCCAAAGCCAGAAAAAATGATGCGGATAACTTGTGTTGATTTAGGGAACGTGTAGCAGCCTGAGTAGCTAATGATAGCAAAGATCCTAAGCTTGAGAATCTGGTAAACAAAAGGCGTACTGTAGACTTTGGATAATCAGTGCGCTGCGTCACTCTTTGTAAGTAAGTCCTGGATAACAGGGATGAGAGTTAAGGTCGTCTGAGAAGTGCGTGGATAGTTGGCTATACAGTAAATGTGTGCTGTATACGTCAATATTTGTGCTGCTGCGGCGTGGTTTTTCGCGGTAATTAAGTCTCGCAAGACAGTACATGAGGCTAAAAGAGGTGTGTAACGTGATGGAAAGCCGGTTTTATGCTCATCGCAAGCTTTTGGCAAAGCTGAACAGCAGTGAGTATAGGTAGGTTTAAGTTTATGTGACGAAAAGTTAGTAAAAGGTTAGCGGCTATGTACGGTCAAGGTAAGTATCAAAGGAGCACGGAAATGGGAAGAGAACGACAGACGTTTAATGCCTACAACTCACCGTCACATGTTCCAGGTGCCGTTATGATGGACCAGAGGAAGGGAGCTGTCACTGGTTTGAACGTAAGAACCGCCAGGTGTGCCACACGCTTTGATCCAGCAGTGTAAATTGGCTTTGCTATAGAATTAGGTAAAGGTTATTATCCGGGTTGAAAGGGGGCTGCATCACCAAAGCGTTACGAGATGGGGTAGTAGAAGTAGTGAGTTTTGTAATGAATAACCAGCAGCATTTTTTGCGCTGATTTATGGCTAGAAGCAAAAACAGTTGCGGCAGGTAAGTGGATACTTAAGTGGTTGAAAGCCAGCAGAAGATTTCGCTACTGTGTAGGCAAAGATACCATCGCAATGAGGCTGGACCTTACCGTGGTGCGATGGTTTGCGTGCCTCAGAGATCCATGGAGCTAAGCTGGATGGTGCTTTTCCTGCACCTTCAGAGCCACTCATACCAGATTGGTCAATGGTTAGAGGTCAGACAAACTCAGCCTCCTGGTCCTCCAGGTTGGGGGTTGAAATTAGGGTGACTCCTCATTTCATAAAACGGGCTCTCTAGTCTAATGCCAAAACCCGCTGCCTTGCGGTAAGGTTTTTGAACCAAAGGCTTTGGTTGAGAACCCTAATCGTTCTCCCGTCTAGGCCTGGGCAACCTGACAGTATTCTGCCTACGCAATACAATGAACCTTTCGTACAACAATTCCTTGATGCTCTGGCCGTCGCAGAGGATAATAAACGGCGCAATACCTGCTGCATCGAGCAGGGTGGATAGGGGTATGGATGCTACTGCTTAGGACTTTCCATCTTCTTATACCCCTTCTTGCGCTTCTTCCTCCTTATCGCCCCGCTCCAACTCTACTTTTATCCCCCATTTTCAATCTCCCATTTCTTGGCCATCCCCAGCTTATATCAATAGGCGCTTGTCTTCTAATTTTATATCACACAAAATTACACTGCGTCGCTCCAATCCGGTCGTCAAATCCATGTTCAACCAAGCGGACAACGTCCGTTCATCCGTTTTCCTTTGGAGTCCTCGTGTCTCGCTAAGGTTGGCATGCCTCAACGTGCGCACTTTGCTACAGGTTGGCCAACAGGCAGCACTTGCCCGCACACTAGAGACCCTATCGATCAATATTGGCTGTTTATCAGAAACCCGCCTGCAAGATTCAAGCTCCGTGCATACCCTGCGATCCCAGACATGCGACACTGGCGGCACATTCTCATTGCGCCTGTCTGGCGATGATGCAGCTTCAAATGCCGGCCAAGCTGGCGTCGGCATTGTTTTGAGTCCCCGGGCTGAAGCTGCCCTGATTGATTGGATCCCAGTAAACAGTAGGATGTGCGCCGTTAGACTAGCTGGTTCGTTCCGTGCTACAAAGTCGAGAGGGGAAAAACGGTGCCTGTTTCGTCATTGCAGCTTACGCCCCTACAAACTTTAGCACTGCTTCGGTAAAAGATGGTTTCCATCAGCAACTTCACGAGCTCCTTCGTTACAGAAGAAGCACGGATACTGTGGTGTTGGCTGGTGATCTAAACGCCCAAGTCGGAAAATTGTCCTCTGATGAGCTTCATTTGTGTGGCCAACCTGGCGTAGGCTCCCGTAATGATAACAGTGAACGATTGCTACAGCTGTGTGAAGATGCTCACCTCTTTCTCGCGAGCACTAACTTTCGACATAGCACCCGCAGAAGCGTGAATTGGCGGCCACCAGCGGCGGGCCAGCCATGGACGCAAATCGATCATATCGCGATCAGTTACCGCTGGAGAGGCTGGGTCCAAAATTGTCGCTCGATTTGGAGCACCAGCGCAGACTCTGACCACGCACTTGTATGTGCCTACCTCCTGGTGCCTTTCGGTGGACGTCCGCGACATCTAAGTGAACTGACTGACACCAGCCAGTTGGCGAAGCCAGATGTTCTGAATGTGTACCAAAGTGGGCTAACATCTGGGCTGAGTAAGCATCCACTAAGCACCGTTGAAGATCACTGGTCGCATATTCGTCAAGCGTTGCTGTTAGCAGGCATGTCTTCATGTGGCAAAGCAAATTGCCAAACCGGACAATGGATCTCTACACAGTCTCTGGAACTTGTGGATGCTCGCCGACGTATTCCGGATGGAAGCGAATACAATGAGGCTCGCAAAAATCTCAGGGCGAAACTACGTGCTAGCCTAAAGAAGGACCGCGAAACCTGCTGGTCTCATCGTGCCACTGAGATGGAAACAGCCGCTGCCGTTGGTAATCATCGTAAGTTATTCCGCCTGCTACGGGAAACAGGCAGAAGGAGACTTGTTGTTAGCGTGACCATACGCGAGGAGAGTAAGCAGCCTACCCACGGCCTGTTGAAAAGTTTGGAGCAATAGGCTTAACACTTTGCAAGGCAATTCAACCAGCCTGAGTTAGCGCTTTCTTCTTCGGGCACTGGACGCCCTTCTCCCTGGGCCGTCTCCTTGGATCCGCCATCACGCGCAGAAGCCGAACGTGTGATCAGGCAGCTAAAATTCCATAAGGCCGCAGAAGCAGATAGAATTCTCCCAGCCCTCTTCAAATTCGGAGGATCTGCTCTAGTAGATGATTTACACGAATTGTTAGTAAAACTTTGGGAGCAGGAGACAGTCCCGACAGACTGGAACCACTCCGTCGTTGTCCCAATGTTCAAGGGAGGCTCTCGTTTGGAATGCAGAAATCACAGACGGACTGGTACTCATGAAACAAAAATTCGGGATGAGCAGGCCATATTTCGTCGAGGTCGGGGCTGCACCGACCATATCTTCAACTTGCGTCAAGTGTTGGAGCACCGCCATGTTCATTAGCGACCCACCATTGTCGTGTTTCTTGACATAAAAGGTGCCTTCGACTCAGTCGCCCGATGTGCCCTATGGGACATTCTGTTGAGGAAAGGTGCGCCTGAGAAATATGTAAACGTTAGCAAAGCGCTGTACGCGCATAGTTCAGGCATGGTAAGTATTTATGGCAAACTGTCGTCACCCTTCCGTATCACCAGCGGTGTGAGACAAGGTGGCCCGTTGTCACCTTTCCTCTTCAACTTCGCTATTGATAAAGTCATGGAAACAGCGTTCGCTGGACACGACCTAGAAGGTATGGAGCTACTTCCTTGTGAGCAACTGCTTGACTTGGAGTACGCAGACGATATAGCCCTAATCTGTGACAGCTACTAAACATGCCAAATAGCACTGGATCGATTAGCACTGGCTGTCCATCGTTTTGGGCTATGCTTTGCTTTATAAAAATGCAAAATACTTCTTCAAGATTTGCAGGAATCCAACCCTGCTCTAACGCTTGGTGGTGATCTGCTAGAAGTCGTTCAGGAATTTAAGTACCTGGGCAGCTATATTAGCACCTGTGGGATTGAGGATGAGGTTACGAACCGTATAGCAAAAGCGCGAGGTGCTTTTGCCAATCTCCGCCACCTGTGGCGCAGACGCGACATTGCTCTCGCCCTGAAGGGCAGAGTTTACAACGTAGCCGTCCATTCAACTCTCCTATGTGGTTGTGAATCCTGGCCCATCAGGTCGCCAGACATAAAGAGGCTCGTCATATTCGATCATCGCTGCCTTGGCAGCTTAGCTTATGTCTAGTGGGAGCACCGCGTGAGCAATGAGCGTGTTCGACGTCGCGTATTTGGTGCAGGAAGAGCGAGTGAACCGCTCAGCACCATTATATCACGCACCAGGCTCCGATGGTTGGGCCACGTGTTGCGCATGCCAGCACACCGACTCCCGCGACGTTCATTGTTTGCGCGTTGTGGGTGCGGTTGGAAGAGGAGGAGGGGAGGGCAAGTGATGACTTGGCCGAGAGAAATGAAAACCCTCACTTCGAAGATGGCGTGGGTTGGTGCATCTCGATTGCCTGGCTGGGGTCCTAAGGACGGTGAACACTTTTGGTTGGACTCCAATGGCGCTTGTGTAGTGAGTTCCTTTGTCCATCCTTCCCCTGCTTAACATCCCCGTCAATCACGATGCCACTTGTTATGCGTAATATACCTTTTTTACGGCACGATAGCCAGCTTTTAGCTCTTCGGAACGATGTCCATCCGTTACTGGAGACTCAACGGGCGTGCCACTGTTTGCTATTTCGTTTCTTGTCTTTTGTATTGCGGCACAATAGCTGTGGTGTTTTCCACCTCCAGCTAACGTGTATAATGATGCTGATGATGACGGCAAAGATAAAAATCCGTGCATGAAAGTAGCGGTTAGTTAAGTAAAAGAATACCAATAGTAAGCTGTACGCATAATTTTGGCAGAGCTCAAAAGCATTTGTGACAGGTGGGTGCAAGGTTACAAAGCCGAGAGCTACTAGCAAGTTCAGCGTCCATTTGCGGCCCGGTTAGTAGGCCATGGAGACTAGTACCCAGGGGGTAAAATTTAGAATCGTCATGGCTAGTGCGTCGCATCGCGCCTTGTGGGTGTATGGCTGGTTGGTCAGCAGAACAGTGCTAACGTTCATTTGAATAAACTTTTAAGCCTGTTTTTATCGTGTTTGCAGACAAGGTGCACTAGACATAAGTTATGTAATGTAACGTTAATATGCTGCGTTAGCAATGTGCGCAATAAGTGCTAGGTTGCAAGCGAGAGGAAGCTGCGGCCCGAAAGGTATTGGGTGGCTAGTAAATATATAATGCTGTGGTGGTGGGGTAAATAGTATATTTAGTATTTCCAGCTTGCTTAAAGTTTGAAGTGGTACGTATAGTGGTTTGCCGGACTATAATTGGTCAGGCTCCTGTTCCCAAAACTGGTCTTCAGAGGTGTTACCGTTGAGAACTCATGCTATGGCATAAACTAAGGAATACATGAAGGGCTGGGGAAAAGGCACAACGGACTCTAAGGATCGTATTGTTGTAGGTAGTCGGTTCCATGCAAATGCATACTTCTATAGGAAACAGTTACCTTGTATATTGCGTTTGGCCCTTATAAAAAGATGAAGGCGTATGTTGTGCTGCGCAGAGGATATCGGGGAGCAATGGTCACTTTTTAATAAACATTTATTCTCGACTATGCGAGACATGCACATGGAGGCATGATCGGGTGGATGCACCCGTATAGAACATTTAGGGCGATTGTAACAGCAACAGTACAAAATTGTTCAAAGCTACATGATTGGAACTGTACGATGGTGATAAGGTGAAACAAAAATTGGGCTGACCTATAATCGGGACCTCAGCAATTATGGCCTAAGAGTGCTGAAGAAGCAAATAAAACATAATTGAAGTTCAAGGTAGAGATTGGTGACAACAAACTGAGGTTGCGTGTAACGCAAAGATCAAAGTTGAGCCACTAGAGTAAATCGATAAGAGCGCGCGCGTGAAACCAGATAAAGCGGACGAAAGTCAATGCAGATGTAGGTTCCAGTGTAACGACAGTATGGTGGTGACGCTATTTGACGTGCAAGTGTGAAGTTAAACGCTGTGGGTTTACTCGGTCGCGTGTCACCTTCGCCACGTCACAGTGTATTTAAACAGCCAGTTTTGACTTTTAATAGATAAGACGCTTGACAGGAGAAAACGCACCACCTCTTGAAACACTGCCGCTGATCCAACGAATGGAAAGGTGTAACTGCTAAGTCTTCTGGTTGAGCGTTTATTTGCGCGGTTAGTCGTAGTCAATTTGTGTCCTATTTTTCCGTCGGCTGATGCATTATGCGGGAGTTTATTTCGTTTCTGTGTCTTGTGCTGTCCTGGTTGAATGTCGCCTCTCGATTTGTGTCATGAATTAAATACTATTTGCATGTGAAGCTTTGGTCGTCATAGAATCGCGGAAAGCCTCCAAGGATGTCCAAAGAAATAGGTTGAAGCCATGCAGGATAGGATATCTTCCCAAAAGCCATTCGGAGGTCCTCCCGGAATAATTTTTAATATATGTTGAAATTGTAACTAGCAAGGGCCAAATAAATAGGCAAAGCAGTGTAAAGAGCATCGGATGAAGGTATCCAGTAGCGAAAATGGCCGAAACCAATTCCTTTGGCCTTGCATCAGCAGGATAATGCGCCTTCCGAAGTCAACTGGAGAGCTCCAGGTAAGAAGTAGGTAAAACAGATATTTAAAAACAGTTAGTTCCCTTTAGTAACTTGAAAAGCACAAGTGAAAGACGAAGTTCGGCAGATGCATGCATTTCGTATCGTCTCATCAGTGCCGATAACGATAACCGGTAAATTTGTACAACAGTTTGTGGGTATAGACATCCATATAAACAAACGCGAGAAAAAGGTGTCTTTCGTCTACAACCAGGGCAGCCTGAGGCTGATCGATAAATGTTTTTGAACACAAAGCACTGGCCTAATCCGACTAATGGCAATCGCCTCGGCAAACCGGAGGAGCCGGGAATTAGTATGGCGAAGCAGGATTCTGAACGCCTTGTTGACCTCAACAACAAGGCGTTCAGAATCCTGCTTCGCCATACTAATTCCCGGCTCCTCCGGTTTGCCGAGGCGATTGCCATTAGTCGGATTAGGCCAGTGCTTTGTGTTCAAAAACATTTATCGATCAGCCTCAGGCTGCCCTGGTTGTAGACGAAAGACACCTTTTTCTCGCGTTTGTTTATATGGATGTCTATACCCACAAACTGTTGTACAAATTTACCGGTTATCGTTATCGGCACTGATGAGACGATACAAAATGCATGCATCTGCCGAACTTCGTCTTTTACTTGTGCTTTTCAAAACAGATATTGTTCGGCAAAATGAACCCGATTGTTCAGGCCTTGAGAAATGTCTACCCTTGCGAGATAACGAAGCATTTGCCAGGTCGGTAAGTTATAAAAGCGGCGGATAATCATCTACACTTTGCCTTTTATTGTAGTACTGTCGTAGCTATGGACAATTTCTCGGGTGCTCGGCGTTTTAGCTGTGACCATGCTGCAAAAAGAAGACAACGAACCAACGCAGCCACACAGGCATGTGGAAGACGTGTATTGGAGCGAAGTCGATCAAGTTCAATAATGGCTGAAATATTGTATCCATATACCATGTAATTGTTAGTTAAATATTCGTTATAAACATGTATCGTATGTGACGAAATATAATGAGAAGCGAGCAGAGCACGGATCAGTAAAGAATAAAAGACTATTCCAACTTGGAAATGAAGATTTGAAAAAGAGCATTTGAGGGGTCCTAAGCCGCATATGCCCAATTTGTGGGACACTAGTGGCGGACGAGTTGTGCATATTATAGAAAAATATTGCTCAGAGGAAAGTTCGCGGACACGTTGACTCAGTCCTAAGTTGATAGAAACATAATACGTCAAGGAGGACAAACGCCTGATAGTTAACGTCAAATAAAGAAAGAATACAAATAAACGCACAAAAGGGAAAGAAAGATCTCGGTCAAGAAAGTGTTACGGAGAAGAGGTGGAAGCGTTAACGACATTATTCTGGTGCTGATTACTTGTTAATAATCGAAAAGGTGAATAATGCCCAGCAATGTAAATTAGGTAAGGGGGCAGAGCGCGGCGCCGCAATAAGTAGATAGCATGAAGAGCAAAGCACTAAGGATAAGGAGCACAATATCTGGAACCACAGAGATTTACGTCTCAGAGGTGTGTAAGTGATCAGATAGCAAGAGAATGGTAAGATGATGCTAGAAAGGAAAACCGTGAGATGTCAGAAAGTAGGCTGATCAAACCAAACCAAACAAGTTCGCCAGCAGAAGGAAGGCAGCAAAATTGTAGGTGAATGACAGTAATGATTCTCATCAGAAAAGAAGCAGTATGTGATCGGTAGCATGCCGAGCGAAGCTCGCAGGCTGAGGAACAGTGAATTACGACATCAGGGCTTAGAGCTTGAACTTTACATACGTCTGAAAGTGATCAGAAAGCAGGCGCTTGGTCAGATGAGGCTAGATTAGAGAGAGGCATGAAGTCTTAAACCAACGATTGCAAAATGAACGCAAACCATGAGCGCGAATAGGAAAGCAAGGAGTTGGGAAGGAAAAGACTAAATTAAGAACAAATTGAAAAGGTTATAAATCACACCAGATGTTGTAAACAGACCTTTAGATCTACAGATGCTTCATCAGTAAAGTCTCAGAATTCGGAAAGCAGGAGACTAATGTGGCGAGACTAGAAGTATGGCTGATAAGGCGGAAGTCATATAGTAATGTTGGAATGTTAACAGAAAGCATTGTCAGAATAGACATGTCAAGGAAAAACGTGGGTATAATAGTAAGGATCAACCGTGACCAGCACTGGTCTTAGAGTGAGCGTAACAAAACATTGCGACGGTCAAGCCAAGATTATGTAGAGATCGGAAGTCAGAAAGAGGTCAAGGATCCGTAGACCATTCAGATGACACCAGTTGGAAGAGAAAGCTTAGGATAGGCCGCTAAATACAGGTAGGAAAAGCGGTAATGGATGTCACACTAAAAGACGCTACGTGAAGAAAGTAACATTATGAAAATGCAGCTAGCTTGATGAGCAGCGACTTAAGGTTGTGACGTACAGAATTTTGGGACCGCGGAGCCTGGATCGCTAACGCATTGGACGTCTGAAAGTAGTCTAAAAACGGAAAACTGTTTAGACGACGCTAGATTAGACGCTGGCTCGAAGTGCTTTCCGTCCAAATGAAAAAGGAAGACAAATAGGGCTGAAGGTAAATGGCGCCACTGAGGAGAATTGGAACAGCCGAGACATTCCCGCGCTAATGTAAATAGACCGTATAGCCTGCCGATCCCTGATCATTAGGGTCACAGCATGGGGAACGTAGGAGCCCATGGAACCGCGTCTATACTGGCTGGCTAGCCGAACAACCTCCTCGTGGTGCCAGCTGGGTGGTTCGGGTTTAACCCGTTCCAGCAAATAGTTCGGCGGCAGTGTTCCAGGACGTGGTGGGTTTTCGCCTGGCAAGCGTTCTCCCTATAAAAAGCTACAAATGTCTGCTTATCAACACTGCGACGTGGCGGATGTGACTCGCCACAAAATAAAGTCACTGGCCCTTGGATATCCGGAAAGTGCTATCCAACCCAAGGACATCAATCGCTTATGCTCACATTCCTGACGACAACAGTCAAAAATGCTGCGGCACATTTAAAGTCACAAGCTACATTCATACACAAAAACATACGTATATACACTCATACACTTACATACACTGTTATGCCAAACATGTACTTTTGTACATTATTGATCACACTGTTAGCTAAACATGATCATGCCTGTAAAGATGTGTCTCGCATGGTCGAGAATAAAAGTTTATTTATTTATTTATTTATTTATCGGGTCATTATGAAAAGGTCGCTTTATTAAGGTTTGAATAAAAAGCGGAGCGCAACTGCAACAACAAAACTGTTAAGGATGAAATGGGTGACAAAGCATAAGAATGAAGAATGACCAGCAGAGTCCTTGAGGTGAGAGATACCGAGCATTAAGTAAAAAGCGCCCAGATTATTAAGACCTTAGTAGCCTCAGAGATGTTAGAAAGCAGGAGGCAGTACAGACGAGGTCAGATAAATCAGCAAGCTACAGCTGGGCCGCAAAATTAAGTAGAAACCAGTAGTGAATGTCATAAGGAAAGATGCAGTATTTGACAAAAGTGGCTACCCGGAAAGGCAGTTAGCAGAACGAGCAACTACCTCAGGTTGAGAATAACAGCATGTTAGGGCCCCAGAGCCTGGATCCGTAACGCATCGGAGGTCTGAAATTAGTTAATAAGCAGAAGACTGTTCAGACGGCGCTAGATTATAAGTACACCCGAAGCGTTTTCTGTTCATTTGCAAAGTGAATGCAAACAGAGTGCGAAAATTAAAAGCCTCCATTGAGAAGAAGTGGACACGCCGACGACATTCTGGAGGTGATTTAAACATATTATGGTATCTACTGACCACTGCTCATTATAGTCACAGAAGTCGGAAGAAAAGTGCTCATAACGACGAACTCAGATGCTCGGCATATGGAGAGAAAGCAGTATAATTTAGGGGGAAATACTAACAGAGAGTCTCGGCACATTAGGCATGTTAAGGCAGAAAGGGGATATAATAACAATGATGAATCATGACAACCCACGTGTGGAGTGAGCGTTACGGGGCGTTATATTGACAGCGCCTAGATCACGTAGGTCAGAGTGGGTTCAAGAAACAGGAGACCCTTCAGACGAGAACGGATAAGTCAGCATGATGAAACTACGCCGCCAACTTAAGGTGGGGATAACAGTATTGAGTAACATAAGGTAAGAAGCGGTACGTGACTAGTGGATATATGAAAAGTGGGTTGGAGGGCCCACCATGGCTCTCAGTGTGAGGAACCGTTTTGGGACCCTGACGTCTCGGATATTTGGAAGTACTCAAAAAGCAGGAGACGGTTCAGACGACGCTAGGCTAGAGCCATGCCCGCATAGATATCCAAGCAACTGAAGAAGGAATGCAAACAGATAAGACCAAACGAAAAGATTAGGGACAGGAGAGAAGGTTCTATTGAGGAGATGTGTAAATGCTAGCAACATTCCCAAAATGATGTGAACAGACCATTGGCTCTGCCGATCCCTGATCCTTAGTGTCGCGGTAGTCAGAAGGGAAAAGGATTATTGAAAGGTGTCTTTAATGTTGGAGCAAGGAAATGTCGCTTTATAACGGTCTGAATACTAACCGAGAGCATCTGCATATATGGAATTCTTAATGACGAAAGTTGAATCTGATACAAACTATAAACCATGGCCAGTAACGCTCTTGAGGTGAGTTACAGCGCGTTAGCTCGGCAGAGCCTAGCTAACTTCGACTTCAGACGTCAGAGAGCAAGCAGAATGCTGCAGACCGTTAAGCCCAGACCAGATAAATCGGTAAAGCGAAGCTAGGCAGCTAAATAAAGGTGTGAATAACCGTAAGGAATGTCACGAGAAAAAAGCATTACACGAGGAATGTGGCTAAATGAAAAGGCACTTGTAGTAACCTGGCGGTTGTCCCGAGTTTCCGTGTAAAATATTATATGTATATATATATATATATGAGAAAGAAAGGCATTAGGAGAGAATCGCAAACCCACCACCTGAAATAAAGAGACTTAGCATGCAACCACGCCGTTAGTAAATCGAATTCAGCGTGCCTACAAACGCTGCGCCGGTGCTGCCTACGTTCACTGCGGGACCCGTCGTCGCTTCGGCAGTGGTCCCGAGTGACCTCTCTCATGGCTCACTAGGCCTGCCAGACTAAGGCACTCGCGACCACATGTTCTACAGCATCATGCGCTCGATGTCGATGGAGTACAATTCATCGGTGCTTGCCGCTTCCGCAATTGCCGCTTCTTCTCTGCATGCATGAGGGATTTTTCCCGCACTTCAGCAACTGCCTTCGTGATTAGATCGCGCCATGCACCACGATCAACCGCCTTCGATTCCCATGATCTGCAATCAAGATTAGAACGTGTGTGGCTCACTTTAATCATGTCCTGGTAACGTAACTTTGGTTTCCCCACGTGCCGCTTCCCAATACTCAGCTGACCGTATAAGAGTTGTTTCGGTATCCGAGTCGAATCCATACGGCTCACATGACCGAGGCACCACAGGAGTCTCAGTAAAAGTATGCAGTCCACTGCATACCTCCCACTTCGGCGCAACACTTCCGTGTCTGCAACCCTGGCGCCCCAGCCGATCGGCAAAATTCGTCGCAGACACTGCTGATGGAACCGCTCGAGATATCGCACATCCCGCCGGTACATAGCCCACGTTTCACTGCCGTATAGAAGAAAGGACAGTACCATGGATTTGTACATCATCAGCTTCGTGCCAATGCTAAGCTGATGGTTGTTCCACACTCGGTACTCAAGCTTCCCGAATGCCGCTGCCGCCTTCGACACGCGATTACGCAACTCAACGTGTAGCTGCTGATCAGTCGACATCAATCTCCCAAGGTAGCAGAAGCGGGAGGTGGTTTCCAATACTTCAGCACCAATGCTGATTCGCGGCAATATTGAAGATTGCACCTCCGGTGAAGGCTGAAAGAGACAGACAGTTTTGCTTGTGTTGATGGTGAGCCCGAATTTGGCCGCTGTCGAAGCCAGAGCACTAGTCATGTGCTGCAACTCATCCGCGCTGTGTGAAAACAACGCACAGTCGTCAGCAAACAGCAACATACGGATAGTTGTCTCACAGACTAGAGTTCTCGCACCGAAACGACGGATGTTCAGCAACCCACCATCAATACGGTGCTCCACGCTAACACCGTAAGCACAAGCCGCATCAAAAGCACAAGACAACATTGCATGAAGATAGATATTAAACAGGGCAGGAGCTAACACACAGCCTTGCTTCACACCAGAGACAACTGTAAAGTCATCCGAGGTCTCTCCACTCAGCTGCACCCTCGCTCGCATACCACTGTGCAGACATTCAATTAAACTTACAAACTTACGCGGGCAACCAAACTTACCCAACACCAGCCACAGCGCCTCGCGGTTCACCGTATCAAATACCTTGGTGAAATCAACAAAAAGCGAGTACAATGGCTGGTGTCGTTCTCTGCACTTCTCTTGCAACTGACGAGCCGCAAACACCATATCTATAGTGCTGCGACCCGAACGGAATCCACATTGCTCTTCCGCCACGTTAGGTTCCACAATCTGACTCACGAGGCGATTGAGCAGGATTCGGGCAATCACCTTGCCCACACAACTCAGCAAGTTGATGCCACGATAATTCGTGCAACATTGCTTGCTACCTTTGCCCTTGTACAGTGGTAGCACAAGAGCATCCTTCAGCTCAGCAGGCACCTCCTCCTCAATCCACACGCGTTGCACCAAGTGGTGCAGCGCAGTCAACAACGCGGGTTCGCCGTGTTTCAATACTTCAGGTGGGATCCCGTCGGTTCCGGCACACTTGCCGTTTCGCAGCTGAGCAAGTGCTCTCTGCGTCTCATCCAGTCTCGGCGTATCCGCCAGATCCGCCTTCACATCGTGCTGCTTCAGGCCATTCAATGTAGGCCAGTCGATCTCTGAACGGTTGTTCAAGAAACAGTCAAAGTGTTTCCGCCAGACCTGCATTATGTCTGCAGTCTGGGTGCAGGTAGCGCCTGAACTACCATCGATCAGTGTCCTCAGCGGCTCCAATCTCGGTCCGTACACCGCCTTCAAAGAGTCAAAGAATTCCTTGTGTTGACGGCGTTCGGCGTAGCATTCCATCTGCTTCGCCTTCTCCGTCCACCATGCATTTTTAATGCGACGGAGCTCTCGGGTCAGTCGCCGTCGAAGTTTGCGAAACTGACTACTCTTCCCCAAGTCACTGGGGTCTGCAATATGTGCAGCAAATGCTGCATTCTTCTCTGACACCAATGCGTCAATCGTCACATTGTTGTCATTAAACCAATCAGACCGCTTACAGTTTGCTCGCCCGATGGTCTCCTCGGCAGCAGCTGTCACCTGGTCGCGAATGTGGTGCCACAGGTCGCCCACTGTGGCTATGCAGTCCACATCACACAGGCGTGCAGCCATCGCCTTCTCCAGCTCAGTACGTTTCGCCACAGTACCGAGGGAGAGAATGTTAAATTTACGCCGACTCAAGGCGGGAGTGCAATACATAGATTTACGAAAATATATGTACAGTTTGGTCCGAACCAATTTGTGATCAGTGCCACACTCAGCTCCATACAGTACACGTGTCATGCGCACTTCACGCATATCACGCTGACGTACGATGACATAGTCGAGCAGGTGAGCGTGACCACTCCGTGGGTGCGTCCAAGTTGCTATATCACTCGCACTCAGTGCAAACCGAGTGTTCGTGATCGTCAGGCCGTGAGTGGCACACAGTGAGAGCAGCCTGTGAC
Organism: Dicrocoelium dendriticum; assembly: GCA_944474145.2. Taxonomy (NCBI): domain Eukaryota; kingdom Metazoa; phylum Platyhelminthes; class Trematoda; order Plagiorchiida; family Dicrocoeliidae; genus Dicrocoelium; species Dicrocoelium dendriticum. Next base: position 31,624,687 of record OX104069.1, read on the forward strand.
CGTTCGCATTCGCTGAACCAATGCCATGCGAACCGATAACATCTGTCCACGCTGATGCATCACGCTTAACGCGCGCGTTGAAATCACCCAGCAGAAATAGTCGGTCGCTCTTCGGCACAGACCGTATCACGGAGGATAGCTCAGTGTAGAACTGATCACGCGTGTCATCAGGATAACACATGGTCGGACCGTACCTGCTTATAAAAGTAGCAAACTTACCTCTTCCGAGTCGTAGGCGAACAGTCATTAGTCGCGCGCTGATGCCCGTTGGTTCACCCACCAGCTGGCCATTCAGGCGGTCGGATATTGCAAAACCGACCCCATGTTCACGTGGTGCTGAGGCGACATTGCCCACTCAGTAGAATGTGTAGCCAGCACCTGCTTCATGCAACTTACCTTGCTCAGCGAGCCGGGTTTCACTGAGCGCCGCAATATCGATGTTGTAGCGCACCAGCTCCATTGCAACCAGTGCACTGCGTCTCTCCGGGCGCTCGCTGGAAGTTCGGTCCAGTAGTGTGCGCACTTTCCAGCACCCGATGCTGAGTGCTTTGCGCGCAGGCATACGATTGCATTGGTGGGCAATCGCAGGCGAGGTGATCGTTGTGCTTCGGAGGTTTGCTTGAGGGACTCCACCCGGAGAATTTGACTCAGGAGCCAGACCCACAAGGCAGTGGGTGATTTGGAGGTTTGCTTGAGGGACTCCACCCGGAGCCATTGGCTCAATAGCCTGACCCACAAGGCAGTGGGTGTTTTGGAGGTTTGCTTGAGGGACTCCAACCGGAGCCTTTGGCTCAATAGCCTGACTCACAAGGCAGTGGAGAGCAGATCCAGATCGGGAATGTGGCTGCAGAGACAGATTGGGATCTGCTTGACGGCCGTCACACGCAGCCCTTGAGGTTCTGGAACAGTTATCATATGTTTTGCGACCGTAATTGGATACGCACCTGCGAACACGGCCAGAAGCAGGTGGGTTTTTGGCGGGTTTGCACCAATTTGACCAGGGGCTGCCTGGCTTGAGGCGGGCAGTAGCAAACCATTGAACACCGGGAGGTGTCCTCCCACCGTCAGAGAAAATGCGTGGCACACGTGCTCTACGGCAATCGAGCATTGAGAATATCACCCGTAACCTGTTGTCTCCCATGGCTAGGTTTTACGGGAAGTGGGCCATCGACCACTTCCTAACCTCCGGAGAGGATGGACTAGGATACTGCCAGGGCGCCCAATCCTGGCAGGAGAACGACTCGGGTCCTCAGCCAAAGCCTTCGATTAAATGAACACCCGAAAGGCAGCGGGTCTAGCACATGGCCAGTTAGCTGACTCATGCGGATTGGTGTCCTGGATCTTAGCAGGGAGAAGGGCGAAATCTAACTCCCACCCAGCGGTCGCCACGTGGAGGCGCCCAGGACATGAGACCATGGCGCAGCAGTAGCAGCAGTGGGTAGACCATCTGTCAGGATCTAGACACCACCAGCCTCAGCGCACCATAGGCTCTCCCGCCTATATATATATGTCTGGTGGGCCATGTTCTGTGCCATTTCGGGCCACTACATAAGCGACGACGGGTCCTGCAGAGAATTACGACGAGCCGGCGCAGCGTTTGTAGGCACGCTGAATTCGATTTACTAACCGCGTGCTTGCATGCTAAGTCTCTTTATTTCAGGTGGTGGGTTTACAGTCTTTACCTTAATGCTTTTCTTTCTCATATAAACATCTCCCTGTACTCTATTCCATTAACTTGCACACATCGCTTCAGCCAATTGTATTCAATTTCCATAACATTTTTGTGTTCGTGGCATTCCGTGAACTATACTTCCTGACCTCGTGCACTTAGCTAGGATTTGTTTGTAAACAACTTATTACGGATGCCATTTAAATAAGGATTATGTCACCGTTTCCTTATGCATTAATCGAGCTTTTCTCTTTTTCTTTCTGTCTCTCTCTCTCAAGTGATTGGCAGTTGTTTGATATCCCCGGTGTGGCTGCGCTTGATTTGCATGTTGACAAGGTGCCTACCTGTTTATTACCCACCACCTCGTCCATACTGGCTCCAGTAGACAGTTGGTCGTTGCTGGAGGGGACGGGGTGCACGGTTCTTGTGGCCGTGTTGGGCTCGAAGAGTGGTTCCATGCACTCAGTGTGGAGCGGAATACGGTCCAACCACCGCCTTGTGTGCGCTTGATTCCCAAATAAAATGTGCTTGTGTTTGCCTGTGAAGGAGTGTGGGCCGGCTCCGTTGATGAAACCTGGTTCCCATCCGCATGCCTCCCGGTCTTATTCCTTCGGGTTTACACTGGAGTTGGGTTGTGTGGTTGGAGCTGTGGGTGGTGCAGCGCAAGCCATCCATGGTCCCTCTGTAGGCGCAGGCGTCCTGTGGCTTGCCACAGTGACAGGCAAATCCGAAACCGGATGCCGCCAACCATATATATATATATATATATATATATATATATATATATACCTGTACATAGACAACTTCGGAACCTGGCCCGTTAGCACGAAGCTTATTTGGTTTCGAGTCGCCAAGACTAATCTCATTCGCGGGCTTCTGGCTTTTTGGCCTCGAGGGGCGTTTGCTGCGTCCCGGCTGGAGACTGCAATTTTCCCCTAGCTAGAGCCTTTGTGCGGTGCCTTCAGCTAGCGAAATTGTATGTTTCGGCAATAACGCCCTCTCGCCCATATACCCGTCCTTCTCCGACTTTTGCTTGAAGCGCTACGAAACTGGGATATGGCAACTGCGCGACTTCGCTATAACTGGTGACGCCGACCGGAACTTTGGTAAGACACTTACTAATTTTTCTTTCCAGGTTCCTTTACCTTGGCGGGGCGTCCATCCATTTTCTTAATTGTGTATATACTTCGGGTTCCATCTGGCATACTTTGTATCCTTAGTTTGCTATGAATACTTGTCATCCAGTCCTGGACGACCAGGTTGTAAATATAACCATCGTCACTCCATCCTTGCGCGAAAGCAGTCCAAAATATTGGTTTGCTCATTTGGTGTCAATTGGTGATCTCCGTGACATTAGATCTGAAAGAATCAGATATCGCCACGTAGTCTCCGCTCTTCCTCCGTACCTCCTAGAGGATGTCGACTATAACCTAAAGGTGCCAGAAGAAAGGAAAAGGTACGAGGACGCTGAAGCCGCTGGTCTCAAAATGACAGGTCTTCCAATTCGCCAACGTTTCACAAAATTTTTGAGCGAAGCGGAGTTATACTTTCTCAAGCCATCGCAGATATCTCGCAGGGTGCAGTTTATTTAAAATTGCAATGGTTTTCGGCACATTTCTCGAGGAAATGTAGCTGCGTCCACTGCCAGATGAAAGGTGCAGTTTCTTCTGCGTAACTGCTGGCGCATCCCTTACGCTAATGGCCGACATCTCACAGCAAGTTTGGGCATCCTACGGCCAGATTTCGCACGTTACGTCCAGGTCGAAAGACGAGGTTGCCGAGATGAAAGCTTAACTTAAAGCACTGATGAAGAAGTTTACCTAGTTCGCAACTTCTAGATTAGCCGCGGATGTAGAGCTTCAAAACGGCAACGTTCCTCTCATTCAAAATTACCGTAAAAGCACTGCGCCGAATTTTTACCCACTGCTGGTACCATCGGCGATTTGGCCAGCATACCAAGTCGTGCCGCCCACCATGTTCCTTCAACCGCAACGCGCAGGGAACCGTACGGACCAGCACGAAGGGGCGATGCATGTAGCTGGTCAACACAGTAGCCTATTCTTCGTCACTTAGTAACAAATGGGAGTTAGCTGTCTCGTCGACACTGGTACAGAATTTACGTCCTTACACGTGATCCCAACGACGCCACCGGAAAAGCGACGGATCTCCACACGCAGCCAACGACAGCAGCATCCCAGTCTACGGTCAGCGATCCCGCAAGCTTAAACTCGGCATGCGACGCTCGTTTCGATGGGTGTTCCTTGTCTCTGACGTTCAAAATTCCATTATCGGGATGGATTTTCTTTTCTGCACTTCGACCTACTCGTCTCGGCTAAACGACATCTTCTCAATGACCAGTCAAGGAAACATTCCTTCGCTGGAGAATCCAGCGTTGCAGCATCGCTCAGTCCGTTGTACGCCAATACCAACCTCCCAGCCTGCAAAGCGCCGCTTGAGAGTTTCCTGAAGTCTTCCGACCTTTGTCTTCTCTCTCAACTTCAGCAGCTGCCACGCCGCATCACATAGTTACCAAGGATCCGCCCGTAACCACCGAAGCACGAAGACTGATTCCGGACAAACTCGACCCTGCATGTGAGGAATTTGTGCAAGTGCGCGACCGTAGCATCGTCCGACCATTCAGCAGCCATTGATATTCGACTCTTCACTGGTCCGAAAAGTCAGGAGACTGGCGCTCTTGTGGCGATTTCCGCGCCTTCAACAACGTGACAAATCCGGAATTTTATAATATTCCTTATATACAAGATATTGCGGCCGGCCATCCGGGCGCGCGCATGTTCTCAAAGATCCAGCTGTTGCCAGCTTATCATCAGATCCGGGTCGCCAACGTGAACATAAGGAAAACCGCCGTTATTAAACTAGTTGAACTATTCGACTCTGTACCGAGCCTATTCAGAGTGCGCAAAGCCGCGCAAACATTTCAACACTTCATAGCCTCCGTCATACGTCGCCTGGACTCAGTCTACCTGTAACTCGACGATACACTGGTTGCCAATTCTTCGGAAGAGGAACACCGAGCACATCTACGACTCTTGTTCAAACGGTTAAAGGCGCACGGAGTAACCGTCAACCTTGCCAACGGCATTTTCCTGCAGCCGCGCATTGACTTCCTGGGACACCAGCTTGATTCCGAGGGTAACCGCCTTTTACAGGACAGTGTCCAGGCAATTAGTGACTTTTCTCACCCAACAACTCTGGTCGCCATTTAAAGCTTCACCGGCATGAGCAACTACCATTGCCGATCCCCTCCACGCTGCGTCGAGATTATGCAACCGCACACCGACCTCCTGCGTGGACGCAGGAACGGTAAATTTTATCCCGTTTAAAGCGCGGAACGCAACCAAACCTAGCAAACAGGCACCCAGTTCCGCCGTCACACTTCATCAATTCGACGCGGTTGCTCCATTTAGTTTAGATGTCAACCCCTGGGAAACTCAATCAGCGCTGTTCTACGACAGTTTTCGCAAGGTACTTGGCAACCACTAGCTTACTGCTTTCGAGTTCTTCAGACAGCCGAGTCAAACTACAGCAAAGTTAGCCGCGTGTTACTCTACGTTTACTCAGCCGGTCGCAATTTTCGTCACCTGCTCGAAAGTATCAGTTCACGATTTCTACACATCACCAACTGCTCGCCTATGCCTTCCGGAACCCTACGTCCAGCCACTTTGGGCGATAAGCTTCTTATCCAGGTTTCGTGTCTCAATTAACGACGGATGTCCATTACTTGTCTAGCAAGGACAACGTCGTAAAGGACACGCTTTCAAGACTAGACTCTTTGGCTCCGAGCAACCAGTCGCTCGACTTCTCAGTTATGGCAACTGTTCAGCAAGCCGAAAACTTAAGGTCAGCCTGCGGAGGGTCCGGGTTAAAGTTAGTACTTAGACCGTTTCGTTAGTCTACAGCTACAATAGTCTGCGTCGTCCCTATCGGATATCCACGTCCACTGGTACCAAATGCCTATCAGTAAAAGGCCTTCGATAAGCTGCACAAAATCTGGCATCTTGGCATCTGTCCTTCAGTCAGGATGGTTGCCGACAGATACGTCTGGCCAAACGTGCAGCACTATGTCAGGCTTGGCACGCAACTGTCTGACTTGTCAGCGAGCGAACGTTTACCTACATGCTGCCGCTTCGATAGGATGCTTCCCGTCACGATCAACTCTATTCGCTGACGTCAACCTAGAAATCATTGGCCCACTTCCGCCGTCCAAAAGCCTGGTCTACAAGCCAAACCATGGTGGATCGCGCCACACGTTGGCCTGAAGCTGTTCCAGTTTCAAATATGTCAGCTGAGACCATAACGCGCACTTTCGCCGAGCGCTGGATTGCTTCACATGGAGGTCCAGCTACTGTGCCTACCGACCCTGGTCCATCATTCGAATCATTGATTTTCAACGACTTACTCAAATTCCATGGAGGTAAATGCATCAGGTAAATTACATATGGTCCTCAAGCCAGCGGAATGGTGGAACGTTTACCCCGACAGTTTCAAGCCTCGCTAAGTGCCGCCGCTGCACTTAGTTGGACAGGGGTTCTGCCTAGGGTAATACGCAGAATTCGGTGAGCACTGAAAGTCGAGCTCGAAACTTCCAACGTCAAACTTGCCTATGGAAAATGCCTCCCATTACCAGGCGACTTCTTCTCTGAAAATCCGAACACTCCTCGCTACGACCCGCACTATGCTCGGCAGCTAGCCCCGAGCATGTGCCGCAATAACCAGACCGCAGTACGGGAGCAGCATCGCGTCTTACGTTCCTAAAAATTAGTGCCACTGCCCCTTTGTTTTCATTTGCATCTATGGTCCACGCAGACCACCCGAACGACCTTACGTAGGTACTTTCCAGGGCCTACAACGTAAGGATCGCTGCTTCGTCAATGAGTGCTACGGCAAGCGCGACACCGCTTTGATCGACAGCCCTAAATTACTTACCTTGAACCAGAATCGAACGATGATTCCAGTTTTTCGTCCTACGAGGAATCGACCCAACGAATGGTGGAGGAAATGCCTTCAGCTTGCAAGGCCACATATAGAAACCCGGCTCTTGAGCCATTTCACTCCGCCACGCCTTATAAGGTTACTAGGTCTGGTCGTAGGTTCACTGGCCGACATGTTACTTGGAACCTTAACTTATCATTTTTGCTTCTCTCGGTAGTTTCAGGCTTTCATTCGCATCAGTACCCCTTGCAAACGACAACCAATAACGCATAATGCTTTGAAAACAAAAACAAATTTTGGAAATCAGGGAAGCGGAGGAAAGCTTTAGAAAACCGTTAAAAAGAGTCGTTTCTTTGATACCTCGCTGCTTATTGCGTAAATGCTTTCCTTCGGTTGCTGTCGCTCCTTCTGCAGGCCTAAACTATCACATTTCTTGCTTGCTTTTTATGCTGCAAACCGGAGAACACTCACTCGTGTTCAAACACAAATGTTAGTATGCAACCAACCTTCTACCTCTTTTTCGTTTATCGGCACCTAAAGGGAGTACATGGGTGGGTGACTGCTAGGGTCGGATCGCCTGGGTTTCCTCCAGCGGTTGCATTCGGTTTCACCTTTTGGATTCGCAGAAGGCTAGTCCTGGAAGGACAGTCCTCACGTAGTTCAAAGTGTCAACAACGGTTCGCTTCTAGGAGTGGGCTATGAAGTGACTGGAGGTTGTTTCGTTGGTCAGTGTAAAAGCGTACTAAAACCTAATAGCGCTCTGTACATAGCAAACTTCGGATTCTTGCATGTCAGGACGACGCTTACTTCTGTTTGAGTCATCAAGACGAATCCTATTCGCGCGCTTCTGGCTTTTTGGCCTCGAGCGGCGTTTGCTGCGTCCCGGCTGGCGACTGCACCTTTCCCCTATCTGAAACTATTTTGCAGTGCTTTTAGCTGGTGAGATGGTGCTTTTCTGTATTAACACTCTATCTCGACCATATATCCGTCCTTTTCCGACTTTCGCCTTAGACGTGAAGTACCTGAGATATAGCAACCGAACGATTCCGAGCAAAGGTCACAGGTTCAAAGGCATAAAAGGTCATGACCTCAGCGCCTAAATGCTTAACGGCACGGGTAGCCGAAAGTAGTCAGAAAGTAGGAGGCTGCTCAGACAACGCTAGAGTAGATGCACGCCCGAAGAACTTTCTGTCCATTGGAAGTAGGAGTGCGAAAAGCAAATGGCTATATTGTGGAGAAGCGGATATACCGACGACATTCTCGAGGTATGTGAACAGACCATTTGGTTTGCCGATCCATGATCGTTAGGGTCACCGTAGTCGGAAGGTAGGAGGTCATGGAACCGCGTCTACAATATCGGGTTATACGGAGAAAGTCGCCATATTACAAAGGTTAGAATACAAACAAAGAGCAACTGCAAAAATAGAAATGTTAAGTAGGCAATGGGAATCTATCCTTAGGAGGGAGCATGGCCAGCAATGTCCTTGAGGTGAGAGTTACAGGACGTTATATTGACAGCGCCTAGATCACGTAGGTCAGAGAGGGTTCAAGAAACAGGAGACCCTTCAGACGAGAACGGATAAGTCAGCAAGATGAAGCTAGGCCGTCAACTTATTCTGGGGATAATAGTGTTGAGTGACATAAGGCTAGAAGCGGTACGTGACTAGTGGATATATGAAAAGTGAGTTGGAGGGCCTACCATGGCTCTCAGTGTGAGGAACCGTTTTGGGACCCTGACGCACCGATGCTTAACGTCTCGGGTACCTGGAAGTACTCAAAAAGCAGGAGACGGTTCAGACGTGGCTAGGTTAGGGCCAAGCCCGAGGAGCTGTCCAGCAATTGAAGAAAAAATGTAATTAGAGAATGCCAAACGAAAAGATTGGGGACGGGAAAATGTTCTTTTGTGGAGAAGTGTACGTGCCAGCAAAGTTCACCAAATGATGTGAACAGACCATTAGCTCCGCCGATCACTGATCCTTAGTGTCGCGGTAGTCAGAAAGAAAGAGATCATTGAACGGAGTTTAGAATATCGGCTCATAAAGAGAGCCTTATTATTTTTATCAATATTTCTATAGAACCTTTTGCAAAATAGGCATGCGAAGGAAGGAAGGGGATATAATCATATGGATGAATCCTGACCAGCACTACACGTAAGCTGGGAGTTACAGAGTGCAATGTTGGCAGATCCTAGAGCAATTAGACATCAGAATTCCGGCTGTATGAAAAGCCAGTTAACGTACTCTATTGTTTTTGTTCACTTGAAACAGCAGTGCGATACTTTTTGTCTTATGTGGTGTAACCAGGTTGGATCCAGCTGGTGCTGCCTGCACCTTTCACGGTAACCTTGTATGGCGAGCTCTAATAGGCAGTTCGTGAAAGAAGGCTGTTCCTTTACTACTGCTATTCTCTCGCTTTTCTTTGCATTGGGAAACTTTATGTAGTAGTATTCTAACAGGGGAATTGCGCAGATAGTTAAAGTGTGGCTCCAGTGTCTGCCATGGACCGCTTGAAAAATGCGCGTGTTCAATTACCTAGCACGCAGTGTAGTAGCTAACTTGTTCCCTAAACATAAGTAAAGCTGAGTAGCTTACTCAGAGGTCACTTACGGCTGTGCATTTACCTAGGGCGTTGCCGTTCATGGTCAGCACGTATGGAGTATCTAGCATTTTTAGCACACGACATTGCATATTCCAGCCAATATCCAAGATTCAAGGTTGTGCTGCTAGGTATGCAATGACGTTTAATCACATTGGATATGAGGACGACGGTTAGGTCCGTCTGGAGTGTTAAAGGAGGAGGCCACCTTAATGTCAACCACGAAGCGATTTGGCTTTCCGTGTTTAACGACCGAAATTATAGTTTTAACGTAGACAAGAAATAGTAATGTGCTAAGAAAGCTGCCATTAAATACTCCAAGTTTCACACTTGTCTGCTGAACTTCGTTGGTATTAAGTCAAATAGGATAGGTTTGAACTGAGTACGAAGAGAACCAGGACAACAACTTGTCTGTGATCCCAAATGAGGCAAGTTTTGCGAAGCATCCAGCATGTGGAACGCAGTCAAAGGCTGTGCATTGCTAAGGAATATAACTGCTGGTACGCTTCCTAGCCCCACGTTTAGTCACGTCGTTAAGAAAAACGTACTGAACGTCTTTCACGATCGAGGATGTAGGAATACATGTTGGGAGTTCTGCAGTGTTATGCTGCATCAGAAATATCAGCATTCCCGACATAAAAATTTTCTCCATGATTCTATTTGCTATACTGTATGACTAATAGGTCGTTAATTTTCATCCTTTTGACGCCAACTTCGCTCGTGTGTTGGCACAAGCATCGCATGCTTCCACATAGCTAGGAAGATCCTGAAATTCATGAAGAATGTGAACAGGTTAAGGAAGATAACAAGTATATCCGGACCGCCTAACCTAAGCATGACTGAACGGACTCCCTCTGGACCGGGGTATTGAACTTAAGACGCGGTTGGTAGTGCGCACGTTAAAGCCTAAAGTACTCCTTTCGTCCTCAGTTTTTCAAGGCAGGGTAGCCGCTATTAGCAAGTCAATACTTGTGAAGGTAGGTAAGGGGTTCCTAGTATGCTTGCCTTGTTATTTCAGGGTCCTGGATTACAGTTTGGTCCGGAAGATATAGGGTGCTTACGGTGTTTGTTACTGGCTTGCAACGACATTGTATTAACCTCGCGTGGGTTTCGACGTTATTCGTTGTGCTCAGCGCAGCACCATCGGCTAACATGCACGCATTGTCCTGGGTGTTTCATTACTAAGCTATGAGTACGTTCATTGGTATTATAGTCTGGAACTCGTGACTTTATCAATATTTCTAGCGCAAACTCTTACGTTTTTCAACGACTCTGTTTAAGCCAGCGGTTCCATTTGGCAATGTCTTGCGTTTCATTTGCATTAGCGTAACCATGTAGACAGTAACTAAAGCGGTTATAAGTCTCACAGGTGGCTGGAACAAAGTCAATAGTTAGGAGAAAGCCATCCTAGTCCAAAGATGAAGTGAGTAAATGTAAACCTTCCTATTTTGTTGGATAGAATGGTCCGTAGGTCACGTATTAATTAGTCTTGTAGGGCGGTGGACCATATAGACGGAAGTGGAGCTGAATTACGTGGTGAATACTACCAGCAATAGTACAAATTCTACTGGTAGCCGCATTCGTGATGCCCTTGGTAAAAATAAGCTCAAGTGTGTTGGAAACACTATTGGGTGTAAGGGTTTGTAGAGTCCAGCAATTTGCGACAGTATCATCGACGAACCCTTCATGCATGGTAAGTGCAGTGTGATACATCCAGGAGACGTACGGCGTGTTGATGTCGTCAATTATCTTACGGAGTAGGGAAATATTTGGTGCCTCAAGAAAAAGTTGGACTAACGCATCTACGTTACCCCCGATGCCATGCGGTAGATTGTAAGTTCGTCCGATAAGGATTGCCGGCCACACCGCTGTAGTTTGAATCCATAGTAAGTTATGGCCATTGCTACAACTGAAAACCTCAAGGTGTGGCGAATGAAAGTCGGTACGCAAGTGTTATACAACCGCCACCACCCTGCTAAGCGCGTACTTTGCTGCATAGCACGTATCCGGGAATGTGGAACCGGGCATAAGGTGCAGAAACTTTCCATCACCACTTTTCTTCTCTTGGCCGCCCGTGTGTCATTTATATTTTAGCTGGCTCCAAAGCCTACCATGCGTTATGCGTAATGGCGGGTGAACGACCAGCTCCCACTGGTTTTTGTTACTATTCTACTCCTGATTTACCTTATCGCTCTTTGCCTAGGGTGCTAGAACAGCTCTTGCCAGGAAAACCACAAAAGAAATAGTCGGTGTGACATTAGAGTGCCAGTTAACATTGCCATCTGGATGAACACCGCCGGCACTATCTTCGGAACTTAAAAATGGAGAGAAATAAATCGAAATTCATCAAAGAACTGCACACTATTGTGCATCTACACATGAGGCATAACAATACCTCAAGTATAAGCAAGCTCAACCACCAGAAGTAGAGTTGTTAAAGCCCAACCAATGCAGACCAAAACAGATTTCACGCCCAAATGCAATTAGCTAAATTTTACTAAATTTTCCCATGCTCATTTCTTTATTATTAGTGACAGGCTCCTATAGCTCACTGGTGTTAGATACAGAGCCTCATTAATATAGAAAATCGGCTCTAAGGGATAAATCTTGTGATGTTTAGCTAAGTAATGTGTGTATTTTGCAGGCCGAAATCTGTCAACGGATCTGAAAGATCCCCTGAGTTACTCAGGTAGATCTGGCTCATGCGGCCTTGCTGTAAGCTTTAGAAAAGTTTAGAGGCTTAAAAAATGCTAAACTCTATTTTACTGGTTGTTTATGTGACTCAGTATCCCCTGAAAACGGTATGCTGTGGCCTTCTAACCGTGAGTTAATTACAAGCTCCACTGAATTCCCTTGTAGATATAATATTCCTTGCTTGATTTCTAGCGTTTTCGCGCAAGCTCATCCCTTAATTGCATATATTTTTCATGCTTGCCTGCAAAGTTTACTTTTCGGCCACCTGCGCAGTCCGTAGTTGTCGCAGGGTATTACGGGCTAATTAGAGCATTTCTAGATAGCTATGCCTATCTAGAACATACACAGCTTCCCTACCTTTTATATTTTCTTTTCTTTTTTCTGCTATCTGCTTGCAAAGCAGAAAGCGATTTTTAGCGAAAAATAAAAATGGCCTTATTCGTAGACCATCATTTAATTGCGAATAACTCGCAAACTACTGCACGCATGGTGTTGCTTTTACATTCGTCGTATTCAGGCGCTAAAGCTCGTCCAGACAAGTGTAATTTTGTGCTACTTTAAGCGGTATTCTAACTTTAGAAGGGCTTTTTCTTTTATCTGAGAATAACTCAGGTTGGAATTCTGCGCCGTAGAGCAATATCAGCGTAATAAAAGTAGGGCTATAATTTTTTTGTTAATGGGTATTTTTCTACTGAAGCACGCAGATTTATTTTCCCTCTTAACAAATTGCTTCTATTTATGTCTGCATTTTTCGGAATTGTTTTTACTTTTCGTATGCCTTATAATTCCTTCATTCATTTCTTCCATGTGCACAACAACAATTGGGGCAACTGAGTGGCCAATTATTGTGCGATCAATTTAAAGTGAACTTGTGGCAAATTGGATTCTGTTTCAAGGAGAAAAGGCAAACTACACCTCCGCGAAGTATTCACAATGAAATACAAGGAGCTCAATATCGCCCGAATGAACCAGAAAAATGTCAAGGTGGGCGCCTGCGACCCAGTAGCTGTATACTAAACAGTGCCAATGCTTTTGCAATTGCTAACGATGAACATATATTTTACCAACTTCCATGCAAGAGCATCGGATAAATGTAAGCATTGATCTGAACCCTTTAGGGTGCAGCCTCTAGCAGGTCTAGAAATATACCTATTTATTTATTTATGCTCTGGTAAGTAAGCGTCTGTGATGCCCATTAGCTAACGCTATCAGTAGGCCCATGGTGTGCACCCTGTTCGCAAGTTAGCTAACCGTCCTTAGAAGCATGGTGCAGGTAAGTTGGCTACGTTGGCTACTTGAGAATTCTGACCGGTTTTCAGATTAGTGGGGGCATCCATAAATGGCTATATTACTACAGGGTTATCTGTGGTTGCTTGAAACCCAGGCCCTCTGGCCTTGGACGCCCCAGCGTTTCGGATTTTTATGTAGTCTGCGTGCTCAGTCGTGTGGGTGGGATGCCTAAAGCTGCAGCCGAAAGAAGACGCTGAGCTAGCGTAAGCAATGTTTGTAAAACAGTCGGCGCCACATATGGACTTGCAGCATTTTAGTGACCGATTTGTGTGCTGATGGCGTCAAATGTACTCGAGTCTGCAAATGTGGTATCATCGGCGGATATCCCGGTAACTATGCTAAGTTCAAAAAGTGGGAATGGCTTGGGAAGCGAGTGAAGCACATCGGTACAGGACGGCGCAGAAACTGCGTATTGCGTATTGCTGTGCCTAGAGGGATGACGCAACCTTAAGGCGCCCGTCTGCCACAAGATGGCTGTAGCTGCTAGTCGGCAAGCGCAAGCTGGGGCGGAGGTGGCCTCTCAGTACTTGATGTTCAGTGTGTGGTTGATGTTTGATGTGAAGTTGTATCTCAAGCAGGAATGAAGCAGAAAATTTTGGAAGTCGAAAGTTCAGGGTGGGTTTGCGGGTTATTAATGTGGAGTCAGTAAGACATAGACGAGGCGGAGCCCAGCAGTGTTGGGTCACTTGGGATAAGTTTAAAAGATGTGTAAGTTGCTTTTGTCTAGGTTCATGCGTTTGCTGTTATTAAGTGGGTTGGCAATATCCCACATTGTCCTAGAGAAAGGAAGCTGGAGTTATTGGGCCCCAGCATAATGGCTTTACCATAGGTGAATTGTTTATGAACTAGCGTGTTTGGTTTGGGTTGTCAGCAAATTTGCTGGCCTATTACGGATTATTTCCATTAGACCCGCTGACTGCATTCGGGTTAGGAGCTGCCACGAATACAGGAAGTCTCGTGATCGGCGACTGTAGAATTGCGTGCCAGTGTTTTGCTTCGCAGACCGCTGTGCCTGAGATGATATTGGTTTGTGTATGAATGCACGGAGAGGGTGCTAGTGCGCGTTGAATTAGCTACTGGCTCACTTACGGCGAGTGCTAAGCGCCAACCTCATGCCTGTGCGTTAACTCGTTAACACTGTATCTGTTATTATGTTTGGGTTGTAGCTTGAAGTCTGAGCGTTTGATAACAGCTGGAACTGGGTCTCCTTTTCTGTAACCTAAAGGCGATAGGTAGGCACTATTAGTGCAAACTGTAGCGCCCGGTGCTCGCAGTTCGTCTACAGTAAACATTTGACTGTGCGCTTCATAGCCGCGTAGTTGCGGATGAGGATCTTGCTGGGTTCATCAACAGCTAAACAAGTTCCTAATCAAAGTGACCTGTGGGTCGTTCTGCATGAGGTCGTGCCACTGGGTTATGACATGTAGGTGATCTGTCAGTCGGCGCCATCTGGCAATTCCGGAACAGGCAGTGTCATGGCTTTGTTGTAGGTGCGCTGAACGTGTCGGACCGTAGGAGCCGTGTGACGTGGTTTGTTAGATATAATCCACGTGGTGATGGGAGTTGTATGGGTGTTGATACACCCAGCCTGTCAAGTTTACAAGGTAAAGTCGCGCTTAAATTCATGTGACTATTTTTATTCGCTTCAGTGGTAGTCCTACGAATTTCTAAACCCTTGGTGTAAGTCATGGACTTGCATGAGCTCCTGAGCGGAGGGCCAGTTATTTACTTATATTGTCTTTTGCATGCTCGTTTGAGGCCGCTTTTACGGAAGGCACGTTAGATAAGTAATGTGAAGATGACAACTTAAGGTCTACTATAGGTGGCGTCGAGGAGTGAATAGCAGTGCATGCAGTTAAAACCACTGTAGAGCGTTTTCGCGCCTTCCCATTGACATGACTTTTGGCATATTTTGGAAATGCAGTTGCCCCATGTAAAGGAATTTCAGTTAGCTTTATTAGAAACGCCGGCGTTGTAAGCAGATTCTAAGGTCACGATTTAGCATGGGAAAAGTTTGAACAGCTATCTGGCTACAAAACGTGAACATAAGTGAACAGCTTTGCTTGCTGCACCAATTCCACTGACGCTTGCATGTCAGGCGACAGGTCGCGGCTACTAAGTGACGGACGCTTGAGTTTATCAAAATAAAGTCTATCAGGGACATAGAAAATTCGTACATTATTCAACCGCTTAGTGTGTTCATTAACTTCCGACTCGATAGAGGTAAGTAAATTGTCGGCAGCCTTAAGTGTATTGGAATCACAATATTTTTGTCGGTGCATGAGATAGGCGAAGAGAGGAATTAACCCCAGTGTCTCGTCAAGGGCGACAACTTCTCTTTTTAGCACGTCCAGCTGGTCATCTAAGAGCTTTACCTCGTTGCGTAATTCTATAGGTTATTTACACAGCAGTACACTACAATTTCGCAGCACTGCATTGGATGAAACGTTTGAATGGGTAGGAGACTGCGCTGCATTCTGCAAGGATGCAACCGTTGCACTTCTTATTAGAGCATCCTTCCGGGGAACAGTACAATCGCCGGGGAAGTACGCTTGGGCATAGCTGTCCTACGTTTAGCCCGGATCTTGGCATGGGCATTCTAACCTTGCACACCGTTACTTATGGTTAGTAGGTAATAGCAAGCAGAAGTTGAGGGTAACGAAAGGACTGCTCGTTACTATAATACAGATACTGTAGTCTATCTGTCCCACTGAATAGTAGCAAGAAGTCAAATAAGCTAAAATCAGAGATATATAAGTGACACAAGGCTATCCAGCGACACAATTCTGATCGTTACCGGCGTGTAAGTAGCATTCCTGCATCTCACGGCAGTTATCACAAATATTTGGTGTGTTCGCGCTAACGGCTATAAAGGCATACCTCATCGGATGTAAGCAAGTACAGTCAGCTCGGACCCAAGTGCAGCTATATCGCATTGCAAGCCTCCGGAAGAGTCCGTTACCGCTTTGTGGCACAGCATTACCACGTATAACATACGAGTGGTCGGAAGGAGGAGAGCAAGTAACATCATCTCGACAGACAAGTGTCCGAAAGTGCAGTTAATATAAGCGATAAACAACAGTTTCGAACCTGTTTACGGAGACCGGCTGCGCAGAAGACAAGAGCACCAGTCGAACTAACTAAGTGGGACACCCGAGTAGCCAACTCGACCCATATAATAGCAACAGAGGCCACAAAGAAAAGGTGAACCTCAAGAACGTTAAAACAGGTTCGCGTTGTAAATGAGCAGTATGTCCATGACCAAGAAACTGAAGACATGCGGACAAGGTCAACAATATTTTAGCCAAATAACCTCCTCATGGTGTCAGCCTGGTGGTTTGGGTTTACCCCATTCCAGCGACTAGTTCGGCAGCAGTGTTACAGGACGTGGTGAGTTTGCGCACAGCAAGCGTACTCCCTATAAAAAGACACAAAGTTTTGTTTACGAAGACTGTGACATGACGGTAGGAAATCGCCACCAACTAAAATCACCCGCCTTCCTATCTCGACAGGCGGTAAAAGTCAATAACATTAAGCATCTCTTTAGCACTGGAGACATGAGAAACGGTGCAGGAAAGCATTTACAACTGCCATGAACACGGCAACCTAAGACTAAATGCACACATGCATGCATTTATATATGAATACGTATGACAATCCTGGTGTTCCATTGTACATTAAGTGATCCCATTTTATAATCATATCTTGATCACTGAAGGCAATCCTGCCTCTCGGTATAGAGGCTAAAGCTATGTTATTTTACGTTATTTGTTTATTGAGAAACCAAAGTGCACCTGCCTTGATCAAATGAATACTGACACGGAAGTGACGAGAAGTAGTTGGATAGTACTTAGTGCTCAAAAGAGGAGGGAACAAGCAAGCCAGCAACAGCCACAATGTCAGCAAACATACGTTTCTTTGCGTGAAGAACACAATAAGCAGGTTTCCAATAACCTTTTGTCAGGAGACGCAGTGACGAAACCCTGGGAGCGTTGGACTGGACGTAAAAGCATCCATCCTCACGAGGAATGCTATCTACTAACTGTGGCAACGGTGTAAGTTTTTCACACTGCTCCTAAGGAATATACTTTGAAGGCAACCATAGTTACCACGTGCCGCTCGTAAAATGACTTCGTGGTCGCCAGTTACACTTTAAACCCACACTCCTCCAGGTCCGCAAATTTAAGAGAAAACCAACTCACCAAACCCCTAAACGTAGCCATATTATCCACACTGATGCGGTCTCCCAAAGTGGTTACAAAGTTTTTACTAACTATTGTTATCCACTTAAACAACAACGGAGGATTTAGAATTGCCATCGCTTTATGTTGCCACCTAAACGGGTTTACCATGCTTATCTTCAAGTTACATTGTTCACCGTCACCATCGATATAAACTGTTTGTACCCTGGGGTACCATAACATTCACCAGCATATGGGCTTAACTGCTTGTTTAGAAGGTCAGTTCGGCTAGGCTTTCAGGAGGGACCATGGTTTTTAGCGCACGATCTACCATGCGTGTAGTGAATACGCACGCACCTCGCCTTATTTACTACGCAGCCATTGGTACGACGGTGTAGTGAGCGCTTGATCCATGCTGATGGAAGCTGCTTGGTTACTTGTAAAGCGAAACACCTTCGATGTGTGCAATGCTTCCTGTTTCATTCTTTTGCATTTTGGTCTAATTATGACCCACATTCTGGATGCAGAACCAGTGTGAAAATAGTGACTTTATGCACAGGGGGACTAAAGCCGAAGTATTCCTGTCATTATATAAAGCACTGGTCAGCCCACAACTGGAGCACCGTATTCGGGCCGGTGCACTGTAGCTCTATAGCAAAGCTAAGTGTATAGAAAAGCTAGTGTAAATTACGACCAGTTGATTGAAGGGCAACGTGGCAAGTCGTATGACTTTCGTCTATGTAACTTTGGCGTAATTAAAACCCTGCCTGGAGGAACATTGGCTGGTCATGTTCCTTAAACTACTTGAGGTTGAGTGGCTGCGGCCAATCTCATTACCCCATAAAAGTGTTTTGGTGGTCATGCATTAGCTTTCGTTTTTCACCTTTATAAAATTAAGGACATGCAATTAAGTCACGGTGCTGGGGCCATTTTTCACTTACTGGCACAAGAAACCTGACGCGCGTTAAACGGAAGGAATCATTTCTGTCATGCCTTTTCATTTGCAGGGCGCAGATTGCGGGACACTGCTAGGGAAAAGGGCTCTCCCTCGTGCACCCAACTGTCCAAAAAATAAAACAGCTGTTTAAGGCCTGTAAAGCAACTAGGGTCATCCCAACGCCTTAGTAGTTAGGTATTTAAATCCGAGTATGGGAGCGGGCATCTCCAGCTGTGAGTACTCGAGGCAAATCGATTTTTGATGTGCCACTTTTCTCAGCACGGCGGCACGGTAAGTTATAGTATTGTATGCCTAAAAATGCTGTTAACGTAGAATTGTAAACTGTTATATTTGAAGCTAGATAATTTAAGACATTTTATGCACCCCATAGTGCTACTTCTGCGCTTAAACATTTGCCCTTTAGCTCAAGTCAGTTTGGTAAGCACAGTTATTTAACTGCACCCCTAGGATCATATTTTATTTAGCGCTCCACGTGGTCGACATGTTCGGCTTGCACTTGCGGGTTGAATCTATAGGAAGCTTGAGACTGAAACTTTTACGGCCGTTGCAGGCAGTAGACAATCCTTCTACCGCTTGCAGCGGTCAATTTACCCAACAGCTGGCAACATAAAATGCAAACATGCTAAGCTTGTTAAGTAGCCTAGAAGATTTTTACCTTTAGGGATAAGCTTTTTAATTTTGTAACCTGCTTTGACATGGACTTGACAGACGATTTTCCATCTAACCTATCAATGGAAAATATATACCGAAGCTAGCCTAATGGTTCCGAGCCGGATCGTAATGCATTCGAGCAGAACACAAATACTGGGTGCGCAGCTTGCAAGAACCCAAGCAGTACATTTGCTAATTTGCTTATGATAGAAGCGAGATTGCGTTGGCCATTGAGCAAACATAGCGTTCGAAATTTGAAAGGTTAAAGTAGTTATACTGAATAAACACCCGAACCTAAAAACAATTCGGATGAAACCGGACAGAACCCCGCTGCTAAGATAAAGTACGTCTAGTAGTTCATTTTTTTCAGGAGAAAGGAACCCGTGTGACACCATTCACATAGTCCTAACCCATGAGAGCACAGAAAAATGCAACCCGCACCGCAATTTCCTTGAGGTTGTGTGAAGTTGCCCTGAATTACTCACAACACCTAACATACTGCGATTCAGAATGCCCTTGCCATACAAAGACGAGTGAAAAATATCTTTGCCAAGTCCGTAATATCAGCTGAAACATCGCCTGTTTTATTTGACACGACTGAAGTTAGTACACAGTCTTTTGAAATGTCTGACTTCTGCGACATAGACTCTAAACTTGTGAGGGTATGCTTTCTGTCATTATATACTCCGTTAGCCAGCGTTTTAAATGACCCCATGCAACCCTCTCTCGACAAGGTGCCAGGGACCAGCAACTCAAAGCAACGACGATTCACAGCTTTCCCCTATTGGGTCGCGTTGAATTCATATCATTACAGCAAAAGGACTATACCCAGACTCTACGATGCGGCTAAAGGATACTCATTGCCAGTGCCAGAAATACCACGCCACCAAATGGCTCGCCCGCACACAACACGGCTTACACTGCCCCACCTTGGACCGAAGTCTATTGCCAGACAAGTTCAGTCTCGTCATAGGAACTACTTACTCAATACACCACACCCAATAAAGCACCCGGATTCGCAACAAAACCCTTACAAAATCCAGACCAGGTCAAACCTAAATCCGTGCATCTACCGCAGGTGACTATTACACCCAAGCTCCCTAGATTCAACGCAATGTCTCCTTCACCTCGAGAGCCTGCTGGACATGTTCACCCTAGGTTACTATAGCACTTCTATCACGGATCTGTCCAATGCCACTGACTCCATTTATCTTCTCTAATTAGCTGTACGACTTAATCTAAATACGCCAACTAATCTACTCTAGCCTGATCGGTCTCTTTCTCTCCGACTCCTGGATGTTGCCAGCCATTGCTCGAAAGACTGAACACCCTGTCCCCATTACGTCGATGGCCACGTTAACTTTCCCATTTCTGATCTGTAATCCTTTTCTCTCTCGAATCTGTCCTCTCTTTCTAGCGCTTTCTGTCTTTATTTGTTCCACAACCGCAAAGCGAGCTCCCAGTGCTCTGCATTAGTCTCCTTTTGACTGATGCCAAACTAACGAAATGTAAATGTTTCAGGCTCTGCATAACCAACACGCAACGTCTCGCACCTTGCGAGCCTACACGACTTGCAGTGGCATACCCCATATACATATAGCCTATCCCGTCCCAAAACTGTCCATCTCTGCTGACGCTTTATTTGCCTTCCCACATTAACTGTATGACTTAATCTCAATGTGTCGACTAGTCCAGTCTCCTAAGATCGGTCGCCTGTTCACCGCATTTGCTCAGATTACTGGGATATTACCGGCGATTGTTCAGGACTAAACGATTCGTACTCCTTCACACGAGAGCATCGTTGGCTGCTCCACACGTTAGTAGTAAGACCATTTTATCCTGAATGTCATCTCCTTGCTGCGCTGTTTATTTGCAATTGATCAATCGGACAGCCAAACCGCAGTGCTCTTCCTTAACCTAGCCTCAGCTGACTAGTGTGATGCTCCGTGAGCTCGTCCCGTTCACCGCGACATCAACGGTCTAAACGCTGCAGACTCTATGCTGTTTTTATTACCTCAAGAACCTGCTGAACTAGTCATGCAATGTCAAAAACCTCTTTACTCACTTTCATACCCTTTACTGCTGCTTCACGCTATTTTCTTTTCATTTTATCTGTACGAATCAACCTCAGTGCACCGAATAATCAAGCATCGTCTGATTGGTCTCCCTCACTTTGGGGGCTTGCCGGACCTCATCTCTCCTGAATAATATAGCCCATTTGATATGTAACCTGTCTGTTCCCGCTGACCCTCCACAGTTGTTCTCATTACAATGGTACGACCTAAACTAAGTGCGCGACTAACTATTCTTAGCTGAACGGTTTTCTGCTCGTTTACTGAGCCCAGATATCCGTGCCATTTCTAACCAGGGTCTGGCAGCGACTTTGCTTTCTTCCAACTACATCTAGACCCCTGTTTTTTTATCATCCTCTTATCCGTGGCCTTCTCTGTTATTTCGCTCCGTTTTTATTCCCACGTCTTACACTCATTGCGCCGAACCAAGATTTACTCGTGCTTGTGGTCTCCTCCGCTCCCACCTCGCTCTCGATTACGGGCGGCACTCGGACCATTGCTGTGTGTTTCTTGGCTACTACTTCTATTAGTATGCTCACCTTTCTACTTTTCATATAACTCTGCTCCTTACCTTAGGTTCGCATTTGCCTATTAGTGTGTCCGAACGTGGGAAAACGAATCCAACTGCATTGCAGTTTCGGCCTTCTGTGACCCTTTTCTCTAGCTTGGGACGGCTTTTCGACTATATAATTATGAGCGCTTTATCGTAATTACTCTTACGATTTAATCTTCGCACCGCCGGCCGCATTAATTTGCTCCACGTCGGTTCTTTGAACTTCCTTTTCCTCTTGGAAAGTTGCCTTAAGTACGGTTGCCCCCGCCTTCGGTCTCAACCTAGTTGTCCTTAGTTTCACATAAAATGCCTCTGGCATGCGGACTGCTGTCATCATCGTCGGTTTATCTGTTTCTCTCCGACAGTCGTAGTATTCACTAAATATTGTAAACACGCTTTGTTATCCCGAGCTCTGTACCTTGCGCGCGCAGTACCTTCTTCCCACGTAGTAGTACATTCTGAGACACACCAGCGACCTGATGTAAAGAACACGCTTGCAAACGCTGTATACTAAGGAAAAGTACATAGGTTTTAATGTATCCTAGGCACCGTTACGCGCCACCAGACTGCAGATACTGCTTATTGATTCATTGCTGTCTGTTTGGCTGCCACTTGTCCGTTGCCCGCTTATTCCAAAATTTCCAGGTACATCGGCCAAAACAAGGAGGGGTATGCATTGCGACTGGCCGACACATACTCAATAGCCGGATGGCTTAAACGTTTGAGCATTTTCCCGGGAGATGCTAACCCACTCATCATTCCAAATGGAGCTCTTTTGGACATTCTGGAGACGCCGATTTCACGAGGTCTACCCAAGTGAGTTTAGCTAGCCTCGTATTCACAGTATCACAATTTACCTGGAATAATATACTTACATGTACCACCTGTTCCACAACGGCGGACAAACAATGCTGGCTTGATTACCTTCACTGCCTTCACTTACCCGCAGTAGCGCGTACATGTGTAGGCGGGCTCACCATGCTACGCGTGCCTCGCATAATCAAGAATAAAATACTTATTTATTTAAGTTTGATGAAACCAGCGGCCGCATAAGTCGCAACTTATCCAATCAACAAGTTCGGAGTCCCCCAGACGTCCTCCTCCTGATCACATGGAGAGCAAACCGCGCCTTCCGCAGCTTGAGCAGCGGTCGCCCTCTTGGCACACCATGTATATATGGGGCAACCAGGGGATGTTCGCCTTTTCAGGGCATTGAATTTCAATTCGCGTGACATCTTGCTGGTACCCCTACGTTCACTGCACGGGCCAACGAATGTGACTTTCGTTTGTGGCGCCGACGGTCATCGCAATTAAGGTGCCAAACACCAGCCCCTGCTACCACCAACGGGAGCGATTCGCCAACATGCTTTCCGGTGAATTTCTGCTGGTCGAAGAACCCATGGCCGTGCACACGCGGGTAGCGGCATCGGTGGAAGACGCGTCCACTACTTGGAAGATAGGCAGGTGCTCTCAGGATAACCGCTGTAATTGTTCAAACATCGGTGATTGGGCGAAAACCTGCATATTACTGTGAGTAGCCAGCAGCTCACCCATGCATGCCATTACGCCCATTGTGCGGTAGAACACCTCCGTGCCCATACTCAATGCATGCGTCTCCAAGTCAGCAAACATATCCCCTGTGAGGCGACTTTCGGCGGCCCGGGCAAGGACTCCATCAATACCGCATCGCATCCGCGCCACCGACACGGTTCTTTCCCTGTCCTCCGAAAGGGCCGACACTGCTACACTTGCCGCTGGCAGCGCGCAATGGCAACCACGAAGCAACCCCCCTCGTCGTACGGATGTAGGCTTGCCACGTGCATAATGTGCGCATATGGAATGCGCCACTGACGATTAAATCGACATCCGCATGGGCTGCCATTCTCAATGGCCACAGGTTGCATGCGCAGGCGTTCGTCACCCACCAGCTAAAACCCGCCGTCTAATTTCACACTACTAAGGCGGATTGGAAGACTATGCCGCTCGTACTGCCGTCGGGTGTATGACAGCATCCTCCTCCAAACCACCTGCGCATTGCTTACACCCTGCACGACATGGCACAAACCAAGCTGATCTCTCGCCAGCAATGTTTCCCTCTCCTCCAAAATGCCCGTGCAAAATTGCACTATTACCTGAAACAGGTGCCGTAGAGTTGACCGCTCACCCGAAGTTTCTTTCATATGCTTATCTTCATTCGCAACGATATTTGTGCTGTCACACCCGAATAATACCACGTGGCCCATGGAATGCGCTGTCCAGCTGAGCCGCCATGGGTTCCACGTGCGACGGATGTATTGGAAGCATTCTGCGCTGCGTACCGAACTTCCTTCTATAATCCGATGAGAATGTGCGCAATCCTTGCTGTACAACAACGAGCGCAGCATGTTGAACATGGCCCCTTATCCTCCGTGTTACAGAACGGAAGGTGGGAATAACGCCGCTGCATGTCCCGCATGAGGTGTACCCGGAAGAATACGATGATGGCAGTGGGAAGCACATTGCGAAACGCATTCACTCGCGCAGCGCACTTGTCCAGCACCAAACTTCGAGCACCGGCAACCCGGGAGCCAACTCCTACAAACCTCGCACTGCCTCTTCGTAAGTAACCTCCGTCGCATTTGGCATAAGCGCATAAAAGAAGCTCATACCATGGCCGATATGGTCCACAAACATGTCTTGCAATAGGATGTAAACCCGTAATTGATCTGATATGTGGAGTCCGCCAGAAATCCTCATCTTAATGGCCCACCAACTCCAGCATACGCGTGGCCATGAAAAACAAATACGGAATCTCATTTCCTTCATGGATAATTTTAAGCTGACCATTTCTTCGCAACAGCTGCGTAACCTCTTCCACTTCCATGAAAAGGCTTTCCGATGACGCCGCCGTATGTCATACAAATCGCGCCTTGTTAAACGAATGTTATACTACTGGCGCACAAATGCAAGCATCCGCAGCATGCAACGAAATGTTTCCATTAAGTTAAGCATCATGCGTAACTGATCCGCCGGTAAGCTCCGGTTTTTCGCATTCGGCCAAGGCTTCACCACTTGAAAACTGTGAGAATGCCACAGGTACCTGTTTCCAGTCTCGCAACATTCGACCTTAAAAGTCGCTGAAAGCCCAGCAGGGCAATTGTAACAGCGGTACTTGAGATAATCTTTTCAGCAGGCAGATGCGATGCACTTACCGCTTTCCAGCAACATTGCTGCGCTTGCTATGCACGCAACACACAGAATATACCGGTACCGGCATCCTTATGTTCGCATCTGTCTAGTCTCCTTGTTCTAAGACTTCGCAGTTTTAACTTTCCGACCACCAACTGCGGATAACGACCCCCGTCGAGGTTTTCGCTCCCACTTTTCAGATTTCTGTATCAATACGGCGAACCGCAATGTCATCCAAGTGCCTAAGTTGTAGCAAACGCGTCACTTCCCGCTCAAAAGCTGTTCAGTGCGCTCTGTGTGAAGGGTGGCTGCACACTTCGTGCTGTAACATCGATGACGCTTTATATGAATGTCTCCAGCGCACTGCCTCTGAGGTCATGAGCTCACATTGTGACTCATGTCGAGTAATAGTGAATGACAAACGTCTTCTGGCTGACCATCGTCCTTTGAGTATATGCAGCCCTGTCACCTTGGCCGTGCACAATACGGAAGTTGAGTTACCCCCATCATCCATTTCCCTACCTGCATCTGGATCTGCTACACCCAAACCAAATCGACCCCGCACCCTTTCTGCTACGTCGGCCGAGTCATTACCGTCCAGTAAGATGATTTGTCGACCGAGGAATAAGCCCGCAACGTATGCTGCCGTGGCGAGCGCCACCGCTCCAACATCAACCAGTCTTTGCCCAGCTGAAAGCACGCCCCCACGAAAGCTGGTATCTAAGCCCAAGGCGAAATCCAACACCGGGGATAACCCTTCCATAGTGAAGGGAAATGTGCCCCCGACCTTTATCAGCCAAAGTCCAGCCACCAATGCTGTTAAGTTTAATCCCAAATCCGGGGATAAACCAAATTCTAAGCTCTCAGCTTCTCAGTCGCGAATGAAGCTAGTTCTCAATAGACTTTCTGAGCTAGAGAAAGTGATCAAAGAAAATCCGTCCTCTCGCAGACCGCAGATGCCTGAGCGCACTCCACCTTCTCGGGACCGTTGCCTCATCATTATGAACGCAGCCGAATCGAACAAAGCCACCCCAGCGGAAAGAATTCTGGATGACCAAATTCTTCGCGAGCGTTTGATCTCTTTGTTATTTGATGAAGGGGAACAGGGGATTAACATCGTTTCTGCATTCCGGCTCGGCAGGAAGCAAGAGGACCCAACCAAATTTCGTCCCCTCAAAGTCGTGTGTCAGACGGAAGAGGAATGCCGACGTATTCTGCGACGGACCTCGCGTCTCAAAGGTGAGCCATATTACGTACTACGTGATCGTTCTCCAGAGGATCGGATAAAAATGAAAAAGGCTGTTGAGGGGCTGCAAACACGCCGAGGAAATGGTGAAACTGACCTTCATATTGTGGACTTTTGCGTGGTTCGGAAGGCCCTGAGAGCCCGTTGGAGACCCATTCTTCTCATCCCGGGACAATAAAACACACAAGTGGACTATTTGTATTAACCGCCAATGTGCGCAGTCTGAGGAATAAATTGGATAAGATTCAGTTGATTGCCTCAGAGACCTGCCCGGACTTAATGGCATTCACTGAAACCTGGCTAGTCACCGACATCACGGATTCAGAGGTGTCTATCCCTGGTTATCACCTCTCCCGATCCGATCGACAAGGAGGGAGGCCCGGCGGTGGTGTAATAGTCTATTGGAAGACTGATATTAAAGTGCACGTAGTTGAAGCGATCAGTGACAAAGACGATGAGTTTGATGCACTCTGGTGTCGTGTTCATGATGGTCGGAGTTCTCTCTCATTTGGTGTTGTCTACAGAGCGCCTTCAGGATCCGGAGCCCGGTTGATGGACTCGATCAGGAAGCATGGTGCACGAAAGGATTGTCTTATCGTTGGGGATTTCAACGCTCCTTCTGTTGACTGGAACCTGTTTCTTTGTGACCGACCTACAGAATCCTTCGAGACTAACTTACTGGAGACCATTCTTCATTGTAATTTGCTCCAACACGTCACTACACCAACTCGTATTCCTACAGATCAGACGCCGCATATCTTGGATCTCGTACTCTCCCCAACACAATCAGACATCACGAAACTTTCAGTTCTACAGCCCATTGGCAGCAGTGATCACTGTACTGTCTCATTCCAGTGGTCACGTCGCTTCGCTGTTCACAGTCAACGTGCCGACCGTCGGAATTTCTGGTGTGCCGACACAACTCCTTTGAAAACGGCAGCAAGCATTGTCGATTGGAGTATCCCTGAACACCTCAATGTTGACGAAGCGTGGCATCACTTGTACTCCAAGCTGACGTTACTCATTGAACAGGTCATCCCCTTCTCCAAAAGAAGACCCTTCTCCGAAGGCCCTACATGGATCAATCGCGAATTGAGATCAACGATGAAAAAAAGGCGAAAACTGTGGGATCGTTTCAGAATTACGCGAGTTGAGCTTGACTACTGTCACTACAAAACGGTCAAGAATGCTTGTAACATAAAAAACGAGAGAAATGCCAAAAGTACGAACTGTCATTAGCTGCACTCTCTAGTACAAACTCCAAGGCGCTCTTCTCATACCTCAAACGAAGTACTAAAGCTGGAAGTGGTGTACCCGCCTTGTCTCCCTGTGAGCATTTGGACCTAGTCTACGAAGACGGTGAGAAAGCTAGCCTTTTGGCCCAGCAATATTCCTCTGTCTACACTACCGAAACCCCACTCCCAGATAGCGTTGCATCCACTCCTCCTTTCCTGCTGGAGTACGTGAATGTTTCCACTGACGATGTAGTGAAACTTCTACTTGATCTAGACCCGTATTCCTCGCCTGGTCCCGATGGTTTACACCCATTGTTCCTTAAGACCGTGGCCGGACACATTGCCGCTCCTGTATGTCAAATTTTCCGTCGTTCCCTTGAGGTCGGGCGGCTTCCTACTTCTTGGAAAATGGGAACGGTTAAACCCATTAACAAAGGAGGGGACCGACAGAATCCAGCCAGGTATCGTCCCATATGTTTGACTTCGATTTTGTGCAAAGTTATGGAACGGATTCTGAAACGGGCCCTTCGCCTACATCTCGATGAGTTGGAGTTCCTATCTCATGCCCAACATGGCTTCCGAAGGGCGCGTACATGTGCTACAAATTTGCTGGTAGCTAGGGAAAAATGGGCAAGCTCCATAGATGCCGGTAAGCGTCTGGATGCTGTGTTTGTCGATTTCAGTGAGGCTTTTGACAAGGTCCCACATGAGCGGCTCCTCTTCAAACTCCGGGGAATCGGCGTCACTGGCAATTTTCTTTCATGGGTCTCCGATTTCCTGCAAGGTCGCTTCATGCAGGTCAAAGTTAACGAAGCGCTTTCTGATCAAATTCTCATGACTAAAGGGGTCCCCCAGGGTTCTGTACTCGGCCCCGAACTCTTCAATATCTTCATCAACGACCTGCCATCCGAACTGCAGACCGACTGCTTAATCTACGCGGATGATCTATAGCTGTGGATTGAGGTTTCCAGTCTAGAAGACGCAGACATACTTCAAGCGACACTCGATCAGCTCCACGATTGTTCACTAAAGTGGCAATTGCCCATTAACTATGACAAATGCGCTATCCTTCCAATCGGTGCTCCTGAGACTTTTGGGGCTTACCATATCGGGGGTTTCCTGCTCAGAAATGTCAACCAAGAGAGGGACCTTGGGGTGATGGTGTCTCCTGATCTCAAATCAATGGAGGACACCCGGAGGAGGGTCGCATCCGCATACAGAATACTTCACGCTATACGGAGAGCCTTTTCACGCCTGACCGCAACACTCTTCAGATTACTGTTCGCTTCTCATGTACGCCCAGTTCTCGAGTACGGATTGCCTGCTGCGTACCCGCTCACTAAGTCCGAACGTGACATGATCGAGAAGGTTCAACGGCGTGGATCCAAATCCGTTCCAGAGCTTCGGGACTTATCCTACCTCCTCCGGCTACAACGGTTGAACCTGTTCTCTTTGGATTATCGTCGTCGCCGCGGAGATATGATATTCACCCGGCGTATTCTACGAGGTGAGCTGGGGAGTGAGCTGCAATCGTTCTTTTGTCTAAACACAAGTTGTGCAACTCGAGGCCACCGGTGGAAACTTTTCTAGCCGCGGAGACTCCGTGTAGGGTCCGATCTGGCCCTAGCCACCCGGGTAGTGAATGACTTGAACAGCTTGCCAGAGGCTGTCGTCGATGCGGAGACTGAGGAATGTTTCAAACGACGGTTGGATACCCACTCTCTGAGTGCGCAGGGATTCTGCTGCCCACAATACAACCATAGCGATCTTCTGCTGAACCTTGTTCCGCAATGATCCCAGCAACCCTCGCAATGTCCGGGAAGTGACGGAGCTGACAATGGAACTTCCTTCTGCTCTCTACTAACCAATGAACCAATGAATAAACGATGTCGCCGTTACCATCTGAAACCCTTTCAGATTATCATTCACGAATGCGAAGTGCAGATACGGCTCCTCGAGTGTACGTTGGAATACCAACGGTTCAACCACCATGGCTTCCACGCTTGAAGCGCGAAAATGATTAAACACCGGAACGCACTTAAACCGCTCAGTATTTCGATTCCAAATCCAACTCTTAGCATTTCAACAAACACGCTAAATTAATAATAAACCTTCACATGCGTCCGATGGCCACAAACTTACATCCAACCACATGCAACCCTGTATACCGAAAACACACTGTCGAAGGATAATTGATCGCAAGGGGCGGATCCTTCGCTCCTCGCCAACAAACGAGTTTTCGCAAACGTAGTAGTTGCTATTGCAAGGAACTTTCAGTTACGTCGTTCTCCCCTTA
The DNA here is from genome assembly GCA_944474145.2 of Dicrocoelium dendriticum. Classification (NCBI taxonomy): domain Eukaryota; kingdom Metazoa; phylum Platyhelminthes; class Trematoda; order Plagiorchiida; family Dicrocoeliidae; genus Dicrocoelium; species Dicrocoelium dendriticum. The sequence goes on from OX104069.1 coordinate 31,654,248, forward strand.
ACTACTTACGATGACACGATATTTTACTGTACACAGCGTTTTCCGGGTGTTCCATACGATTTCTGCCAGAGCCCTATTTCTTCTGAGATTGCGAAGTGGTTGTATCGTGACCCTAATGACTACATCAGTTCTCCATAATGTCAGCGGGAACAACATCATTTAGCGGACGAGACGCGGTTATCCAAGATGTCAAACATAACAGAAAATCTGAAAACTATTTTGCTTCAACTGAAGCAGCAATTCGGTGTCCTTTGCCATGGCGGTATATTGAAATATTTGAGCGGGCTGTCTTGGGAAGTGCTAATTTCTGTATTGGCGGGAAAAGTTTCGCCTCCATTGTCCTCGGTAACATCCAACATAGTTCTAGTAGCTGCAGGGTTTATTCTTAATGTTGGTGGTATAACGGTATGGGAAATAGGAGATAATACTACATGGATTTGCTTCGTTAAAGCGGTTATTATAAATGAAAGTGATGATACAAGTGTAGTTTAATTTCAAGGCATAATCGAATGCAGGCATATGGTAAATACAAGTGAAGTGTGAACGCCTTTTTATGGATGAAATAAATCTCAAGGCAATTGTTTCATGTATGTAAAGGTAATGCAAGCGGTAACTTAATTGCTTTGCTAAGGGGTATACAAATCTCCTGTCTGCTTCCTGTATTTTCTGTATTTTTTAAAATTGCAATGAACAAAAGCGAAGTGTACAACTAATAAATCTTACTAAATAACATTTTTTGTATATACTTAGGTACAAAGCGACCCATACACATCGGTTTCAAATCCAGATATGAAAGCATCACAATATAGTCTGGTGTACCGGAACACAAAGTCCCTACAGGTTAATTTTTCATGTCACGAAAGAGCCACTCTCAGATGTCTTTTTGACGTTTTACTTTCAAAGGACAGTTCCGGAGCAGTGTTTACAAGTGTCATGCAAAAAGTTTGACTTGTCAAGTTTCGGTTGATCCAAAGAATTTAGATCATTGTTTTGTCCGGATTACGTCGTACCCGTTTTCGGGTACTTACCAAAGTCGTTCATCTTTTTCGGGTTCAGCCTCTGGCTATTTTCCCGGTATTTTTGTGTTTTGTAATCCGTTTTGCACCTTGTTTAACCCATAACTGTTTCTGTTGACTGCCCTGCAGGTAACAGCTTGTCGGTTTTAGGTTTGATACAAGGAGAAAGGAAGCACGAGCACAGCCGCCCTGGATAGATCCCCTGGCAGGCATCTGCTCACAAAGAGGTCTAGATGTTGGCGGACTTACCGAGATGCACCGTCCATCGATACTTATGACAGGGAACCGTGTGGCTAGAAATAAGTGTAAGCAACACCTAAGGAATGCTCGGCTCAATTTCGAGAAAGTTAGCGGACGAAGCTTTAAAGAATCCAAAAAGATTCTTCGGTTATGTCAAAAGGCGCTGCGGTTCGAACATGTCAATTCCAGTGTTGATGCGTGATGACGGTACTCATGCGCATACGGACTATGACAAGGCCTGCGTACTCAGTTGGTAATATGCGACAGCGTTTGTAAGGGAAACCTCTGACAGGCGTGGAGCTGGTTTGCAGGACCCCGGAGAGTCTAAAACTATCTGAATTTATTATAGGAGAGACGGAAGTTCGTAGGCTGTTAGAAGGGCTGAACCCTTCTAAGGCCTCTGGGCCTGATTTAATTCACCCGAAACTGTTTCATGAGTTGGCTGCGGAACTAAGTAAACCGCTCGCTAATGTGTTTCAGAAATCGCTTGACAGCTGTGCATTGCCTTCCGGATGGAAGGAAGTAGTCATCTATCCCGTCTTCAAAACTGGGGACGGGTCTGCCTGCAAATTACAGGCCAGTTAGTCTGACGAGTGTAGTTGTCAAACTTCTCGAGAAACTGGTGAGACATTCATTGGAGAGTCATCTGAGTAGATTTAATCTACTTAGCAATGTGCAACACGGATTTCGGAAGGGATTTTCGTGTCTGACGAATTTACTGGTGGCTCGCGAAAGTTGGGCGGATGCAGTGGATAACGGCCACGGGCTGGACGTGCTTTTCGTCGACTTTTCGAAGGCATTTGACTAGGTACCCCATTTGGGGCTCGCGCAAAAGCTTTCCTCCTACGGGGTATATGGCCGCGTCCTTCATTGGGTGACTGCCTTCTTGCAGGGTAGAGGACAGTGTGTACTGGTAGGTCGGGGCCTATCGTTTAGGCAGTCTGTCCTCAGTGGCGTGCCGCAGGGCTCGGTCCTTGGACCGCTTCTGTTCTCCATCTGTGTGAATGACCTACCCGCGGTGCTTGTGGTACCATCGCTGCTATTTGCTGATGATCTGTAGCTGTGGAACATTGTCGATGTTCCTGGGGGTTCGGAAGCTATTCAGCGAGCATTAGATAAGCTTTGGGACTGGTCTACTTTATGGTTACTGCCCATAAATCAAGCAAAGTGCTCCGTTCTTCGAATTGGCGGAGGTTGTCTTCCTACGAAGTACTTGGTCGGTGGGGTCGAACTCCCCCGTGTATCTAGCCAGATTGACCTAGGCGTCGTACACTCTTCGGCTTTACACTCCGGCGACAACTGGAAGAAGGCCGCATGCAGAGGTTTCCGCATTTTGTGGTTAATTCGACGTTCTTTCGGAGTCTTGACGGGCGGCATCTTTAGGAGGCTGTTCTCGGCTTTCGTTCGTCCAGGCTTGTCCGCCCTGCCTCGTCCGGGACAAAATGGAGCTAGAGAGGATTTTACGAGTGGGTACTAGGTTAGTCGAGGGATTACGGGGACGGACGTACCCCGAGCATCTACTTAGTTTGGGAATGCATTCAGTGCACTACCGAATGCTTAGAGGAGACCTAATTCTAACCTACCGTATGTTAACTGGGAAGATTAGTCCAGATTTATCTGTGCTCTTCAGTCCCGCTAGATTGTCTGTTCTACGCGGTCATTCCTTGAAGCTAGACAAACTGCGGTCCGATCGGATTAGGGCGGAAATCCGGCTACCACGCCGAGTTATCGACTGCTGGAACATGCTTCCGGAAAGTGTTATCAGGGAATCTACGGTTAAAGGGTTTGAGTGGCAACTGGTCGCTCTTGGGTGGCAATATGAAACCTTTCAGTTTTCCTGAGTAACTCGCATCTTCGTACTTCGATTTTCTTTTCTCTACTTTTCTTCATGCATTGTTACTATTTTCTTATTTAAGTGCACTTCCTTATTCTGTACCTTCGATTTCTCTTCCTATCCTTTGCTTACTTCACGTGACTGCCACAGCAAGGACTGCTAGGGCAGGAAACGCGGGCATTAACTCATCATCATCATCATACACGTTAGCTAAAGGTGGGAAACACCTCAGCTACTGTGCCGCAATACAAAGCTAAAAGGAGAGAAAAATAACAACTGGTGAAAGCTGGCTGAGCTACCGGTAACGGATGGGCATCGTTCCGGTAAGCTACCAGCCGGCTGCTGTGCACCCAAAAAAAATTATTATGCAAAATTATATAAGGCTAAGTAATGAGATCGTGGTTGGAGGGGGAGGCTAAGAGGGATGTGGTGGGACAAAGAAACTCACAGCACGAACGCCACTGAGGTCGGCTCCTAACCATATCAGCAAGTGTGTCCAACCAAACGTGTTCATCGTCTTTCAGACCCCAACCAGGGAGCCGAGACGCTCTAACCGAGGCCAGCTTCGAAGTGAGGGTCTTCATTCCTCTGGACCAAGTCATCGCTTGGCCACCCCTCCTCTTCTTCCATCCACACCCCCGGCGCGCAAACAACACACGTCGCGGAAGTCGGTGGGCTGGCATGCGTAACACGTGGCCGAGCCATCGGAGCTTGATGCGTGAAACAACGGTGCTGAGCGGTTCAGTTCCTTTTCCTGTGCCATAAACAAGGCGTCGAACACGCTCGTTACTCACGCGGTGTTCCCACCAAACGTGAGCTAAATTACGCAGGCACCGGTGGTCGAACGTAACTAGACTCTTCAGGTCCGCTGCTTTAAGCGGCCACGTTTCACAACCGTACAGTAGGGTCGAACGTACTGCTGCATTGTACACTCTACCCTTCAGGACAAGAGTGATGTCGCGCCGGCGCCATAAGTGGCGAAGGTTAGCAAAAGCGCTCCGAGCTTTTGCTATACGATTCGTGATTTCATCTTCAATCCCACAGGCGCTGATACAACTTCCCAGGTAGTTGAATTTTTGAACGACTTCTAGCTGATCCCCACCAAGGGTCAGCGTAGGAGGCGGTCCAGACCAATCTTGGAGGAACGCTTTGCACTTCGAGGGTGCGAAGCAAAGCCCGAAGTGACGGACAGCTAGTGCTAATCTGTCCAGTGCCGCTTGACACGTTTGTGAGCTGTCACAGATTACAGCAATATCATCAGCATACTCTAAATCAAGAAGTCGTTCTCCTGGGAGTAGCTCCACACCTTTCAAGTCGTGTCCTGTGAACGCGATTTCCATGACTTCGTCAACAGCGAAGTTGAAGAGGAAAGGTGACAGCGGGCATCCTTGTCTCACGCCGCTGGAGATATTAAAGGGCGACGACAACTTGCCTTAAGCCCTCACTCTGCCCGAGCTACGAGCGTATAATGCTCGGATAATATTCATATATTTCTCAGGTACACCTTTCCTGAGTAGACAGTCCCAAAGTGCATGTCTATCCACCGAATCGAATGCACCTTTGATATCGAGGAACACGACAACGGTGGGCCGCCAATATATGTGACGGTGCTCCAACAACTGACGCAAGGTGAAGATGTGGTCAATGCAGCTACGACCTCGACGAAATCCAGCTTGCTCTTCACGAATCTG
>OX104069.1:31659256-31703677 GCA_944474145.2 Dicrocoelium dendriticum
TAAACCGCGGTCCGATCGGATTAGGGCGGAAATCCGGCTGTCACGCAGAGTCATCGAGCGCTGGAACATGCTTCCGGAAATTGTTATCAGGGAATCTACTGTTAGGGGGTTTGAGTGGCAACTCGACGCTCTTGGGTGGCAACACGAAACCTTTCCATTTTCCTGACTAAGTCGCATCTCCCGTACTTCGATTTTTCTTTTCTCTACTTTTCTGCACGTATTGGTTTTATTTTCTTATTTAAGTGCACTTCCCTATTCCGTACCTTCGATTTCTCTTCATATCCTTTGCTTACTTTCACGTGACTGCCACAGCATGGACTGCTAGGGCAGGAAACGTGGGCATTAACTGGTTGGCCATAATGCGATACGGGTGTTTCCGTTTTAGATCCATCAATAACTGAGCACTTCATCAATTCCTGGCTCGACGATGCACTCAAGATGGAACACTCACGGGATTCTCCTATCGTTCCAGTCCCCATCTGAACTGTACTGAACTGAAAAGTACTGCGTCAGTGTGAAATGCTTAGCTGTGACTATTTTGTTGCGAGTCACATCCGCCACGTTGCAGTGTAGTTAAGCGGACATTTGTGGCTTTTTATAGGGAGAACGCTTGCCAGACGAAAACCCACCACGTCCTGGAACACTGCCGTAGCTTTCATGGAACAGTAGTGCAAGTCGGTTATGCATCGTATAGACCGATTTTGCACTCTATTATTCGCAGTCGGTTGACAGTCAAAATTCTTTGTTTGTTGGCCGAATGGCTTAGTACTGATACGGCAGCAGTCGTTGAAGCCAGGTCAATGATGCAAGATTCGAAGAGTCGAATGATAATGATGCAGGTGAGTAAACACATTGTTAATAGAGGCCGGCTCTTCTATTATATTCTTGTTCGGCTCGCAAACCGTGTCCAGCTATCCACGCTGGACTTGTCATGGGGTCGGTGAGTGAAGTTGTTTCTTGTGGCTGAATATGTCCTTAATAGGTAAAAACGCCATTCTCCGCAAATTAGATTTGGGATTCCTGCAAATGTAAGTAAGTGTAACTGTTTCCATAGCCAAGTGAAAATTCCATGGAAGGCCATCGGAATAGCCACGTATACGTGCGCAACGCTGTCCTTGAAATGATATAAGAATAGCTCCAGGTGACTGGCGCATAGGAATGTTTGAGGCAGTAAAGGTAATCACGCCAGAGTTGTTTGTCTTCGGTTGTGGAACGGGGATCCATGTACATATATTATTATTCCAGGTGAGTAAATTGTTCTCTGAGTACGAGGCGAGCGAAACCCAGTTGTTTAGACCCCGTGAAGGTAGCGCCTCCGGAATGGCGGAATGAGCTGCATTTGGACCAGTGTGTGGGTTTTTCATTTCCTGGAGAAAGGACCAAGCGTTTTGAGGATGGGTCGGCCAGTCCCAGTGAATAAACCTTCTTGTTTTGGCGGATGTACCCGTGGGAATCTCGGGAAAAACGGGCAACGGACAAGAGGTAGCCAAACGGAGACAGCAATGAATCAAGAAGCACTAACACAGACTGGTGGCGCTTACCGGTGTCTATGATACATTAAAACGTATGTAATTTTCTTTAGTATACATAATTTGCAAGCGCGTTCTATACGTTACGTCGCTGGTGTGACTCAGACTACAGCTACTACGTGGGAAGAAGGTTATGCACGCGCAGGGTCAAACGACCGATATAAAAAAGCGTTTTAACAAAAGTTAAGCGAATGATGCGATGGTTGGAGAGAAACAGGTAAACCGATGATGATGGCAGAAGCCAGAATGCGAGAGGCATCTTAGGTGAAACTGAGGACAACTAGGTTGAGACCGAATGCGGGATCAAGATAGGTAGAGAAACATTCCAAGAGGAAAAGGAATTTCAAGGAATCGGCTAGGAGCGAATGTATGCTGACGGCAGTACGAGGAGTAGTTCGTAAGAGTAATTAAGCTAAAGCGTTCATGATTCTACAGTCTAAAAGCCGTCAGACTCTAGGAAAATTGTCACAGGGGGCCAAAACTGCCGTGCATTGGGAGTCGTTATGACACCTACGGTCTCAATAGTAGACTAGTGCGAGCATAAGGTAAAGAGCATAGGAGTAGGAAGAGTGGTAACTTGTGCATACTAATGGAAGTACTAGTCAAGCAACACTTAGCAATGGTCCGAGTGCCGCCAATACTCAAGAGCGAGCTCTGAGCGAAAGGGATCGTGCGCACGAGGATAACTTGGATAGGCGCAATGAGTGTACGCTGTGGGAAAAAAATGGAGCGCAATAAGAAAAAAGGCCATGGATAATAAATAAATAAATAAATAAATACTTTATTCTCGACTATGCGAGGCACGCCCATAGAGGCATGATCAGATAAAGGGAAAAAGGCAGGCAGAAAGTGACGGACGGGTCAGGTGAGAGAGGATAACGGCAGGGCAGTAAAGCCGGACGTCCGAGTTAAAAAGAAATGAAAACAGAAAGCGATAGAAAAGGTAAGGGTTTAGATGAGAATGGATAATTGGTAAAGCGTGGAAAGGCCCACAAGTCTCTCCACGTGGTGTTTACAGAACCAACAGGTCAGCCGAACCAGCAGAAGTGACGTCTCAGAAGTCCAAATGTATTCATTTAGTATGGGACCGACTAAGCGGGATTGGATTAATCGGCGCTTTGGGGATAGGTAGTATAATGCAGATAAGAAAGAGGCCATAACAATAATGAGGGGTAATAGAGTTAACTCTGCGGAGCCAGTACCGTTTAAGGCTCGGTAGCCTGGGAGCAGTCAGAGGTAAACAGACTAGTCCAGTGAGATAGGATAACGGCAGGGCAGTAAAGCTGGCCGTCCGATTAAAAAAAGGGAATGTAAAGAGAAAGCGAGATAAGAAAAGGTTAGTGTCGGTATGAGAAAGGTTTACTGATAAGGAGTGAGGGAGCCCACGAAGCATTCCAGGTGATGTAAGCAAGACGTCGAGTCAGCCGAACCAAGGTTTGTAACGTGGAATAACTCTAAGTAAAACTGGAAACAAGTGGCTGATCTAGCGAGACTAGATTAGTCGGCGCGTAGGAGTAGCGCGTAAAATTAAAGGCAGGAAAAGTGGCTGTAACAAAAGGTGAACGAGTCTAGCAGCTCCACGAAGTAAGGGATCAAGAGCGTTGAGACTGTATAGCGTATACCACTTAAGTCAGAGTAGCATAGCAGCAATCAGAGCGAAGGAAACTGATCGGTGGACTAGATCTCCATACCGCCAGTTGAAAAACAATTGAGAACAGAGCGCGATAAAACATAAGTTAGCGACAGGATGCGAAGGGTGTATCGACGATGGGTGGGAGAAGTTAACGAGGCTCTCTAGGTAATGCAAAGGGATAGTGGAGTCAGACGAGTCAAGAGAGGCGACATCTCAGAATTCTGAATAAATCCGGAGAGCAGGAGGCCGATCGGGTAGGACTTGATTAGTCGGCGCGTTTGGATAAGGACATGTAGTAAAGTTAAGAAAGGAGCCAGAAGTAAATGGTGAGCAAGTCAAGCAGGCTCTAAATTTAAGGGAAACATCATGTTTAGACTACGGGGCGCATACCGCGTAGGTCTTAGTAGCATAGTAGCAGACTGAGGGAACAGACTAGGCAAGTGAGCTAAGATCACGGCAGTGCAGTAAAGCCGGACGTCCGATTAAAATGGGATTGAAAACAAAAAGCGAGAGAAAAAGGTTAGGGTCGAGGTGAGGAGGGTTTATTGGTAAAGAGTAGAGAAGCCCACGGGGCTCTCCAAGTAGTGTAAACAGCACAATTAGGTCAGCCAAACCAATAGAATTGACGTCTCAGAAGTCCAAATGAATTCAGTGAATACGAGGCCGACTAAGCGGTATTGGATTAATCGGCGCTTTGGGACTAGGTCGTAAAATACAGATAAGGAAGAGGCTATAACAATAATGAGGATACCAGTCAATAAAACCCTCAGAGTAGGGGTAATAGAATTAACTCTGCGGAGCCAATACCGTTTAAGGCTCGGTAGCCTGGGAGCAGTCAGAGATAAACAGACTAGTCCAGTGAGATAGGCTCACGGCAGGGCAGTAAAGCTGGCTGTCCGATTAAAAAAGGGAATGTAAAGAGAAAGCGAGATAAGAAAAGATTAGGGTCGGTATGAGCAAGGTTTACTGATAAGGAGTGAGGGAGCCCACGAAGCATTCCAGGTGATGTAAGCAAGACGTCGAGTCAGCCGAACCAAGGTTTGTAACGTGGAATAACTCTAAGTAAAACTGGAAACAAGTGGCTGATCTAGCGAGACAAGATTAGTCGGCGCGTAGGAATAGCGCGTAAAATTAAAGGCAGGTGAAGGTCCACAACAATAGAGGGTGAGCGAGTGAAGCAGAATCTCCGGGTTGGGGGGACAAGAGCGTTAAGTCTGCATAGCGCATACCACTTAATTCAGAGTAGCATTGGAGCATTCAGAGAGATAGGCTAGTCTGTGGGACTAGATCACCTCAGAGCAGTAAGATCGTGCAATCCAATTTAAGAAATGAAAGCACAGCGCGATAATAAGAGTTGGGGTCAGGATGGGAAATGTTTGTTGACAAAATATAGGAAAAACCCACGATGCTCTCCAGGTAATTTAATCAGGTAGTTGAGTCAACCGAACTAACAGAGATTCCGTCTCAGAAGTCTGGATAAATCCGGAGAGCAGGGTCCGTTTTGGTAGGGCTTGAGGGGATGAGGGGAACAGGGTGTTTGGAATGCAGAGCTAGAGTAATTATGGCTCGGATGTCGGGAAGCAGTCAGAAACGGAGGCTGGTCAGCCGAGGGTAGATTAGAGCCAGGTCCGAAGGAATATCCGTCCAATTGAAAAAGTAATGCAGAGTGCGAAAAGGGAAGCGCTCTATTGAGGGGAAGTGGAAAAGCCAACGATGTTTTCAGGGAGATGTGAGCAGACCGATATGTCTGTTTATCCCTGATCATTAGGGTCACGGTAGTCGGAAGCAAAGAGACCACTGATACGAGATTAGAATATCAGCTCAAAGAGTGAAATATGTAGTAATATCCAGTAATGTGTGTCATAAGATAAGAAGCTTTCGGGATGGCAGCATCCATATGAAAAGCCAGATAGCATGTCAAGGAAAGTCTCGGGACGAGGGGAGCAAAGTGTTTGGAATGTAGAGCCTAGAGTAATAACGTCTCGGGTATGGGTGAGGACGGTTTAATTGTTAAAGGGTGTAAAATTTAACGAGGCCTCCGAAGGCATTTCAACAGTCAAGTAGGTCAACCGAACCAGAAATGGCAACGTCTCAGAAGTGTGAATGAATCCGGGGAACAAGAAGCCGATCTAACAAGCCTGGATTAGTCGGCGTGTTAGGATTAGGACGTATAATAAAGATGAGAAGAGAGCCATATTTATAAAGGGTGAATGAGTCTAGGATGCTCACGGAGTTAGTAAGTTAATAAAGATTGAGCATATCTTGCAGGCACCTGAGGTGAGGGAAACATAGCATTGAGTCAACAGAGCCTAGCCTGTTTGTATCTTCGTAGTTTTGAAGGCAGCCAGAAGAAATTAGGCTGGTCAGATGAGACTCGGTCAGGGCACGGTACTGAGAGTTAGCAGTCCGATGGAAGGAATGAATACAACGAAGTAAGGAAAGAAGAGGGTCAGAGTGAAGAAAACTTTACTGAGTAGGAGTAGCGGAGCCGTCGAGACTCTCTAAGGTATTGTGGACAAGGTAGTTGGTCTTCTTAATATTGGCCAGTATCGTCACAGGAGTCAGAAAGCAGGAGCCGAAATACACGAGGCTGTATTAGTCGGCGCATTGAGGTTTAATAGTACAGTTACGTTGGGAAGACAAATGGAGTGTCAGCATAAATGGACATGTTAGATATGGAGGAGTTTACATTGGTTATTTAGGTATAAGCACTCGGGGTGAGGGAAATGGTGTTTTCGTTGCGCTGAACCTATACCGTTTACAGCTCAGTGCTCTGTAGGCAGTCAGAAAGTAGGAGACTGGTCAGAGGAAACTAGGTCAGCACACTGCGCTGGGTTACTGATAAGGTGTGGAAAGGCAACTAGTGAGGGGAACAGAGTGTTCGATCTTCCGAACAATGACCGGTACCGTCAAAATATTCAGAGAGGGTCCGCAGAAATGGACAGGTTAGAGATGGAGGTGGCTATGTTAAAATAGGGTGAGCAAGACCAGCAGACTCTCGGGAAGAGGGGGTATAGCCAGAAGGCTACAGTATCGTGCTGGTGGTCTGGAGTAAGTCAAAGAGAAGCAGGCCAGTCAGGTGAGACTAGGGCAAGGCAGGGCACTGGCAAACGACAGTCCGCTAGAAGAGGGATTAGAAGCTAATAGCGTGATAAGGAGAGGACAGGGTCGGTTTTGAAAGGAGCCTTATTGGTGCTAGGTGTATAGGCCAACAAGGCTGTTTGCGCACCGGTATTATTCCGCACAATTAAGGCTTTGTATGAAATTCTATATGTGATCGGGGCCGTTCTCCCACAGCTCGTTCTCAGGGATGCAAGTGCCCAAGTTATCTGCTACCTTGGGGACATTTAGTAGTCTATTTATGGCCGTGGAAAATTGCAGGATACTATCAGATGCTCTGATAGTTTCTGGTAACTTATTCCACACATGCGCATATCTATAGAGGAAGAAGTTAAAACGTATAGAGCAACGAGTTTTGGGTAGTGCGAATGAGTGTGGCATTTTGCGTAGAAGATAACGTGTGTCTCCCAGCGGTTGAAAATATCTTTCAATACTTGAGTCTGATGTTTTGCTTAGCTTATAAAGAAAAAACTAGGTTGGTTTTCAGTCTCCGCAGCCAAAGTGGTTCCAGACCAAGCTGCTTACAGCGGCTTTGATAACTGAGCGTAGCTGATCCTAGAAGGCGTTTAGTGAACGAACGCTGGACTTTCTCAATGATCATCCTATCACTTTTGCGTGAATTAGTAACCACTCTCGAGCAGTACTCTACTACAGGTCTGGCACACAACTTGTAGAGCATGAGTCGCGACGCTAACAGGCTCATTGACTTTAGTATATAGCCAACGATAGACCTGGCTTTTGCAGAGCTATAGCTCGCTTGTTCCGCAAAATTCAATGAGCTTGAGTAGTGCACACCGAGGTCGCGCACGGTAATGCTGTTATCTAGTGGTGTTCCGTTAAGAGTTAATAGGTTTGGCGGTAGAGAGCACCTGTATGAAAGGACGTTACATTTTGTTTGTGAGAATTCTAGTTTCCACAGGTCACACCATTTTCAAGAACACGGAGATCTCTTTGAATGCTGGAGAGGCCATTACGTAGGCAGCTAGAATCAAATGAGAATACGACTTTTATATCATCAGCGAAGAGGTAGGGAGTGCCTTGTTGGAAGACCGGGAATACGTCATTGATGTACAGCAGAAACAGCAGAGGACCTAGGACGCTGCCTTGGAACACTCCGCTGGTTACAGGTACCTTTTTAGACGTTGCATCACCCAGTAGCACTGACTGCGTCCGATTAGAAAGGTAAGAAGAAAACAAAGAAACGAGGCCGCCAGAAACACCGAATGCTGCTAATTTTGTCAACAGACCAATGGGTGGGACCCGGTCAAATGCTTTTTTCAAATCAAGGAAGATGATGACTAGCGCTTGACCCAGGTCATGGACTACGTAACGTCGTTTAAGAATTCAAACTGGCAAGTTTGACAAGATTTAGCAGGCAGAAACCCGAGTTGGGACCTATTAATAAGGTTGCGTTGTAACCGAAAACGAAGCATCCCGTCCTTTATTATTCTTTCCATGAGTCTAGACGCAATGGATGTGTGGCTAATAGGACGGTAATTGTCAATATTTTGTCGGCAGCCTCGTTTGTGTCGTGGTATGATGGTTGCGTGTTTCCATACAGACGGGTATTGTCCGCTCTTCATAGAGATGGTGAAGATATTTAGGAGGAGGACTGGAATATCCGGTCCTCCGAGTATTAATACGGAAGAAGGTACACCATCAGGGTCTAGGTGGTGAGACATTTTTAAGGAGCAAAGTGCTCGCTTGATGTCGTTTAAGTCAAAGTCAATAGTATGTATTTGATCCTCAGTGTACTTGTGAATCGTGGTTGGCAATGTCGAGTCATTGCTGGTGAACGAGTTACAGAAGTACGTGTTAATGCAGTTGCAGAGCTCGACCACAACAGTGACTATAGTTTTATCAGGAAGCAGAGGGGTAGTGATCGGGGTATCTTTGCTGCCGCCTCGCTGCTTCATTAGTCGAATAAGAGACTTTGCCTTGTTGTCAGTGCATAGCGCTGCGTGCTCAGCTAATGTACGAGCATTGCTTTGTGCACTTCTCCAGGCGATTAGTAATTCGTTCATGAGGAGGATCAGATGAAAGTCTTTAGTCTTACTGTATTGGGAGCGCATTTGCTGAAGCTTAGTAGCTAGTTTGCGTGTGGGAGCATCATCAAGAGTCTGTCGCCTTCTTCGCTTCTTCTTTTGGGGGGCAAGGACGTCTAGATAGTTCGTGAGGTTGTTATAAAAACTCCTTGATCGCAGTATCTATATTTGCTGAGAGAAAGAAATCGTCCCAGGGTGATGCTCGGAGGAGGGATGAAAATGTTTTCCAGTTGATGCGCTGGAGGAGGCGTGGAACCTCATATTTGTTATCTTCCTGTTCAGGGAATCCAGGCAGTGCAAAAGACAGCTTCACTACCTTGTGGTCGCTGCCCGGTATGTTGTCTAACACGCTGGCGCATGCGTGTGGAATGCCGTTAGTAAATACTAGGTCTAGTATGTTAGATCGTCTCGTCGGTGTATTCACATGCTGCGTCCAGTCGTGTGTGAAAATAGTGTCTACCAGGGCTCTATATTTGAGAGGGGCTGATTGATTAAGCCACGAGACATAAGGCATATTAAAATCACCAGCAAAACTTTTGTGGCGTGCGGGAAGGAATAAGACTTCCTGGAAGAGCTTGACCATTTTGTCAAAGCTAGCACAAGAGGAGTGCGGTGGGTTGTATAAACAGCCTATCAATAAGTCCAGTGGACCTCCAGCGGTCTGAATCCATACTGAGTCTTCAGCATTGCCAAGGGATACGGTTTGGAAAGATGTTGCGTGAAGCTCGTTCTTGACGTATATGAGACATCCGCCACCTCGGCTTTTGGCGCGTCCACTACAAAAAATGGTGTACCCTGGAATGTGTAGTGGTGTGTCAGAAGCATCGGCCGAAAGCCATGTTTCTGTGACCAGCACCAGATGTGGGCGTGACAGAAGAATGAGGGGGCCTAGGAGGTGCATTTTATTTTTGATCGCCCGTGCATTGAGGAAGAAGAATGTACGCGTGTAGTATCCGCAGAGTCCAGTCATGTGGTTGCCAGCTTCAGCATTGGTGTCGTAACCGGGTAGTTTGGAAGTGCTTGGGACAGGTGAGGTAAGTGCAGGGGATATGTGTGCCGGGGGCGATGGATTGTTACATGGGTGGCAGCCGGCCGCCGACGAGTCACTTGTCGGATTGAGGTCCAAGGGGTTACGCGTAGGACTGGAACCAACCGTTTTGGGTTGGCTGCAGTGTGTGAATGAGCCTGTAACTGATACAGAGCAGGCGCGAGCTCTAGGCGAACTGAGTGTGGTGGACCATGCTCTGTTGTATTCCACAGAAAAGGGGCTGCAGTATGTGTGGAACTTCTCGGCGACCAGCCATTTTGCAGAAGTCCTGATGTGTGAGAGCGGTTAGTTGAAGTAAAAGGAGCTATGATATTCATGTTGCATGTTGAATTGTGAGTAGCAGCACATTGTCGTCTGCGGCTGGGCGCCGTATAACCCTGTATTTTGAACTGAGGTTGATAAGTTGGAGTTTGAGCAGTTTGATTTGTTGGTTCGAGTAGATATGGTTTTCTGAATGGATGGCTGGGTCTGGTCGGAGCAACATTCCCAGGTAATGCTTTATAAGCCGGAGCAGTAGGTGTAATAGTCGCCGGTGGTAGTTGCGGGGGCATTGGTTTTACGCGATCGGTAGTGTAACTGGGTATGTTACGAATTTGGAAGTGATTTACCGGGTTTGGGGTATTGAGAAGGTAGTTACGACGATGAGACTGTGGTTGCTTGGCAATGGTCTTCGGTCCAAAATTGGTAATTGGAAGTCCAGTTGTATGCTGGCGAGCCATCTGGTGACGTGGTATTTCTGGAGCTGGTAATGAGTATACTTTAACTCTACCGGAAGGTCTGGGTATAGTCATTTTGTTGTACTGAAATGGATTCAATGGGTGACGATAGGGGAGAGCTATGGAACACCTTTGCTTAGAGCTGTTGGTCGCTGGCTTTGTGTCAATAGTGGGTTGCGTGTGGTCACCGACAACGCTGGCTAATGGAGTATATACTGAGAGAAAGCCCACACTCCCAAGTTCAGAGTCTGTGTCGCGCAAGTCAGCCGTATCAACAGCCTGTGTACTGTATTCGGTCGTGTCTACGACAACAGTCGAGTTTTCAGCTGATGTTACGGACTTGGCAACAATACATTTTGGCTGATTTTTATCATTTGAGGACTTTTCTGCATCACGGCATGTTAGCCGCTGTGAGGAATCCAGGTCAACATCACACGGGGTCGAGGACGAGGCCGTGTGGGTCGGATTTCCTTGCGCACTTGTGAGTTGGGGTTCTGAAAATGATGTCACACGGGTTTCTTTGTTCTGAGATACTGAACTAGGAGGCAAAGTAGATCTTTGTAGCAGGGTTCTGTCCGGTTTTATCAGAATTCGTCCGAGGTTCGAGTGCTGATTCAGTATATATCGAGCGTCAAGAAAACGTTTAGCCAGCTCGTGGCTGCTAAATTTCATGACTATTGGGCAAGATCGGCCGGGACCTTACGTAGGCGAGTGGCTGAACAGCAATCATATGGTAGGCTACAATCATGGAGAAGGGTACGCAGCCCTTTGTTAAGCGGCGTTTTGTCAGGTACATTGAATACGACCGCGTTATTGGCACGACGAATGCGTTCACTGACCTCGTGCGTAATGCCATTCAATAGTTCACCTGAGGCTAGCATATCAGGTTGGCTAGCCATAGTTTGGACGTTGTCCAGATTGGCCAAAGGCAGTACTTTGTTTAATAACATCGCAAGACATGTAAACGCTTCTTTCAGCTATCTTACCTGACTTTCGAGAACACCTTTTGCGGAGCTTCTGCTAGTGGATCTACGAGCACTACTTTGCAATCTCGTATTTGAGATGGGCTAGCCTCGCTGAGGTCATGGGCGGCTTGTTCCAGTGTTATCTTTTTGGCAGGTACGGGTGACACGCTTTTTCACCATGATACGAATAAGCAGTAAAAATGTCGGGTAAAAAGGTGGGGTAAAACGTTGAACACGCGACGCTAACAGACGACTTTGGGAAAACGGCTTGGACAAAGGTCCAAAAACAGCAAAAAGGAGTTAACAGTTGATATGTGTTACTTTAGTGTAACACAAACGGAACTAGAACGCGGTGACATAGAGTTCAATGTACTGCGGGACAATACGCAACGAAAACACACCGTTTGGTTCACAGTTGTACACCACAATACCATCTGTATTTAAACACGATATTTCTTTCAGGCAACGTGACACTGAGGAAATCTCTTTAATCACCCCTTCTACATGTATTATGCATCAAACATGCAGGAGTATATAGATTTACCAGGAACCAATAATCCACGTATGCATTTCTGACGTATGAATATACCATCGTTCCCTTCTTCATTAACTTATATATGCATACATAAATAGGCATATACGCAATATATATATATATGTGGCGGGAGAGCCTATGGTGCGCTGTGGCTGGTATCGGCTAGATCCTGACAGCTGATGTACCCATTGCTGCTAATGTTGCGCCATTTGCTCAAGTCCTTGGCGCCTTCTCGTGGCGAACGCTGAGTGGAAGTTGGGTTTCGCCCTTCTCCCTGCTAAGATCCAGGACACCAATCCGCACGAGCCTGAAATTGACCATGTGCCAGACCCACTGCCTTTCGAGTGTTCATTTAATTGAAGGCTTCGGCTGAGGACCCGATTCGTTCTCCTGCAGGTGTGGGCACCCTGCCAGTATCCTAGTCCTTCCTCTTCGGAGGTTAGGAAGTGGTGAATAGCACTCTTCCCGTAAAACCTAGCCATGGGAGACCACAAGTCTAGGGTTCATAAGCTCAGCTCGATTGGCGCAGAGCACGAGCGCCACGCATTGTCGCTGACGGTGGGAGGGCACCTCCGGGTGTTCAATAGTTTGCTACTGCCCGCCTTAAGCCAGACAGCACCTGGTCAAATTGGTGCAAACCCGCCAAAGCCTATTTGCGTCTGGCCATGGTCGCAGTTGTATCTTAATACGGTCGTAAAATATATATAAATCATTCCAGTACCTAAAACGCTGCGCGTGACGGCCATCAAGCATATCCCAATCTGTCTCTGCAATGACATTCCCGAGCTTGATCTGCACCCCACTGACTTGTGGGTAAGCCTAATGAGCCAGAGGCTCCGGGCAGAGTCCCTCAAGCAAACCTCCGAACCACCCACTACCTTGTGGGTCTGGCTCCTGAGTCAAATGCTCCAGATGGATTCCGTCAAGCAAACCGCCGAAGCACAACGACCACCTCGGGTGCGGTGGCCCACCAATACAATCGTAAGCCTGAGCGCAGCACTCAGCATCGGGTGCTGGAACGTGCGCACACTACTGGACCGGAACTCCAGCGAGCGCTCGAAGCGACGCACTGCACTGGTCGCGATGGAACTAGCGCGCTACAACATCGATATTGCGGCGCTCAGTGAAACCCGGCTCGCTGAGCAAGGTAAGTTGCATGACGCAGATGCTGGCTACACATTTTACTGGGTGGGAAACGCTGCCTCAACACCACGTGATCATTGGGTCGGATTTGCAATATGCGGTCGGCTCCACTGCCCACTGGTAGGTGAACCAACCGGCATCAGCGCGCGACTGATGACTGTTCGCCTACGACTCGGAAGAGGTACGTTTGTCACCTTTATAAGCATATACGGTCCGACCATGTGTTATCCTGATGACACACGTAATCAATTCTACACGCAGCCATCCTCCATGATACCGTCTGCGCGGAGGAGCGACCGACCAATCCTGCTGGGTGGTTCCAACACGCGCGTTGGGCTTGATGCATCGGTGTGGACAGATGGTATCGGTCCGCATGGCATTGGTTCAGCGAATGCGAACGGTAACAGGCTGCTCTTACTGTGTGCCAATCACGGCCTGATGAACATGAACACCCGGTTTGCACTGCGTGCGAGTGATATAGCATCTTGTACGCACCCTCGGAGTAATCACGCTCACCTGCTCGATCATATCATCGTACGTCAGCGTGATACGCGTGAAGTGCGCATGACACATGTACTGCGTGGAGCTGAGTGTAGCATTGAACACACACTGGTGAGGAACAAACTGTATACATATTTTCATAAACCTATGGATTGCACTACTGCCGTGAACCGGCATAAATTTAACATTATCTCCCTCGGTACTGTGGCAAAACGTACTGAGCTGGAGAAGGCAATGGCTGCACGGCTGTGTGCTGTGGACTTTATGGCCACCGTGGACGACCTGTTTCACCACATTCGCAACCAGGTGACAGCTGCTGCCGAGGATCCCATCGGGCGCGCAAACCGTTAGCTGCCTGATTTGTTTGATGAGAACAATGTGACGATTGGCGCATTGGTGTGGGAGAACGATGCAGCATCTGCTGCACATTTTGCAGACCCCCATTGACTTGGGGAAGAAGAGTCAGTTTCGCAAACTTCGACGGCGACTGACCCGAGAGCTCCGTCGCATAAAAATGCATGGTGGACGGGGAAGGCGAAACAGATGGAATGCTACGCCGAACGCCGCCAACATAATGAATTATTTGCCTCCTTGAAGGCGGTTTATGTACCGAAATTTGAGCCACTGAGGACGCTGATCGATGGTAGTGCAGGCGCTACCTGCACACAGAATGCGGACGTAATGCAGGTCTGGCGAACTCACTTTGACTGTCGCTTGAACAACCGTACAGAGATCGACTGGCCTACATTGAACGGTCTGAAGCAGCACGATGTGAAGGCGAGTCTGGCGGAGACGCCGACACTGGATGAGACGCAGTGGGCACTTGCTCTGCTGCGAAACGTCAAGTGTGCTGGGGCCGACGGGATCCCGCCTGGTGTATTGAAACACGGCGGATCCGCGTCGTTGGCTGCGTTGCACCATTTGGTGCAACGTGTATGGATTGAGGAGGAGGTGCATGCTGAGCTGTATTCTGCCCTTGCCCTACCACTGTACAAGAGTAAATGGTGCAAGCAACGTTGCCCGAATCATCGTGGAATTAACTTGCTGATTAGTGTGCGCGTGGTGATTGCCCGAATCCTGCTCAATCGCCTCGCCAGTCAGGTTGTGGAACTTAACGTAGCGGAAGAGCAATGCGGATTCCGTTCGTGTCGCAACACTATAGCTATGGTGTTTGCGGCTCGTCAGTTGGTGGAGAAGTGCAGAGAACGTTACCAAACATTGTACTCGCATTTGTTGATTTCACTAAGGCATTTGATACGGTGAACCGGGAGGCATGGTGGCTGGTGTTGGGTAAGTTTTGTTGCCCGCGTAAGTTTGTAAGTTTAATTGAATATCTGCACAGTGGTATGCGAGCGAGTGTGCAGCTAAGTGAAGAGACCTCGGGTGACTTTGCAGTTATCTCTGCTGTGAAGCAAGGCTGTGCCTTAGCTCCTGCCCTGTTTAATATATATCTTCATGCAATAATGTCTTGTACTTCTGATGTGGCTTGTGCTTACGATGTTCGTGTGGAGCATTGTTATTGATGGTGGGTTGCTGAACATCTGCCGTTTCGGTGCGAGAAATCTAGACTGTGAGACAGCTTTCCGTACGTTGCTGTTTACTGACGACTGCGTGTTGTTTGCACAGCGCGGATGAGTTGCAGCACATGACTAGTGCGCTGGCTTCGACAGCGGCCAACTTCGAGTTCACCACCAACACAAGCAAAACTGTCAGTCTCGTTCAGCCTTCACCGGAGGTGCCAATTTCAATACTGCCGCGAATCAGCAATGGTGCTGAAGTTTTGGAAACCATCTCCCGCTTCTGATACCTTGAAAGGGTGATGTCAGCTGACCCGTAGCTGCAAAGTGAGCTGCGTATCCGCGTGACGAAGGCAGCGGTGGCATTCAGGAAGCCAGCTTACCGAGTATGGAACAACCATCAGCTCACCATTGGCACGAAGCTGATGGTGTATAAAACCATGGTGCTGTCCGTTATTCTATACGGCAGTGAAACGTGGACGATGTGCCGTCGGAATATTCGATATCTCGAGCGGTTCCATCAGCAGTGTTTGCGAGAAAATTTGCGCATCACTTGGGGCGACAGCGTAGGTAACACAGAAGTGTTGCGACAAAGTGAGATGTATGCAGTGGACCGCATACCTTTGCTGAGGCACCCGAGGTGGCTCGGTCATGTGTAGCGTATGGATTCAGCGCGGATACCGAACTATCTCTTATACGGTCGGCCGGGTATTGGGAAGCGTCATGTGGGGAAACCAAAGTTAAGATACTAGGACATGATTAAAGTGCGCCTCACACGTTATAATCCTGATTGCAGATCATGGGAATCGAAGGCGGTTGATCGACGTGCATGACGCGATCTAATCATGAAGGCCGTTGCCGAAGTGCGGAAGAAGGACCTCATACATGCAGAGAAGAAACGGTAATTGCGGAAACGGCAAGTAACCATGGGTTGTACTTCATCGACATCGAGCGCATGGTGCTGTAGCACATGCGGTCGCGAGTTGCTGAGTCAGTCAGGCCTAAGGAGCCTTGAGCGAGGTCACTCTGGAACACTACCGAAGCGACGATGGGTCCTGCGCAGAACGTAGGCAGAACCGGCGCAGCGTTCTTGGGTACGCTGCATTCGATTTACTAGCAGCGTGCTTGCATGCTAAGTCTGTTTATTTCTGGTGGTGCTTTTTCAATTATGTCCTAATGCTTTTCTTCCCATATAAATGCCTACCTATACTCTCTTCTATACACTTGCACACGTCGCTGAAGCCAATTGTAGTCATTTCAATAACATTTTCGTGTTCGTGGCATTTCTCAGAAATTAACTACCTGACCTCGTGAACTCACCCCGTATTTGTTGGTAAACAACTTATTTCATACGTTCATTAATTTAAGATTTATGTCACCGTTTCCTTATGCATTACTAGATTTATCTGCTTGGTTATCTTTCTCTCAAGTGCTTGGCTGTTGTTTGATAGCATCGGTGTGGCTGCGCTTGATGTGCATCTTGACAAGGTGCCTACCTGTCTATTACCCATTACCTCGTCCATACTGGCTTCAGGAGACAGTTGGTCGTTGCTGGAGGGGACGGGGTGCACGGTCCTTGTGGCCGTGCTAGGCTCGAAGAGTGTTTCCATGTACTTAGTGTGGAGCGGACTACGGTCCAACCACCGCCATGTGTGCGATTGTTTCCCACCTACAGCGTACTTGTGTTTGCCTGTGAAGGAGTGTGGGCCGGCTCCGTTGATGAACTGTGCCTCCCTCCCACATGCCTCCCGGTCTTATTCCTACGGCTTTACACTGGATATGGGGTGTGTGGTTGGAGCTGCGGGTGGTGCAGCGCAAGCCATCCATGGTCCCTCTGTAGGCGCAGGCGTCCTGTGGCTAGCCACAGTGACAGGCAAATCCGAAACCGGATATATATATATATATATATATATATATTGTTTCTGTAGTGTTTCAGAAGTCATTCGTTAGCTGTACTTTAACCTGAATGGAAGGAGGCTGTCATCTGTCCTATCCACACATGGCGGCGGGAGTGCGTGAGCCAATTAAACGCCAGTCAGTCTGACTAGCGTCGTGGTCAGATTGGCTGGAAAGCTGGTGAGAGAATCATACGGAGGTCACCTGAATAGATTTACTCTACTCAGTAGTGGACCACTCGGATTCCAGAAGGGTTTACGTGTCTTATGAATTTGTTGGTTGCTCGTGAAGCTTGGGCCGATGCGATGAACAATGGCGCCGTAGTGGCTGTGTTTTCGTTGACTTCTCAAAAACGCTTGATGAGATACCGCACTTGAGACTGTCACAAAAGTTGAGCTCCTACGGCGTATCTGGCAGCGCCCTTCACTGGGTACCTGCGCTCTTTCAGGGAGGAGACCAGTGTTTACGTGTGGGTCGCAGCTTATTCGTTTGGCAAGCAGTCCTTAGCGGTGTCCCACAGGGCTTGGACCGATGCTTTTCTCCATCTACGTAAGCGATCACCCTAAGAGCTTGGGGTATCATCCCTATTGTTTGCTAAGGACCTTAAGCTATGGAACGTTGTAAAGGTTCCTGGGGGGTTCTGCGGCCATACAGCATGCCCTGGACAGGCTCGCGACTGGTCTACTTGGTGGCTACTGCCCATTCATCAGGCTACTTGTTCCGTACTTTGTATAGAAGCAACTTCTTCCCTTCGAGCTACGGACTCGGTGTGGTCGAACTCCCCTTGCCTCCAACCAGGTACACCTAGGCGTGGTCCATTCCTCCTATTAGCAGTCCAGTGACAACTGGAAGAAGGCTGCTAGTAGGGGTTTCTGAATGCTGTGGTTAATACGCCGTTCCTTTGGGTATTAACTGCCGACATTTTCGTGCAGCCCTTCTCCGCTTTCGTTCAGCCGCATCTGGAATATTGGGTCCAGGCTTGCCCGACCGGTCTTGTTCGGGACAAAACGGAGCTCGGGAGGCTTTCACGAGTAGGTACCAAATTGGTCGAGGGGTTACGGGGGTAATCATACTCCAAGCGTCTAAATTGCTTGGGTATATGTCTAATGCACTACCGACGGATTCGCTGCAATCTAATCCTTACTTACCGGACTTTAGCTGGCTCTTTAGCCCGGCTAGGTTGCCTTGTCTTCGCCGGCGTCCCATGAAGCTACACAAGCCGCGTTCTGACCGGATCAGGGCGGAAACTGCGTTATCGCATACAGTTATAGAGCACTGGAACTGGCTTCCGGAAGTGTAGTCCGTGCAACTAGGCTTAAGGTTTCGAGCGTCAGTTAGCCCCTCTTGGGTGGCAACACGCCACTTTTTCCTTCTACTGACCTTATCCATCTTCAAACTCTTAGTGTAGCGATTGTAAATAATTTGCTTATTTTGCATTTTTACGTTTACCTATTTCGCTGCAGTTGTTGTACAGCTTTGTTTTAATTAACTGTATATACACACGCTTGGTTACGCGCTCGCAAAATAAGAAAAAAACTTGGTTGTCGCTGGATTGATGTGATTGTGCGCATCGCTGCCTGTTTGGTTCACGATCGGACTCTACGTACACGTACATTTCGGCATACCTCGGGATTTACGGCCGTCCGACGCTAAGGTGCATCAGGATACTTTATATGTGAGGTAAACCTGACTGACTGGGTATTCTCCTTTATCGGTTCCTCCATATAATTGGTGACCCCGCATTTTTATCTATTTTTTGTGTCTATTTTTCTTTTTTTAACTTACGATGTCTGATCACGCGCCTGCCATTAATGCGTCGGAACATTCTCTTGGACTCGTTTTGCCTTCATTTGACGTTTCTAACCCACGTGTTTGGTTTGTTCAAGTGGAAGCTGTTTTCCGTTTTCGTAAGATTACATCCCAATCCACAATGTTTTCATATGTGACTGCTCACTTACCGTCCAACATCACCTCTGAGGTCATCGACATTCTTGACCCTATGCCCCTAGAGTCCCCTTATGATAAACTTAAGGCAGCTATATTAAAGCGCACTACAGCCTCAGACGAATCACGCCTTCAGCAGTTACTCTCTGGTGTAGAACTTGGAGATAGAACGCCATCTCAGTTACTCCGACACATGCGTTCCCTCGTCGGTTCTTCCGCACTGGATGATTCCGTTCTCCGCCAGTTGTGGAGTAATTGTCTTCCTGCGAATACCACGGCTATTTTAGCTGTGCTTGCCGACGATCTTCCGCTAGACAAACTGGCAGAAGCTGCCGATAAGGTTCACGAACGCTTCATTAGAACGTCGGTATCACACGTCACAGAGACTAGCTCAGGCAGCTTCTCCAGAACCACGCTACTTGATACAATCAGCGAGAGGCTTTCTAACTTAGAGCTCACCTTGTCCCATCTCAGACGCGACCGCGTTCCTTCGCGACGATCCGTTTCTCGATCCAGACGGTCTAGCAGCTCTCGTACACGGAAGTCTTACCGCTATTGTTATTATCACCACCACCTCGGAGACGCAGCGCGTAAGTGCCGTCCAGGATGTAAACACCCCAAAGCCTCTTCAACTCCTACGTCGGGAAACCACGTGGCCAGCCAGTAATGGCGGCGGCTGTCGCTGGCCAAGTTATTAGTCGCCTGTTGTATGTATTTGACTCCACAACCAAACTTCACTTCTTGGTTGATACTGGTGCAGAAGTCAGCGTTCTCCCCCGTTCTCTGGAAAAACGCCCCCTGCAACCAGCGGGTCCAATGCTTACGGCAGCTAATCAAACTAAAATTGCGACCTACGGCCAGAAATTACTTACTTTGAGTCTCGGATTACGGCGTAACTTCCCTTTCCTTTTCCCCATCGCCGATGTGCAAAAGCCCAATATCGGAATCGACTTCCTCAGCAAGTTCGGTCTTGTGGTCGACCTACGTTGTGGGAAATTGCGAGACGATACTACGTCTTTAAGCATAACCTGCAAACTTGCCTCAGTCAATTCTCTCGGGCTTCGCATCCTCCTCCCTGACGACTCACAGTATTCTTCATTGCTCCGACAATTTCCGTCCCTAATTCGAGCAAGTAACGGCACTTCCGATCCTAAACACGATGTACGCCATCACATCGTTACAACCGGTCCGCCTGTAACTGCTAAAGCTCGACGCTTGCGCACTGACGAACTTCAAGCAGCTAAAAAGGGATTCCAACACATGCTTGATCTCGGCATTATTCGTCCTTCAAACAGCTGCTGGGCATTACCTCTCCATCTGGTGTCTAAAAAGTCAGGCGATTGGCGACCATGCGGTGACTACCGTGCTCTTAACAACGTCACTGTTCCGGATAGGTATCCTATCCCACATATCCACGATTTCTCCCTTGGACTAGCTGGAAAGTCTATCTTTACCAAACTCGACCTAGTCAGAGCTTACCATCAAATTCCAATGGCGGAGGAAGACATCGCAAAAGCTGCCGTGATCACTCCAT
Organism: Dicrocoelium dendriticum; assembly: GCA_944474145.2. Lineage (NCBI taxonomy): Eukaryota > Metazoa > Platyhelminthes > Trematoda > Plagiorchiida > Dicrocoeliidae > Dicrocoelium > Dicrocoelium dendriticum. The sequence continues at coordinate 31,679,383 of OX104069.1, forward strand.
TCGGCCTTTACGAATTTCTTCGTACGCCTTTCGGCCTCCGGAATGCGGCACAGTCTTTCCAACGCTTTATGGATCAGGTCCTCCGTGGCCTTGATTTCGTCTACGTTTACATTGACGATGTCTTGATCGCAAGCGCCACACCCGACGAGCATTTATCACACCTCCGAATGGTTTTCGAACGTTTTGAAAACCACGGGATAAACATCAACCCGGATAAATGCAAATTTGGTCAGCCGACCGTCGAATTTCTCGGTCACAAGATCGATGGTGAAGGTATTAAACCCCTTCCGGAGAAATCTCAAGCAATCCTCGACTACCCGATGCCACAATCTGTCCGAAGCCTTCGCCGATTCCTTGGTATGATCAACTACTACGGCAGATTCATTCCCAACTGTGCTGATTTGCTTCACCCGCTTACCGACTTATTGAAAGAAAAGTCAAAGACATTTACGATAACCCCAGAAGTTGAAGCCGCTTTCACGGCCGTTAAGCAGAAGTTCAGTGAGGTCACCTCTCTCCATCACTTGAACACCACTGAGGACGCTACACTTGTCCTTAAGACGGATGCTTCAAGTTCTGCTGTCGGTGCAGTTTTGCAAAAGTTACTTGATAACGAATTTCAACCACTGTCTTTTTTCTCACGGAAGCTTCAACCTGCTCAGGTCAGGTACAGCACCTTTGGTCGCGAACTGCTCACCATGTACTTGGCTGTGAAACATTTCCGTTACCTTTTAGAAGGACGTCGTTTCATTCTCTTGACCGATCACAAGCCACTGGTGTATGCCTTCCGTTCTTCCTCAGACCGTTACTCACCCCGCGAAACGCGTCATCTGGACTAGCTTTCACAGTTTTGTGTTGATGTTCGTTATATCGACGGTCCTAACAACGTTGTTGCCGATGCATTGTCCCGCGCTCATATGAATCAACTGTCATCGACACCCATCGACTTGGAGAGAATAGCGGCCGCCCAAAACGATGATCCTGAGCTCGTTCAACTTCGTTCAAACTCCTCATTGAAAGTCACCCAACTGCCCGTACTTAACTCTGACATAAGAGTTTACTGTGATCTTTCAACCGGTAAGCCTAGACCCTTTGTCCCACAATCATTTCTTCGAACCATTTTTGATCATTTTCACGGTTTTTCACACCCAAGTATCCGCTCCACCGTAAAACGCATTACCGACCGCTTCCTCTGGCCCAATATGCGTTCAGACATTAGACAGTGGGCTAAACATTGCCTTAGTTGCCAAACTAGTAAAGTGCATCGTCACACAGTCACCACCCCAGGTACATTTTCACTCACTGACGCTCGTTTTAGACACGTTCACGTAGATATTGTTGGCCCTTTACCTCCTTCCAACGGTTTCTCTCATCTTCTAACATGTGTTGACCGTATTACCCGTTGGCCACAAGCTGTTCCCTTACGTGATACCTCTACCGAATCTGTATCCAGTGCTTTTGTCGAATCTTATATTTCGCTGTTTGGTGTTCCATTCACCATCACTACCGACAGAGGGGCCCAGTTCAGTTCCACACTGTTCCGCGATCTGAGTCGTTTATTAGGCTGTACTCACATGAGAACAACCGCGTACCACCCCGCTGCCAATGGCCTCGTCGAGCGCTTTCATCGACAATTAAAAGCTGCCATCATGGCTACTTCGTCCGACTCACGCTGGTCTGAGCGTCTACCTGCGATCCTCCTTGGTATACGCAATACAATCAAAGAGGACATTGGGTGCTGCCCTGCAGAACTCGTGTTCGGGACGACCCTCAGACTACCTGGGGAGATGGTACTGGACTCTCGCACCACCGGCGAACTAGACCCCTTCTCGTACGCTGAACGCCTCAAACAGCATTTTCGATCCATTCGACCAACTTCTACGCGGCCCAACCTACGTAAACAGCAAGTCCACTCCGATTTGCACAAGTGTCCGTTTGTTTTCATCCGCGTCGACGCCGTCCGAAGACCTTTAACTCCGCCCTACGACGGCCCGTACCAGGTTTTGTCACGGAAACCGAAGTATTTCGTGTTGAATAAGAATGGATCAAAAGAATCCGTGAGTAGTGACCGACTCAAACCCGCTTACGTCGAACCTACAGTCGATAGTAAAGACCCCGTTTCCTCCCCTCAGCATACCTCCGCCCCTGACTCATTACCCCTACCCAACGACACACTGACGCCAGTACATTGAGTCCTCCGTGCCCTACGACTACACGCAGCTCCAAACACACACGTTCTGGTCGTGTTGTTTCCTTTCCACATAAGCTTGCTCAATACGTTCCGTAGGCACTTCTCGAGCGTTTTCTTAGTGCACGCTCTAGGGGGGAGTACTGTAGCGATTGTAAATAATTTGCTTATTTTGCATTTTTACGTTTACCTATTTCGCTGCAGTTGTTGTACAGCTTTGTTTTAATTAACTGTATATACACACGCTTGGTTACGCGCTCGCAAAATAGCTTGGTTGCCGCTGGATTGATGTGATTGTGCGCATCGCTGCCTGTTTGGTTCACGATCGGACTCTACGTACACGTACATTTCGGCATACCTCGGGATTTACGGCCGTCCGACGCTAAGGTGCATCAGGATACTTTATATGTGAGGTAAACCTGACTGACTGGGTATTCTCCTTTATCGGTTCCTCCATATTAGTGCTTATTCTGTCATTCTCTTCACTCTTTGGTGTTAGCCTCATATAAATGACTTTCCTTCCCCTTTATCTTTAATTTACTTTCTACTTCTTTCTTTCATCACTAACCTACAGACCTGGGAGTGCTAGTGCAGGGAACGTGGGCAGTAATTTGTTTACCAGGGTGTGTTTCGGGTGTTTCGTTTTAGATCTCTCAAGCCCTAGCACCTTAGCATTACCTTGCTCAACGATCCGATCAAAAAGGAACACTCGAGGAATTTTCCTATCGTTCCAGTAATCTGAACCTGAATTGTAAATGACTGGACCGACTTGCCGAAACTGTTGGTCGCCGCGCAGACTAAGGAATGTTTCAATCGCTTTTTGGATTCACGCGTTACGAGTAAGCTGGGACCTTGCTCCTTCCAGTGAAGCTGCTACGGCCCCTTGTGGAATACCGTCCCGTAGCGACTTACGGCATCCAAGCAATGATCGGGACGTGAAGGAGCTGACAAAGGATTTTCCTTTTGCTCTCTATAATCCAATGATGTCTCAAACGAGACAAAATGGACTTGAATAGACTATTACGAGTGGGAGCTCGATTAGGGTAGGGTCTGCAGGGACAAACGTATACTGAAAGCTTGCTCGGTTTTGAGATGTACCCAATGAACTACCGGAGGATACTAGGGGACCTGATTCTCACTTAGCAAATTTTGGCGGCTAACCACCGCACGGACTTGCCAGAGCTATTTAGTCCCGCTGCGTTACTTGAACTCCGCGGTTACCCACTGAAAGTGCATAAACCACGGTCTGATAGGATTAGGACGGAAACTCGTCTGTCATGCCGAGTTATAGATTGGTGGAATTCGCTTCCAGATCATTTCGTTAGGGAACCTACAGTTAAGGGTTTTACGCGCCAGCTCGGCGCCATTGCGTGGCAACACCAAACCTTTTCTTTTCCTAATTGACACCCTCAGTTTTTATTTCTTCATTAATGACCCAAATATCTTGGTATCCTTTTTGCTTAGCGCTCTCCACTTTCCCTTTTTGCCTTCTGAGTTTACTTTTCCTCTTTCTTACTTCACTTAACAGGTCAATAAGGGACTGTTAGGACAGGACACGTGAGCATTAACTGGTTGGACAGGGTGTGATGCGGTATTTGCTTTAGGTCCATCAGTATTTCAATCTGCCAACTCCTGCTTCAACGACCTGCTGAAGAAGAAACACTCACGGGATGATCCTATCGTTGCAGTCCCACTTGTACTTGAACTTAACCTCCTGCCTCTATTTCTTCTTGTGATGGTTAACGCAGTCTGTCTTAACTCGTTCTCCAGCTACCGCTTGCCTCTTCTGTGCCTCTTTTCACTTGGCAAAGGCACATTTACTGTAGTCGCCTTGTATCGAAGCCTTGATTTTACAACGCTGAGGAGGATACTTGAGTACGCAATCTCCGTGTTATCTAAAAGGGCTACGAAGTGCCCACTAACCCTTTGATATTTAGTGAGCCTCCTGTACCGGGAGCCCAGGGCGATTCAAAAGGCAGAGCGAGTTGCAGGGAAACTACTATTGTTACAGTCAAAGCTTCCCTGTTACCTAGCTAAAAAGGAAAGACACCGTGGACGCTATAGCTAGGGGATAAGAGCATGCACAGCAAACAGGGCAGTCGCGAGTTGTAACCGAAGGGAGCGCCAAGCAAAAATGGCTATGAGTAAGTCAAGCAGTCGAAATCCGTAATCAGTTCAACAAACCACACCGGCTGCCTAGGTATACAATTAAAGAATTTTAGTCAGAAGGTTACACAGACAACCCGGATAACCTCCAGACTGATACATGGCCCTCTCCCAGAAGGGACTGTGTAAGCAGTCCTTTGATCAACGTGAGGACTGTCCGTCGCGGACCAGCCTTCTGCGAGACCAGGTTGTGAACCCTGATTCATCTTCTGGGGGAGAGCCTTGCAGTCGGACCCTAGCGGGCTCCTACCCGTGTCCTCCCTACGGCGTCAAAACGGTAAAACCTGTTTATGTGGGGACAGTTAGTAAAGTTCACGTATGCTGTTGAGCAGGAAGCTTGTTCCACTTCCAGTTGACGTGCGGGGATCCAGCGGAAAGGGAAACCGAGGTGCAACCAACCGGCGGTGTATATGGAATATAACATGAAAAGCAGCATAAATGCATAGCCATACACAACAGAGTGCAAAGCGAAGAACGTGCAAGGCAGTTTTTGGGTGTTAACAAGGTTTCGCTCTTGATTGGTAATTTCAAAACGTTTTGGTCCTTTTTGTGGATTTTCGAAAACGTTTGGTAAGAGCAGAACATTTCAATGGAACGTTCTATGTAAAATAGTGCGTGATAACCAAGTCCGAAAAACGAACTGGAGGTTTGAGGTTCCTACCGCGTCGTTTGATAGTAGGGCGAGTAGGAATGCTGTCGGTTGAGGTTGTCGCTTCTGCTTGACCGGACTGACCCTCTGAGATTGCAGGGCGAGCTGTGATGGCAAAGGATGTGAAGCTGCTTGCTGCACCGAAGGGTCATACTTGTCGAAGAAGGCTGACTGGAGTCGATCGATGTTGCTGGACTCAGTTTTACCATTGTAGTCAACGGCAAAAGCCTTGTCGCTTCAGCGTACGACACGGTACGGACCAGAATAAGGAGTTTGAAGGAGCCGGTGTACACTGGCAGTGAGAGCGAACAAGTGCTTGAAAGTAGTTAAGCTTTCACCCACGTTGGTACGCAAGCTCTGTGCTCTGGGTTGCACAGGCTGAAGCTGTCGCATGTAATGAGAGTGGCGAGCTGCGTGGTCGTCGTAGTCGAAGGTTGTTGGCGCTTTTGGTGAGTAGAGTTCACCAGGTAAGCGTTGCGTGCATCCAAAGACTATCGACGATGCAGCGGTGCGTAAATCCGCTTTAATCGTGTTTCTTATGCCTAAGAGAACGAGCGGAAGTGCTTCGTGCCAGGATGTGCTAGACTGCGCACAGAGTGAGGCCTTGAGTTGCCGGTGGAACATTTCTACCATCAGGTTAGATGCGAGATGGTATGCGATGGTTCGGTTATGTTGGCCACCAAGAACGTTGTGCAGTTTGCTGAAGGTTCCGTAAAAATGCGGTCCTCTGTCAGTAACGATGACGTTTGGGAAACCGAATTGAGCTACCCAGCGTTCTAGCAAAGCTTGCGCAACTGCCTCAGATGAGCAGTTTACTATCGGAAACGCCTCTGGCCAACGAGTGGATCGGTCGACACAAGTGAGGAGGTACACGTAGCCTTTGCATTGAGACAAACGTCCGACCAGGTCGGCATGGACGTGTGCAAAACGAGAGTCAGGAGCGGAAAGGCGTCAATTGTGCTTTTGGTGTGTCGGTATATCTTTGGCGTGCTGACACTCTAAGCAGGAGCATGCCCAAAGGCGGACATCGCGCTTGACATTAGGCCATACGAAGCGTTCAGTTACGAGCTTCTGCCAAGCACGTATGCCGGGATGAGACAGGTTTTGTAAAGCGTTGAAAACTAGTCGACGCATCGAGGTAGCAACTACGGGTGGGGAGAAGTTTGTGAGACGTCACAAAGAATGGTCCCCTTAGATGAAGCTATTGGAACTTCGCGCAATTTCAACGAGGTGTTGCGTCGTAGCTTGTATATGTCGAGATCAACTTGTTGGGCAGTAGCCTTAGCGGCTAGATCAATGTTAGTGCCAGGCGATAAGCTGATTTGCTGAATGCGTGAAAGAGCATCCGCGACGGGATTAGGAGCACCTGAGACACGTTGTATGTCTGTCGTAAATTGAGAAACATAGTCTAGGTGTCTACTTGGCCTTGGAGGATACTTGTCCGTTGCGCTATTGGTTGTGTAGGTTAATGGCTCGTGGTCGGTGAAGGCTGTAAAATGTCGACCTTTGAGATAGTGACGGAAATGTCTGATACCTAGGTAGATAACTTAAAGTTCCCTACTGAATGTGCTGTAAAGTGATTCGGCAGGTTGCAAACGTTTCGAGAAGAAACCTAGAGGTATCCGTCGATGGTCGATGAGTTGTTGAAGAACTGCACCGACGGCAGTGTCGAATGCGACAGTTGTCAGGGAGAGTGGTGCAGATGTGTATGGATGGGCGAGAAGCGCTACGTTAGAGATAGCTTATTTGATCTTCTCAAAGGACAGTCTATCGTCGACTGTGATATGAAAAGACCTTTGTTTACCGCGGAGCATGTCAGTCATTGGTTGAACAATGCTCGCGCAGTTAGGAATAAAGCGTCTATAATAGTTGCCCAGGCCAAGGAATCGGCGTAACGGTTTGAAAGAACTTGGAGCAAGATAGTCCTTCAGTGCCTGGATTTTGTCTGGCAGAGCTTCAATACCAGAGGCGGATATACGGTGGCCAAAAAAATTGATGGAACTTTGGTCAAGCTCACATTTATCGGGGTCGACGGTAACCCCATGTTGTGTTAAGCGTTGAAAGAGAACTCGGGGTGATGGAAACCTTCCTCGTCAGAAGAGTTGGCGATGAGAATATTATCTAGATAAGGATAAACGCCTTCGAGTCCTCGCGTTACCTCATGAATGAAACGCTGTAGAGTTTGGACAGCGTTACTGAGGCCGAAAGGCATTCTGAGGTACTCGAATAGGCCGAATGGCGTGATGACTGCTGTTATAGCAATGTCGTCTGGCGCAACAGGTATCTGATGGCAGGTGCAAACAAGGTCGACTATGCTAAAGGTAGAGTTACCAGCTACTGCTGAGGTCAAGTCGTGCATGTGTGGAATGGGGTATTTATCCCGGACGGTACCTTTGTTTAGTGCCCTGTAGTCACCACAGGGGCGCCAGTCACCGGCTTTCTTCAGCACCATGTGTAATGGTGATGCCCATGGACTTTTGGACGGGCGGGTTATTCCCAGTTCGAGCATTTGCTCGAATTCTGCCTTAGCAGCTTTGAACTTGTCCGGGGCTTGTCTGAGAGGGCAGGCCGAAACAGGTGGGTCCTTAATGCAGATGTGATGCATGACGTTCCACGTCACAGGAGACAAGTCTTTCAGGACGCGAACGAGTTCAAGATGCTTGTTGAAAACTGCTAGAAAAGGTTGTAAAGCCTTAGGTAGGACACGAAAGGGAGTGATAGTAGCCACTTTGGTACCAGTCCCGGTAACATTGAGCTGTGTCCTAGAGTCGATAAGATTCTTCCTTTTAGCGTCGACGATGAGGTCGAAGCTTTGAAGAAAGTGCTGGCCTTTGATGACGAAAGGCACGGCAGCGCTTATGAAAGGCCAACGAAAGGTTCGCCGAGGCCCAAATTGAGCGTTAGCTGCCTCGCCGAAAGTTGCGATTGATGTGTTATTGGCGGCACGCAGCTTGGTCTGCGATAGTGAGATGTCCTCATCTGGGCTACGGGGTATAACGTTTACTTCAGATCCAGTGTCGACTAGCAACTCGGTGTCGGAAGTTAAATCCGTAACGCGGATGTGGCGACTGGTGTTGGCCGGTAGCGTCCGTCGCCGTTAAGGGCCGGCCGGGAAGTTTCCCTACTTCTCGTCAAAGTTGCAAGGCTTTACACATCTATTAGCTGCGGTACCAAAACGCTGATTGTACCTACAGCTAGTCTGCCTGTTGATAGGCGTAGAACGTTTGAACGGCGAACTTGAGCGGCTATAACGACGACGGTTCATATTAAGCTGTTGAACCTGGCGACTAAGTATCGCAGCTTGTGTTTGCAGGGCTTCTATGGTTGACTGTAAGCCAGTGATAGAAGTGCCCTGGGACATGACGGCATTGATCATGCTGGCGTCAGCTTGTGGCTGTGATCTCTCAATAACTCGATCCGCTAAATCTGGTAGTTAAGTGAGCGAAACGGAGCTCGTGGTAGCGAAAATCGCTTGCTTGTTTTCCGGTAGCCGCTGTAGCCATGGCTGGCAAAGTAACGTCTCGTCGGTGGTTGAGGAAGTTGTTGCTTGAGGAGTTGCTGCGTCTCTCGTAGCAAGGTTGAGGGCAGTTTGTCGCCAGCTGCAGATCCCTGCAAAGCTGCTGAAGGCGAACTTTCTCCGAGAACAAAACACGCTTAAGCGTGGCCTCCTTCAGCGCCTCATAGCGAGTTTCGGCCTGAGAAATGATAATGTCACGAGCCTGCATTGCTCTCTCCTTGGAGCGATAGGACAGCAGCCTGCTATACTTCGCGTAGTCGGAAGTGATTCTGTGGTTATAAAACTCAGCCTCAGGGTGGGCGAACCACAAAAGAGGATCCATGTGACAAAAAGATGGCACAGGGTCATAAAACGCTAAGGCAAGACTCCACCTTAGGGTCTAAAAATTTCATGGCTTGAAAAATGACGCAAAGAACAGGCTACCGTATGCAAAAATAAACCGGAAATTATGAAAAATAAATGGAACGAGCTCACTGAAAATTTCGAAAATTTCGAAAATTTTGAGATTGTTCCGGAGTCCGGGTCATCACTTTAGTGAGTCGCCTGTACCGGGAGCCCGGAGTGATTCGAAAAATCAGATCGAGTTGCAGGGAATCTTTTATTGTGACAGTCAAAGATTCCTTGTTATCTAGCTATAAAGGAACGACACCGTGGACGCTAAAGCCGGGGGAAAGGAGAATGCACAGCACACTGGGCAGTCGCGAGTGGCAACCGAAGGGAGCGCCATGCAAAAGTGGCTATGAGCAAGGCAAGCATTCGAACACAGCAATCAATTCAACAAACCACACCGGTTGCCTAGGTGTACACTTAAATATTTTTGGTCAGAATTTTAGACAGGCAAACCGGGGAATCTCCAGGCTGCTGCAATTAAAGGTCTGGACTGTTTTCCCGTTACTTTCCAGTGTGCTACGTTTACTGCTATACCTGTACGTGTATAGTTGTACCTATCTTATTTATTTTTGGCGCGGTTCCATCCAGGCATCAAAACTACTTTGTCCATTCCCTACTTCAGCTCTACAACTGTGCGTGGCGTCACTACTGCCGATCTGGTTCTTCTACTGACACGCAACCCAGGTCTTCAACCCCAGTTGTGTTCTTGGCTTGTTGCTGACTTTACACCCTCTCGGCCACTGTTTCAAATCTCGTGCCCAGTGGGTTTGTTCCGGTGTCCTTTTTGTTTTTGTTGGTACCTCACCACGAGTAAACTGTGATCTTAATAACCGTTGATCTCCTTGATTCATTTGTGCTGATAATAACCACAGGTAGATTACAAGTGTGCTGCATATTCCCTAAGCACCATCGGTCACTCGGGCGCCCGATACGGGACACTCATCGGGCGTTCCTAATATGGCAGCTGAAATCGGCTTATAGCCATATCAACTGTCCAACGATGACTGAAAACATCGATGGTCCTTCTATTAAGTTCTTATTATAGACAAACTACTCATTAATGGTGGATGTTTGTGAGCAGTGTAAAGTTCGAAGAAAGTAGAAGCCACGATTAAAGTTCACGCACAATAATATGCCTCGACGGGGAGTCGAACCCCGGTCCACGAATTTCCAGTCCGCATATTATTGTGCGTGAATTTTAATCGTGGCTTCTACTTTCTTCGAACTTTACACTACTCACAAACATCCACCATTTATCTACCGTCGCCCATTAAACGTCTGAAGGACAGGAACTTTGGTCTATTGGGAAGTGACGGGTGAGTGAGCCAATCTGCAACATCAGGACAGGTACTGTGAGCTTAATGGCAACACGTCGCGCACCAAGCAGCAGACATGTGTAAAAATTTGCGCACTCAATCGTCAGCCCTCGGTAGCTCAGGTGGTAGAGCAGCGGACCGGAAATTCGTGGACCGGGGTTCGACTCCCCGTCGAGGCATATTATTGTGCGTGAATTTTAATCGTGGCTTCTACTTTCTTCAAACTACTCATTAATAGATAGTAGAGCTGTTCACTTTGTGAATGCAGTATTCACACTTACATTACGCATAACTGCTGGTACATGTACGCTGCACATTTCCGTTATGCGACACATATAGGCATCGCCCATAAAAGTGCGATAAGCGTACAGGATTGCACTCCAAGTAGCTGAAGCGTCTCACTACCAGCAGACTTCCCACGCAACGTTACCGTTGAGCACGTAATGCCCGTTTAACCAAAGGCACAGCTGCCATACAGCGAAAAGCAGCCATGTATGCAACGGAGGCCCTGCCAAGTCAAGAGTGATCGTAGATTCCGACGTTAGTTTCTACATGTAACAGATGGTTTGCATGGACATGTGACGAAAGTAGACTGTCCTGCTGGTAGGAATATGAGCAGTAAGGACCCGTCAACGTAGTTCCGAAGTCTAGTCCTAGGGTGCTAGTCTCGAGGTCTGGGTGTCCGGGGTTCGGGTCTTGGCAGGGTCACGTTTGCATTAACCGGCATCATTATATGAATCTCGTGGTGGTGTGGTGGGTCGTGATGGTTTCGCCATTTTCCTCTTTTCGCTACTTTCCTGTGCGCATTATTAAGATTGTAAGCACTATTCACACTCTTCATGACTAAGTTGACTAAATCGCGTGCACCAGTTGTCTTAATGGCTACGTTGAGGCCAAGATCATAGGTAACCTAATCCCACGCGTTGGGGAATACGCAAAAGAGTGTAAAGGGGTAGTGCTGCTGAAGATTTCTCCGCCAGTCAGAAACGTACCGTTCGCACATATTTTGAAATCTGAGCGGCCTGCCGGCGGAGTTTCGTGCTGTTAGGGTCCCCAGATGTGTGGAATTGTACTAACGTGCAATCAAAGGTGTTGGCAGAGAACGTAAGGTGGTTAGATTATTTCTACCGAACAAAATCTGGGCAAAACAGAGCGTTTGAAGGAGGAACCGCACCATTTTTCTCGGCGAGTTCCCGATGAATGACACAAATTCTTTCCACTCGGTCACCCATCGGACTTCCAACGGGCCCTCATCGGACTTCCAACGGGCGCTTAGCGGGCACCGGTGCTGAATGGGTACGTGTAACACTGTAATCACAGAAGGGATTCAGTGCGATAGGTGCTTACTCTAGTACTATAATACCTGCTCTAGCTTAGGTCAGGATTTCATTGATCTTTACGCTCGCTGTCCCAAATTGATGTGGGTGGCTTTTCCTTATGTTCATCTAGCTGACTCTTGCTTCCGTGACCGACAGGTTGACTAAAACGCTGGTTGTGATGGGGAGTATTTACAAAGGCTTAGTGCAACAGAACCGTTAATACAAAAGCAGAGATCTTATCGACACGTTGAGAGTGCGGTTTGAGGATATGCATTCATCGCTGAAATATTCATGCGGGGCGCTGAACTTGCAAAGGGCCGCCAGAGAAATGTGCTTATTCACAATCATGAGTATTTGGTAATACGAGAGACCAGAGTTAAAAGGGATTTGTCCAAAAGTCGGGTGCAAGATATTCTCCATTGCCGGCGTACCATTACACGTTGGTACAAGGAGAATACACGGGATCGGTCGTTGGAGGGATGCAGAAGCACAAAATCAAAATGGACGTGGAAGGCCGAGTTTGGTGGAGTTCAAGCATTTGCTTTACCAGGATTTGCTGCTTAGCCGAGCTGGTATAATAGCAAATCATACTAACGGTCGATATCACCAAGCACATGACGCAGCAGTCTCAAAGGAAAAAGTTGCTCAAACAACTCAAAGAATAATACCATAAATGAGTGTACACCGTTAGCTAGCACTACGATAAGAAAGCAAGTCATGGCTCTTTTGTTTAAGAAACCCGTGTGGGTGAAACTGGGGGAGTATGAAAGACCAACAGACAAGCTGATGATCACCCAGCTTCAGCAACCCCCGTATGCAAAAGGGATCGAAACCCTTCTCTTATTGAAAGAAATGGAGCTCGTACTTCTGTTGTGACTGCTGAATGTATGGAGGAATCAGCAAGTGCGAATTCATTATCTGCAGCGGAGAATAGGCCTGATAAAGTAGACCTGAACGCCATGGCTGGATGCAGGTAATCGAAATCATCTGATGCTGCCGATCCGGATCCTGATGCAATCGAACTGGCATCTTCGACTGGACAGCTCTACAGTGGAGGGTGCAGAGCGAGGTCAATTAAAGGAAGGCAAGTGTGCCCATATCGGTAGAAAATAGTGACTAACATAGTCCGGCTTGTTCAAAGGGCAACAAAGAAGACAATTGACGAACGAACCAAAAAAGTAGTTCTATGGCAGCTGCAAAAGCAGGACTCATCCTGTGGCATTCTGCTAGTACACGTTACTGATCCAGAGAGTCGGGTGACTGAGGTAGCCAATTGCCTTGAAAACCTTTCAAGATACGTGCTATCCACTTAGGTCTTAGGCCCGAGGCGAAGCTTAAAGAGTGGATGAAGAGAAATGATCAGTGAGAAGAACTGAGAATGTGGTACACAAACTGTTGCAGCATAAGGAATAAGTGGGAAGAACTGACGGTAATTTGCAGACTTGTCGATCTAGTTGCAGGTACTGAAACTTGGCTCTCCCAGTGGTACAGTCTGTGTGGCTTCTCTGAGTATAGAGTGGACAGGCCTGGCTCTCAGGCAGGTGGGGGTGTGCTTTTGTTTACCAAGAGCCAGTATTGGAATTGGGAAGCCATCTTCTCCTTGTCTACATCTAGTATCCAAGTCGTTTCGTGCTTTCTGAGGTTGGAGGGATGGTAGAAAATAATTATTTGCGTGAATTGTAGTCCGACCTCTACGCGAGTAGAAAATAAGGGGCTTAGTAGGCTGCTCAAACAACCAGTGACAGCAGCACCGAACATTGTGGTCATCGGTGACTTAAATATCCCGCGTGCATATTGGGTGCTTGCAACGAACACGATAGATACTCTAGCGCGAGACCTGGTAGAATGGGTGCATGAGAATGTTTATATGCGGCATTTTAACCTCCTGACGAGGAAGCGGGTTGGTTGTACTCATTCGGCACTAGACGTTGTGATAACAAGATATGGTCACTTATCAGAGGCTTTCATCGGTAAAAGTGACCACATGTGCTTACTTTCTCCGTAAATTCAAAAAGGCCTCCAACAAAACGCCGACCTGTGAGGAACTTGGGCCGCAATGACCTCACTCAGTTACGAGGCATAGCCCTGGAAATAGACTGGCTTCCTGAATCAGAACGGGTGCCCTTAGAACACAGCTGGAGTTTGACTGCAAACGGGTTTGTTCAGTTATTAGATGAATTTGCTCCAGTGAGGCCGAAAAGACATGATGCAAGGCCGCGTTGATGGCACCAAGGATTAGATCGAGCTAGTAAGCGAAGGAATAATTCTCGGAGGACACTTCGGTTGTCTGTAGGATTTAAACACTGATTGTATTACAAAGTGCCGGAACTCAGCAGTCACATTGCAAAGAAAAGCGAAGTATTGGTATGAGCTTCGATTAGCTCTACCACCAACGGAATGCGCCACCACGCAATTCCACTAGTTCAGATGTTATAGTATTTGCAGGCATATGAAGGCACAAGTAGGGCGTCTGTGTGCTTAAGAAGTTCGGCTGGGTGGTAACTATGGACTTACCTCCGAACGGGCTGAGAGCGGTGATCGTCTGCTGCAACTGTGTGCGGAATACCAGTTGTTTCTCAGTAGCACAGCTTTTGGAAACAGTGGGCGTCGATGTGTCACTTGGCGTCCTGTAGCTGGTCAGCGACTGACCCGAATTGACCACCTAGCCATAAGTTACAGGTGACGTGGTTCTATGCTGGATTGCCACTTCTACCGGAGTACCTGTGTCGACTCTGATCATGCCCTGGTACGCGGTCGTTTCTCCATGAAATTTACCGGGAGGCGCACCAAACGTTTCCTCCGAGTAACAACTGAGAAATTGTCTCAGTGCTCGGTCAGGTAAGTCTATCAAGACTCATTGCATACCGAACTTTCGCTGTCCTGTCCTGCTGACACTGAGCTTCAGTGGAATAGGATCTCGGTCACCATGCACGACGAAGGAGCAGCTGCTTGTGGCACTAACAGTGACCACTGCACCAGTCACTGGGTATTGGAGAGGTCGGTGAACCTGTTGGAATCTGGAATGTACCTCCCGGCTGACTCTGAACACAATATGACCGGACGGGCTATTAGGCGTGAAATAAAGCGGAGCCTACCTGTTGACAAGGAAGGCTGGTCGACCAGTCGGGCTCAAGAAATGGAGGAGGCAGGAGCAGTAGGCAATTACCAGAAGCTCATCCAACTAATCCGCACCACTGGTCCCAGGAAACCAGGCATCAGTGAGACAGTCAGACAGCGTGGGTGTACTGATACACAGTAAGGTGCGCCGTATGGCTCGTTGGACGAATACATTCAAAATCATTTCAACTGGCCCCATACTCCCGGACCTCTCCCTACTCAGGTGATGCAGGACCAGCCATGGGTTAGTTTAGAGTCTCCGTCGGAGGCCGAGGTCCGAAACACAATCACCGCCCTCAATCGTTTTCCTGCTCGGCCGGTGGACGAGTGGTCTACACTTTTGGTTGGCAACCACAAGGTCACCGATTCGAATCCGCGTAAGGATGGGCGTACTCGAGGTATACTCACCCCGCGCGCGACTGGTGGTGGTCTCGCTGCAGCAAAGCGCCGTCACGGCGTAGAGTTGACACATTAATTTAGTTCTTTACTTAATATTTAAAGACGGAGGTGAAGTCTTCTGCAAAGCACTGACCTCCCTATTCGAACGTATCTGGAAGGAAGTGTCCCGACTAACTGGATTGAATCCATTCTAGTGGCAATGTACAAGCATGGCAGTCGTACAGACGATGCTAACTACAAGGTCTCAGCCTAACGCCAGTTGTGATATAATTGCTGGTCTTGATTCTCGTTCGTCGCCGCACTATGGAATGGGATTCTCCGATTAGGGAAGAAGAGGCAGATTTCCGCCCTAGACGTAGCTGTACAGACCGACTAATCACTTTGCGTCAGTTCCTAGAGCAGCGCCACGCATACCGCAGATCGACAATAGCTGTGTTCCTCGATTGCGAGGTTGCGTTCGATTCAGCCGATCGATCGATTCTGTTGGAAATACTTACTTGCTCTATACTTGAACACTACAGGCCGCGTCAGCGTCTATGGTGGCCTATCGGATAGCATTCCGACTGCAAGTGGCGTTGGTCAGGGTTATCCAATTTCCCCATTTATGTTCAATTTCATCCTGGATTCTAGCATGGAGTGTTCCCTTGTGAAGTCTCACGACGTAGGCGTTGAACTGCTGCTTCGTGAAAGGTTAGTAGTTCTAGATTATGCGGACAATATTGTCTTGCTTTTCGATGATGCGGCGGCGACACAACCAACCCTGAAGTGCCTGTCCAGAGTGCTTCCATTATTTGGTATGCACTTCGCACCTTCAAAGTGCAAAGTGTTACAGCAGGACCACCAGACACGTGCTGATCAGTCGACGCTTGTTAACGAGGAGCTCGAAGTCATTGGCAGCTGCATCAACAACGATGGGCGCACAGAAACAGACGGCAGCTTACCCATTGCAAAGGCCAGAGCTGCCTTCTTGAACCTGCGGTATCTTTGGCGACAGAAGGGATTTTCCCTCCGTTTGAAAGGCCGGGCACACAAGGCCTCCGTGAGGGCCGTTCTGCTGCATGGGATTGAGAATTGACCCCTTCGGTCTGAAGATCTGAGACGCCTTCAAGTGTGATAAGGTTGTCCATGAAGCAGTGCCGGAGTCGAATGGCACCGGCATGTCCGTAACGATGATGTGCGTAAGGGAGTACTTGGTAGTGATAATTTTGTTTCTTCTGTTGGGCGGAGCCTGGGATACTACTCCGTAAGCAATGGCACGTAGGACCTGCCAAAGGCGACGGTATAAAAGTTAGAGGCGACTGAACCCAACGTATATTGTGCAGGCCACAAGAATAGGAAGCGAATCAGACAGAGCGAGAAACGCGCAGCAAGGTGCTCACAAAAACTGTTTGTGTCAACGAACGTGCAGTCTGTAAAACAAGTGGACGTTTCGAAGGTTAAAGCAACCGTAAAATCCAATGTAACAAAATACTGAAAGAGCTTGTTTTCCGGTACACTACAAGGGTCTCCCCCTAGAAGGCTGAGGAATGGAAGCTTTCGAAGGAGCTGTTAGTGGGGAAACGGAAGATGAGGGTGGATGCGAATATTTGCAGGGGCTTGAGTAAGGGCTTCCAAAGTGGGGTGTGTAGCAGAGTCCGCTGGGTTCAGGCTTTTGTTAGTTATTATTTATGACGATCGTGTGGACCAGAGTGCATCATCGGTGGGCCGTCGGGGCGGGCTGATCGGACCGCAACAAAACTGGCTAGTCCAGAAGAAAGGCCGACAAGACCTTCCCTTTGCTGCAGACCCGATGGTGCGCTTGGGAGGTGTCACTCCCCCACCGCACTTTAGTCCACGCTCCTCGTCCCACGAAGCAATCCGGCGTCCTCGTATGCACTGCCTAGGCGGCGTTTGAAGACCAATCCGTTCGTGGGTGTCTGCGGTCGAGGGCGACTGTCTGTTCCTTGAGTGAGGAAGGGGACTTCGGGGCGGATGGCGAGTCACTCCAGGGTAGCGTTGAGCTAGTTGGCGAGTTATTCGAGGACGGGACCGTTCCGGCGGTTGAGCTACTGGAAGGTAGAACTCAGAAGAGGTGGGCAAGGGTCGGGGAAGTGGCTTGAGGCCGGAGTGGGCACATGGCAAGAAGGCTAGAAGCAAACACGCATTTTAGGTTTTCAAAATGTTTTGGGTTCTGTCGAGTTTGCAAAACGTTTGTGAACAAGACGCACGATAAACAACCAAGACGAAAATGGCATGTTAATGGAAATAGCAACCGTCTATAAAATCTGCAAAACGGACCGGACGCTTAACCTGCCTACCGCGTCGGTCGGTTGCCTAGGGTTGCGGCGTGTTAGATTGCGAGTCAAGGGGCTATCCAGTGCTTGTGCGAGAGCATCAGGATGGGCTGCAAGTGGCTCGTCAACGCAAGCCACTTTGATTCGATCGATGGACACCGTTGTTCGGTTACCATTCTGGTCTAAATTAAAGGTGTCGGAGTTCTTTACAGTACTGTGAAAGGGCCAGTGTAGGGAGGTCGGATAGGGGCCGCATTGCGCCGGTGCGGAGGAAGACGTGGGTGCCGGTAGAAAGTCCGCTGCGCATGTGCACATCGCTAGCCTGTTCACGAGGCGAGGTCGGGCGTGGTGAACGCATGCGTTGAGCTAGGGAGGACGCAAAGTAAGGCGGAGGCAAACCCGGCGATGCGGGCGGTGAAACGAATTCTCCTGGTAATTTGAGCGTCGTGCCGTACACCAGCTCTGCTTTTGCACATTGCAACTCAGCTTTGCTACTGCTGCGAATGTCTAAGATACAAGCGAAATGTTTTCGCTCCAGCTAGGGTCGGAGGAGGCGCAGAGCGAGGCTTTAAGCTGTCTATGGAAGCGTTCAACTAACCCGGTTGCTGCTGGGTGATACGCTGTGGTATGAATGCGGCGACAACCTAAAAGTTGCAGAAAGTATCGAATCGTGAAGATTCGAAAGGCGTTCCACGGTCAGTTGTGATGGTGGATGGGCAGCCTTAGTGCGAGACCCACCGATCTAAGAAGGCCTGGATAACAGTCTCAGCTGTGCAGTCTATTACGTGGATGGCTTCTGGCCATCTGGTGGAGCGGTCGACACATGTAAGAATGTATACGAATCCGCGTTACGGAGGCAAGGGACCTACCAGGTCTAAGTGTACATGCGAGAACCGAGAGTTCGGGGCAGGAAATGAACCAAGAGGACTGCAGCCGTGGGAAAAGTATTAGGCTTATGACCTCTATGGTACCCCTAGTAAAGGCATGCTACCAGACCTAAGCCTTGCATAGGATGTTGAGAGCGTTTTCTGTTGCGGATGTACCTAAGCGTAGCATTAGAATTGTCCAAAATCGTCTAAATGCCGGCTTTAAATGAACCTTTATGTGTCTTCCTAGATGTCGGTTGCCAGCGGGCCCTAATAGAAGCTTTTTCATTAAGTCTGAGCGCTAGTTACTATACTCAGCAGTTTCCAAACACTATCAGTAGTTAAACCGCAAAATAAAAAAATAATCTTTCTTATTGTTGACAAAGAGCGCACTTTAAAAGTTCTAGGCCCAAGAATCAGACATTTTGCTCTCCACTTACTCTCTCTTGACCCCATATACTTAGCTTTATCTGGTATACATGGGTCTTTCGCTATTGGCAACACTAGTAGACAGGCAAAATGAAAACCAGATCCTCTTCTTTAACTGCTTTTGCTCGTAAAACACTCGCATTTTCAGCTTTCATTTCACTGACACGAAAGCTAACCAATGACAGAGAGGCCCCTGTCACACTGGCTGGCTGGAGCACCAGAAACTTTCCATCACCACTTTTCTTCTCTTGGCCGCCCGTGTGTCATTTATCTTTTAGCTGGCTCCAAAGCCTACCATGCGTTATGCGTAATGGCGGGTGAACGACCAGCTCCCACTGGTTTTTGTTACTATTCTACTCCTGATTTACCTTATCGCTCTTTGCCTAAGGTGCTAGAACAGCTCTTGCCAGGAAAATCACAAAAGAAATAATCGGTGTGACATTAGAGTGCCAGTTAACATTGCCATCTGGATGAACACCGCCGGCACTATCTTCGGAACCTAAAAATGGAGAGAAATAAATCGAAATTCATCAAGGAGCTACACAATAGTGTGCATCTACACATGAAGCATAACAATACCTCAAGTATAAGCAAGCTCAACCACCAGAAGTAGAGTTGTTAAAGCCCAACCAATGTAGACCAAAACGGATTTCACGCCCAAATGCAATTAGCTAAATTTTACTAAATTTTCCCATGCTCATTTCTTTATTATTAGTGACAGGCTCCTATAGCTCACTGATGTTAGAGACAGAGCCTCATTAATATAGAAAATCGGCTCTAAGGGATAAATCTTGTGATGTTTAGCTAAGTAATGTGTGTATTTTGCAGGCCGAAATCTGTCAACGGATCTGAAAGATCCCCTGAGTTACTCAGGTAGATCTGGCTCATGCGGCCTTGCTGTAAGCTTTAGAAAAGCTTAGAGGCTTAAAAAATGCTAAACTCTATTTTACTGGTTGTTTATGTGGCTCAGTATCCCCTGAAATTGGGATGCTGTGGCCTTCTAACCGTGAGTTAATTACAAGCTCCCCTGAATTCCCTTGTAGATATAATATTCCTTGCTGGATTTCTAGCGTTTTCGCGCAAGCTCATCCCTTAATTGCATATATTTTTCATGCTTGCCTGCAAAGTTTACTTTTCGGCCACCTGCGCAGTCCGTAGTTGTCGCAGGATATAACGGGCTAATTAGAGCATTTCTGGATAGCTATGCCTATCTAGAACATACCCCGCTTCCCTACTTTTTATATTTTCATTTATTTTTTCTGCTATCTTCCTGCAAAGCAGAAAGCCATTTTTAGCGAAAAATAAAAATGGCCTTATTCGTAGACCATCGTTTAATTGCGAATAACTCGCAAACTACTGCACGCATGGCGTTGCTTTTACGTTCATCGTATTCAGGCGCTAAAGCTGGTCCAGACCAGTGTAATTTTGTGCTACTTTAAGCGGTATTGTAACTGTAGAAAGGCTTTTTCTTTTATCTGAGAATAACAGGTTGAAATTTTGCGCCGGAGAGCAATATCAGCGTAATAAAAGTAGTGCTATATTTTTTGTTAATTGGTATTTTTCTACTGAAGCACGCAGTTTTATTTTCTCTCTTAACAAATTACTTCTATTTATGTCTGCATTTTTCGGAATTGTTTTTACTTTTCGTATGCCTTATAATCCCTTCATTCATTTATTCCATGTGCGCAACAACAATTGGGGCAACTGAGTGGCCAATTATTGTGCGATCAATTTAAAGTGAACTTGTGGCAAATTGGATTCTGTTCCAAGGAGAAAAGGCAAACTACACCTCCGCGAAGTATTCACAATAAAATACAAGGAGCTCAATATCGCCCGAAGGAACCAGAAAAATGTCAAGGTGGGCGCCTGCGACCCAGTAGCTGTATACTAAACAGTGCCAATGCATTTGCAATTGCTAACGATGAACATATATTTTGCCAACTTCCATGCAAGAGCATCGGATAAATGTAAGCATTGATCTGAACCCTTTAGGGTGCAGCCTCTAGCAGGTCTAGAAATATACCTATTTATTTATAAGTACTTTAAAGCACTGGCATCGAAGGCAGGCGCTAGCCCAGGTACGAAAAGCTTTGTTTACGCGTGGCCTAACAAAACGTTCGGATACCGGAATGTGACAGTGGGTGCAGTGCGTCAAATACTGTGCGGCTGAAGGAGACGGGCACGAGAGGTCTAGGACAACCGGTGGTAGTGTCACAGAGAATGGTTCCTTCCAGGGTTTGGAAAGGGACAGGTTGCACATGCAGCTAAGTGAACTGCAGTGTGCGCTGTATATCTTCGTCTTGAGCCTGAGTCGATGCCATGGCGTCAAGGTCGACGGTAGGTAAAGACTGGAGAGTGAGGTTGACGCGTGAGCAAGCTTCGGCGATGGGATTATCGACATCTGAGGCATGACGTATGACAGCAGTGACACTATGTGACAAAGTCTAGGTGTCTTGTTTCCCGTGGTGAGTATTTGTCGCTAGCAGAGTTGAAGGCAAATATAAGGGGCTTGTGGTCAGTGCAGACCGTGAAAGCGCGGCCTTCGCGTGTGCAATTGTGCGTGTGTGCCGGAAGTGACGTATTACCAGGTAAATGGCAGGCAGTTCTCTGCCAAACGTGCTGTAGCGGGACTCCGCGGGTTGCGGGCGCTTGGAAAAGAACCCAATGGGTTGCCATTGCCCACCAACCTGTTGTTGGAGGACGGCTCCTACCGCCACTTCTGAGGCATCAGTCGTAATAGAAAGAGGTGCAGTCGATTCGGAATGATCGAGAAGGGCTATGTTGGAGATAGCATCCTTGAGCTCGGCGAAGGCTGCCTGTGCTGCGTCAGGGAAAGCGAACTTACGTTCATTTCCTCTGAGTAGGTCAGTCAGTGGCTGCGTGAGCTAAGCGCAGTGTGGAATGAAGCGTCGATAGTATTTGACCAAAGCACAAAATGGACGGAGGTGCTTGAACGATGTCGGAGCTGGGAAGTCCTTGATTGACTGGATCTTGTCAGGAAGGACTTCGATACCAGACAATGAAACGAAGTGGCCTGGGAATTCTGTCGTTGATTTTCCGAGTTCGCACTTAGTCAGGCTGATTGTAACACCACGTTGGGTCAAGCGCTGGAAGAGAGCTCGAAGATGCTCGAGGTGCTCTTGTTCCGATGAACTGGCTACTAAAATATCATCCAGGTAGGAATAGGCGAAGTCAAGTCCACGAGGAACGTAGTGGATGAAGCGTTGGAAGGTTTGTGCGGCGTTGCACAGCCCAAATGGCATTCGTAAAACTTCAAACAAACCGAAAAGAGTGATGGCGGCTGTTTTAGGAATGTCATTGTTTTCCACAGGTAGCTGATGGTAGGCGCGAGGCAGATCGATCTTGTTGAATATGGTCTTACCTGGGAGGCATGCGGTAAGGTCCTGCATGTGTGGGATGAGCTATCTTTCTGGGAAGGTTGGGCGACTTAGTACGCAGTAATCACGGCAAGAGCGCCAGTCACCAGGTTTCGTAGGGTCTTCTGCAGGGGGGAGGACCAAGGGCTGTCAGAAAGGCGGATTATTCCAAGTTCAAGCATGTGTTCCAACTCCGCCCTAGCTACCTTTAGTTTCTCAGGCAATAGTCGGCGTGGACTGCATGA
This sequence comes from Dicrocoelium dendriticum, assembly GCA_944474145.2. Lineage (NCBI taxonomy): Eukaryota > Metazoa > Platyhelminthes > Trematoda > Plagiorchiida > Dicrocoeliidae > Dicrocoelium > Dicrocoelium dendriticum. The sequence goes on from OX104069.1 coordinate 31,701,634, forward strand.
CACAGTTGGGTCATTTGTCCCTATGTGGTGTGTGACTTCGGCTGCCACGGGCAAAGCTTCTGTCCTTGGCTGAACGAGCTTGGGATACTGAGAGAGGAGATTAGCGTAGGCTGACGAGGTCTGGGGAAATGCATAGACTAGGGATACAGATGTGACATCGGCGGTGATGCCACATACACTGAGTTTCGTTGCAGCGTCCACTATCATCTGGCGTTTCGCATCGACCAAGCGGTCGAAAGGCCTGACAAAATCAATGCCGATGATGGCAAAGGAGACTGCAGCGACAGTGAATACCCAGCGGAAAGTGCGCCGAGGACCTAGATCCAGGGTAAGCGACCGATGACCGTAGGTGGCTATTGGCGTGGCATTGGCGGCAATGAGGCTTGTCGACAGAGAAGTGGTAGGCTCAAATGGTATAGGGGAATGACGCTGACTTCCGCCCCTGTATCAACCAAGAACTTGGTATCAGAGTCATAATCCCTATTGTAGATGAGACGACTTTGGGCTTTGCCGACATTCGTGGCCATTACAGCCCGGCGCGGCGGAACATCTATATCGGAGTAGCTACACGGCTGTACGCACTTACGGGCTTTAGTAACGAACCTCGAGTGGTAAAAGCAATAACCTGTGGCATCAGGTTATGTGCGACGGGCGATGAGCCGGATCGGTTGCTGCGCTTATGGTTTAAAGTGAGTTCCTCAATCTGGCGCTAAAGCGGCGGTATCTACAATGATAATGCGTCTTTTGCCGACGGCGGGCAAGTCGCGCCAGTCGTTGTGGTTGCGTCAGCGCAAACCTGCTTAGGTACTTTGGTTTCAGTCTCTGGCTGGTGCCGTTCGATGACGCGGTCTACTAGATATGCAATTGCTGTGATGTGCGAGTCGCTTGCTACTGCAAGGATAGCCTGAGTGGTTGCAGGAAGGCGTTGCATCCACAGCTCGCGGAGAATCCCTACGTCCATGTTGGACGCGCCGATGAGCTGTTGCAGTTCGCGCAACAAGGCTGAGGGCATACTGTCCCCTAGCTGCAGAGCACTAAATAGCTGCTGCAGACAGACCTTGTCAGAATGTGTGATTCGCTGAATAATAGCCTGTTTAAGATTCTCGTATTTCATTAATAGAGGGGGCAAAGTATGATGTATCTCACCTGCGTGGATATACTGTGAGGAAGGCAAGCTAGTGGCTGATTATAAATGGCGAAAGCAGAAGCAGACTTACGAATGTAAAATACGGATTCTAGGTGCAGAAATCATAATAAAGGATCATTCTTCCAAAAAGGGGGAGGGGCTAAGTCAACCGATTTAACCACGACAGGCTGAATGGCGTTAACCGCGCATGGAGACCGCTTTTCCTCTGGATAAGCCATTGCAAAAGGTAGATAAAAAGGTAGTAGGTGAGAAAAAATGATCACAATTAATGCATCACAAAATCACTAGAACGAGCTCACAAGCATGAAACTGCAAAATGGCGGTCGGCGTGTTCCTGACAGGGGATCACCAATTGTTGGGTGGAGCCTGGAATATTAGGCGGTGAGCAATGACACGTGAGACCCGCCAAATGCGACAGTATAGAAGTTGGAGGCGACTGAACCTAACGTATATTGTGCAGGCTACAGGAATAGGTAGCGAATCAGACATATCGAGAAACGTGCAGCGAGGTGCTCACCAAAACTGTTTGTGTCAACGGACGTGCAGTCAGTAAAACAAGTGCTCGTTTCGAAGGTTAAAACAACCGTAAAATCAAATGTAACAAAATACCGAAAGAGCTTGTTTTCTGGTACACTACACTTACACTACACTACACTATATCGACTATTGTACTATTGTACTGTGAGTACCACGCGGTAACTTTTCTTTCTGACGTGCTGTACTTTCGAGCCTTTTAGGTGAAATTCTCGTGAAGAAGTGTTTGAATAGACACTTTTGACGAAATTTGACGTTAGTCAAATTCTCCTTTTGGAAGATATGACAGCCATGTGCGTGGACTGTGGGAAGGGTGTCACCTCACGTTCAAAGGCCGTCCAATGCGCACTGCGCGACAGATGG
>OX104069.1:31703912-31897293 GCA_944474145.2 Dicrocoelium dendriticum
CTTCGAATCCACTGCCCTCTTTCTATTACGTTGATGGCATAGACATCAAGGTAGAGGTCCTCCAACAGCACATTGATAAATAATTACAACCACAAGGGGGTATTCAAATCGCCCGCTACGGCACATTTGGCATAAAACTGATCACCATTGAGCTAGCCAACCGTTAATTCTAGCATACACTCAAAGGCCGATCTTCCACGGGATATACTGACCACAAGCTCCTTATTCTGGCCTTTAACTCTACAGCAAACGTGACACCTAGACGTTGCTACGTGTTTCAACGCTGTCAAACGTCACGACTCAGGTCTCGACAATCCGGTCACCGCCTCTATATCACACGTAAATCTCACGCTTCAGACGGTGCCTGCCGTCAACCTTGCCACCAAGGCAGCTGCTCAGGCACAAGATGAAAACGTGCGACGCACCCTGCAGTTCACTTCACCACATGTGCAGTAGGTTCCTCTCCAAACCACGGAAGCAGGCATGCGCTGTGACATTTCCACAGGTTGTCCCATATCCCTCGTGCTTGTCTCCTTCAGTCGCACAGTTTTTGCCGCACAGCATTCACAATCACCTCAGGGTGCCTGTGCAACTTTGAAATTGGTCACCAAATATTTACTTCAGCGATGTTCAGGCAAAGAAATTCGTACCTGCGCTTGCGTGTGCCGTCGATGTCAGAGCTCCAAAATACCTCATCACACCCGCAGCACCCTTGGTTCATTACCCGACCAGGACGCTCGGTTCCCGCATGTAACTTAGACCTAGTAGTTTCTGCGCCTCCTGCACGCGGCTTAGTATACATACTTACAGGTGTCGATCGCTTCACCAGATGGCCAGGCGCCATTCCGTTGACAGGCTGTACAGCTGAGCTGGTTATCTGGGCCTTCCCTGACCGGTGGGTTTCTCACTACAAGTGCCCATTCACCATTAGAACTGACCGAGAAAGACCATTCGAATCTTCACAATTTGATACTTTTGTAATTTGTTAGGCGGCCGCCGCATTCATACCACAGCTTATTACACAGATGCCAACGGTTTAGTTGAAGGCTCCAATGGACATCAACTAGCCGCTCTCTGCACCTCCACCGAGCCTAGCTTGCGCGAAAAGATTTCGCCCCTACGCTTAGGCATTCGCAGGAGCATGAAAGCCGACGGAAATGCAACAGTAGAGCTGGTTTACGGAACAAAGCTAAAGTTGCCAGGAGGATTCCTTTTGCCTGCAGCGTCGTGGGATGTGCTCACGCCTAACGTTGCGTACACCCTATATCAACGCATACGTTCACTACGCCACTCCGCTCCGTGAGCAGGCTAGAGATGTGCAAATGCACGTGGGTCTCTCTGACTGCACTAACGTTTTCCTGCGCACCGACAGTGTGAGAGCCTCACCAGCCCCCTTCTCTGGTCCTTTCAGATTCCTGCGACTGACTCCGAAACATTTTACTTTAGACCAGAATGCTCAAAGTACAACGGTGCTTAACGACCACCTCAAAGTGGCTTAATTTGACAAACAATTTGCAGCCCATCCAAAGACTATCCTACAGACACCAACCCCGCGGTGACTTTCTGAACGCTCCCTATCCCAAAACCCTCTGTTCCCATTGTGCCACAACCTACCTCGCCCCAACCCAAGCAACCAACCAATGTAGTAGACAAGCCAAACCTCCGCTCCATTTTACAGAGTTTTTACACCTTGGCTATTTTTAGTATCAAGTTTTTTCATCCTAAGTGGTGCTTGTGCCTCTCCTCCACAAAGGTTTTGCTAAATCAACAAAAGCTACATGCTTTTGAAAACTTACAAAGCGTAGTTGCTTTTTTCATGCATGCCATGTTCCGTCTCAAGCGTCAATCCACTTTTCTCGACACTTGCTCGCCACCAATGAGTTCTTACTTCCAGCAGCTTAACCGCCTGAACTGCAAAAGCAAACCTCGAACACTTTGCCAAACTGCCCAATGCAACCCTCTAGTGACTCGCTACCCCATCCAAGGCCTCTTACCTATCAAAGGGACCGTCAGTCACCCTCGGCCGCTGCCGGCCACGAACGTGTTGGTATCCACAATCCTGGCGGGACGTTGCAGACCAGGACGTGGGAGTTTGTCGTGGGACGAGGACTGTGTACTGGAGTGCGGGGGAGTGTGACAGCTCCCACGCGCACCGTCAGGTCTGAAGCAAACGGAATGGCCAGTCGATCTAGTTTCTGGGTCGACTAGTTTTCACAGACCGACCCCGTGGTTTATTGATTTGTTCCCGCCGCAATTAGACCTGCTGTTCAACACCCAACCCAATCCGGCATATTTAGCACTTCCCGTCATCCTGTAATGTTTGAGTCGGATGAGAATTACAGAAAAGAATTTTACTCAGATTCTGCCTCCTTTGATTCCTTTCAATAAATGTGAATTTTTGGATTGCTGAGGATCAGCTTTCCTCGTGATTGCTTTAGTGTGTTAGGATTGCGAAGTGCTGACGGTTTCAATGAACTGTGGTGACTCCGGACCAGGTGGGTGTCGCAGGTAGGTTCTGGGAGTGTTTCTTATAGATAACGGTATCATGCAAAGACGCATTGGAAAGCTAAAATTATTTAGCATTATAATAATTAAAAGCAAACGGTAGCATGCTAATCGGAATAAGTAGAACTACAGCGCGGTGGCGTTGACAGAATGCTCGAACTCCTTCATTGTTGGAATTTCATAATACAAAGTAATTACTCTGCGTGACACTCAAACGTTAGTGAAAAACCCATCAGAAGTTGGTTCGTGTAACTTCTCGGTTGAACGCTGTGAGTCGGCAGTACCTAGAGCTTGAAAAACCAAAACGAATCAAGCAGAACCTTGGTTTTCAGATTACGGTAAGTCACCTTAAGTCGTCATTATGTTACCATCAGTGCGGCGAAAACAATTGCAAGCTTAAGGAGACGCTCGGAATATGAATGGCTACCTAGTCCTCGAACTACTGTTGTGCCAAACATTAGAGAAAGCTCTGTAGGCAGCGCAGCACAAAACAAGCATGGCGGACAAGGTTGTACACAATAGACTAGCCGCGTCCAAAGAAGGCCGGACATAAGGTGATGCAACGTTCCGGTGTAATCATTCCGAAAGGCCTGCGAATAATCCATAGTATACTGCATCCTTTGCCAGCGGCTTTCTTCCGGGTCATTTTGCAGTTGTACTTGAGGTATCGCATGCCCTTCAAACATATAGCGCGTGGAAAACGCTTAATGCGAGGCGCAGCACTGAAAACTGCATTATTAGTGGGCAAATATCGCAGAGTTAACTGTTCCCAAGTTCCATCGAGGCCCCGTTCTAAGGACTGGGGACCAAATTGTTTGCTCGCTGGGTGCCGTAATTTCATACCATAGGCGAACATGAGGGTTGCTATTCCTACAATTTCGGAAAACTGGTTTACATATTGGGCGAAAACCAGCTGTCCTAGGACCGAGCTCTCTGTGAGGTTACGCGGACCGGGCCGCCTAAATCGCATGCTTGAACCCAATCAGATGAACGTATCGACCTTCCAAAGACGGCCATTTTGATCAGAATACCTGCTCCCATATTCCATATACGGGCAGCTTTTATGAGGACGGAAATGCGGGATGGTATGAGTTGCTTCATTAAAGTCTATGATAAGAGCAGCAACGTACATACCCTGACTTACGGATTTCGCACATGGTCCTCGTACCATCAGTGCTTTAGGAAAGCCAGGTTGCAATCAACGGAGGAAACCATATGCCACTAAATGGATCTCAAGTCAATGTCTTCTGGCCCTCTTTGACACTTTGGACGGAACCGTCGTAAACCCACCGATATTTGCTCCGCCGGCACAAGCATGTCGTCTTGTTTTAAAGCCGCTACATACTGTAACCTAATTTCAATCCTAAGCGGAATATAACACAGGCAAAACTTCCAAAGGACAAAATGTGGGTCAAGAGCATGCCCTTGGAATGTGGTACAAGAGTTGAGTGCATCATATCCCTACCAGCGCTCGTTGTGGGATTGGTTGAATAGACTCGCAGACGACGGATGTCCCGAACTTTGCTCGATAGCTCATCGGACGATGGTGAACTGTGTCCTTTTACTTGGGCATCACCTTGCATTGTTTCACAGCAGGGGACAAACCGCTTACTTTCCGTGACTGCCAATATATTTGGCGGAGGGCATAAGCTGAGTAATCGGACGTAGCCTTAAGAAATGCGTGTTGCAGCTCTTCATTGCCAGAATAGCTTTATTTATCCAGATCAAGCACTAGCAATATCACTACCTCCATATTCCGCAGTGAGTACTGTGGGGAAGAAAATGACGGATGTGACTTTCGTCCTAAGTATGAGCACAGTTTAATGGATTTGAGATTCTGCGGCCAGGCTGTGTTTGGAACTTACTAGCTTACTGCCCTGTTTCATGGTGCAAACGTTCCGCCCATGTTTTCTCTATGCATACCTGGACGCTATTTGTGGGCAGTTGTAAGTATTCTTTTATTCCCACCTTGTCAGTAAGTACAACATCGTTGGCCTATTAAGGCTAGGGTGGTATTTTGACAAAGTACACACCCTTGATAGACCTCGCAGGGAGGCTGGACGTTACCAAGTTGCGATGGTTTGCGTGCCTATAGCCGTCTGGAGATTCCCTGGTTTGCTTGCGTAAAATTCTAACTAAAGTATTTCGTTGTACACTTAAGCGACCCGTGTGGTTTCTTGAACTGATTGCTGAGTTCGAATGCTTGACTTGCTCATTGCCATTTTTGCTTGGAGCTCCTTTTGACTGCAAAGCGGGAACGCCCTTTGTGCTGTGCATCCTGCGTTCCCATAGCTAGAACGTCAACTACATCGCTATTTTACGGCTAGGTAAAAGGGAATCCTTTACAGCACCAAAAACCGTTTCCCTGCAACCCGACCTGCCTTTTCGACTCTCTCCGGGTTCCCGCGACAGCCTATCTGCTAAATGCCCCAAAGATCCATTGAGCTTTTATCAGTGGCGCTTTTCTGCGCTCTCAGACATACTCATACCAAATTGGGCCATAGTTAGAGGCCAAGCAACCTCGTTCCGCTTGTTCTCCAGGTATTGGATTGGAATAGGAGTAGCACTTTATGCATTAAACCGGACGCCTTGTATTCCCCTGCTGAACCTGCTGGATAGCGGTCAGGTAACCGAACCAAAGGCATTGGTCGAGAACCCTAATTTGTCGCTTGCCTATTAATGGGCAAACCTGACGGTATCCTGTCCACACAACACAACGATTCTTCATCAGGTTGGCATGCCTCAACGCACGCGCCTTGCTGCACAGCGTGATGCGGCTGGACCTTAATATGGTACAGTGCTTTGTGGGCCTCAGTGCTCCACTAAGCGAAACAAAGTGAGGCTTCTTTGCAAGTTCTGAGTCACGCACCAGATGGTGTCATCGTTGGAGTCCAGACAGACTCAGTCTCCGGGCCCCCGAGGTTGACGGTTGGAGTAAAGTCGGATCTTTACTCCATAAAACGGGTCTTCTATAGGCCAGGGCCGACAGCCTGCTGCCTTACAAATAACTAAATAAATAAATAAACGTTTATTCTAGACAAACGGAGGCACGCTATTACAGGCATGATCACGTAGTGATAACAAAGTATGAACAAAAGTGTACAAAAATACAACATATTTGCCAAAACCGATAATGCGTGTATAAAGCTGTTTAAAACGATGCATGGCGAGAGAGTCTATGATGCGCTGAGGCTGGCGGTGGCTAGATCCTGACAGATGACCTACCCACTGCTGTTACTGTTGTGCCATTTGCTCATGTCCTGGGCGCCTCCTCATGGCGATCGCTGGGTGGGATTTGGGTTTCGCCCTCCTCCCTGCTAAGATCCAGGACACCAATCCGCATGAGTCAGTGAACTGACAATGTGCTAGACCCGCTGTTTTTCGGGTGTTCGTTTAATCAAAGGCTTTGGCTGAGGACCCGAGTCGTTCTCCTGTCAGGACTGGGCGCCCTGGCAATATCCTAGTCCATCCTCTTCGGAGGTTAGGAAGTGGTCGATGGCCCTCTTCCCGTAAAACCTAGCCATGGGAGCCAACAGGTCTACGGGTTATAAGCTCACAGCTCGATTGGCGTAGAGCACGAGCGTCACGCGTTGTCTCTGACGGTGGGAGGACACCTCCGGGTGTTAAATGGTTTGCTACTGCCATCCTTAAGCCAGGCAGCCCCTGTTCAAATTGGTACCAACCCGCCAAAACCCACTTGCGTCTGGCCGTGGTCGCAGATGTCTATCCTACTACGGTCGCAAAATATATATAAAACATTCCAGAACCTCAAAGGCTACGTGTGACGGCCGTCAACCAGATACACATTTGTCACTGCAATCATATTCCTGAGCTGGATCAGCTCCCCACTGCCTTGTGGGTCAGGTTATTGAGCCGAAGGCTCTGGACGGAGTACATCAAATAAACATCCGAAGCACAGCGACCACCTGGCGTGCGATTGCCCACCAATGCAATGGTATGCCTGCACGCAAAGCACTCAGCATAGGATGCTGGAACGTGTGCACACTACTGGACCGGACTTCCAGCGAGCGCCCGGACGCGATGGAGCTGGCGCGCTACAACATTGCTATTGCGGCGCTCAGCGAAACCTGGCTCGTTGAGCAAGGTAAGTTGCATGACGCAGGTGCTGGCTGCACATTATACTGGGTGGGCAAATCCGCCTCAACACCACGTGATCGTGGGGTCGGATTTGCAACATCCGATCGCCTCCATAGCCAGCTGTGGGTGAACCAACGGGTATCAGAGCAAGACTGGTGACTATTCGCCTACGACTCGGAGGAGGTAAGTTTTCTACTTTCATAAGCACGTACGGTCCGACCATGTGTTATCCTGATGACATGCGTGCTCAATTCTACACTGAGTTACCCTCCGTGATACTGTCTGTGCTTAGGAACGACCGACTATTTCTGCTGGGTGATTTCAACGCACGTTGGGCATGATACATCAGCGTGGACAGATGTTATCGGTGCGCATGGTATTGGTTCAGCGAATGCGAACGGTGACAGGCCGCTCTCACTGTGTGCAACTCACGGATTGACGAGCAGGAACACTCGGGTTGCACTGAGTGCGAGTGCTATAGCAACATGGACGCACCCACGGAGTGGACACGCTCACCTGCTCGACTATGTCATAGTACGTCAGCGTGATATGCACGAAGTGCGCATGACACGTGTACTGCGTGGAGCTGAGTGTGGCACTGATCACAAGTTGGTGCGGACCAAACTGTACACATATTTTCGTAAATCTATGTATTGCACTCCCGCCTTGAGTCGGCGTAAACTTAACATCCTCTCATTCGGTACTGTGGCGAAACGTTCTGAGATGGAGAAGGCGACCGCTGCACACCTGTGTGATGTGGAATGCATAGCTACAGTGGGCAACCTGTGGCCCAACATTCGCGACCAGGTGACAGCTGCTGCCGAGGAGGCCAGCAGGCGCGCAAACTGCCATCGGCCTGATTGGTTTGATGAGAACAATGCGACGATCGGCGCATTGGTGTCGGAGAAGAAAGCGGTATTTGCTGCACATGTTGCTTATCCTCGTGACTTAAGAAAGAGTAGTCATTTTCGCAAACTTCGACGGCTACTGACCCGAGAGCTTCGTCTCATTAAAAATGCGTGGTGGACGGAGAAGGCGACGCAGATGGAATGCTACGCCGAACGCCACCAACACAAGGAATTCTTTGAATCCTCAAAGGCGGTGTATGGACCGAGATTGGAGCCGCTGAAGACACCGATCGGTGATAATTCAGACGCTAACTGCACAGAGACTAGACGTAATACAGATCTGGCGAGAACACTTCGGCTCTTTCTTGAACAACCTTTCAGCGATAGACTGGCCTACATTGAATGGCCTGAAGCAGCACGATGTGAAGGTGAATCCGGCGGACACCCCGACGCCGGATGAGACGCAGAGAGCACTTGCTCAGCTGCGAAACGGCAAGTGTGCCTGGGCCGCCGGGATCCCGCCTGAAATAATGAAACACGGCGGACTCGCGTTGTTCACTGCACTGCACCACTTGGTGCAAAGTGTATGGATTGAGGAAGAGGTGCTTTCTGAGTTGAAGGATGCCCTTGTGCTACCACTGTACAAAGGCAAGGGTAGCAAGTAATGTTGCACGAATTATCGTGACATCAACTTGCTGAGTTGTGTGGGCAAGGTGATTGCCAGAATCCTGCTTAACCGCTTTGTCAGTCAGGTTGTGGAACCTAACGTGGCGGAAGAGCAAAGTGGATTCCTTTCGGGTCACAACACTATAGATTTGGTGTTTGCGGCTCTTCAGTTGCAAGAGAAGGGCAGAGACCGACAACAGCCATTGTACTCGCTTCTTGTTTGTTTTCACCAAGGCATTTGATACGGTGAACCGCGAGGCGTTGTGGCTGGTGTTGGGTAAGTTTGGTTGCCCGCGAAAGTTTGTAAGTTAATTTGAGTGTCTGCACGGTGGAATGCGAGCGAGGGTGCGGCTGAGTGGAGAGACCTCGGATGACTTTGCAGTTGTCTCTGGTGTTTAGCAAGGCTGTTCTTTACCTACTGCCCTGTTTAGTATATATCTTCATGCAATGTTGTCCTGTGCTTTTGCTGCCGCTTGTGCTTACGGCTTTCGTGTGGAGCATTGTATGGATCGTGGGTTGCTGAACATCCGTCGTTTCGGTGCGAGAACCCTAGTCTGTGAGACAACTATCCGTGTGTCGCCTTTTGCTGACGACGTGTTGTTTTCACACAGCGCGGATGAGTTGCAACACAAGCCTAGGGCTCTGGCTTTCACAGCTGCCAATTTCGAGCTCACCATCAACACAAGCAAAACTGTCTGTCTCTTTCAGTCTTCACTGGAGGTGCAACCTTCAATATTGCCGCGAATCAGCATTGGTGCTGAAGTATTAGGATCCACCTCCAGCTTTTGCTACCTTGGGAGTGTGATGTCGACTGATCAGCAGGTACACAAGGAGCTGCGTATCCGCTTGTCGAAAGCAGCGGCGGCCTTCGGGAAGCTTGGGTACCGAGTGTGGAACAACCACCAGCTGACCGTTGGCACGAAGCTGATGGTGTGAAAATCCATGATGCTGCCCGTTCTTCTATACTGCTGTGAAAAGTGAACGATTTACCGTCGGGATGTGCGATAGCTCGAGCGGTTCCGTCAGCAATGTTTGCGACGCATTTTGCGCATGGGCTGGGGTGACAGAATTGCAGACGCGGAAGGGTTGCGCCGAAGTGGGATTTATGCAGTGGACTGCATACTTGTATTGAGACAGCTGAGGCGGATCGGTCATGTGAGCCGTATGGATTCGACGCGGATGCCGAAGCTGCTATTAAATGGTCAGCTGAGTTTTGTGAAGCGGCACGTAAGGAAAACTAAAGTTACGAAACCAGGACATGTTTGAAGTGAGCTTCACACATTCTAAGCTTGATTGCAGATCATGGGAATCGAAGGCGGTTGATCGGCGTGCATACCGCGATCTGATCACGAAGGACGTTGCCGATGTGCAGGAGAAAGACTTCATACAGGCAGAGAAGAAGCGGCACGTGGGTTGTTCTCCGTCGAAGTTGTGCTCGTGTTGCTGTATAACATGCGGTCGTGAGTGCCTTAGTCATGCAGGCTTAGTGAGCCATGAGCGAGGCCACTCGAGACTACTACCGAAGCGCCGACGGGTCCTGCAGAGAACGTAGGCAGGACTGGCGCAGCGTTTTTAGCTACGCTGCATTCGATTAACTAACCGCGTGCTTGTATGCTAAGTCTCTTTATTTCAGGTGGTGGGTTTTCAATTTTGCCTAAATGCTTTTCTTTCTCATATAAATGTCTACCTGTACTCTATTCCATTAACTTGCACACCTCGCTTAAGCCAATGGTATTCAATTTCCATAACATTTTTGTGTTCGTGGCATTTCCGTACTGTATGCCTTCTGAACCCGTGAACTTATCAATGATTCCATTGTAAACAATTTATTTCATATGCTCATTAACTTAAGGTGTATGTCACCGTTTCCTTATGCATTAATCGAGTTATTTTCTTTGTCTCTCTAAAGTGAGTGGCTGTTCTTTGATACCGCCGGTGTGGCTGCGCCTGCTGTGCATGTTGACAAGGTGCCTACCTGTCTATTACCCGCTACCTTATCCATACTGGCTCCAAGAGACCGTTGGTCGTTGTTGGAGGGGACAGGGTGCACGGCCCCTTTGGCCGTTAGGCTCGAAGGTTGGTTCCATGCACTCAGTGTAGAGCGGACTACGGTCCAGCCACCGCCTTTTGTGCACTTGGTTCCCCAAATACAGTGTGCTTGTGTTTTCCTGTGAAGGAGTGTGGGCCGGCTTCGTTGATGGAACCTAGTTCTTATCCGCGTGCATCCCGGTCTTATCCTTAGGGTTTACGCTAGATAGGAGGTATGTAGATGGAGCAGTGGGTGGTGCAGCGCAAGCCATCTATGGTCCCTCTGTAGGCCCAGGCATCCTGCGGCTAGCCACACTGACAGGCAAATCCTAAACCGGATGCCGCCAACCATAACACTGCATAGGAATAGCTTTGTGGCTTGTAGTTGTAAGTGTGCCGTTTTATTTGTGACTGTTTTCCAGTGTCGGCTAAGCAAGGATAGATGATCGCTGTTCGTAGATTGGATATAAGTATTCAGGTATCCACGGGGCAGTAACTTTAGTTTTTGGCGAGTCATATTTGGTGCGTCCCAGTGTTGATAAACGGTCATTGGGGGCTTTTTAATAGGAAGGAGGATGGCCAAGCAAAAATTCACCACCACCTGGAGCACTGCTGTCAACTATTTACTGGGAAGGGTTGCAGCAGGACCACCAGCCGTCGCTACTTAGAGGTTGGTCAGTTAGCTAGCCAGAGGTTTTATTTGATAATCTTTATCATTTTCTTGTTTAGGCCTGTGCAATCTGACACTATCTTGCCTACGCAACATACCATAATCCTTTATTCTAACAACTCCTTCATGCTCTGGCCGTCGCGGGGGTACTAAACGGCGCGCCATCTGCTGCATCAAACAGGGTGGATAAGGTTTTGGATGGTGCTGCTCAAGCGTTCACATCTTTTTATACCCACTCTTGCGCTTTTCCATCCTAATCGTATCGTTACCACTTCTCTTTTATCCCCCGACTCCAACCAGCAATTTATGGCAACCCCACCTTGCTTTAATTCTCGATTGTCTTTTAAGTGCAACTCACAAACTATAACAGCGGGCACTCCAATCCAGTCGACAAGTTCATTTACAACCAAGCGGATAACGTCAGTTTATCCGTCTTCCTTTGGTACCCTTGAATCTTGCTAAGGCTGGAGGAACTCTAAGTGAGCACTTTGCCACAAATTGACCCACAGGCAGCAATGCCCGCACACACCAGCCCTTCTCATGCGTTATTCGCAGTGTGTCGGAAATCGCCTGAACGGTTAGAGTTTTGCGCTTACTCTGCGATACCCCACAAGCGACGCTAGCGGCATATTCTCATTGGGCCTGACTGGGAATGACGCAGCTCCAAATGCAGCTTAACACGATGTCTCCATTGCTTTGAGTCTCTTGGTGCAGCAGCTCTTTTTGACTGGATCCATCTCAACAGCCTGATCTGCGCCGTTATTTTGGATTCCTTGTTCCAGTTTTCAAAGTCGCGCGGGGAAAGTTCGTGTCTGTTTGGCATTGCGGCTTACTCCACAGCAAACTTCATCCCTGATTCGGTGATAGCGAAAGCACGGAATCGGTAGTGTGCGCTGGTAAAATAAATACACAAGTCTGAAAATCATCCTCTCTTGAGCTTTATCTGGGCGGCCAATACGGTGTAAGCGTAAGGATAATGTTAAACGGTTGCTACACCTGCTGGAATTCGCTCGGAACTTGCTCACGAGCACTAACTTTGAACATAGCACCCGCAGAGAAGTGACTTGATGCCCACGCGTGTTAGGTTAGCTATTGACGCAAATAAAGCAAATCGAGATTAGTTACCGCTGGAGTGGCTGTGTCCAAAACCGTCGCTCGATTTGAAGCTTCAGCGTGGGCTCCGTTCATGCTTTCATAGGTGTTGACTTGCGGGTGTGTTTTGGCAGATTGCCGCAACGTCACTTTGAGCTCACTGTCACCAGCCAGCTGTGCAGTGCGTATCAAGCTACGCTGCCAATCGGGCTGCGTAACCGTCTGCTGAACCCGTCGACGAGCACAGGTCGTTCAGGACTGTAAGCACCTGGACAGCTATAATAGCGAGCGTGGGTTTGAATCGGTGAGCACGCACCGTATAGCAAATGCTCGAGGTGCTTTTGCTCCTATGCGCCAACTGCGACGCAGCTGCAACATTATTCTCCCTCTGAAGGACAGAGTTTGTAATGCAGCATTTGTTTTAAACCTCCTATATGGTGGCGAAACCTGACCCCTTAAATCGACAGGCATACAAATGCTAGTCACGATCCGTAGACGCTACCTTGGCTGTTTAGCTCACGTCCGGTGAAATCAAAACGTGAGCAATTGGCTTGTTCGACGTCCCGTTTGTGTTGCAGTTAGAGTTAGTGAACCGCCCAGGACAACTGTGTCACCCGCCAGGCTCTGGTGGATGGGCCACGTGTCCCGCACGCCAGCACACGGACTCCCTCAACGTACATTGCTTGCACTTCGAAGGTGTGGTTGGAAGAGGGGAAACAAAACGACGAGCGATGGAATAAAAGGAAAAACCCCACTTAGAATTTCTCGTTGGTTGGTGCATCCTGGCTGCGTGGCTGGGGTCATAAGGAGGAGGTACATTTTGGTTGGCCACACTTGCTTGGATGGCTATGAGTCAGCCCTAATGGCGCTTGTATAGTGCGTTCCTTTGTCCAATTCCCTCCTGCTTAGTCGTCTCTGCCATCATGACCACATTCGTTAGGCATAATCTATCTCATTTTATATCAAGGTAGCCTGATGTTAGCTCTCCGAAACGATGTCCAACATTTACGGGGGACAGCCTCTCTGGCTTGTTCTGCTTAAATTTGATTCTTGCACGGTAACAGGGATGTTGTCTAACTTCAGCTAACGTGTATAATGAACATGGTGAATGAACGCTCTGTCAACAGGCGCACTGTCCTCAACATACATGACCTCTCCATGGATGTCTGTTTCTAATCTTATAAACGCGTGAAAGACTTGAGCTCTGTGCTCCCATGCGATCCTCTTCAGGTAACACAAGCAGCACCGGCACTTTACGCCTATCCTTTGACGCTGCAGCTATAAGCCAGTCTGTGCGTGACTCTACATGCCCAATTCGCTATTATTGGTCTGTCTCCCCGTAGCATTTGCCTCCGGCTATATACGTCTACGCACCTCCGGCATGTAGGTTGCCTCCTGACGTAGCATTTCGAACGCATATCCATCCACGATGCCTACATGCTTGTGCCGCCACTACAGGTCTGCTCCCACGTAACCGCTGCGCCGCATTTTATGCTCCTTCGTAACACGGAAGGCTATATAGTCGCTTAACGTTCAGCTATTAAAGCGCCGTCTATCCTTAATGCACACATAATTGAGCCGCCTCTACTGGTCCTAATCCACGTAACTTGTACCGAAGCCTAAATACTGCTGCACACCTCCGGTAAGTATATGGGATATTGGCATGTACCTTCTAGCACGCCCGTCTATCTCTGATTTCTACAGTAGTACCCCGCCATTACTGGTCTGCACCCACGTAACATATACCGCTGCCTATACACTCCTACGCACCTTCAGTTCATAGACTGGCTTTTAACATGTGGAATTTGGAAAGCTTGTCTGCCTGTGCGACCTACATGGTTGATCCAACACTACTGCTCTGCCTTCGCGTAACATGAACAGCCGCATCTATACTCCTACTATCCTCCGGTAAGTATATCGGCTTTTGCCCCGCGGCCTTCAGACGCCTATCTATCCGTAATGCACATAACTACTTCCTAGTAAGTAAATTAAC
This sequence comes from Dicrocoelium dendriticum, assembly GCA_944474145.2. Taxonomy (NCBI): domain Eukaryota; kingdom Metazoa; phylum Platyhelminthes; class Trematoda; order Plagiorchiida; family Dicrocoeliidae; genus Dicrocoelium; species Dicrocoelium dendriticum. Next base: position 31,717,813 of record OX104069.1, read on the forward strand.
TGTTGACGGGTGGCATTTAGAACGCACGCATTTGCGCGTTGCCTGACTGGTTGCTTTGCCCCTCCTCAGTTTGCTCGCCGACTATCGCTTCTGTGCACGAAAGCCTGTTACGTACTAATTATTTGAATGTACCATTTGCATTTCAACCAACTTGCAGGCACAGCCTGTGTAGCGCGTACTTTCATCTCACGTCCTGTTCTCGTAGCTTTGGGGCTGTCACAGGAGCTGCTTGTATGGCTGGCGGAGCCATTTCTCAGTGTTCACCGTTGGTGGGTTCCAATCCTTATACACGCGTACTCACACAGTGGTGAAGATTTCTGGATGGTTTAAAAATCTGGTACCTTTATTGCAACGGATTCTCATTTGCTATAACCACATACCTTACCATAGCTTATCCTGTAGCACGTCCTCAGGTAGCATTTGCACATTCACAACTATCGTTTATGCAAAACAACTGCCCCGTCCCATGATCCATAGCAGGTTTACAAGTTCATCAAACTCAAGAACCTAACCGCAGCAACCGGACATTGCTACCCATTACTTCTACCGCCGGTCCGCCTGTGAGGGTGCGGCACATTTTCCTTTGATGATAAATGGATACCACCTCCTTACCAAAAACCTCTTACAGCGCAGGTAATTTCCTAGGACCGAACTACCGCCGCATGCTGTCACCATGTTTCATGGCCTGAACCAGGGCGTATGCATAGCAGTAACCAGTTGCCATGTTTAACGACTAAGAGAAATCCTGTCATCACCCTGCAGGAAGTAACTGCTTCCTTCCGAAAAACACTTCCCTATACAATTATGTCCGGAATGTTCTACCATTACTAACTGCGTGGGAAACCCTACCCTTACTATTGAGAAAGAGAAATGGCATGCAGCAACTTCCAACGTGAGCCAACGCATGTTACCCGGTTACATTACACAATGCTGCTTAGCAGTAATCACAACAACTATCGAACGCAAATGTCCGATAACAGTAGCATATATGCAGGGATACATTGAAGGTTGGGCAGTCCCATTTAGTTTCATATGTAATATTTAAAGCGTTAGAGCTACTTAGATTTACATATCAATGAATATACGTCAGTGTACGTAGTTATAAAAGCATTCTCTACTACATTATGATGTTACCTTTACAGTAACAGTATATGTATGACTGGCAGCATCCGGTTTCTGATTTGCACGTCACGGTGGCCAGCCACAGGACGGCTGCGCCTACAGAGGGGTTACGGTTGGCCTGTACTGCCTCAATCACAAATCCAACCGCACCCCTCATATCCAGTGTAAACCAGAAGGAATGAAATTGGGAGGCTTATGGATGGGAGCCACGTTTCATCAACGAACCCGGCCCCCACTCCTTCACAGGTAAATACAAGCAAGCTGTATTTAGAAAGCAAGCGTACACAATGCGGTGGCTGGACCGTAGTTTGCGCCACACTAACTGCATGGAACGACTACTCGAACCTAGCTCTAACAAAAGGACCGTGCTCCCCTCCGCACTATCAATAAGCAGCTGTCTCCTAAAGCCGGTGTGGGAGAGGTAGTGGGTAGCAGACAGGTAGGCACCTTATATACCTGCATATCAAGCTCAGTCGCACCGGGGATGTCAAACAACCTAAACACTAGAACTGACATTATCAAACAAAATGCATCTGTTAAAGCTACGTAATTGCATACCCAACTCTCCCTAAATGATTATATTAATATATATATCTGGCAGCAGCTAGGCATTGGTGGCTCTATGTAGCTTGCAAGCAGCCACCCCTTAACCCATTAGCCTTTATTTTCCTCTGACGTCTGGCTCCCTAATCGGCGCTCGTCTGTTGTTTTATCCATTAAAACTGTAGGTATCCAGTAGTGGCCAAACGTCTAATGATATGGCTACTCCAGCCACCGGTACCTCCTTTTCTAGAGCCACTATATCTGCTTAGTAGCAGCTAGTCGCCATAGGCTCCATTCAACTTTGCGGATATCCGGAGCTCTCTAGGTGTTGCTCCTTTCCTACCATATTCATTCTCTTTGATTGCTTGCGTTACGGCTCAGCTGGTTTGTTTACCTATTCTGTGCCACCGTAGGATCCACTAGTAACAGAAGTCTTAATCCGAATTCTATTGCTGGCCACTCATCTCTCTCATAGAGTGCCGTTATCCGTCGTTCGTCATACTGGCGTCTACTTGACAGCAGCGAGTCATTGTTGGCCCCATGTAAGTATGGAGTCACTTCCTTGCTCTCCTACTCTTCTGGAAATTTTTTTATCCTAATCGCTCGCTCGTTCATTTACCTGTTGTTACTGTAGGGATCCAACATGTGATCAAACGTCCTAATGATATGGCTACACCAGCCATTGATACATCCTTTTCTATAGCTACTATCTCTGCTTGGTAGCAGCTAGCCGCCATAGGCGCCAATCAACTTTGCAACTACCCCTTAGCTCGCTAAGGGTTAGTCCTTCTGTAGAATGTTCATTCTCTTGGTATAGTTTTTCACAGCTTAGCTGGTTTGCTGTCCTATCGTTTGACACGGCAGTTATTCAAAAGCAACTAGAATGATTAACCCAGCAGGCACTTCTGGCCACTGAATCCCGGTCCATTATCGCTACCTTTTGATCGTCTTACCTTCAACACTTAGTCTTCCTTTGATATCCATTTAATCTTGGCCTGCTTCTAGTATGCTCAGCTTTCTATCTTCATATACCTATGTACATTATAGTTATGGTGTCTTAGGTAATCCTTATCCCCTGGAGCATATATACATAAGGCCGCATCGTCACTGTCTTTTGGTTTCCGATAACAACCAATCGTGACCACTCACTCACCTTCTAGTCTCAGGCAGATTTCGAACATCGTCCTTATACCTCATGAATTTCTTACCGGAATCCTGCTCTCCATCCCTATGCACATGAAAGTATTTTACCTATTAGGCCATGCCTTCTGCGTAATTAAAAACACCTTTAGCGTAATATCTGTTACACATTGTACACTAGTTGTCTCAAGTAAATGTCTTAAAGTAGGAGCTTGATCCAATGCCAGGTACATTGACTGTCCTTTTCGGTCTTCTCTCGGCCTGTTCCTTTCATTGTATCATCATTGTATCATTGTATGGTAGAGAGCAGAAGGAGGATCCTTTACCAGCTCCGTCGCTTCCCTGTCATTGCGAACATTGCTGGGATCATAGTGAAAATAGGGTTCCACAATGAACCATTAAAGCTAGGTTGTGAAGCAATATCCGGGCACAGTTATCAAGTGGGAATCCAACAATTTCTTGAAACTTTCCTCGGGCTGCGCATCAACGACGAGCTCCGGCAAGCGATTCCAGTCATTAACCACGCGCGTGGATAGAGCTAGATTCGACCGCACACGGAGTCTCCTCGGTTTGAACAATTTCCATCCGCGACCACGTTTGGAACTTTCAGTGTTCAGATGAAAGAACTGCAGCAATTCGCTTCCAAGTTCTCCTCTTAGGATACGTCGAGTGTAGATCAAGTCGCCGCCACGACGACGGTAACCCAGAGAGAAAAGACTTAATCGCTGGAGGCGGAGAGGATAAGATAGGCACCGCAGTTCTGGCACATATTTAGATCCACGGCGCTGGACCTTCTCAATCATATCGCATTCCGTCTTCGTGAGAGGCTGGGCAGCTGGCAAGCCGTACTCGAGAATCGGGCGCACATGTGAGGCAAACAGGAGTCTGAAGAGTTCTGGAGTAAGGCGGGAGAATGCTCTTCGTAAGGCATGAAACATCCTTTTTCTCTGAGGTCATGAACATCGGAGAGATTCGGGATTGAACTGAGGAACTGCCTCCGTCTGGGATGGGACGAAATAACCAACAAGAACTTACCTGGACCATGGCTTCACTTCCACTCTAACTACTCGCACCCAACCACCGATGTCCAGTGAGGGTAGCTGGACACGAATTCTTTGCTCCCCGGCAAATATACATAATCAGAGAAGACTTCACGTGGCTCTGCGAAGGATCAACACATCATATGCAAAAAGAATGTTTAGTACCCGACCTACCAATGGACAGGACCCAGGAACGCAATAGACGGCCAGTTATGGCATCAACCAGCAGAAAAATGGGACGCAACCTGACTGCGAATAACCGAGCAAACAGACGTTTAACAAGAAACATCGCCAGTTACAATTTGCCATTCAATGGATTGGAGGCAGTGTTGCAGAACGTGGTAGGTTTTCGCCTGGCAAGCGTTCTCCCTATAAACAGCCACAAATGTCCTTTTAACAACACTGCAACTTGGCGTATTTGACTCGCCACCGAATAAGGTCACAGCCCATAACTTTACACAGGCAGGTCAACTAGCGTCACAATTGTAGATAAGGTCGTTACACTGGAACTTCTACATCTGCATATACTGTCGTCGTTTTATTTCCTACGATTCGTTGACCTTTGACTTACTTGTGCACGAACTCACAGTATTGTCATATTTCTCTTGTGCGTGATCTTCCATTACCTTTCAATGGATCATTCAGGATTCTCAATATATTATTAGCTGAGGTCCCGTATCTCATGACAGCCAACTTATTGTTTCGCATTCTGAGCATTGTACAGTTCCAATCATGGACATGAACAATTTTCTACGTCCCTGTTACAGTTGCATTAAATGTTTGTACAGTTGTACATATCTGAGCAGGCCTCCATGGGCGTGCCTCGCATAGTCGAGAATAATATATATATATATGCGTACAGAGACGTTTTCCTAACCTAGACATTGATGCATATATAGACTTGTTGGGCAGTAATCCTACCCAGCCTTTTATGCAAAATATAGCAATCTACTTGCATTCTTATTTTAAATGGCGCTGGTAATGGCACGGTTAATTGAGATATGTAAAACTTCCTCACTCATACATGCAGTTGGCACCAACAAATTCCTCTTACGGTGCAGCATTGAACTGCTATACGCTTTCCTACCGTTACTAGCCTCCTTTTACATGTTCAAACTCAAAGTAAAGCGTCACCGTAGACCAGTATTTGTATTTTTATTATAAATTCAAGCCTCTATATTTAAGCATCTATTAGGCACATGACCATTGAGCTGGGACTAGTATCGATATCGTACCTGACCTAAACATTGTATAAGCTGTAGATACCTATTGCTGCTGCTATAACATTTAAGGGTCGCACGCGAATTGTCCAAAAGTCATATAAATACCAGCTTTAGATGTATGCCTTTGTATGCATTTGTAGATGTCCGTCGGTACCTGGCCTTAATTGCTGCGTTTTCCTTAAAACTGAGTACTAGCTAGTTTACTCGGCCGTTCCCATAACAGTCAGTCTGCTTACTGCAAAATAATATATATATCCACCAGCTTGTCGATAAAGAACCCACTTTACATGTTATACGCCCAAGCGGCAGTCATTTTGCTCTCTACATATCCTGACTTTGCCCCGTAGCCTTCACTTCATCTGGTATACATGTGCCCATCCTTATAGACACCATTATAGACAGGCATTATGAAAACCAGATCCTTTACTTCAACCGCTTTTGTTAGGAAAATATCGTAGTTCCAGGTTCATTTCACCGGCGCGGTAGCTGACCGGCGTTAGAGCAATTGTCACACTGGCTGGTTTGACACCCGCAAAATTTTGGCCAACACTTCTTCTTACCTTGGCCGTCCGTGCATTATTTTTACTTTTACTTGGCTCCAAAGACCACTGTGCGTTATGCGTATCGTAGGTTATCAATCAGCTTCCGTTGTATTTGTTACTATCCTACTCTTGATTTACCTTATCACTTGTTGCTTAGGGGCTAGAACAACTCTCGACAGCAAAACACCAAGGAACAAGCTGGTACAGCATTAAATGCTTAGTTAACATTGCCATCTGGAGGAACACCGCTGGCAATTATTGTAGAACTTACACTTGAAGAGGGCGATAGTTCAAACGTAACCAGCTAGCCGCAAAGTAGTGTGCATTAACACTTGAGACACAGTAGGCTTTAATGTTCGAGCTAGCTCAATCCCCGGAAATAAAGTTGGTGATGCAGCACCAATGCAGAGCCACGTGAATTTCACGCCCCAATGCTTTTTGTTAAATCTTGCTATGGTTGCTATTTATTTCTATTATGAATGACAAGTTCCTCTTACTCACTAGTGTTGGCGACATGGTTTATGAATAAGGAAATTGGCTCTAAGAGGTAAAATGTGATACTTACCTAAGATATGTGTGCATTAATCAGGATAAGGCGTCTGAAATGAACCTAAATCTTCCTAGCATTATTCAGGTAGACGCGGCTCACGCCGCCCAGATATAAACTTCGCAACTGATTAAAGGCATACAAAGTACTAAACACTATATTTCTAGTAGTTTATGTATCTCGGTATTCACTAAAAATGATACGCTGAGGCTTTCGGATCGTTAGTTAATTATTATTTGTCCTAAAAGCCCTTGAGTATATAAGAATCCATACTGGACGCCTGGTGTTTTCGCGAAACCTTATCGCTTATTCGACTAAAGTTGCTATGTATGCCTGAAAATTTTGCTTTTCTGCCGCCCATGTAGTACCCAGCTTTTGAGGAATAGATAGGGTTTATAATGCATTTATATATAGCTACACTTGTATAGAATACAGACCAATTCGCCACTTTGTACATTTTCTTTTCCTTTTGCTGCTAACTGCTGGCAAAGCTGGCAAAGCCGCCATAGTATGGCAAGTAACAAGGAGGCTCCATTTTTGTTCGGATTCCTAAAAATAGTTGGTAACCTTTTCACGTTTATTATAACTCCGCAGCTGTTATTGCATTTTATGTGCGCAAAAATATATGTGGCGACATGGCTGGCCGAAATACTCCAAAAATTTAACGTGACGCTCTGGTGAATTAAATTTTTTCTAAAGAAAGCTTTCACAACACCGGCTTTGCGCAACTTTCAGCACAATCAAAACCAAAGCTCTCAATCTCGCCTAGATGCGTTAGCAGCATTTCAAGGTGGGTGCTCACAACCCCATCAGCTCGACACCTAAAAATGCCAATGCAGTCGTAATTGTCAACAAGGGATATGTACTCACACTTTTCCCACTCCCATGCCAGAGCGTAGAATTTAGGTACACATAGATCTGAGCTCTTACGAAGGCAGCATCTAACCAGTTTAGCAATATTTCTATTTTTTATTTATTTGACAGAAAGCTACGGTTAGGGAATCTATGCCTGCTGAAAGCTAACCACCCACTTTTTTTTTACACCAATTCACCATATTTTCCTAGATTCCAAGCCCAACTGGTTTAAGTGAAGGAGAATGGAGAGTATGCAAAGTCTACGACGCAAGTGCTCAAAGGCAAGCGCGGGTTAGCTTCTGAAGACCGCTTATCTATATTAGGCTTGTTCTTAAGGCAAACGACAGGTAGCGGTTATCATATGGAAACATTTAAAACCATACCGGGTCTCAGTGGTCTCAGGCCTATTGATCTGGATGAACCAGCTAACGTCAGCATTTTCGGAGGCACTGCATGAACTTAAGCCACATAGCTCTAGGCTAAAGTCAAGAGCTGGGTTCTTCCCAACCCGAGCTTTGACTGTTTGGAATAAACGTCCTTCTGCTCTATAAGGACGCGAAATTGTGGAGTAATTTAAACGTAGCCTAAACAAACATGGACTGGCCGTGTTTGTTAAATTTCCCTGAGATTCATTGAATGCCCCTTATCTCCTTAGTTTGTAAACGTGTTTTACCCGTCTTGCACTCGCCTGTATTATTCATTATTGTATAATTAAACACTTTCGAGCAAGTCGCAGTGCTAAGGACTCTTTCATTTAGTGGCACACGAAACGGGACGTTTGTTAAGCGGAAATTTCTTTTGTTCCTGGATCCTGCACTCTCCTCTCCCAAATATTGCACGACCGACCCAATCAAAACTCAATTATACAGCCCTTTATCGTTCATTAGATGTAAGCTGTTAGACAGGCTACCTTATTTTATAGCGTTACATAAGTAACTTTATATATGTACATAGTTAGGTGTGGTCAAAAACATATACGTGAATGTTGTAGTTATTTAGGCTAAAAAATGGATGAATATATTAACATGTAAAGGTAATAGCGTGGTATTACTATGGAACACATATGTGAGCCAAAGATAAATACGTGTCGCTTAGTACTAACTTATTAACAACGTTTACGTTGTAACATGTCCATTCGTTTGCGCGCTTAACTAAGTACTTATTTCAGTGTGTATTCCTGACCCTACATACTTACCGTTATTGCAATCACCACACAGACCTTACAGTAGCCATATTTGATGTACGTACGGCATTTCATGAAACGCAATAGCCGCATTTCTATCCAATTGCCTATGTTAAGCGTATTTTACGTTCTTCTGCTTCATCACCGAAAGTGTATCATCGCCTGCGAACAGCTAATGCATAGTTGGCACGTACATTCATGGACTATAATATACGTAACAACCGGACAGAACCTTATTGCGACTTATTCCTAGCATGTTAGTGCCCATAAATGTTTATGTTATTGGTCTCAATCATTTTTATTCGTCTGCAAACCCTTTAGACACTTCCTTAGCTGCAATACAGAGACCATTACACATAACTTGCACCCCGTTCTTTCCAGCAATCAAATAGCGCGCGGCCTTCACACCCACCGGTAGTCAGTGTTTTTATATATCATAACCGTCTTAATTGAGCGCAACGAGTTAGAATATTAGCTAGTTAAAATTGTTCGCATACAATCTGCAAAACTAGAAACCAAACGGCTATTCTAACGTTTTGTGACGTTACCGCTGACGAGGACCGCAAAACCCCTTCACGCTCTTACAACAATTAGCATTTCCCCACAAGTCACTACTTGTAGGTTGATTTCGCGCATACTGTTAAGCGGTCCCGTCTTCTACCTCCTGGTCGGGGATTTCAAGTCATTTCGTAACGGACGCGTAGACGGTCTCGATGGGTCCGACGACCTGTAAATAAAAATAAGCGGAGCGTTGGCGGAAAAGTTAAACCCAACCACCAAGTAAGAACGAATGTCGAAGGGTACCGTATTGGATTCCCGCTGACTAGCCTACATCAGAAAGTGGCTGAGCGCGCAGGAGGTAACCAAGCGTACGCCTAGCAGTCGTCACTCAACGTCTGTAATACCTCCGTCAGAGCAGGTTCTAGACACCGGTGGACGGGACGAGCTGAGATGAAGCCCAGTGCAGACACGCAAAAGTAACCCGAATAGGTAAGGCGTCAGATAGCTCAATACAACGGCACAGTTACTCAACGACGACGGTTTGATGATCGGAAAACAGAACTAGCCTGCGCGAGCAATAACGTTTATCAGTATAGGAGGCAGTTCAACGTCACAATCAAGTAACATAAACAAAAGTTTAGTATTTCTAATTAAGTCCCGCAGGAAACCAATAAAGTCGTTACTTAACTTTCAGTGGGTCTATCGATACCCGCGAGAGCAAAACACAAGATACAACTGTAACGATTAGTTTAAATGAAACGGTGCAGTTTTGATTGTTCTATGTTACTCCACTTTCTGCAAAGGCACTGTACTCAATGCTTCAACAACTGGAAAATTGACATCACGGGCGCTTTAGGAGCGTGCTGCATGAAGGGAAGCACCTTGCTCAGTGTGCCGGGTTTCACTGAGCGCCGCAATAGCGATGTTGTAGCGCGCCGGCTCCAACGCGTCCATTGCAGTGCGTCGCTCCGGGCTCTCGCTGGAAGTCCGGTCCAGTAGTGTGCACACGTTCCAGCATCCGATGCTGATTGCTTTACGCGCAGGCATGCGATTGCATTGGTGAGCAATCGCAAGTGAGGTGGTCGTTGTACTTCGGAGGTTTGCTTGAGGGACTCCTCCCGGAGCCTTCGGCTCAATAGCTTGACCCACAAGGCAGTGGGGAGCAGATCCAGCTCGGGAATGTGATTTCAGAGACAGATGGGGATCTGCTTGACGGCCGTCACACGCAGCCTTTGAGGTAATAGAACAATTATTATATGTTTTGCGACCGTAGTAGGAGAGACACCTGCGCCCACGGCCAGACGCAAGTAGGTTTTGGTGGGTTTGCACCAATTTGACCAGGGGCTGCCTGGCTTAAGGATGGCAAAGGCAAACCATTTAACACCCGGAGGTGTCCTCCCACCGTCAGAGACAATGCGTGGCGCTCGTGCTCTACGCCAATCGAGCTGTGAGCTTATAACCCGTAGACCTGTTGGCTCCCATGGCTAGGTTTTACGGGGAGAGGGCCATCGACCACTACTTAACCTCCGAAGAGGATGGACTAGGATACTGCCAAGGTGCCCACACCTGAGAGAAGAACGACTCGGGTCCTCAGCTAAAGCCTTCGATTAAACGAACACCCGAAATGCAGCAGGTCTAGCACATGGTCAGTTCACCGACTCATGCGGATTGTTCTCCTGGATCTTAGCAGGGAGAAGGGCGAATCCCAAATGCTACCCAGCTGTTGCTACGAGGAGGCGCCCAGGACATGAGCAAATGGCACAACAGTAGCAGCAGTGGGTAGGTCATCTGTCAGGATCTAGCCACCACAAGCCTCAGCGCACCATAGGCCCTCCCGCCATGTAGATATACATATATATGGACATATATATATATGTACATTTATCTGTACATATGTACATATATATGTACATATAAATGTTTAGTGAGCCATAAGCGATGCCACTCGAGACCACTACAGAAGCGACGACGGGTCCTGCAGAGAAGTATTCAGATCCGGCGCAGCGTTGGTTGGTAAGCTTCATTCGATTTACTAACCGCGTGCTTGCATGCTAAGTCCCTTTATTTCAGGTGGTGGGTTTTCAATTTTGTCTTAAGGCTTTTTTCTCATATCAATGTCTACCTGTACGCTATTCCATTATCAATCGCACCTCGCTTAAGCCAACTGTATTCGATTTCCATAACAGTTTTGAGTTCGTGGCACTTCCGTAAAGTATACTTTTTGACCTCGTGAACTTACCTATGATTCGGTTGTAAACAATTTATTTCATATGCTCAGTAACTTAGGTTTATGTTACCGTTTTCTTACGCAATAAATGAGTTAGTTTCTTCTTCTCTATCTCAGGTGATTGGCTGTTGTTTGTTATCTTTGGTGTGTGAGTCGGCGCACGGCTACATGTAGACGCTGGAAGCGATGAGGAAGATGTTGCTTAGCCAGACTTCAATGCAAACACTCGGGCTTGACAAGCGGATAGTGCAGATGGGCGCGCTGACATAAGCGTACCACATCGTGACAGTTGAATTTCGCCGCTTTTACGTTATGAGAGATATGTATCAACGCAACTCAAGGTGCAGTGTTGCTTCACCTTCTGCAACCGCTGAAAATTTTTATTACACTCGCGACAGCAAAACTTTTACAGGATAATGCGGGCGATAGTAGGTGTGAGGAGGAGCTGTACAGATACTGCTACGTACCTGGCTTTCTTGGGCATCCTCGTGTGCAGGATAACATTAGCACACCGTTTTTGTCCGTATTGGCGACAAGGAACCAGGCAGAGAATAAAAATAAACTTCTGAAGAAGGCGGTGACGGTGTTGTCTGCCCTTAAAGTATTTTCCAGGAGGATTTTTGAGCTCGCCAGTTGGTTGATGCAAGACAGTTAAATGGCGCTTTGGAGACACTGTACATCTCCATACATTCTATTTGTGGAGTTGTTCCCTGCGACACCCATACTTAGTCGCTTTCCTCCTTATGCTCGTAGAAAGCTTTTGCTGCACCGGAGAAACGCGGCTACAACGTCATTATATGATATGGGTACGCACTGCATGGGGGAATGCGTCTGCGACTAAAAGAGGAAGCGATACCACCTGAGTGCATCCCTGCGAATATAAATGTCATCTGCAGTGGCGAAGGCCGTGTAAAAATATGTGTCGTGCGGTGGACAGAGAAAGATTGCTAGTGACTAGTATTGTAGCCCGTTGCAGATGGAATCCTTCATCCAGCCGGCCAACTGACTTGTTACCGGAGGTCGCAGGTGTAAGTAGTGTGATATTCGCCGAAGCCTGCGATGTGTTTGAGTTACTCGCGGTGGATGAGGGGCTAAACTTTGAAAGTCGGCTAAGGTTCTGGCTACTTTGAAAGCACAACTTTGTAATCGTTGTTTCAAAGCAGTATGATATGGTGCGAAGGACTCTGAAGAGCCTCGCCGCTACTTAGCATCTGCTTCCTTGACGCTGTTACCCTTGACTCTCTGCAACGTCCGCCACTCGCTAATATGGGAGGTTTGCTCTTCCTTTGGCGTTTCTAGACTCAGTCTACCAAGGAAAAGTGCAGTAACACCATAGAGAAAGTTGTACCTCCGCGCAAAGCTGCCCCTGTTTTAGTTGTCTTGCATCCTTAGCAGCTTTACTGCATACTTGCGTTCCGCACGTTTGTTTTCTCCAATGGAACTACGTTAGCTCCCTTTTTTGATTGGTCTGTACATATCTAGTCAGCACAGGCCGCTTCATAACCACAGCTTTTTAGGTGTTCGGGTTCCGCCTCGCAGCAACGTTTTTGACCCTTGCTCAAGTTGGAGTCCATTTCTCTCAGTCTGCGCTAAAACCATTATTTTAATATTCTCATGTCTTTGGCTAGATCCACTGCATACATTTACTAGACGTCTGAGTCCTTTCGTTCCACTACTTTACCATTAATCGACCTATGAAGCTCTCTGTTGGCGAGCTATTCTTATTGTTGCTTATTTATTCTGCGCTTTCTATCGTATTAGGCTGACTGTATGCTGCTCCTCCTGCATTCAACCGCCGCAAGTCTTCAAACTCTCTTTGCTCCCTTTCAACGCAGTTATTGCATCGTAACCTGATACTTCGTTGATTGCTTACTAATAAAACGCTCCGTTATCTATGTGCATGATAGCAATTTGTCTAGATGACCATTGCTACTTGTAACGAGTGCAAGAGACCCATTCAGCTTAAGCATCTCTGCACATAGTGCATCGTGTGTTCCCAACGCTAAATGTTATAACATACAGCTTTAACAATATTTAAACACACCTGTTCGTTGCGATCTTTACTCGGTAGTTCCTCACTTTCCCGTTTTCTATGATGTCCGGAACGTCTTAGGGATCTGAGATTGGACTAATAAACAACGTTGCCGCCCGAGAAGGCCTAAGTAACCGATACGGACCCACACATGTTATGGCCGTAAGGTAAAGGGACGTAAACGCCTTCCCAACCATGGCCCACGTCCATTGTGGATAGATGGACACGACGTCTTTACACGCACGGAGTAAATAAATACTCTGAAAAATCAAGACCAAGGAAGCTTTGAAAATTTGCGCACCTGGATACCCAACAAGACGACTTTTCAGCACTTCCGCCCCAGACCGAACACAGTGCTTATGCGACCCTGGCCAAGCTACCCTATCGGCCAACAGAGAAACTTAGAGCAGTTGACTACGGATAACCGAGTGTGATATCAGTCGGCAAGCTGCTTTGCCCGTAGTATAATAATGTTCAACAGGATTTACGACGGTGTTCCAGGGCGTGGTGGGTTTCCACTTGGCAAGAGATTCCTCATAAAATGTCACAAATATCCGGTTAACAACACTACAACCCGGCGGATGGGACTCGCCACTGATTTAATACACTGCCTAGAACTGCATACTGTCAGGTCGACTTGGGTCGTAGTTTATTCTTCTCTCGATGCTTACAAGAAGAAGATACGCTTCGTCTATAAATACAGTTTTCGCTACCCATATAATGCCTTGGCTGTTTTCTTGAACGCAAAGCTTCGCCATCCACTGCTGACTTCTTTTCTAATGATTACTTCCTCGATCTCCGCAGCCAGTACGTATTTTGGTCACTGATGGTTACATACATAATATCATGCCTGGTGCGAAAGCTGCTTGCCTGTAAATGTTGCTTATGCTTAATTTAGTTTGCCTTGATAAATTCTAGAATAGACCATTTATTTATTTATGTCCACAAATGGTGATTTGTTCCTTTAATGCACTACCCCGCACCGTGCTGAACCTGCACCAAATGCTCTAATCGCACTACCCTGAATGGGTACCCGCCGCTCGCAACACCCGTTACGTAGTCTGCGATGGCAGCGCTTGTGCACTGTGAGTACTAAATTCTGTACGTTTGTCCGAAGGGTGGCTTAACAGGAGTAAAACTTGGTTGTGCTGCTGGTTGAGTTAAAAACTACGCAGTTCATGCGCGGCGTCACCATGCGACTGCGCCACGTGTACATTCATGTTTTCCATAAGGCCACTACTTTGCTTGCCTACAGGTTTAATACCAAAATAGCCTCCAGTTGATCGGCACCAGGGCAAGCGGAGTAAGGCAGTTCTTCCATCCTTTCATAAATATTTTCCATTTCCACTAGCTTGGACAAATCCAATGAACGTTTTCTTGTACGGCGGCATTCTGTGACTTACTGCCGAGCACATTTGTGAGCTGCAACCGAATAGGGCCAGTATTGTGGGTCGCCGATGATCATTCGTATGACACTACTAGTAAAACCTTGATGAGCCTTCTTCTAAACTGCTAGAGATGATTAAGGATGGAGGTGTGGGGATCCGCGACGCATGCATAGTAGACCCACTTCTGTATACCGTACAGCAATCACCTGGCTGTTGTCGATGGATTAAGTTTACTCATCTGCCAATTGCAAACGTAGGTGGATGTCTGATTCCTTTGTTGCCCTACGACTTTGCGATTTGCATCGTGCTGCCACTAAACATTTCCGCATACACTTGTTCTCCTACTACAACCCACATTTTCTGTGGGGCCTTTCAGTTTTCTTCTCATTTTCTTTCGCAGGGACATAACACCCATTAACTGCTGCGTGGCGTGCTGTAGAAGTGCGTGTACTAGCACACCAACCTACCTCCATCCTTGACTTTCTATTTACCACTAGGCATACCACAAATTATTGCATTCTATTTGTTGACCACCTAAGCCGGAGTCTACTTAACATCCTGGAGACCAACCACCTCTGCTGCACTTAATATAAAAGCGTTCGCATCAAAATGGTAAGAACATCTGTACGTAAACGCCCTTTACATGGTAGGAGTAAAGAAACAGAACCTAGACTGTCAAGTGCGCCTCCTAAGGCGATCACCTATGAATAATATAACACATTGAATAAACTGACAACGCTTCAGTTACAGCCATTAGTCTCTCCTTGCCTTTTGCTTATCCATCTGCTTGCGTGCCTGCTGCTAGCTGTTGGATGTATGCTACGTAGCTGTAACTCATTGTTGTGTGCCGCTGATAGGTTAGTTCTTATTACACAGCAGGTCCCGTTCGCCAACGCCACCGCTTTTAGTGCAACCTGTGTAATTCGTAGAGCCGTGTTATTGGTAGGGACCCCTTAGGCAACGGGAATGCTTCATGCTCGAGAGGTGCTCAAAAGGTTTGTTAGCTGTGTAGCTTTGTTAAAGCTCCAGTGAGCGTGTTGATGTGTATGATTTGCAGAACTGGAAATGGTATATATTTCTTTATACCTCGCTATAAACTGTTGCAAATTGTGAACTATTTAAATTAGTAAGTTGATAATCAAAGTACTGTGACTATAAGGCTTTGGTAAAGCCTGAACCTGGGCGCCACAAAAGGCGCAACTTTTTTTAATTCAGGTAGGACAGAAAGCATAGGAGTAGCCTATGTTTTCCTCCCCGGGTGGATTGTGCAGCCAGGAATTGAAACCCAGCTAAAATTATGGGAAGCACCAAGCATTTGTGTCACGTATGCTTAAGGGCTGATAATACTTGGGTCATTGGATTCGAGAGAACATTAGGCAAACCATTGGCAGTTTCGTCAGTTCCCGAGCAACGCAGCCATAGCCTGCTTTATTATTAACCAAGGTCACGCAGAAGACCACAGCAAATGCATTGGAAACAGCTAGTTCCCGGTTAAGTAAAATAAGAATACAACAAAGCTTGGTAAGTGCCTTGGTCTCAGGATCAACGCTGTAGTCCGGTAGGCGGTCCTACCCTTTCAGGACGTGAGTGGATAAAAGTGGGCTAGGTCGCACTGGATGGCTCCTTGATTTGGATATATTCAAACTGTAGATCCATGTAGAACTCAGTGTATTGCGGCAAAAGAATTTCTGTAATTCCCGCCCAAAATTTGTTTAAATATACATCGGATGAAGTGCAAACCTTCGCGATGGCGGGCTTACTCCAGAAAAAAGTGATTCAGTTGGTTAAGTCAGAGAGACGAACAGATCCGACAGCTAAAACCTGCATCGTTCAACTTTTAGTATATGTATACCGATGGTTAGTATTAGCATTAGTAACAAGGTTATGCATCAAAAATATACATTTTTGCTTGCAAACATCACCTTTATAACCTTTGCCTTTATAGCTTGTGTATATTTGAGTTCTTGTTGCAACGTATTGACCTTAAGTTTAAGTTCAAAACTACCCAACTTTGCAACTTTGAAAACCGTATAAAGTTTACGTCTATACGTCGCTCATAAATGGCCACCTCAGTTGCAATATAATATGCACATTTCACCCGTACGCGGTCAAGTACGTACGAAAACACAGTACCCGTATTCCGGTTCCCGTCAGTCAAAAATCTAGCGGTCCCTTTATGAAATACCTTCAAGGTCACCTGCAGTCGATCAGCGGCATTAATAGTCAGACACACTGGGCCACAGCTGTGCATTTCCTTCTGAATGGAAGGAGGATATCACTTATCATAGCTTAAAAATTAACGACAGGCGACTGTCAGCTAAGTATAGGTTGGTCAGTCTGCCTAGTGTCATAGTCAGCTTGCTTGAAAAGCTGGGTGCTTCGTTAGAAGGACAAATGAATAGAGTGCACCTACTCAGTAGTGCACCAGTCGTCTTCATGGGCTTTCTATATCTGTAGAATTTTCGGTAACTCGTGAGGGTTGGGCTGATGCAATGGACAGTGCCCGGTAGTGGATTTGCTTCTCGTCGACTTGTGGAAGGCAGTTGATGAGGTAGCCCACCTTTGGCGAACACATAAGCTGCGCACCTAGGGTGTATCTGGCTTCGCCCTTCCCTGTATATCTGCATTGTTGCAGGAAAGAAAGAAGCGTGTTCGCATGGATCGCACCTTATCTTTTAGGCAAGTGATGCCTAGTGTTGCCTCACAAGGCTCGGTCCTTGGACTTATGCTGTTCCCTACACAAGTAAACGATCCCTCTGGAGAGCTTGTGGTAGCATTGTCATTTATCACTGATGAACTTAAGCTGTGGCATGTTGCGCGTGTACCCGTTTTTCTAGGCCATTCAGCATGCCTTGGTCAGCCTCTAGGACTAGTCATATCGGTGGCTACTGTCTAATAACCAAGCTGTGTTCCGTCCGTTGTATATGAGTAACCTGCACACCTTGGTTGTACGTGCTCGGTGGGGTCACATTTCCCTTGTCTTCAACCAGGTAGACCTAGGCAACGTCCAATCCTCGTCTTTGCATTAGGTTGACAACTGGAATAAAGCCGAAATTAAGGGTTTCAGAACTTGGTGGTTGATCCGATTTTCGTTCGGGGTCTTAACTGCCGTCATGGTTGTAAAGCTTCTCGCGGCTTTCTTTTGGCCTCATCTGGCATACTGCGTCCAGGCTTGCCCGCCTTGGCTGTTTTTGGATAAAATTAAGCATGGGAAGGTTTTGCGAGTAGGTACTAAGTTCGTCGAGCGGTTACGTGGGCAAAAGTGACCCGATCATATACTTTGCTTGGGTATGTATTTCACGCACTACCGAAGTCCTGGAGGAGACCAGTCCCTAACTTTGCGCAATTTAGCAAGGAAGGTCTGACCGGAAATCAGCCGGCTATTTAGTCCGGCTAGGTAGTCTTGTCTTCGTAGTCATTCCATAAAAATAAACAAGCCGCGTTCCGACCGGAATGTTGGTTATCAAGTGGAGTTATCAAGTTTTGGAACTGGCTTTTAGAAAGTATATTCATTGAACAAAAGGTTAAAGGTTTTAAACCTCAGTTAGGTGCCATTTGGTGACAATATATAAACTTCTCTTTATCTAGCGCATATCCAGCTTCTAACTTTGTTCATATTTTGTCTATCGTTTCACACTGGGGTTACCCTTCATTTACTTGACTTCGCTTCCTCTTTAGCTACCAATTTAGTTCCACGTCTTCCTTACTTCAAGAGACCTACAGAGTGAGGACTGTTTGTGAAGGGAAGGTGGGCAGTGATTGCGTGACAAGGTTTTGGTTCTGATGTTTTCATTTAGATTTCACTAGGCCTTGTAGTACCACAGCATTTCTTGGTTCAACAACTTGATCAAGCAAATACACGCTAGGGCATTTCCTTCGTTTCAGTCCAACCTCAATCTGACTCAGATTCTGAGGTCTTTGGCATCCATCAAGCATTCGATTTTGAGGGTTGCAGGAAGGTGAGTGGTACAGCGCTTGAACTGCTCGGGTCCAAGGACTGAACCATGTGGAACACCGCTTTTAATAAGCAACAGCTTGGCGATAGTATCGTTCACTCACCCTTACACGACCGGGTGTTTAAAGAATTTGGTAACCTGTATTGAAGACTGTCAGCAATACCGATTACCATAAGCTTCGCTAGTAGCCATTGATGTAGGTCATTATCCAACGCTTCTCTCATATTGCTGAACACCACAGCTTTGCGTTGTCCGGCTTCCTGACGTAGCCAATTTCTTCTAATTATCCAATACAGTAACGCGCAGATATTATGCATTATTTTCCTGCTGCCCTTGCAGCTTTGGAAAAGATGGCTGCAAGCAGGCACACACGCATCGCAGCCAAACAATTAGCCCCATAAGATGGTGGCGGTGGTAGGCTGAGTTATGGTGGTGAAACTATGTAACTTGAAGGTGTAAATGGTCAATGGGTGTGTGATAATATAAATGCCTAGGAAGTGCAACTCCTCTGTTGTTGCTCAAGTGTATAACAATGCGTAGCACATCACTGTAGCGCCACATTAGAAGCCGTATCATGGTAGGTTGCTTGCTGCACAACGGACAGCTTGTGCCAAATATTGGAAAGTGTCGTTGCTGAAAATGGCAGTCACATAAGCAAGCAACCTATATATGGTTATATATATATATGCTGAGGCTGATTTTGCATCCTTGATGCTTCTTCTCCGCAGTTAGGCTGAACCAACTTATACTTGAACCAGGTCTTTTAAGCTGGCTAAATTTCCTTCCCCTTTAGTTAGTTTGCTCTGCCTACCTAAATAATCTTTTATTAACTGGTCACATTGCTTACACCAGCTGTGCTTATCTTCGGTAGCTTTGTTGCGTTTGTAGCATTTTATGTAATTTGTGGGCATCTTTCCTTATCGCGGATTCGTTGCTAACCAGCTTACTTCAGCTGCAACTTTAGGAAAGTTTTATACCACTGTATCTGTGAATTATTGGATTTGTTTTATTTCATCCTGTCGTTTCAAGTGATTGGCTGTTGCTTGCTATCCCCGGTGTGGTTATGCTTGATGTGCAAGTTGCCTACCTGTCTATTACCCGCTATTACGTGCATACTGGCTCCAGAAGACAGTTGGTCTTTTCTGGCGGGGACGGGGTGCATGGTCCTTGTGGCCGTGGTTGGCTCAAACAGCAGTTCCATGCACGCAGTGTGAAGCGAAATACGGTCAACCCACGCCTATTATGCGCTTGATTCTCCAACTACAGCGTGCTTGTAGTTGCTTGTGAAGGGGTGTAAGCCTCCTCCGTTGGTGAATATTGTCTCCCATCCACATGCCACCGGTCTTATTCTTTCGGGTTTACACTGGATATTCGATGTGTAGTTGAAGCTGTGGGTGGTGCAGCGCCAGCCACCTATGGTCCCTCTGTTGGCGAAGACTTCTTGTGGCGGGCCACAGTGGAGTGCAAATTAGAAGTCAGATGCCACCAGTCATATATACATAAATTAATCTTGGATGATGCAGGTCACGCTTATGTAGGTATGATCATCTTAAAAGTACAACTAAAGGTTGAGGAAGATATAAAGTGGTGCGTTAGCCATGAGACTTTGAGCTGTGAGTTCATACACCTACTTGGGCCTGCAAGCTCGAAGCTTTATTACGTTTGATTATGTAACGCTGAAATTGTAATTGTTTGCATGGATAATGCGAAAAGAGTTGAGTTAGGTCCGTGGGGATGAGTTATGGTGGGTACTCGTGGGGCTGTAAACTTAGATGGCAGTTTGTCAAATCTTATAAATCCTAGTGCTATTTAACAGACATCAGTGACGTATTATAAGGAGAAAGCTTACCAGGCGAAAACCCACCAAATACTGGAGCACTGTCGCCAAAAATTTGCTGGAACCAGTTAGACCCGTACCACTCAAAAGTTACCACGGAAAGGTCGCATGAGCGTTGTCGGCTGGGCAGCGTGAGATTGCTAACAAGCCATAAGAGCTAATGGACGTTTGACAGAAAGCACGGCAATTAGAGAGTTATGGACTGATTCAAGTAGGTTGTGGCAATCATTTGTTTCGATGGCCTTTTTCTAGTCACACATGGCTGTTCCAATCCCTAGGATTGGGGCCTCTAGTTCCAATTGACCAGGGTTGGCAGCCAAGAAAAATGGCGAAGTAAGTTGGAAGCCTGTTTTGATCAACGACGTTCTTTGTAGGTGCATTTCGTCTCCGATCCAGACGCCAGTTAAACATCTTGATAGGTTGCGGTTGATATCGACGGATAAATAGTTATTTAGAAAACAGCTAATCAACGGTTAATACTGTAAGACGTGTAAGATTTACAAATATATAGCAGTATATAGTACAAAACTTAATAAACTAAGGTTACAATAGGACTGGCTCCTCATCAACATACCATATTAGTGATCTGATTATTATCTCTACCTCTCACACTCTGTGGACATAGACTTCATACAATTTTTGGGCTATATGGGCTGGAACTACTGTTTCCAAATGTACTAATCTCGCTGTTGTTGCTGTTAATTCTGATATCACGTTCAATATAACAATATGCTGAGCATTCCTAAATGGCGTGTCTCGCTTAGTCGACTGACTATTCTTCTTATCCCAACTTAAAGACAGGTCGACAAATAAATGTTCACCTACCCAGATGGGTCCTTACCCCGTCATACCGCCGGCTTGAAATAATATAGGGCAAAAAGGATTGACGATAATATCCTGTAAGCGAAGGAGAAATTCAAATCTTGTAAGGAGGTTATGAATATCCGAAGAGACGCGTCCCTTATGAGATGGTTTGGTTTGCACTTATCGCCAAGAGCATATTGCCGACTCTCAAATCTTTCAACTGCGAACTTCGAAAACACGAGCTTTTGAAACAAGTTCTGGCGTGCAACACTGGTGCGATAAATAGCCCGGAGTTGTCTTTCTTGTGCGCATGCGGAACCAATTGAAAGACAGCTTGACTCCTAGCACACGTGCAAGCCGACTTCTCCAAGCGGCATGCTACCACGTTGAGGGGTGGCAATCATTTACGTAATACATTAACGTTGGCGCTAGGCGCGAATTTGAGAAATGGTTACGCTTCTAAAAAGAACGTTATCAACAAGCGTGTTTTCCAAATGGAAATGGATCCAACAATGAAAAAGCAAGTAAGTGAACGTTATACGGTTACTGATGCATCGCTGTGAAACTAAAAGAGCGAATCGCAGGGCGTCGCCAAGGTCTGTGTAGGTTGAAGCACAGCCTGACTTCCCATTTTTGCATATTTCCGGTCACTTGCCGAGGCAAACGTGCATAAGAATATTAATGGACTAACTTATTCAGGTTTGTTATAGCTGCTGCCATTTCGCTTTAACACCACACAACTTTGCTCCTTGTTCCTTATATTTAGTGATAACAAAATTACATGTATCGCCATTGACACATTTTTATGTGCCTTGCCGTCCCTGTTGAAAACATTTGCAATGAATTTCAGTTGCAATATAATTCGCGTTGGTACATTGATGCTATATTATTGGTTAAATACAGCTTCGGAATCGGATACCGCTTGTGGTTGACAACAAATTTTACCAGAAAGTTGTATTCGCGAAATTGTCACGGGTGCCAGAACATTTTCCTGAGTGACCGGCATTCGTCCAGTATGTGTCCAAATAAGACTCCCTGGGCATAGAAAAATGGAACTCTGGGCGCTCCAACCGTCTATGTCTAGAACTCGTTTGGTCACTTGTTTGTGCGGATCTCAGCTAGACGATGTTTCCTTAAATGTGCTTACCTAGTAACGGCTTATATCAGTGCTTGACGCTCGGCCAATTGACATCTGTCGCGGGCCAAATATGCGACAGTCCTGCACGTAGCACTCCCGATATACCGTGAAAGTGTGAAACCATTTAATACAAGTTTTCGCCGTTATGTTCCCAGAAGACTTGCGCATAAGTCACTGAACTATAAGGTCGATTTGAGAGTACAAGCACACTAAGAATGTCCGGCAATTGCCCCAATTTTAAGTTCCGCTTATCCAGGATGAAATTTTTGAGTAATTTGATTACTCAGTTGTAATGAACACGAGCAACCTTTACGTTTAACCACCAATACGCAAGGGCATTAATAGATTAGGCCCCTCTGTGCCAGGCACATGATGTAAAAATAAAACGTAATAGGAACTTGCAAACCAGTAGAAGGATATTAGAAAGCAATATAGCCTGAGCTTTTAAATGGTAATGTACACAACCGGCATAAGTGTAACAAGAGCTAAGATATAAAAGGGAAACCTCACAGCCGCGAGCAGGTTTGAGCTGGAAATGGAACTGTGTGTGGTAATACAGGTTTCTTCTAGTTGTAAACTAGGCTGCTCATAATGTGTACAGGCTGTCAAAAATGGAGATATCAAGAATAAAATTAAAACAACCAACAACCTCCACGCAATCCAAGACATTCTACTATCTCTTGATCTTTTACAGTAATACAGAAATAGTCGGCCTCATTTGATAGACCATTGGTTTGCTAGATCTTGCGAGCCTTGTGTTCTAACAGCCGCACCGAGTACTGGCACTTCACGCCATAGCTCCATGTCTTCAACATATATTAGACACTCACCGGAGCTTTGCAAGAACGTCATTAGCAATGAAGCAACGTTATTCAAGCTCTCAGTTCAGAAAACTTGGTAAACGATCGGTTAATGTATTTATGATGATGCACAACGTTTCGCATTAGAGACAAATGCTTCATCAGGCAAATTGAATTATCTAAACATTGGCGTTTTATAGCGATCATGGCTAAACTACATACAAAGACGAATCAATTTGCAGTTCATCTATGAGTGATTACAGTGGTCAAAGGTCAATATGTTTGCGGGTACACTGTAGTTGGTTTCAGTTAGGGTCAAGGGGGAAGAAATTGTCGGTCCGTGGATAATTACATTGTGGTTAACAATCTTAATTGACCGTTGCAGGGCACTTGGACTGATAGAATTTGGCTTTAGTACTTCAGAGTTTGCTGGAGGGTGGGTCGATAGTTCATTCCGACTTGGGATCCATCCACCGATGCTTACAAAGCTGGCCGGAGTAAGACTGGACGCCAGGCACTGGACAGCCCTACTCCGTCTATTCTATTCACGCAGTTGTTAGCCTTGGTTATTTCTATAGCCTCAGCAATCAGCCTTTGTTTGGCTGATCGTAAACCCTTCCTGATTAACTCCAAATTTTTGAAGTCAATTATATGCCCCGTGTCTAGCGCATGCACTGCTATTGCTGTATCTCTGAGTAGAGCTCCATACTCTAGCTCATTTCGCGGAGATCGTGATATGTGTCGCCTATGTTCTAAAATCAGTGTACGTAATTCCCTTGCTGTTTGGCCTATATCCACTTGTGTACACTCGTTACATGGAATTTTGTAAATACAGTTAGTTGTTCTATCCAAAGGGAGTGTATCCTTCAGATGCACAAGTGTGGACCGTAGCGTTCGAACCTCCTGGAAAACTACCATTACCTTCACTTTATTCAATACTCTCCGAATCGCTTCCGAAGTTCCTTCTTTATACGGAATACCCACTGTCGCTATCCACTCTGTGGTTGGAGTTGCGCTTGGGTTGAGACATTTCTGTAGCTGTCGTTTCACCAATCGTTTCGGATACCCGCTAGCTATTAAGTTTTTCATCGCTTCCCTCTACGCTGCTTTCTTATCTTCTTCCTCCGTGCACAGAGCACTTGCTCTGTGAAATAGTGATGAGGCGGTTCCCGCGTACACGTGCTTTGGGTGGCTTGAACTATAGCTGAGTACCCCATCTGTGTCCATTGGTTTGCGATACATCGTTGTCTTTAACGTTCCTTCCTTCCTATGTACCAGACAATCAAGGAACGGGAGTGTACCGCTCTGCGCCTTAAGTTCCATGGTGAAATTTATCGCATTGTCAATAGAGTTCAAATAGTTTAAAATTTTATCGCCTTTTATAATAGCAAAAATGTCATCCACGTAGCGTCACCATACTTTCAGGGCGCCACGGAAATTGGGTAATGCTAGCTTTTCTTTGAATGTTCAAGCCCAAGTACAGAACCACACGGTACTCCATTGCTGACGTGCACTGGCTGAGCAAGTGTTTGTTTACACTCACCTGCATTGTTCTGCTCCCTAGAAAAATCACGATCCAGGACTAAAGGTCGGCAGTGACAGCAACTTTGCGGAGGAAGCAGGGTAGATGTTGGTGTGGGACATGATCGAATGCTGCGCTACAATCGATCGGTGTCGATAGATCTTGTTCATTATTCTTTCGCAACTAGCAGTCTAGTAGCGCAAGAGCTGCAATTCTTAAAGCCATGCTGTGTAGAGGATATTATGTTACTTTGAGCACAATGCTTCTGGAAGGCGAGTTTGATACTATTTTCTATAAACTTGCAGATTATCGATGTTATGCAGAAATGGCAATAATTCACTGGATCTTGCGGAGTCGCACTTGTGTGGTTACGCAGCACCATACCCATTTTCCGGTTTAAGGCTTGACGATTATTTTTTATAGACAAATGGAAGAGTAGGCTGATAGGTGAAACCAAGTATTCAGCCGTTGTGTTGAGGAACAGGGGATGAAGGCCGTCAGCGCCAGGTTAGAAGTTTGGATTCAGCTCTAGTAGAAACCTACTATTACTTTGCGTAGCGTTAGATGGGAAGCAGACCATGGGAAGTTTTAGACCAGTGGTTCTCCGTCGGTGGGCAATTACCCCCCAGGGAAGTCAACTGGAATGTCGCTTGCCATTTTGCGTCAGCGCAGGGGAGGGGACCTGAAAACGTTGGAGGACTTTGCATTTCGATGGAGTAAAGCATACCTCGAAACGATGGACGTCTATTGCTAAGCAACCTAGTGCTGTTTGGCACGTTTGTAAGCTGTCACCGATTAGTGCAGTATCATCCGCATATACCAGGTCAGAAAGTCGTTCACTAGGACGAAGCTGCATGGATTCCAGCTTTGTGTCCAGCGGACGTTATTGCCATGCATTCATAAACTACGAAGTAACAGTGGAATGGTGAGAGTGGGCGGCCTTGTTTCACACCGCTGGTGATATGGAAGGGCGGCTACAGTTTGCCAAATAATATGCGCATACATCGCTTTTGTGATGTTCACGTACATATCAGGTACAAAGTATCGCAGCATACAGTACCAAAGTGCACATCAATCAACGAGATCGCGGGCAGCTTTTATGTAAAGAATCTCGACAAGGGTATGCCGCCAGCAAACAATGCCTTACTCCAAAAATTGATCCAAAGGAAAGATGTTGTCGTTGCCGCCCTGACCTTGACGAAACCCGGCTTGCAGTTTGCCGATCTTGCTTCCAAGAGAGGCATTCAGTCTGTGGAGCAAGACAGGCGCAAACAAATTTGTGGAGATAGTAAGCACATAGCTTACTCTATGGTTGCCGCAGTTCCAACAAGAGCCTCCTTTGAATGTTGGGACTGTGACGAAGCGGCGCCAGAATGTCCGGGCAGTTCCCTGTCCCAAAGTTACAATAGCAGCTAGCGTAACACATCTACTAGAGAAGGTCTTTTAACGTTTTAGACGGCTGGTGGGATTCTATCTGCCCCTGAAGCCTCATGCAATTTTAACAGGCTACGTTCATGTTCGACTGCTGTGCGTGCGAGCGGATCAAAGAAGACCACCCAGTAAGAAGGGCGCTCGCTTCCCGTAAAAGAAAGAGCTATCTCAGTTTGGTTAAATTGGCTTGCTGTGTTGGGCCAAGGTATCCAAGTGTTTTGACGAGCTGTGGATCGGTTGTCCACTCTTTTGGGTATTATTTCGCTAACAACTGTTCTCCTGCTATCGGTTTTCCTAGCAGACGGAATAACTTACGATGAAAACCAAATGCAGCGTCTGTTTCTTTCTCCGTGGCACGCCGTAAAGACCAGACTTAGCGGTCCATTCAGGCTAGCACGCAGTTTTGCTCTGAGTATTTTAGGAGCCTCACTGTGTTTGCTTACGGTCGGCAAAAGTCGGCGAGCATTCATTATTTTCAGAGACGGTGCAGAGACCAAATCTCCAGTTTGGTGGGTTGATTTCCACGTGAAGACATGCCTGCTGCTAGTAAGGTTTGACGAGTATGCGACCAGCGAGCTTCGACAGGGTTCGGTGGGCTTTTCCTTAGACCGGATACCATCATATCTTGCTACACATTCAGTACACCTGGCTTTGTCAGCTGGCTTGTGTCAAGGCGGTCATGTTGACATTGCGGATTTCTAGAGCGGTACTTCCAAAAGTCGGCGCCCACAAATGCGTGACTGGAGTTCACGCTGATGCTCCAAGCCGAGCGACAGTATTGGACACAGCCTTTCGGGTGGTATATCAAGACGATGTAACCTAGTTCGGCCGTGGCTGGTCCGAGGCTGAGGGACGCCAAGTTACTTTGATGCGACTGCTGTGTCCGAACATATTGAATGCAAACAAGAGACGTGCATCTTCCCGTAAGTGTAGCAGCCGCTCACCGTTATCATTATAAGAACCTACGCCACGTTGGCCTCTCAGATGAAGCTCATAAGAGGAAAATTTTCCGACTGGCCTTTAGACCACCCCCAAGCACCACAATATGCGTGCTTCTACTGAAACGGGGGGAAATTTAAGTTGAGGATAGAAAACATCCTGCGCTGCTTCAGTGCTAGTGGATGTTGAAGCCTAGGTCGCAAGTAAAGGCATACACAGTTTGTCCCCACGCCATTTCGAAGCATGGAACAAACCACCTAATCTAACGGCGTCCATCCAACGGTTGACAGCGACCTAGTCTATCCAGGCGGCTTCAGCCGACGCCAAATTAACCTGCAGTTAAAGCTGAGCCATCTCCATACAGGTGCAATGAGAATGTGCCGCTAGTGTCACATGGGGATCGCAGTGTAACACCGAGCTCGAAGGTTGCAGCTGAATTCCCGATAAACACCAAATATCGACCTATAGGGTCTCGAGTTTCCGGGCAAGTGCTGACTGTTGGCCAATCAGTGGCAAAGTGCGCGCGTTGAGGCATGGTAATTTTAGCAAGGATCGTGGACCAACTGCAAGCGGTTAACTGACTTGTCCGCCTGGTTGAACACGGACTTTTCAACTGGACTAGACCGTTGCGCTGCAGTTGTGTCTGGGCTGAAGCTAGAAAACAAGCAACTATTGAAGAAAGGTAAGAAGGGCTGGGCAGCAAGGGCTTCAAAATGAAGGATAAAAGCAGTTTAAGTGAGACCCTAAGGATGAAAAGCACAAGAAAGGGGATAATAAGGCAGGGAGGCCAGAGCATAGCAGCCAAACCCCTATCCACTTTGTTCGATGCAGCAGGTAGAGCGCGCTTTCTCATCTACTGCGACGGCCAGCGCATCAAGCATTTGTTAGGAAAAGCTCCATTGTATTTCGTTGGAGGATACTGTCAGGTTGCCTAGGTCTAGACAGAAGAAGAGCTGGAAGACTCCCTGAAATACATTGATCACAAAGCCTCACCGCAATGCAGCAGGGTTTTGACACGTGAATACAGCGAGCGCGTCTTCTGAAGCAAGAGGCCACCGTCCCTCCAATCTCCAACTGGAAGAACAGGTGACAAACGTTGCCTGGCCTCTAACCACGAGCCTGCTTGATGTGTGCGGCTCTCAAACCTGGAGAAGTACAAAACACTAACCAACCAATTACGTCAGGTAACGATACAACGTTAACTTGTAGTGACGCGAAGCCGAAAAGGCTCCAAGCGAAAGGCTTTTGCGGGTTAGAATAATGTAATCAAGTAGGTAAAATCGCCCTGGCTTGCTCACATTGTTTGGCTAGCCGAACAAGGCTGGCTAGCCGAACAACCTCCCCGTGGTGCCAGCTGGGTGGTTCGGGTTTTACCCGTTCCAGCTAATAGTTCGGCGGCAGTGTTCCAGGACTTGGTGGGTTTTCGCCTGGCAAGGGTTCTCCCTATAAAAAGCCACAAATGTCTGCTTAACAACACTGTGACGTGGCGGTCGTGGCTCGCCACAAAACAAAGTCACTGCCCCGTGGATATCTGGATAATCCTTTCCAACCCACGGACACCAATCTTCCAATCGCACCTAGCAGACGACAGCCAACACTCAAGAATGGTGCAGCACAGTTACAGGTGCAAATAACAGCTACATAAACGCACACACAATTACATACTTACAGTCCCCGACACAAACAAGCACAGTTGTGGCAAACATATCGGATTTTTGCAACTTCTTGATCACGCATTGTTTTGTCAAAATGATCATGCGTGTAAAGGTGTGCGTCGCCTTGCCGAGAATAAATGCTTTATTTATTTATTTATTTAATGTGCAGATGTGTCCCAACAACAGGTAGGAAAGCGAAATAGCTCCAAAGATGCATTTTGTTTCTGTACTGCGCCTTCCACCATCCCACCCGTTAAGTGCTTGCTTATCCCAGCTGCGAACTGAGACCCGTTTACCGTAGAAGTCGAGCAGAGGATACACGATAAGATTACTTGATGGAAGCCAGTATGCACCACGGAAGCGTAACGGAATATAAGCTCGGGAATGATGCACAATCCGCCTCCCCTGAACCGCAAACAGCCACATACCCATCTCTCTCGGCTCTTCCAAGTTTAGTAGAACACCGGGCGAAAACTGACCGCACCTAAGCGAGTTAAACAGTACTCACGGCAACGAACCTCAGGCACTACTGGAAACGTTTGGTTAAGTAAATTCCACTGTATATGACATTTAACCTTAACAAGGATTTAGCAGCCGAACACCAACCCTTGGTACCTGAGCTCAAATGTTTCCGGTAGAGGCAAACCTTCCCCGGAACCTCAGTTACATATACAGACATCGCTGATGTGGTCCGCCGGGAGGTCGCCGTTACGGCCTCATCTGTTTTAAACATCGTTAACGCGAATAGAGGGACAATTAGCAAACAAACAACACAGTATTAGGTCAGAGCAAATGAGTACCATACCTTTTAGATCAACGAAAAAGGGATCCAACAATAGTAGCCGGACTGTTGTATACCCAAATATCCCTGAATCTACCGCCAACGCATTGCAGGCAAAGTCATCGGACGACCAAGACCAGTGTATTCATCGTGCTTGCCTATGAGTGTCAAAACCAAGCCCATAACATATTACGAATTACTCGTCATCCGAACTCGCCACACGATGGAGAACCCAGACCTATTCGAGTAACACTAGAATCCTTCACCGAAGTAGAAAAGTTTTACTCTCCTCAAAAGTGCTAAAACACGGATTCTGTGAGACAAGCATTTATCCTGATGTCCCTTAGAGCGGGCGACAATCAAAAACAAACACCGAAGGGGGCACAGAAAGAAAGACCGTCTAAACACAATCTTCATACTATAGAATTGAAAGCTGGTAGCTCAGGTTGTTCAGATGGCTGTTGAACTGTTCGCTGAGCTTGGCAATTTTGTTGCAAACGTTTCGTCACCAATCGAGGTGACATCATCAGTGCGTAGTGGAGTGGCGTGCAATAGCGTAGAGGAGCCTCGGTGAGAGTGCACTCTCACCGAGGCTCCTCTACGCTATTGCACGCCACTCCACTACGCACTGATGATGTCACCTCGATTGGTGACGAAACGTTTGCAACAAAATTGCCAAGCTCAGCGAACAGTTCAACAGCCACAATCTTCATACATTGGTGCCAGTACCACCTTCTAACGATGTTCAAGAGAACAGAAAGGACGAGTTAGATAATGGCGGTTCAGTAGTTGAACACGTTCTGGATACTATTGTAACGCTATTGCCCACCAGGATGCCTCTCGCAGCAAATTATAGAGAATACGGCCTTAGAATCCTAAAACCTGTGGTTCAGGCAGAGCAACCAGCAACGGATGTTTTGGCTCAATGGCGGAGAAATCTGAAACGTCTTGCTACTGAAGTTCGGTTACCGGTCGCAGAAGCTTTGCACAGCTCATATATTAAAGCACCTGAAGCAGGAAGCATAAAACGAATGTACAGAAGCTTAACTCGACTGCGGCTTTTACTGACTTTGTCATGAGTCTAATCGAAGATTGGGACGCGCCTTGTCCGAATAAAGTTTCATATGTGGTATCATTGTCCTATCAAAAAGGAGTAACTGCCGACCTCCCATCGGTCAGCATTCTCCCACACGTAGCCCCTTCACTTCTCTGTGGGCTTCTAGAGACTGAGAAACTGGCCTGCTTGTATACCAATGCTCAGGGTCTTACTAATACACGGGCCGAAGTGAAAGGTTGCCAAGCTTACGGCTCAAATGTTGTCATTGGTATCACCGAGACGTGGTTGCACACGGCAATGCCAAACGCCGAGGTTTCGCTACCGGGAATACCGCTGATCCGGAAAGATAGACTTGATAAAGGAGGGGTAAGACTTTATTACCGAAACGACTTACAGTGCGAAGACGTGGTGGATTCAGGCTCCCTTTTCTCCGACTCTCATTTGTGCGGCTTGCAGTTAAAAGAGAGCGAAGCTTGACTTATTGTCTTGGTATACTGCCCCTAACTTTTCATCCAAAACGACTACCACCTGGAGACTGCTTTAAGATCTAGTTAAAAGCAAAAGTCTACACACCTACTTCTCATGGGTGGTTTCAACCTCCATTGTGTAGAAACTCCCGCCAAGCTCGGAGAACAATTCAAAGCTGACATACAACACCTCGTAATCACTGTTCCTATTTACAACCACATGACTTTTCCCACTCGGTGCGGAACAGGTAACGGACCCCATGTGCTGTACTTTGTGCAAACGAACGAGAAGTGTACGAGTGCTGTGTTGGTTTTAGACTGCCCGTTGTGCCGCGGTGATCACGCTGTGATCAATTCCAACGTCGCCTGCTATGCAGAATATTGGAATGTCAAGGACGAGACTGTGCGCACCATCACATGCTACGATCGAGTAACCCAGGTGGTCAGCGCCACAACTTGGTCGTTCTTTGAGGAAGAACCCTGGGAAGTCGCCTGGCCCGAGTTAGTCAAAACGTTAAGTCAGCTGACTGCAGTGGCTTCAGATAAAAGTTGGCCATAAGTATACATCAGATACTTTCGTCAGGAGCAGAACTGGAAAATGGATGAGAGTACAAACAGCATGGCGAGGGTACAGATAAGCTCCAGCACCAGAAACTGGGAACAACTACTTAGGTCTACGTAACCATTGTACTTAACTGTTAATAGGACAAAGCGACATATAAACAGAACACCGCGAAACCTTCAGTGTCAACCAAAAATTGCTGTACAAGCACGTTAATAGTTTACGTTTATTCGGTTTTCTAATAGATTTAAACATGTGTGGTTTTCGGACCGGGTTGCCCGGCAAGATAAGGAAAGCGGGAAAAGAGAAGCGGAAGGAAAGCTAAGCTTTCAAACGAGTTGACTACTGAACTCGCATACCTGACTTAGTCGATTTACGCGGTTCGGGTGCCGAGGTTATCGCCTTAGTCGGTAGGCCGGATCGCCTGGCTGGGGGAGCGGATGATGTCTTGCCGCCCGGCTTATTGGAAATCGATAGAGCCCAGGTAGAAGACTGATGCATTGTTCTCCTTGGAGACAATAGCGTTAGAAGAAGGCGTATCTCCCGTCACAGATTGCATTCATTCATCGGAAGATGAGCAGACATCGTCGTCGAGCTCAGGTTCCATATGGGCAAACTTGAGGTGGTCAGTGGTAACAACTTTATGCTTACCGTATCGGTCGACGATAGGTACACAGGCTTTACGTTGTAGAAGCATGAAAGGAATTCGCAGAGTCGCTGAAGCGGTCTACAGTGTCCGTCAACACGGAAGAAAACAAACCGGCAGTGCTGAAGATATTGCTGCAGGAATTATTTATGCTGTTGTTTTCTGATGTCAATAAACATGACCTAACGAATGCTAGTGGCTAGCTGCCGATTGTAGTTCGTGTCATAACGGGTAACTCTAGGACTCTCGGAAAAGAAGTCACGAGGTACACTTAGGGGTTGTCCATATACCAGGTCGGTGCTGGCTGTATGCAGATCGGCCTTGAGGGACGACCGGATATCAAGAAGTATCATGGGCAGAGATTCAGTACGACTCAGTGCGTTGGCAGCGCTGAGTGGCGCTTTCAGCTGTCGGGGGAAACGTTCCACCATGCCGTTCACCTGTTAATGATAGGCAGTAGTACGAATGCGTCGGCTGCCGATGACTTAAAAAGAGCTTTGAAAGTCGAATGTTCGAATTGCGGAAGGCGGTCGGTAGTCACTGTGGCTGGACAGCCATATGAAGCTACACATCGCTCGAACAAAAGCGCGTGTAACGGTTACTGCAGCTTCGGTCCAACGGATGCAGTGATCCAACATGGTCAAAATGTAGACCATTTGTTTGGACGGGGCCAACGGTCCAACTAAGTCCAGGTGGATATGGACCAATCGCGTTGAAATGGGCGGGAAGCGACCAAGTAGAACGGATACGTGTCGCTGGATCTTGGCATGATGGTAAGTCAGACTAGTGCGTGCCCAACGCGCAATATCATGTTGCATCTCAGGCCAAACATACCGATCGAATATGATTTTGACCGTGGCTTTACTGCCTGGATAGGCAATGTCGTGAAGCTTATCAAAGTTAGGACGAAAGAGTTCAGGGACGACGGGTCGAGATCGTCCTGCAGAAGTGTCACCTAAGATTGTGCCATCGAATGATGACCGAAAGTTTGGGGATATCTTCATGGAAGAATCAAAAAACTGTAAAACTTCGATAAATTGTTTGTGCAGCAGCCATGTCAGATGGATCAATTACCTGCTGTGCGGGGCTACTTGCAGAATTCCTTAACCACGAATCAGCGATAACATACTGTTGCGCCAAAGTAAGTAGAATATCGTTTGAAAACTGGGCGAAGAAATCCTGCTGACGAACCCCACACGGTGAGTATAGAGTGGATTGATTACGAACGACGTAATTTGGTCGGTGAAGAAGTCGGTGAAGAGGACGAAGTGCTTACCTTCGAGGACGTGTCGGACGTGCTAGATCTTCGAGTAAACAGCAATCAGTTCTCGGAGAAATGTGCTGCATTTTTGTTCAGCTGGTTGAAAGCGTCTCGAATAGAAAGCAAGTGGTTTTCAACATCCATTAGTCATTTGCTGTAAGACCGCGAAAACAGCGGTGTTCGACGCATCGAGGGCAATGCTAAGCGTCGCTTTGGAGTCAAAATCATGGAACCTATCTGAGGTGGCTACAGCATCTTTACTGTTAGTAAAAGCTTCAACGGCGGCGGGGGTAAGTTCTACGTCCCAGTTCTTGCCACCAAGGAGTAGGTCGGTCAGAGAGCTGAGTAAATCAGCGCAATGCGAAAGCAATCGCAGATAGTAATTGCTCATGCCTTTAAAACGGCAATCATCAGCTACCGTGTTCGAAAGCGGAAAGTCACGGATAGCTAGAACGTAGTCGTCTAAAGGCCTTATTCCATGTTGATCAGTGCAACGACCATGGAACTCAATAGACGGCTGCTGAACGGTATACCTCTGGTTTGACAATGATCCTATTGGCCACGAGCCTTTCAAAGACGCTTTTGAGGTGCTCTCGATGACGGTCCTCAGACACGCTAGCTACTAATAGATCGCGGATATAAGGATAGCCTAAGTCTAATCCACGGGATCCAGAATCTATTAAAACTTGAAATGTTCGCGCTGCGTTGCGCAAGCCAAATGGCTTGCGAAAAAGTTCGAACAAACCAAAAGTGTAATGACAGCAGTTTTACCTATGTCTCCGTCGGCGACCAGGATCCCGTGGTACGCGCGTAGCAGATTAATTTTCGTGAACACAGCGGCACCGCGTGTGTTAGCCGTTATGTCCTGATTGTGCGGTATGAGATACCGGTCGGGGACCGTTAGGTTGTTCAATGGCCGGTACCCGCCGCATGGACGCCAGTCTTGACATTTTCGGCACCCTCAGCAGACAAAAATGTGGCTGAATTTGAAAAGAAAAGTTAATAGAAATCCAATTGTAAGTGCATCATCGTGGATAAGTCGGTGCACCAATTAAAGCTCGTTGGTCTAACGCTACCCACCCAAAGGCTTGCTGCAAAACACAAGAAAATAGGCTAAAAATGCTTATTAGAAATGTTGCTAACCTTAAGACTAGAAATAAGGCGCCGGGAGATGATTCGCTGGAGAGTATGTGGTAGGGTGATGAGCGCGAGTGGAGAACCAACGTTCGTTTTCGAAGTCCACGGACAAATTCCGGCTTTTGTCGACTCACATACAAACACGTGCATCATGCAAACTGGCAAACCACTTACTTCCCTATTACATGAGAATACGATGATTTCATAGTAATTAGGATTGCTTTACACATCAATCGAGAAAATCTCCAGGTCACTGTACTTTAAACTAAGGGTCTGCTCCAACGGAAAAAAGGAATTACTTAAGCTTACTTTGGAAAATGGCCTCGATTAGCAGCAAAAGCGACGCAAATGCTGGTATAGAATGGCGATACAAGTTAAAAAGCCCGTCAAAAGGCCTTAGCCGCTTAAAAGTATGTGGTCCTGCATAGAGAATGAGCCTCTTAACTATACCCAGTAATTTCATGACGCCTGCAAGAAAACGCTGCTTGCCGATAAAATTGACTAAAGCTTTACCAAACTAACAACTCTCTGAGTCGTTGGTTACCCCGTGTTGAGATAAACGGTCAAAAAGTGTTCGAACGTGGTGCAACTGCTCCTCGAGGAAGGCGCTCTCGAGTTGTTTGTCGTCAAGGTATTCGTAAGCGAAGCCTTAAGCACAACCAACTTGCTTGACGAAAAGTCGAGAAGTTAGTGCGTCGTTGCTTAGCCTAAACGGCATGCGCAATTTTCCGAACGAATCGAATGAAGTCCTTATGGCAGCTTTAGCGATTTTCGCTTTGGCTACCGGCCTCTGTTTGTAAGCGCGCACCGTTGCTCTTAATGAAAACGCCTTTACCAGTCGGGCTGGCGGGTAGATCCACGATACGTGGGATAAGACAGCGATCAGGCGTGCTCTCAGTGTTTAAGGTAACATCGTCGCCAAAAGGACGCCAGTCACCAAGGGTCTTCTTCAGAACCATGTGAAGAGGTGCCTCCTATGGGCTGTTGAATGGTCAAATGATACCGAAATGACGCATCTGATTGAGTTCCATTTGTGGTACGCGTAACTTTTCAAGAGGCATGTCGCCTTGGTTAGACACGCGTTGAAGGACCGCGCGTGAGAAGGTGACGAACGACCGCAATCGGAACTGGCGGAGGCAAGACACATGGTCGTACCAGTTCTGCGTAGTCAGAGTGTAGTTTTGCATAATCTGAAAGTACTTCTGCGATTCAGCAAACGGGACCAATTATCAAGGCGCCTGAAATAACGCTGTCAGACCCCAGTTTATTAAATCATTAAACAAATAAATATTTATCCTCGACTATGCGCGGCAAGCCCATGGTGGCATGATCAGGTAGGTGTAACTTTACAGACATTGTAGAGAAGTTGTAATAGCGTTAATAGAAAATGATTCACACGTTTGTGATTGGAGCTTTACAATGGTGGAAAGACGAACAAGCAATTGGACTGACGTGCAATTGGGACGTCGGCTAATAATAGCTCAAGAATCCTGAATGATTAAATAGAAGTTAATTGAAGAGCCAGATCAAGAGTGTGAAAATATACTGTTCCTGCCTACGTAAAGCAAAGATCAACGGTGCCATCGTAGAGTAAAAAGATGAGAGTATATGCGTGAACTCGTATAGAGACGACGGTAAATACAGATTCAGAAGTTCCAGAGTAACGGACGTACCTAAAGTGGTGACGCAAGTTGACCTGAAAGTGGAAGTTATGGGCTGTGAATTTATTTGTTGGCGAGTCATCTTCACCATGTTGCGCTGTTGTTAAATGGACATTTGTGGATTTCTATAAGGAGAACGCTTGCCAGGCGCTAACACACCATGTCCCAAAAAACTGTCGCCGATCCCTTGAATGGCAAGTGGTAACTGGCTACGCTTCTTGTTGCGCGTTTAGTCGTTCGGTTATCCGCGGTCAAGTATCACCCCATTTTACCATTAGCTGGTGCGTTATATACTAGCCTATTTCGTTCCTGGGGCCTGTTCTGTCCTGACTGCATGGTTTGGCCCGATTGGTAGGTCAGGAATTGATTATTTTTTGAACGTGACGTTGTTCGTCTGTTGAATCGCGGAACCTCCCCAAGGGATATCCAAAGAAATAGGTTGTAGCCCTGAAGGATGGGATGCTGTCCCGAAAACAGGCCGGCGATCCTCGCTGGGTACTTTGTAAAATGAGTGGGGTGTAGATTTCCAGGGCCAAATGAAGGGACAAAGTGGGATAAAAGGCTTCAGATGAAGGTATACAGTTGCGAAATATGGCCGAACTCAATTCGTTCGAACGCAAGGTTAGCTTTAGTGGCTTCTGATTTCATAGAATTATCTAGGAACATGGGCAACGTTCCTAGGTTTGGCACTGACGGAATTGCAAACCACAACGCCCTTGGCCATTCTTCGCTCAAGTATATAGGTCCAGTGTGGAGCTGAATTTCGCGCAGCATCATAGGACGTTGCAAGCTTCCAGTTTGAGACCAGTAAGCTGCTCAAACTGAGCTTGTGCGTTGGAATGTAACGAATGACCGCAAGTTAACCTGTGAAAGGAACCAACAGTAACGCAGGAATGATGAACAACAGTTCAGGTCCGTTTCTGAGGACAGCCCAACGTTTCGCCTAACGTAGCACCCGCTGCTTGCACAACTAAGCGAACCAACCCTCAGGCAGCTCGAAGGTAAAAGGAGTATCCTTATTACTGCGAAAATAGTAAAGAGAACGGGAGCAACTTGGTACTCTCGTTTTAGCAAAATTAGAGTAATCCAAATAAATGGTCAGGGCAACATATAAAGCCAATTTCAAATATTTCTTCTGTGATCTGCCTTTTGGGTAATCGGTTTCTCCGTACCAAAAGAAATATACCTTATAATAATAATTATTTTTCCTATACAGTTTCATCCTAAATTTATCCAGGAGGAAGATTATCTCAGTTGCTCAGGACAAGGCTTGTGAAAGAGTTCTCCCGAGTTCCAGGCGAGACCTCCGTTGTTTGAGCAAAGGCTGCCTCCAATGAAGGTAGTCAGTCTTAGCCAAGTCAACAATATCCGTAGGCTTAATCCCAATATGGATCAAAAATTTTGTGTTTTAATTAGTTTAACGCTCAGTCTGCGCCTTTCTATAGAAAGCCACTCTCAGCTGCATAAACGGCATTCGCATGGTATTCCCCACTGACCTTTAATGGGTTTGGCTGTCATATTTTGTCGACTGATCGTACAAAGGAGAAATGCAAAGTCCGGCAGAAGAATTTACTAGTTTATAAACTGGAGGAGCCTGCATATCGTGACCCCAATACGTACGTTCTAAACCTGTCAAATGTTCCCCTTGATGCCTTACAACTGGAAGCATTATCGCTCGGAATGGATTACAAAGTCCCACCTGGTAAGCTAAACCGCTTGTTCATAGAGGCACAGTTTGAACATTTTAATGACCAGTTAGCAGGATTACAGGCGTCTAGTCCAGATATGTCAAACTGGTTTAGAAACAAACTAACTGATATTGCCCATGAGGTCACAATGACGCCAGTGCGTGAGAAGTGTTTGCTTAAAAGGCGTCATCTTTGCGCACTACGAGAGCTGAGAACAAAGGAAGTGATTGTACTTAAGCCAGACAAAGGCTCAGGAGCCGTCATTATGTGCAAGGAAGAATACACACGGAAAATGCAAGATTTACTGAGTGATGCTAGCAAATTTAAACTCCTTACAAAAACAGAGGATGTTAGTGAAGTGGAAAGACGCATCACGGAACACCTAAAGTTGCTCCTCTTACACCGTGTAATTGATGATGAGGTATATAACCACCTAAAACCGGGAGGGTCCAACATACCTCAGCTATACGGTTTGCCAAAGACCCATAAATGTGGTATACCGCTTAGACCAATCTTGTCAATGGCAAACTCGGCACAACATAAGTTGGCTCGTTGGCTGGTAGAAGTTCTTTCGCCGTTAAAGCAGCAGACCATCCCACACCGTCTGAAGGACTCTTTCGAACTTACAGAGGCTTTAGATGAGTTTAACCTATCCGATAAAGTCATGTCCACATTGGATGTACAATCGCTTTTCACCAATGTTCCGCTACATGAAACAGTTGATTACGTGTGTGAAATGGCAGAGTGCTCCGATTTTACTCTTCCAATGCCAGTCGAATTATTAAAGGACAGCTTACTACTATGTACTGAGAACATCGGTTTCCAATTCCAAAACATTCCTTATCGCCAGATAGATGGGGTGGCAATGGGTAGTCCGTTGGGCCCAGTACTAGCAGATTTTTTCATGTCGATGGTTGAAAAGAAGTTGAGTGTGGAAATATCGCTGCTTTCCTACTATAAGCGATATGTGGATGATATTCTAGTGTTTAGCTCATCAGAGGAGCACATTGCGCGTTTAGTCGATCGCCTGAATAACGTGCATACGAATCTGAAAGTAACCAATGAAACAGAGAAAAGCAACTGCCTTCCATATCTGGACGTGTTGATTTGCCGAAGAGCAGATGGGTCCATCAAAAGAGAGGTTTACCGAAAACCGACTTGGTCAGGGCAGTACCTACACTTTACCAGCTTCTCCCCAATGCGGTACAAACGGACCTTAGTCAAGACGCTATTCAACCGTGCAAGGAAAATATGCACTACCGACAGTTTAGATGATGAGATAAACTCGCTCAAGGATACGTTGTTGAAAAATGGCTATCCAAGTAGGTTCATCGACAAACATAGTCAGGCGAGGGTGCCGGGACAGAAGGTATCGACAGTGGCTAAAAAGAAGATCTACATCGAGCTACCATTTAAGGGAGATTTCGCTAATATGAGGACAACGAAGCGCATAATTTCCGCAGTCCAGAGGACTTATTATGCTGCCGAAACTGTCCTTATCAACCGGACGAATCGAATGCCTGTTACCCCAATGACGGAAAGACAACCTATTGGCGCCAACTCACATTGCATTTACCAATTTACTTGTAGTTGTGGTATACACTACATCGGCCGTACCAATCGATCGTTGAATTCCAGAATAAGGGAACATGTACCTAAATGGTTGCAGCGTCAAATCACCCAGTCCTCGGTTGCTCATACCATCTGTTCACGTAAACCACCTGCTTCATCCATAGGTAGGCATTTACTGGCCACCTGTCACCAGTTTGATCCGGCCACAATGTTTACAATCGTGTTAAGACATACTAACACCCGTTTCCTACGTTTTGCAGAGGCAGTCGCGATCAGCCGTATCAAACCCGCACTCTGTGTGCAGAAACAGCTGTTCGTAAGCCTACGGCTGCCCTGGGCGTAGGGGTGTCACGCCTGCCCCTCTACCCTGTTCTAACTTGTTCCGGTCTCACCCTATCTGTCGTCTTATATATTTTCATGTTATTGTGTTGGCACTGAAGAGACAATACGAAATGTTGACATCTGCCAGTGTTCGTCTTCTTACGGCATTATTCAAATTACTAAAGGGATCTAATTGTTTTAAATTTCTCAAAAGACGAATTCCCATTGATTTCGTCAGGCAGTTACGCCGTATTGTTAGTCTGAAGTGCAAACTTGTTTGCTGTCGTTCGGAAATATCTGTTCTCTCAAACTGTATCACCGTACTTCAATATCCACGTTCGATTTGGAAGGTGTTGCGTAAAAATAAGCTAAAGCCGTCCAATGGAAATCTCCGGCGCATTGCCTCTGCTCAATTGGAAACTGCTCAGACTCGACTCACTGCGCTACTCGAGACGCATTCCCGCCTAATGCCAATACTGGATAGCTTATCGTTGTGCTGCAGGATTGTGTTTACCAACTTCTGCAAATTTACTATTGATCGTACAAAGGAGAAATGCAAAGTCCGGTGGCAGAATTCACTAGTTGATAAACGGGAGGAGCCTGCATATCGTGACCCCAATACGTACGTCCTAAACCTGTCAAATGTTCCCCTTGATGCCTTACAACTGGAAGCATTATCGCTCGGAATGGATTACAAAGTCCCACCTGGTAAGCTAAACCGCTTGTTCATAGAGGCACAGTTTGAAAATTTTTATGACCAGTTAGCAGGATTACAGGCGTCTAGTCCAGATATGTCAAACTGGTTTAGAAACAAACTAACTGATATTGCCCATGAAGTCACAATGACGCCAGTGCGTGAGAAGTGTTTGCTTACAAGGCGTCATCTTTGTGCACTACGAGAGCTGAGAACAAAGGGGGTGATTGTACTTAAGCCAGACAAAGGCTCAGGAGCCGTCATTATGTGCAAGGAAGAATACACACGGAAAATGCAAGATTTACTGAGTGATGCTAGCAAATTTAAACTCCTTACAAAAATAGAGGATGTTAGTGAAGTGGAAAGACGCATCACGGAACACCTAAACTTGCTCCTCTTACACCGTGTAATTGATGATGAGGTATATAACCACCTAAAACCGGGAGGGTCCAACATACCTCAGCTATACGGTTTGCCAAAGACCCATAAATGTGGTATACCGCTTAGACCAATTTTGTCAATGGCAAACTCGGCACAACATAAGTTGGCTCGTTGGCTGGTAGAAGTTCTTTCGCCGTTAAAGCAGCAGACCATCCCACACCGTCTGAAGGACTCTTTCGAACTTACAGAGGCTTTAGATGAGTTTAACTTATCCGATAAAGTCATGTCCACATTGGATGTACAATCGCTTTTCACCAATGTTCCGCTACATGAAACAGTTGATTACGTGTGTGAAATGGCAGAGTGCTCCGATTTTACTCTTCCAATGCCAGTCGAATTATTAAAGGACAGCTTACTACTATGTACTGAGAACATCGGTTTCGAATTCCAAAACATTCCTTATCGCCAGATAGATGGGGTGGCAATGGGTAGTCCGTTGGGCCCAGTACTAGCAGATTTTTTCATGTCGATGGTTGAAAAGAAGTTGGGTGTGGAAATATCGCTGCTTTCCTACTATAAGCGATATGTGGATGATATTCTAGTGTTTAGCTCATCAGAGGAGCACATTGCGCGTTTAGTCGATCGCCTGAATAACGTGCATACGAATCTGAAAGTAACCAATGAAACAGAGAAAAGCAACTGCCTTCCATATCTGGACGTGTTGATTTGCCGAAGAGCAGATGGGTCCATCAAAAGAGAGGTTTACCGAAAACCGACTTGGTCAGGGCAGTACCTACACTTTACCAGCTTCTCCCCAATGCGGTACAAACGGACCTTAGTCAAGACGCTATTCAACCGTGCAAGTAAAATATGCACTACCGACAGTTTAGATGATGAGATAAACTCGCTCAAGGATACGCTGTTGAAAAATGGCTATCCAAGTAGGTTCATCGACAAACATAGTCAGGCGAGGGTGCCGGGACAGAGGGTAAGGACAGTGTCTAAAAGGAAGATCTACATCGAGCTACCATTTAAGGGAGATTTCGCTAATATGAGGACAACGAAGCGCAAAATTTCCGCAGTCAAGAGGACTTATTATGCTGCCGAAACTGTCCTTACCAACCAGACGAATCGAATGCCTGTTACCCCAATGACGGAAAGACAACCTATTGACGCCAGCTCACATTGCATTTACCAATTGACTTGTAGTTGTGGTATACACTACATCGGCCGTACCAATCGATCGTTGAATTCCAGAATAAGGGAACTTGTACCTAAATGTTTGCAGCGTCAAATCACCCAGTCCTCGGTTGTTCACACCAGCTGTTCACGTAAACCACGTGCTTCATCCGTAGGTAAGCATTTACTGGCCACCTGTCACCAGTTTGATCCGGCCACAACGTTTACAATCGTGTTAAGACATACTAACACCCGTTTCCTACGTTTTGCAGAGGCAGTCGCGATCAGCCGTATCAAACCCGCACTCTGTGTGCAGAAACAGCTGTTCGTAAGCCTACGGCTGCCTCGGGCGTAGGGGTGTCACGCCTGCCCCTCTACTCTGTTCTAAATTGTTCCGGTCTCACCCTATTTGTCGTCTTATATATTTTCATGTTATTGTGGTGACACTGAAGAGACAATACGAAATGTTGACATCTGCCAGTGTTCGTCTTCTTACGTCATTATTCCGATTTTATTTTATTCATTGTATATGGTAGCACTAGGTAAATTAGACCTCTGGGCCTAAGCACCATATACTAGATGCGGTCTAATCACAGCTTGTACGACGCATGTAAAACTACTGGTTTGAATTTGCACAACGTTCGCCTGAGACGAGCTAACTATCCTTGCGCATTGGTCGCAGCATATCGGCACTCTGCAGCGGGTTTGAAAATGCATGACGTGGTTAGTCCAGGATCTCCTGTTTGCCTAGCAGTCTGCAGTGTCTCGATCTCCACGGAATTCTAACATGTAAGTTCCTCTTTTTATTTGGTCAATAACTGACATTTATTAATAGTTATTGGTAACCCATTGCTTCGGCCAATCGACTACCATGGCGATATCCGTAGAAAGGGTTTCACGATTAGGCCTGCTAACCAATTTCTGGTCGTCCGCAAAAGCGCAGCAGGGGTTTCCAAGCAGGTGACTCCAAACATTCATAGACAGTAACGATAGCAGGTGCCTACTGTCCAGCAGTAAGGGACGCCACTATAAGTACTGTCCACCAGCAAAATCGTAACACCGGGTTAAACGCAAAAGATTCTGCTTAAAATTGTTGAAACCCCATTTAATAGTTTGGGGTGCCACTTAAACCGTATTGAGTTCGCCAGAAAGAATCAGTGGTTCACTGATTTAACAGCTTTACTAAAGTCAAGAAAACTCACTACCAACGACACTCATCTATTTATTCTCAGCAAGCACAGTAAGTTAATATAGCACTTTCTGCTGATGAAGCCATGCTGTTGTGTCTCTACTAAGGTTACGTTCGGCCTAGTGCTTAGAGCTCAGTTTACTTATGAGCCTTTCCAAACGTTGAAACAAGACGCTGATCAATCTTACGTGCTGATAGATGAAGGGTGCCGATTTACACCCCCTGTGGGTTGCAACGATGATAGTCTGCTTTCAGTCTCTAGGTAGCTTGCCTTCCGGGAGTGATATGTTGAACGATTCGGTAAATAAATGCTGGAGTCTATCTACTAGTGGCTACACGATGGCGGGACGTATATTTTCAGGACCATCCAGCTTATAGGGGTGCAGAGCAATCAATACTCTGAATACCTCCGACATAGCACGAGGTTGGGCTTTGTATGTGTACTTGGGCAGTGTGGTTGTCACAGCACGGATACCCGTTGTCGCTACGGTTCACTTTCTGGTGGATACACTGAAGTACTTCACCTTTATCCACATCATCTATAGCCTGATGACCATGGTACATAGCCAGCCAACCGACCGCCTCTCTTAGGGAAGTTTTCTACTCAATATAACTTTACTAGCACTAGGATGTCCTTTTTGATAGTTGGGCAAACCTAAGCCAAAATGAGCATTTGGCTT
Organism: Dicrocoelium dendriticum; assembly: GCA_944474145.2. Classification (NCBI taxonomy): domain Eukaryota; kingdom Metazoa; phylum Platyhelminthes; class Trematoda; order Plagiorchiida; family Dicrocoeliidae; genus Dicrocoelium; species Dicrocoelium dendriticum. The sequence continues at coordinate 31,761,514 of OX104069.1, forward strand.
GACGTTACAGTTTAATGAACAAGTTTCTACTATTTTTGTACTGTAGCCAAAATCGAAGAGCTCAAGATTTGTAACAAATTTTCCACAGCATTGCGTAGTTTAATCGCTCTGTTGCTTCTACTCCTGTAACCTCCTGACTTGCTTAGATAGTTTTAGGATGAATGGGTACGAACCCATGCAACAATTGCACAATCTCGGCCTTCGGCTTTAACCGTGTTAATCACAAGTAATCCTGCTACTGATGCTGGATCCATGAAAGTTGAATGGCACTCTCCCACGATAGTTTATAATCGAGTCGACGGGTTCCTCACAAGTAGAGGCCGCTGCAATTTTCGGTGGGCTTAGAGAGAATGAAAATACGTAGTTATTGTTTTTAAATATAGGTGGCTCAACACAGAGAGCTGCTGCGTTACCATGCCTGGTGCTAAATACCTCTAAGACTGAAGGGTTACTTCCTATATGAACCCGCGGTGGGCAATTTACTTGTTGCACAAGTGCATTCACAAGCACCCATTCTACTGACTTTTTTCAAACCATTTGCCGCACTGATTTCGGGATGCCAATTGTGGGTGGAAGCTTTAAGTCTTCAGCTTCTAAAATATTTGGCGCAGCCCCCGCCGCTTGTCTTAATACGATTTCAACTTCAATGTCCACTTCTCCTTAGCAATTGTGACTGTGGTAGACACACAAATGTTTCCAGCCGACCAACTACCATCAAGCTAAAAGACACTAACTTGACGGTTGCAGTGCTCATGTTGAATTAGTAATCCCAATGCTTGTATGGAGGCTTTACAAGCACAAGCACTGCAACAACCTTTGGTTTCTAAGCCTATCTACCCTGTCACCAACAAATGCGGTTAGAAGGTCGCAAATAAGTTCACTTGAACGAAGCCGCATCTTTGTCACAGGAAACACAACCGCATACTTACAACACGTCAAGAGCCCACCCCAATTATTTCTGGCACTGCCACAGTTGGTGTACCACAGAGTAAGTCATTTCTGACGAGGTCATTTCCGTCGGGCGCATGACCCGAGTGGATAACATGAAATGTCCGTCACACCACTGCCACCATACGTTTGAGCAGTTACACTGACGTTGGGTTTGGGCGAAGCATCAAGTGACCATTGCTTATCTGGTTTATCTAGTCTTGGTTTGTTACTTACGCACCTGACCTGGGTGTTAACCCTTATCTGTGTGTGCTTGGCAGCGGCGCCTTTTACTGTATCGATAACGTTAAGATCAGATCTATAGTATATTGATTATGAACACACGCTTTTGAAAATGTGAGACAAGTTGTGAGCAGTGGTGTCGCTTACACGACAAATGAGACAAGTTTCGCTGGGCGCACACCTTGTGGTCCCTTCACCCCATCATGTCTCCCTTCCTCCAACATTAAGATGGAAACACGTTTGTTTGCCAGAGCGATCTTGTTCACAGTTAAATCCAGCTTACAAACCTGTCGCTTTGCGTCCTGAGAGAAACGTTGATTAAAGCAGTCAAGTTCACTTAATGTAAGGTTGCCATCAGCAGTCTCCTGAAGCAGCTGTATAATGCCGTAATCCTTACCAAGGATACTAGGAGTCGCAGCCGCACCTTTGTATGTAAATTTAGAAATGCTGCCCTTTCGTGGGTTTATGTGTGGGTCTTTAGCTATCGACGTATTCATGTCTAGTGCCATTTGTTACTTACCAGTCTTTTGAATAACCACTAAGTCGGCGATGTTAAGCTGGAAGTCCCAGTGGGCGCGGTATTTAAAGTTAAACAACACGGACTGCACAAGTCTCTGTAGGCAAGGTAAACGGGCTGCGCCCTGCCTGCGGACTAGATATACCCTTGTAATACATACATGTATCAATACTTTGACTACACGAAGAATCTCCTGGACATGCCGCTTAGCTACCAAACATCGAGCCCTGCTTGCATTTCTAATTGGTTCCACTCCGTTGTAAATGAGGACGTACATTTGCTTGCACATAGCAAGTTCCGACAAACAGACATAGTACTCCAGAGAAGCATGCAAGCCCTCTACCTTGGCCTGCAGCTGGTTACTAAGTAGTATCTGAACATACATCATTTTCTCTGCGTTGCCGAGCAGATGCAAAAATGCCTCTTATCAGCGCCCTCCTGCTCGTCCGCGACATTAAGCGTTATGCCACCAGGCTGGTCACGGGTTATGCGAGAGCATACTTCCGCTACGCAGACACACGGTAAGCTGGTATACATTAAGTGGATGCGAAAATGCAGATCAAGCGACGACTGATCTAACGTAGAAGAAAAGTTGCAACACAATAATAATATCCTAGCGCAACGAATTCCTGCCTTAACTGCGAGCCCACAACTACGCTGCCCACTGTTGCAATTCATTTCCGCAGCCATCGTTTGGGAGTTACCAATAGGCGTAAGGATTACGGATCAAGCCATGTGCTGGACTAGCAAATCAGGGACAACATATGCTACAATAGGATGGGATAAGCTACGACGATATGCAGTACTATTTTGTTTATAGAAACAACTGAGTACAAAATCAGTGTAACCATAGCACGAGGTAGGGAACTCTAAGAATGAATCGTTTGTTAACGGCCTTGCTGGCCGCGATTTAATAACTTGTGCCGGAGGATGCTTTTCACGTTCCGGTACGAAACACAAGATGATCACTGGACACAAGCTCGAATCGTTTGCGGTATCAGACCTGAATATCCTAGTGCTTCCAAGATATGGTAGTATCTTCGTTTCATCAAAACAATTAAAAACACAAGTACGCCGTGGTTTACGGAAGTAGAAATTTGAACTCCAGGGAATCTAATATTTTGGGTACTTATAAGTCCTACGGTAACACAGAAATGACGAACGCTTAAGTGAACTAAATACGTTCTAAGAGCCAGGTGTCTACGGGTGACATTTGGGGATCCTGAGTACTGACGGGGTGCTGCTGGAGGCAACACAGGGAACCAATGGAAACCAACCTCCTTCGGTGGAACGGTAGTCTGGAAGGAATAAGCGAAAATTCCCAAGGTAAATACACAAGGAAAACTGAGTATCACAAAGGGATTTCATAATACGGTTTCCGATATATCGGGCACTTTCAAGCCCAAAGAAATGGCCACAAAAACATAAGGTCTAATGTTTGCGTAGTGTTAGGCAAAAGCTGTAAATAAATAAATAAATAAATAAATAAATAAACTTTTATTCTCGACAATGCGAGGCACACCTGTACAGGCATGATCATGTTTAGCTAACATAGTGTGATCAAAATGAACAAAGAGTACATATTTGGCATAACAGTGAATGTAAGTGTATGGGTGTATATATGTATGCAATTGTCTATGAATGTAGCTTGTATTTTTGCATGTGCCGCAGAATTTTGACTGTTTGTTATCGGTAGGAATGTGAGAATAAGCGATTAACGTCCGTGGGTTGGATACCATTTTCCGGATGTCCATGGGCCAGTGACTTTATTTTGTGGCGAGTCACATCCGCCACGTCACAGTGTTGATAAGCAGACATTTGTGGCTTTTTATAGGGAGAACGCTTGCCGGGCGAAAACCCACCACGTCCTGGAACACTGCCGCCGAACTATTTGCTGGAACGGGTTAAACCCGAATCACCCAGCTGGCACCACGAGGAGGTTGTTCGGCTAGCCAGCCAGTAAGAAATGAGTAAAACACTGCGCCTATGGAATATGCCTCCAAGACAAATATGAAGGCCAAAAGCGTAGGGAAGATCCATCGTCAAAATTTAAACCGCGCTGTTCGCTAGAGCGTTACAACAAAGCAGGCAGGACACGGGACTGTGCCTTACAACGGTCAGTTATAACCGGCGAATGTGGAAGCGTTGTGGTCTACGGTAACGCAAAGCCGCTTTTGGGATTGTTGTTGTCTGATTTACCTTTCACATGCATCAATTTCCGCCTGTTTACTTCGTACATTGTATGGATAATTGCATCCGCAGCTACTTCCCTGGATAACTGAGGTGCAGTTTGCATTTTACCGACACTTTTCAGTTTAACATTTTGTCAATCTGCTTACTTCACATAATATGTAACTAGTATGGTGTTAACTACTTTTCTTACTATTTGTAAGCTGTTTTCGTTCTTTTTAATTTACCGAATGTTTATGCAGCTCACATCATTGTACATTTACAAATAAACACATACCGAAATGAAGTAAAATATTAAGTAGAAGTAATGGCTATATGTATATTTATTATTAAATCAGCATTGGTTTGCAAAGGTGAAACTAACCTATCCGGCAAAGAACTACACATAGCGTTGCGTGTGTGCACATTTGCTATTCACAGCCGCAAGATCCTTCAGTTTCAGACAATTGCCGACCGTTGTAGAGCACGCTGCAAACCGTAGGCAAACGTGAAATTCAGTTTGCGCGCCTCTTATGATTAGTAACAAAAAAGATAGAGTTGGTCTAATGCAGCTTTTGCAACCTACAAGGTAGATTAAACAGATTATTTATTGTTCCCTTTAGGCTGTGTGTACAAGGATGCAATAAATTCAGTATTTGGGTTGACCATACTATTTTACCAACCCATGTTTGTACCCGAATCTTCCGCGAATCGCCACGAAAATTTGTGGTGATGTGTGAGCTTGCTCCTTTAACATTGCGTGGTTCATCGTTTCATATTTTGTTTTCATTTGCTTGACAGGGTATAATGTCCTGAAGCAGTGTCCCAGTCAACGATGGGAGGCGTGGGACGAAGTTTTCCTACCTCGAACGATCCATTTGATCCCACTCGTCAACAGACCGGGATTCCTGCCATTCAGTTAGGCTTATAAGCGCGTGAGGGTGGCATGGTAGCTTAGGATAAAAGTTGGTTATATTGATGGTGAAGATGGAATTGTTAGCATTGGAGATATACTTGGTAGGTAGGTTTATGCGGTGATATAGATGGAAGTTAACTTTGAATTTTAGTTTGTTGTTAAAGTGAATCACAATGGATTGTAACTTACTGTGGCGACAGGTCAGAAGCCGCCGCCATGGTGGATGTTACAGCTAGGTTTATTCATCTTGTGAGTTTGTTTTCCAGAACATTCGCGGACAATGAGGAGAAGGTAAATGGACGTAAACCAGCGACCGCAACAACACTTACTAGTTAATTGGGAATCCGAACCAACGAACTACGGTGAAGGCGTTCGCTGTGAGCTTTGCATAACAAAAGGTTCAATACCGTTGTGTTCAGAATAATAGAAGCAACATTTGGGGTAAACGGTATGCTAGTAATTGTTAAGATTTCCTAACAGTTTCCTTATTATGGACTACACGGTGATGCTTGCTTCCATACTGAAGGTCCATTATAGCGATTAAGGTGAACTTGAGCTGCGGGATACGCAAGGGTTTCAGTACGGGAACACCTGGCTTTATTGCAGAACAGCCGTTTGTTAGATATTGGTTCTTTCGGACCGCGTCCATGGAGACGTAGTAAGCGCATTACTGCGAGGTGCTCTGGGTTATGCAAAGCGTCATTTCAATTATGGTGGTTATATACTATGGAAGTGCACGTTGGTAGGTATGACTGGTAGTTCGTACTTTGCTTCTATGCTTTGTTGCCCATACATAAAGTACAAAGTTACGTGAAAGCAGTAGATGCTTTGATGGTGAGAGTGCTTTGCACTGTTTCGGTGCAGACGCTAGTGATGGCACAGGTGAGCGCGCTGACGACTGCTTATTTAAAGTGGCAGTGTTATTTTGCTATTTCCACGTGACGCGGGATATCTCAAGACGCTCTTCACCTCTGGTGTATCCGCAAGCGCATAGACGAAACACGCGCTGCGACAATAGCTGTGTTATTTGGTTTACGCTCGTGCTAGGGCAAATCTCAACCGGATACCGAGGACGACTGTAGGTAAGACCTGGGAATTGCACGGAGCTCAGTGCCAGTTCCGACCATGGTTCGGTAGCGGCTTCGCTCTGTTCCACTTGAATTTCAATCTCTGTTGGTTTTGGTTGCCCCTTATCCAGCTAGGCTGCTTCATCCAGAACTTGGCCTTCCTTGTTATTGCCCTTTGTTGTTAGTCCCAGCTTTATTGTACGACCTACTCCCATTGCACCGCAATTATTTATTCTCGTGCTTATGCACTGCACCACTCCGACGGCGCTCCTGCTCTCTGGCGGCATCCGAAACATCGCTACGTGTTTCTTGGCCAGCACCTCTATTAGCTAGCTTAGCTTACGTCCCCCCATATGCACCTGCACCTTTCCTCAGGTTCACAATTGCATCGTATCTTGGAGGTTGCTGTATGAGCTTAATACAGTACACGGTTAACGACTCTTAATGCACGGCACAGTGTTGGTCCCCTGTAACCCTTTTCTCCAGATTACGAAGGTCACCAGCGTGTGGAATTATTAGCGCCTTAGTGTCATTATTCTCTTTAACTACTCATTGTACTACTGTCCGCAAGCATCCGTCTTTACCGATTCTCCGCATATACGTTTACTTCTGGTACGTTTTTTACAAACTGGATGCGCCGCGCTGTCCATCCCAACCACATTAGCCTTAGCTTTACTTCAGCTTCCTCTCGCACTTGGAAGGCTGTTATCATCATCATTTTTCTAGGCCCCTCCCCAACCATCATACTATTCGTTTAATCTTGTAAACACACATTGTTAAATGGTCCTTTGACCATGTGCATGCATTACCTTCTTCCTACGTAGTAGTTGAACTCAGAGCCACGCCAGAGACGTAGTGTTTCGAATACACTTGCAAACCATATATGTTAAACCAACTTACATCGGTTTCAGAGCGTTATATAGCTCGGCTCCATTGCATTCCATCAGTTCTTCTATACTGTTTTTGCTGCACTGCTGTCTGCCGGTCGGTCTGTTTGGTGGGCATATTCGTTGCCCGCTTTTCAGCGCTTTTCACTGTCACATCGGCCGACGCATCTTCATTCCAGGGGACAGGCTGACTCATTCTCAACCGCGAGCTGGCTAGGATACTTTATACATTCTCCTCGATAGGAAGGAAAATTCATCTCTGAAGAACTTAGTCCTCGTACCAAATAGAGTTCTTCTCACCATTCCGAAGATGACACTTTACGAGGTCTAAACCAAAATGTTTAGCTCGCTTTGCACTTCAGTATCAAAGTTGCTTACCTGGTAAGATATATATATATATATATATATATATATATCGACGTGGATCCCCTGGTCCATAAAGGATGACAGATTATTATTCTATCGTGAATACCTTTACTGCCAACAAGAGCTTTGCTAATCCTCATTGGTGTCCTAACAACCCGGTTGTGTGCCTTAAATTTACGGAAGCAAATTTTGTTTCTCCATGCAAATGAAGCTATTCCGATGGCAGTTTTTGTACGGCTATGCTACTATGCAATTGGGAACCAACAACTGGCTTTTCTGAAGGCCATTCATGGTGTATCCAATAGACCTTTGTAACGAGCTCACATTGGAAAAACGAAGGGCATTTTCACCTGATATGGATTATTCAGCCACAGGGACCAGCTGCCCTCACTACCCCGTGACTAGTCCACTATGGATAGCTTGGCATGGTCTGCACAACCAGGACATGCATAGCACAGAAGAAGCCATCGATTATCAACTCAAAATGTTCACCCACTTGCATCACTCATCGCCTGATTCTACGACTCTAGTTCCTCTTGGACCTGCTTCAACGACCACGGCTGGATCAGGACCGAGCCCACCGGTCAACCAGCTAAGAAACGTGATTGTCAAGCCCCTGCAAATAACCGGTTGCAAAATCGGTTTGCAGGATGCATCGCCAGCATGCGCTGTTCCTTATAATGAACTACGGCGGCGTTCCAGAAGGTGGTGCGTTTTTGCCAGGCAAGCAGTCTTGTAAAAATACACTAATGTCCGCTTAACAAAATTGCGACGTGGCAGAGGTGACTCGACACTGAATAAGGTAACAGCTCAACATTTGACACTTCCGCATTCAGCAGACTTCTACAAAGACCCTGTGAAATCGCTTTCGGTAAGGATAGTGTTGTGATGGACAACCATTACGCCGAATCCTTCCTTTGGCTGCTGTGTCCATTGATTACCACCTTGCGCAATCAATCCGAACTTAGGTATTGACACAACAGTTGTGACCCAAATTTTGTTTTCCCAGCCGGAGCGCCATCAGATTCCTGTGTTCTATTATTAGCGGACAAAGCGCTCATCAAAGTGCTCAACTACGAACGTTTCGGTTATACCTTGCATGAAAACGAAATATTTTACTATTCCAAAGCAGCATCGATTTCATTCATATTTGATCCCATCTTCAACCGCGTGCCACCGTTTACCAAGCGTATACCTGTTAGACAGTTATTTATTTATACAACGAACCTTGCTTCGTTGTGCTGCGTTTTCGGGTGCTAAATGATCCGTGCGCTGTTTAGTTGTTAAATCGCACTACAACGAACCGGTTAGAGAACGAGAACAAAAGTCTGAAGGAACTCAACGTGCCGTTTTCTCTGAACTCGCAGTACATAATCAGCGTTGAGGGTAACAGATCGTTGATGCAGGACAGACCATTGGTAGCGTGCTAAGCCAAATGCGCCACCCGTGCAGTTGTCCCTGGTCACATAGATACACGCGCGTCTCCCTGAGCTCGTAAGCAGATATGGAGGCTGTAAAAAAGCGGAACTAACCTGCTTTTAAGATGTGGATTCTTTTGAGTGGTTAAAAGTACAGGTGGTTCAAAGATGTGTTGCTACGAAGTCACTGGGGATTGCTGCGAAGTCATTCTATCTACAGTAAATAATGCCAAGTGCATTTGTGCCACTTAAAGACAAGGAAAGGGTGCGTTACTGACGCATTTGGCAGCTATGGATTACCCCATCAAGTCGATCGGTTGATGGATTGCCAAATGCTGCAGGTAGAAGCGAAGTGACATGCAAAGGTAGGCAAAGTGCTGGAGTAACGCGCACTGGACCGAGGTAGGATACCTCTCAAGGCGGAGGAAGAGATAGTATAATAGCATAAACTGGTCTGCAGCCTAGTTGGTCGCCCGTTGATCCGGGATTCTCGTTGCTTCGATCCAGCGCGTACATTGCTCCGTCATCAGCAAGATGTATTGCTTTTCCCGCTTGGTCAACAGAAACGGTCCTATCACGTCGATTGACCATAGTTCCCTAATTTCCGATACCGAAATCCAAATCAATCGTGGTTATGCTCCGTGGAAGTCGGTTCTCAAAAGCTGAGATTGATTGCAAGAAAGCACGTACGCCTCGACGTCCTTCTTCATGCCCGGCCAATAGGCGCGTTGTCTCAGCAGACCGTAGGTTCTGGAACTACCGGTGTGGGCCCTCATGAGAAGAAATCATCAGAGTCCGTCTCAGTTTCGTCGGACTGACCGGTACCGATGTGCTGCTACCTCCTGTATTCCATATCAGGCTTCCAGCTTCATTTATTTGGAACTTTTCAGGAGTTCCCGCAAACTGTCCCAGCTGCTTGTGTTGGCGATTGTATAGGACTGATTGACTGCTTCTTCATGTAGTGATCAAGTTGCATAAGGGCTTGTCACTACGTTGCTCGGACGCCAACTTCTCCAGACCCTGCTCGAACAGGATACCACTAAGACCGCGAGTACCCCTCGGCAGGTCATCTTCGTTCATCATACGTGACACATATTCCACAATGTAGGTATCCTTTACCAGCAAGTGTTCTATCGTGAAATCGTATTCTTGTGGCCTCAAGTCCTATCGCGCTAGTTTTCCCCTGGGGTTTTTGTCAGAGTTAATCCAATCCAAAGGTTTGTAGTCCCTTTCCACGTGAAATCGTTAACCTGACAGATATGGTCGCCATTTATCAAACATCCAGATGATTGAGCGGGATTCCTTAACTGTGATTGAGTATTCGTGTTCTGCCGATGTCGAAATTCGGCTGGCGTATTCAATCGTCCTATGGCTTTGTTTCAAAGCAGCGCTTACTCCGACATTGTTGGCATCCGTGTCCACCGTGAAGACCTATGAAGCACTAAGCACTTTTAGGGTCAGCTCCTGACTTGACGCGGTATCAGCCTGCTTCAAACACTCAAGGTCGGTTTGGACGGTAACACTCAGATCATTCTCCCCAGAAGATGTATGAAGTTCGTGGCTGCCGATTTTGTAGGAGCATACAGCCTGGTTTCATACTGGCAGCCGTCCACATTTGTCCACATTGAATATAGGTAGATTCTGGATGCACGACGAATTTACCACCTCCAGATCGGCATATGGTACTGTATTATAATCTGGCGTTTCGGTCGCCCTCCACACTTTAACGTCACTGGTATAAAGCAGGCAGTTAAGCGTATGGGACATGTGATGTTATTGATATACGTCAAAAATAACCACGGACCAGGTACCGCTCTCTGTGGTATCCCGCATTCAACTAGGATGGGATCTGAGAAACATGCACACAATCGGTGTAGCTGAAGCGCCTGAACAATCCTAGGAAGGGATTATCAATAGCAAAATTCGGGGCTTGAAAGAGCATGACGTAACCGTTTAAACGGTTGCACGCAATTGAAAATTAAAGAACAACCACATCAGCGCCTGAGCCAGAACCTACCGCCTTGATAAAGCTGGATCGCGTAAGCAGTATATTTTATTGCGTGAGAGATTTTCGCGAAAGCCATGCTGTTCCGCTGCGTTACAGGGTTGGATCCTTGACACAGCCGCATCTAGGAAGGTTTGCTCAGTAAGCCTTGAGCATTAGTGCACATCCGGAAAGCTTCTTGTATGCCAAAAGCTCTTGACTAGGGGCATCTAAAGCACATGGATTTGTGCCGACCAAGGAGAGGTCGGCGCCCAATCGCTTTCTGGATGCCATGTCAAGTCTCCATACGAATGCAACCTGATTTTGGTCTCACTTGCACCTGCGGTATGTAATTCAGCGGTAGATTTCTGGACAGCTACAGGTCGGTGTACAGTTTTCTAAACCGCTGTTGTGATTACATTGAGTCACGGGTGGCGTCGCTTCTGCGCGGACAGCGAGTGGTTGAGGTTCTCTAAGTGCTGTCTGCAGTCATAGTTCTGAAGGGAGTTGCATTCCCAATTGGTGACTTGGATTTAGCACTTTCTCGGTGGCAGGACGTTTGGTGTCAGAGTTAGTGAGGACAGATATAACATGGGCACTGCTCATAGAGATGTACCCCAGAGTTCAGTATTTGGGCTGTTGTTGTCTCTTTTGTTTACGAATGATTCAGCTCCACGCCTCGACATCCCTTGATATGTTTTTCGGACGATATAATGCTTGTCAGTAGGGGAAATAGGAATAGGTTGTCTAAAGAGCTGGGCACTGTAGATAAGTGGTCTGAATCATGAGGCTTGCCATAGAACTCAAATAAACTTCAGCTGCTATCATCAGGCAACACTGGGATTACGGTGCAAACATCTACTAGGTCCCTGATATTGCAGCGGGTAGACAAGGAGAAGGACTTGGGCATCATTATAGTGGTTAAATTCAGGCCCTCGGCAAGTTGTCAATATGCTGCTAACAGAGTGCAGCAGATCATTGTTCGTTTCAGGAGAGCGTTGTGTAACTACAAACCTGAATCCCTTCTCAATTAATACAAAGCAGTGGTTTGGCCGCACTTAGAGTACGGGGTTCAGGCTTGGGAGCCTTACTTTAGAAGAAATGTCCGTTGCACAGACCGAACACAAGAATGAGTGAAGCTAAGCAATGAAAGTTGTAGATTGACCGCCTGAATGCTTTCGGCTCTTCTGCACTGGCGTGATGCGGATTAAGGTGAGACCAGATTGAAGCGTCAAAGATTATGCGGAATCTCAGTGGTTTTATGCATACCGATCAATTCAAACCAGCTACGTCAGACTACCTCTGTGAACACTATCCGAAACTCATGAAGCAGAGATCCAGACTGGATCTCCGCGTGCAATTTTTCACCAGCAGCGTTGTGCGCAGTTGGGGTTCACCTCCACCTGCACTAGTGGAATGTAATACGATAGAGGCCTTGAAATTGGGTTTGGATATGAATCGGTTCACTCTGTTTCCGAAATATCCCCGAGATTAGTGAATGTCATTTAGTACGCAGTATCTCGTGGTCGACAGAATGTCATAGATAGTTTCACGAATTGATGTGAGTTTGCTCGTACTCTTTCTTATTCAGGAAAAAGTGAACAAACTGGCCTGTTGAAGTGCCGGTGTCTAGGCTTGCTTAATAGGCAGACGAAACAGGACGATTGTTATACGTAGACCATTTTCGTCCATGAATGCCTGACATGACCTGCATATATCCAGCTCCGGACTCGACAGCGAGTGTCGCGGATCTCCTCTTGTCCTGATGTCCAATCTGTTTCTACATTCTGCTGGAAAAGCTATTCTGCCGAACTCACATTCAACCAAGTATATGTATGAAAAAGCAAGGAAATATATCTCATATAATTCACACAGTCTAGGATAGCGGCTAGTGGCATTAGGATTCATCCGAAAATCCCTTTTGTGTAGTAGGAAGCCATTGGACGTTTCCCCATAGTACTCCCAACATTACAGGGCTGTACAGCAAATGGGTCTAAAATCAAAATCGGGATTTATATGCCAATAATGTAATGAAAACTGTCTTCTAGTTCTATTCGGATTTGTTGTAAATGACTAGCCCAAACGATGAGGTCTCCACGCTTGAGCTCCTCCGGGACTGTAGCGAGAATTGCGAACTGCGAAAATTCCTGACGTCTGTCATTTTGAGCATACTTTTCTAGCTTGCTAAGAAACGCAATAATGGCTTATTTGGTTGCGATGATAGTACTCAACTTACTTCGAAGTGCTTTGCCCAAAAGGTTGAGATTCTCAAAAAGGCAAACCAAATAAAACACATTTAGCTTAACTGTTAAGAGGTTTCTTCACAATCAGTCCTAGAAAGAAACGGGATGATGGTGTCCCAGGGTTCGAAGTCAGTTGACTTTGGAGGGCAATTTAACCTTTGTATGCAACAGTAGAACCGGAACCTCTTCACTGTTCTCCTTACAAAACTGCGGGAAGGGATGGTCGTTAAGCAGGTGCGATTTGATATCCCTGCTTAATGAAACAGTTGACAGTGAATCGTTTAAATGCCTCTCAAATAGTTAGCCACTAGGTGATCTCGATGAAGCCCATAGCGAATTGTATGAAAAGAATGGGGAATATTGCTAAGATAGGCAATGAACTCGTTACATTTTCCGACCTTGGTGGCAGCACATTCCGTTGCACATGCAACTATTTTCTGCACTGAGATGGATTTTCAGCCAGATATTCATTGAATACCTAGAACATAGTGCACTGAATGCAAATATTGTTCAACTTGACAGTACTTATATTGTATTATCTAAGATACTGAATCATATTGACCAAATAATACCAGCTGTTGGTGCCCGGAGAGATTTCGTGGAGATGCCAAATTGTGTTTCGCACTGCTATACACTTGCATGGTCCTGCTTCGCACAAACATGACCACGTTTCTTGGGTGCAAAGTAGTAGTCGCAGATACTTCGGCAACCTGAGTGTTAAAATGGCTGCCGAAATGTTCTCATGCACAAGCCGGTGCCTAGTCTGCCAGATACCTCCAATCGGTTATCTCACTTAGTCGAGCTAATATGTCGTAGCATTTATACTCTCACTTTGCGTCGGGAATTTCCGCGGGATATTCTGCATAGGAAATGTATTCGAAGTGGAGAACTGCTTGATCGCCGCGGCTCAATAAGACCTCGAAGATTACCCTCTCGACAATCAATTCCTCGTTATTTAACACTTGATCTAGTATAGACGGATTATCTTTACACAAAATCGGGTAGGAGTGTTAATGTGACCATACAGCGGGAAACTGGAGACAAACACATGTAGATCCGCTTTAAACCGCTGCTTGGGATTCAACAGCGTGGATATGGAAATCACCTGTAATAAGAATGTGACTGTAGATCTTGCTTAGCAACCACCTTACTTCGGATGCAGGAAAGAAGTCTGCCTCGGACGTGGAGGCGGGTGGGTCGATAAAAGACTGCCACCAAAGAGGTGCCGTGGCTTTTCAAACGTAGACGAGACCAAAGTGAATCCAGTACTTTGTTGACCGAATCCTCAAGGGGCTCACATTGGAGACCACTACAGAAGTACAGAGCCGCCACTTCACTTTTGCTGGGTCGGGCGTGCTGAACAAAGGACATTCCTGACAGTGCGATATCGATTTCAATTATGTCGGGGCGTAACCATGTCTCCGTTTTAGCGATGCCGTTACAGGTATTTAAGCCTTGACACAGCCGCATTTAGGATGGTTTGCCCAGTAAGCCTTGAGCATTAGTGCACATCCGGAAAGCTTCTTGTATGCCAAAAGCTCTTGACTAGGGGCATCTAAAGCACATGGATTTGTGCCGACCAAGGAGAGGTCGGCGCCCAATCGCTTTCTGCATGCCATGTCAAGTCTCTATACGAAGGTAACCTGACTTTGGTCTCACTTGCACCTGCGGTATGTAATTCAGCGGTAGATTTCTGGATAGCTACAGGTCGGTGTACAGTTTTCTAAACCGCTGTTGTGATTACATTGAGTCACGGGTGGCATCGCTTCTGCGCGGACAGCGAGTGGTTAGGGTTCTCTAAGTGTTGTCTGCAGTCATAGTTCTGAAGGGAGTTGCATTCCCAATTGGGGACTTGGATTTAGCATTTCCTCTGTGGCAGGACGTTTGGTGTCAGAGTTAGTGAGGACAGATATAACATGGGCACTGCTCATAGAGATGTATCCCAGAGTTCAGTATTTGGGCTGTTGTTGTCTCTTTTGTTTACGAATGATTCAGCTCCACGCCTCGACATCCCTTGATATGTTTTTCGGACGATATAATGCTTGTCAGTAGGGGAAATAGGAATAGGTTGTCTAAAGAGCTGGGCACTGTAGATAAGTGGTCTGAATCATGAGGCTTGCCATAGAACTCAAATAAACTTCAGCTGCTATCATCATCGGCGGGTGGCCGAGTGGTCTGCACGTCTGGTTTGCAACCATAAGGTTCGAAATTCGAATCCGCCGTGTAGGGGACGGTGTTCTCTCGACGTGACTGGTGGTGGTCGCGCAGCAGCGAGGCGAAATTATGGCGTAGCGAGCCAGACGGACTGGTCTTTACCACAGGATTCATCTATTGAAACCTGTTGGACTATCATTAAAGAGGGAGTGAAATCATTGTGCGCCCGATTTGTACCCATCAAATTTCGAAAAGTTGGGGCAGTCAAACCACATTGGTTCGACAAAGAGTACAACAAACTGGCCCGACGACGACGCAGACTATGGAACAAGTTCGTGTTATCTGGCTCTGATGAGGACCACAATGCGCATAAGGTACAGCGAAATCGCTGCAACGAGGCGAAAACAAGAAAACGCAGAAGCTTCGAAGAGGAGCTTGCAACCGCCGCGAAAACTGCTCCCAAGAGGATCTTCGCATACGTGAAGCGGCGCCTGAGGCCTATAGCCAATGTCCCAGTGTTAGAAGACTCCAATGGGCAGCCCCTAACCTCGAGTACAGATCGTGCTTCCGCATTGGCGACGCACTTCGCCTCAGTATTTGCAAGTGGCCAGGTGTCTGTAACGAGTTCGACGAGCACCGCTCCAGTCGAACTTAACAGCATGGACTGCAATATTGAGGATGTGCGCAAGCTTCTAGCAAATCTTGACGGGACCAAGCCTACTGGGCCAGATGGTATACACCCACTGATCCTCAAGTCCCTATCGGCCATCATCGCGCTTTCTGTAACTGAACTGTTTAACAGGTCACTTTTCACTGGACTGTTATCAGGCGACTGGAAATGCTCAGTCGTAAAGCCCATACCGAAAGGTGGTAACCCAAGTAAAGTGGATAACTATCGGCCGATCTGTCTGACTGCTGTTTTGGCAAAGACGCTCGAGAAGATCGTGAAGAAGAACCTTCTGCAGCTTCTCGAGTCGAAAAACCTGTTGACCTCCTCACAGCATGGTTTCATGAAAGGTCGCTCGTGCATCACCAACCCACTGTTGACAAGGCACGACTGGTTACAAGCGATGAACCAAGGCCATTCAGTCGATGTCATTTACATTGACTTCAGTAAGGCTTTTGACAAGGTTAACAATGCAGTGCTCCTTGACAGGCTAAGAATGTACGGTGTTGGTGGTTCGCTGCACAAATGGATCAGCAATTTCCTAGTTAATCGAAAGTGGAGAGTCCAGGTGGACGACCATCTAATTAACTGGTATCCATCGAGCAGCGGCATGCCCCAAGGCACTGTACTGGGACCGATATTGTTTCTGATCCATGTAAACGATGTGCCTAAGCTACTCCAATCACCATGTGCGTTGTTCGCAGATGACTTGAAGGTGTGGAGAGTAATCCGTACACTCAATGATTGTGATTTACTTCAGCAGGATCTCGACAGCCTCTCAACATGGTCTACAGAGGTTAACCTTCAGATCAACCCTGCTAAGTCGCAATTCATGAGGTTGGGTAAATGCGAGCACAGCCGAACGTACACAGTGGCTGATCAACCGCTGCATCCAGCGTCTTTCGTGCGCGACCTCGGTGTGCTCTCACGCTGCGACCTAAAGTCCATTGACAACACGAATATGCTGTACCAAAACAGCTTTGAGGATGCTTTGGGCGCTGAGGCGCAGCTTCAGCACTTGGTCCGAAGAGATTGCCACTCGCCTCTTCGTCTCGATAATACGACCAATGCTAGAGTACGGCTCTCCCGCGTATTGTCCCATCACGCTGGGCGAGGTAGAAAAGCTTGAGCAGGTGCAGCATGTAGCCACTAGGCTGATTCCCAACTTACGAGGTATGCCATATGAAGACCGATGTAAGAAACTAGGGCTGTACACCCTAGCATATCGTCGGCTGAGAGTTGACCTAATCATGACGCACCGGATACTACATCTGAGTGATTACCCCATGTTGAGACAACTGCTTCATCTGCGCACACCGAGCGGCACGCGAGGACACCGGTACAAACTTATCGCACCGCAGTTGAAGCGGGTAGCTCACCAACTCTGTTTCGAACGAAGAGTGGTGAATACCTGGAACAACCTGCCGAAGCCGGTAATAGAGGCGAATTCAGTGGCCGTATTTAAGAAGCTTCCAGATAAACATTTCGCAGAGGCAAAATATAAAGAGCGGAACGATAACTAATAGGTGGATGTCCAAGAGCGACAATTGATGCAGCTACACAGAGTATACTCTCCTCGCTGCTTCCAATCAGTATCAGGTAACACTGGGATTACGGTGCAAACATCTACTAGGTCCCTGATATTGCAGCGGGTAGACAAGGAGAAGGACTTGGGCATCTTTATGGTAGTTAGATTCAGGCCTTCAGCAAGGTGCCAACATGCTGCTAACAGAGTGCAGCAGATCATTTTTCGTTTCAGGAGAGTGTTGTGTAACTATAAACCTGAATCCTTGCTCCCTTTATACAAAGCAGTGGTTCGGCCGCACTTAGAGTACGGGGTTCGGACTTGGGCGCCTTATTTTCGAAATAATGTCGGTTGCCTAGCGAAGGTCCACAGACCGAACACAAGTATGAGTGAAGCCAAGCAATGAAAGACGTAGATTGACAGCCTGAATGCTTTCGGCTTTTTTGCACTGGCATAATGCAGATAAGGTGAGGCCAGATTGAAGCGTTAAAGATTATGCGGGGTCTCAGTGGTCTTACGCATACCGTTCAATTCAAACTAGGTACACCAGACTACCTGCGTGAACACTAGCTGAAACTCATGAAGTAGAGACACATGGTACCGTTTGTATGGAAGCAGTGTTCGCAGGCATACATCTTCAAGTGCTTCTTATTGTCGTGAACATTAGCAGCGACGCAACGCTAATAAAGTATCTAATGTAGTTTCTTTATCCTGTGTCTTTTCATTTATCTGCGTGGATACAGGTTAGTTGCCGAGCGGAAGTTATTGAACCGCTTCTTGTGTATTTATATGCACGAGGTGCGAAATTATTATTGATAGTGAATTCAATGTAATATCTTCTCCAACAGTTTGTGGACATCTATTTTTAGCGATCAACAGGATGAGTTTATAAGACGCCTAAAGTTGGTTTAATATTCTTCTGTCTTGGCAGAAACCACGGTCTTTAAAGTGTGTGTTGCTCTGAGAGTATACCCAGCTATCTGAAAAAATCCTCAGACACTCGATCTTCATCCTTGTGAACGATTTGCAAATAATTTTTCAGTTTCAAACCTGGATTTGGCGTACCTGCTGTGTGGTTGGACTGCGACACGTAGTCTCAATTCAGATCTCGGTTCACTATGTGAAAGGCGCCTTCCGGGCATGATTTTGAGAATACCGTCAATACGTAACTTGATTGAAACAAACTTCTTGACGAAAGCCAATGAAGTAAAAAATTAGGAAATGACTGCTTACTGCACACAAACTCACTACACAAACGCTGAAGCAAACAGTGACCGTACGTGCCTATCAAAGTGGCAAACTTACCACTTCCGAGTCGTAGGCGAACAGTCATCTGTCGTGCGCTGATGCCTGTTGGTTCACCCACCAGCTGGCCATGAAGGCGATCGGATATTGCAAATCCGACCCCATCTTCACGTGGTGCTGAGACGGCGTTGCTAACCCAGTAGAACGTGTAGCCAGCAGCCGCTTCATGCAACTTACCTTGCTCAGCGAGCCGCGTTTCACTGAGCGCCGCAATATCGATGTTGTAGCGCGCCAATTCCATCGCGACCAGTGCAATGCGTCGCGTGGTGCGCTCACTCGCGTTCCGGTCCAGTAGTGTTTGCTCGTTTCAGCACCCGATGCTGAATGCTTTGAGCGCAGGCATAAGATTGCATTGGTGGACAATCGCACCCGAGGTGGCGGTTGTGCTTCGGAGGTTTGCATGAGGGATGCCGCCTGGAGCTTTTAACTCTCTCTCTCTCTCTCGCTCGCTATATACATACATACATACATATATATATATCTATGGTTGAACCCACAAATGCGCGGATTAAATTGCTTCCAAAGCTTTCACAGAACTAGTGTAGTTCAACTTGACTATCCTAAACGATTTGAAAACCTTTTATCTCTAACTCATGTCACGCAGCGGCTCTATAGTTGAAACCCTTCCCTTGAACAACACATTAGCAACCACAAGATAAATGAGTTGAGTGATGAGCGCAAAGTAAAATTATGTACAAAGATATAAATGCACCAAAAGTTGTGGTGAGAGAGACATACAAAGTGACGGTGGGTTCCACAGCGGAGGATTGCATGCATATCCAAGGGGGGCAATTACTCTCCGTCTGCATATGTGCATCTGAAAAGAGCGAATCGCACGTAGATGTCGCATAGCCGCCTGGGTCCATTCAGATTGGGAAAACAAAATACTGTAGAAAAGCATTCAAGTAACACCTCATGAATTGCAAACCATCGTTCTATGATAAGGTGACTTGTCGCTGATCTTGGGTCAACTACCTTTGTGTAATTGTGCTATGGTTTTCAGCTGCAACTGAAATAACAGAGGGGAAAAGAATTATGAATGCAAGGATTTTTTGTCATGTAGCTGTAATAACAATTACCGTTGTCATTACAGAATTGTAAACAATCTACATCTTCGGCTACGCGGTGCATCTGGCCTCTGCTTCTAGAAGTGAGCGCACTTCGAATTCGCAACGATAAATAGGTCATTTCTGATACATTTATTTTCAATCGGATGTACAGTTCCCCGTTGTATATGCTTGACCAAAAAGTCGTCTGAGCTGATTATGTTGCAAGGTGTCCCAACCACGACTGGTATAAGAATTCAGAGTGGAATAGTATCTTGAAAACCACAGATGTGGGCGTTTCCTTACACCGCAATCGCAATTGAATCAGTAGGAGACAAGTATAAGCTCTAAGTGAACCTTTGTTCAGCTGCATGCATAACTGACAACAGCACGGATGGGAATCTTCTGGTGAGTCATCGGTGTCGCGTAGTGAACACGTAGCTTTATCGCTGGAGTGGCCTTAAACTGCCAATGAGGATTCGAAACTGCATCGCGCTAGATGTGGTGACCTTCGCTCACAGATCGACTGAGTATAGCTGGATTGCATGAACCCAATCCAATAACCGCATAATGAACAAAGCACCTAACACCGCTCAACGACTGCACACCAGTCTAAATACAGCCCTATCTCTATAAGATGTATAGGAGTGCGAAGTAGACTGAAAACACCGGCTCCAGTGCCTTAGTAAGCGCTAGGTGATATCAACTAAAGCCGCGAGTGATCGTTAGTGCTGGGGAGATGACCTTGTGGGCAAACTACAGACAGGCCTATTGGCTCAGTATCAACAACGCTAACATCGCCGCGATGGCATAAAGCAAGAAAAATGCAGGAACCGTTGCATGTGAGGGATAGTCTAGCAAAGTGAAGAGGAAGAGTAAGCTTGCCAGGATGCATCAACGTCGAAAACAAGGAACTCGTGGAACGTCGTCTCATTTTCACCGCTGATATCAAAGAATGCAACAATAAACAGCTGTGTCAGAATTATAATGCATGTAGACATTCCGATAAAAGCAAACGCGGAGCAGATCTTCAAGCATTTCAAGGCATCCGCAATCCATTTCCACCAGCCCTCAGTCGGGAAGACGAAAGGAACCAGCGGTAGCCACCCTCGAAGTCAATGATTTCATACTTAGTCACCATAAGCATCAGCAGTATGCCGGCACGAAATACTGACGCTTCGCTGCCGCGCAAGCAACACCAGTCGCAAATAGGCTAAGGATACTGCGAGGGTCGCTCTGGCCCTACGTAGGCTCGAACCTGCGCCGTCAGATTACATGACAAGCTTGTTACCTTTAGTATACGGCCCGGCATGCGGATGTCTGACCATCACCAATTATCGCAGAGGCAGTTGGTGCATATCATCCAAGCGAATTCGACAGGACAAGATCAAGATCACTCTAAGGAGGCACTGTCGCAGGAATAAAAAGAGTAAAGCTGGATACAATCGTAGTTGCGGTGCTCTCCCAGACTGGTTTCACCAAGTAATCCAGCAGGAGCCATAGTTAAGCTCTGTGCACGCACGCACCTTTCCAACGTTAACATCGCTGGCGCATGTGCCAAAGGACAGTGGGCGCCGGTGATATACACATAACTCCACGCTAGGTTTCAACAGGCACGCACTATCCACTTAATTACGGTAAAAGAGAAATCTAACAAAGGATGGCGCCGAGTGTGATTGATAAGGTTGAATTTGGGGAGGTGTACAGCTGAACACTGCAGGTTACAGTGCCGCGTTTTAGCGATCTAACAGGCACAATCATTTCACTTCATGTCAAAAGTATCAAACAACTGAACATTACGAGTAGCATGACTGATCACACCGAAACTATCCGTTGTAACCCAGATGGTTGAATTAGAATAAAACAGTGTTTTCAAATATACACGTACCCGAATGAGTACGTTTGATATGCATTTGCAAACGGTCATTCCGAGTAAATGATGCAGTACACTGTTCACATTTCAAGGGGCGATGTTCTGGAATAGAAAATTGAAAGCAAATAGTTACAAATTTATCGAACTTGGAAATCAGCCATGTGAAAGTGGATGATCTATTGGATTAGGAATATGCAGCTGAGAACATACGGAAGGCTTACTAGTAACCAATGAACTCAACGATTCGGGTTTTGAAACATTCCCTACTTACGCTAAACGAGATAGTTGGGAGACACATGAAGTCTGGCGTCTGCAATGACCTCAATTCTTTTCGTTAAAAAGAGATATTTAACAATCAAGTTCGTCCCTGTTATCTAAGATGTGAAAAGTGATCTTAGGGGATTCATATCTGCAGTCAGTGGGTGAAGTAACTTGTGAAGTTGCGCAAGCGGGTGATTCGACCAATTCCGTTGGACAATCTGGAGCAAACTATTGCCAAAAGCATTCTAACGGAGATCCGATAGGAAGGCTTAAATGAATATTACGAGCGAAACATGGCTTCTGAGGAAGATGAAAAGACCAGGCTCAAAAATAGGATAGACTCGTGACTTCTTCTAGCTTGTCAGGTAGGATAAGCTCTGTGACCGGCTGCAGTAGATTCTTGTCAATGGCTGAATAAAAGCGAACAATGGCACATCACAATAAATCTGAAACTTGGCGTAGGTTGCTGAAAGGCAGAAAAGACAATCAAGCCAAATCGGTGTCACGTATCGTACTACCTGACAAATGCATGACCAGAGAACCCTACTATAATAGGGAAAGTCATGAATGAACACTTTCCACTTTGTTCACTACCTTAAACTGCACACATAAGCTTAGTGATCCTGCTGATGTTGGTAAACTGAACTCAGTGCAATTCAATCGCCGCGTTATTCAGATGCACTACGATATTCGTCTCATGCTGTACCTGATAGTTTACTGACCTCCGTAATATTGATGGGCGTCAAGCACATAAAGATTATAATTGCAACTACATTTATTATATCTATAAACTTGAGGATATTCCAGAATCAATGGAAACTATTTTGTAAAGCTGAGACATAAGAAAGGTGCGAAGCTAGATATTGGAAACTGCCACATAATTAGTCACACACCGATTACTTTGTGATTAATGGAAATAATTGTGAGAAAATGGTTAGGTACTTGCTGTCATAGAATTTGATAAACCCGACTCAGCACGGGTTTCTGTAAAAACGCTATTGCCGAACTTGTCTGTTTGTAATACTATAGTCTAAAAACCTCTAATGACAATGGCAAGGCGGCCATCATTATATTCATTGATGTGCAGGCCTTTGGCATAATGTGAACGACAGACTTTTGAAGGTTAACAGATCACGGGATCACTGATCCATTGTACGTGTGGTTCAAATCCTACCTCACGGATCGCATGCAACGAGTATGAATAGGGAATAGTAAATCTTCACCACTTGAGATAAAATTGATGTGGGGTAGTGTATTGGGTCCCTTGCTCTTCATAATGTTTAGCGATGGTGTAACTGAAACACTAAAATTTGGTACAACATATGTCTTTGCGAATGACATAAAAATAGTGTACACCTTGGTTATCTGAAGTCTGAGAAATACACTACAAGGCATTCGCCCATGAATTGTGGATCATCAAGTGGCAAAATCCTTCTTAGCGGATAGCTTGCGTTACATCCCAGTTAGCTTGGAAGTTGTGTAGGTCTAGCACCATGCCCCGTGGCTCAGTGGCATAAGTTGCTAGCAGTCATGCGTGCGGTTCCCTGCAGGAGTCCGAAAGAATGCGCACCAAAGACGAGTCCCAGTTAAATTTCATCTAAAATCCTCCTACTTATCAGAAAAATTGGATGTTGACATGCAAGTGTGAACTTACTACAAATGTTCTTTACCTTGGTGATAAACCTATCCCCTACACGTGATCTAGGCGTCCGTGAACAAATTGAACGCACAATGGCCAGACTACGAAGCAAGGCGAAACTCCGCTTAAAATCATTCTCGATACGTGAACCTAAGCATTTGCACTGCC
Organism: Dicrocoelium dendriticum; assembly: GCA_944474145.2. Classification (NCBI taxonomy): domain Eukaryota; kingdom Metazoa; phylum Platyhelminthes; class Trematoda; order Plagiorchiida; family Dicrocoeliidae; genus Dicrocoelium; species Dicrocoelium dendriticum. The sequence goes on from OX104069.1 coordinate 31,784,889, forward strand.
AGAGTACTGTTTGACTAATTTTTGTACAAGCGACAAGAAACGACACCGTCTGTGCCTGAGAACAAGAAGAGTTTATTCACTAAGACTATCTTCAACCTCTTGTCTAAAATAAGCTACTCGGAGCGCTGCAACATTATACAACTGAAGGAATAGTGAGTAAAACGCATAGCACTAGGCTTAACATTTCCATTTGACTTTTTCCCTAGGCGTGCATTCGCATCAAATATTGCTATTCATTACATCAAGAAGGCAGATTACGCAATTGGGAATGCCAACCACATGCTCCCGGTGTTAACGAGAACTAATGTTTGTAGAAATGTTTACCTAAACACATATACTACAAGCTACCATAGCCTAAGCATTAAAATAGTAACCTGCGAATCGCAATTCGTGCATAAGGTAGCAGTTTCAAATTGACTGATAATGAAACAAGAAAGCATAATGTTGCAACTAAAAGGATGCTATTTGAGTGGAGCGCCGAGACACAGGTGTGTCGCTTGGAAATAAGCACAAATTGTGCTGTATATAGTGTCATTACTTGTCCAAGTGCTCCTGAAGAGATGCAATGAAAGATGAAGTTGCCAGAACCGCCTTACCTGACCCCTTTTGCTCGGGAAAGTATACTTCACGGACACAAAAGATGTCGGTTGCAGAGGAACTGCAAACAGGGACCGAACTAACCAGTTTTGTCTCCACATTTTGCCTACTCAATCAGACATGCCATACAGTCATACCAAAAGGTATGAGCTGAGAAGGAAACGCTGACTGAATACATCCATTTTCATTCCCTCTTACGATTAGCTCATCTCGGTCACACCTCACCTGTGGCTCTCATGGAAACAAGCTAATCAAAAGCTATCCGATTCATCCATATTTCGACAATATTTCATTTTTCCTCTTACTCGCATACGTCTAGCGTACAGTCAAACCACAAAGTCTAAACCAACTAACCGATTCCAACCACGTTCGCCTCATATAGAACAAATAAATTTCCTCTGCTGTCTGTCTCGGCCTGCATGTACATCTGCTGAACTGAAAATAAATGAATATATCTCCCTTTCACTACTCCTTTTTAGAACGTTAAAGTATATTGGAATTATTTGGCCGAAACTAGACACCACACATGGAATACCCTCTCAGAAGCTGTTAGTTCAGCCCCCACATTAGCCGTGTTTAAAGCACGTGTCGTCTTTGTAGGGGAATTGCAAATAGAGACCGAACTGCTTTTAGTTCGTCGCAATAAGCCGACAATTCAGATGAGTAAATTACCAATCCGGGAAAGCACCGGACTGGTAGTTGAGTTATCTGAATTGTGGACTGCTTGCGACGAAGTCAAAATACTCGCCAAAATTATTCTACTCATGGGTAAGAGATCGAACTAACCACTTTGTCTCCATCCTTCACATTCTCTTTACTCAGTCACGCCTACCTTAGAGCAATATCAAGTGTGAGCTGAGATAAAAGCGCTGACTACACGGATCTATGTTCATTCCTTTTTGCCATTCGTTCTTCTTTACTTGGCTAAACTTCCTTTGTTGCCTTTATATCAGACGTCAAGGAGAAGTTAACCGACTTCACTCACTACATCTTCATCCCTAGTGTGCGTATTCTTTCACTATTTTTCATGTCGAGCGTGTGCGCCTAGCGCACAGTCAAAGAAAAACGACTGAGCCAGTTGAGCAATACCAGCCATCTTCATTTCACATAGAATATATCGTAACGTTTTGGCCTAAACTAGATGCTATGTCCCACAGCTGTGATTCCAGTTTCAAGGTTTCGTTTATTATTCTTCATCCTTCACCAAAAAAATGAAAACCTGACTCAGTCCATACAAGCAGTTCTCTGTCAGGACGCCATGAACCGTTCTGCGTCCATTGGGAAGTTTGATGTGGACATTCACAAATATTACAATCTTTATGTTTGCCAAACATTTGGATAAGGCTGCGGAAACCATACGAAACAACTGTAAAAAAAATCGATCATACCGAAAATCGCAGGTCTCGTGAACCGGAAAACGAACGTTGTTATTATTACCACAACGTCACTGTGAGCGCACAGACACCAGCCAATTGGTGAAGCCAAGTGTTCTGAATGCGTATCAAGGTACGCTGGTATCCGAACTGAGTAAGCGCCCAGTGAACATAGCTAAAGACCCTTGGCCGCATGTTCGCCAGACGCTACTATCATAAGGTATGTCTTCATGTGGCAAATCAAATTACCAACCTGCGCAGTGGGTCACTACACAGCATCTTGAACTTCTGGATGCTCTTCGATGTGTTCAGGATGGAGGCGAACAAAATGAGACTAACAAAAATTTTAGGGCGAAACTGCGTGCTAGCCTGAAGGGAGACCGGAAAGCCTGATGGTCTCATCGTGCATCGGAAATGAAAACAGCCACTGTTGTCGGTAACCATCGTCTTGTACTGTCTGACAAGTGAAACGGGTAGCAGACCTGGTGATAACGAAACCATACGGGAGGGGAGTGGACAGCCGATCCACAGCTCGTCAAAACGCTTGGAGTGTTGGGCTGAACGCTGCTAGGCAGTGCAGTAACATCATCTTTTATTACACATATTTTTGCTACATAAGGACTGGTAAGACATTACTCTTAGTCACCTGACAGTTTCACCAACCGTATTGACCACCATTCATTCGGCATCCGCAGTGATGGACAGAACCTTAGCGGCTAAACGCAGGAGTACGTTGGATTGCGCCAAACACGTTTGTACAGGAGCGCGAAGTCGTTACGTTGATAGTGCAACGAGTAATGTAGCTGGCCCTAATCAGACGACAAGGAATAGGATGGTTGACAGCCCAGCTACAAAGAAGAGCACATCCAAGTAGATAAATCGGGAACTGTCGTGTCGTGGTTTACGAGAAACCATTTTGGATTCTCAGATTTCGGCTGTAGTGGACAGTGACCCAAAAACGGTTCAAAAAAGGAGGTATCCCCTCGGGCGTAAAACCCGAGGGGAAATGTAAGACAAATGTAGCGGAGAGGAATAAACAACTGAGGGGGGCTGAGAGTATGGTATACCAATTGCTGTAGCACAAGGAATAAATAGGAAGAATTGATAGTAGGCTGTAACCTTGCTGACGTAGTCGAAGTCCCTGAGAATTGGCTATCTCAGACTGATTCAGTAACTTGCTGAAAGACTTCGCCGAGTTCAGAATGGACAAGCCTGGAAGTCGGGTTGGCGGAGCTGTACTTTTGGTCACAAGGAGCCACTATGAAAATTGGGTTGACCCCTTTTCCACAAGGACATCGAATATTCAAGTTGTCTCATGCTTTGTGAGATTGGAGCGCAAGTTAGAGATAATTACCTGTGTACCGTAGCCCGTCCTCTACGCAAGTGGAGGATACAGAGGTTAGCAAATTGTTAAGACAGGCAGCGGTAGCTTTACCGAGCCTTGTGATCACCGGTGACTTGAAACTTCCACATGCTGTTAGCACCGTAGACGCACTGGAGGAAGAACTAGTGAAATGGGTTCACGTGAAGGCTTTTGTTCAGCATGTTAGCTTTCCGATGCGAAGACGCATTGGCTGCTCTCCTTCGACTTTAGATGTCGTAATAACCAGGTATGGTCATGTGTGACAGAAATGCGGACGCTGCCGTAGGTAAGAGTGACTACTGCGTTCCAACCTTCTCAATGAATACTGAGTGGTTTTCGCAAATTCTTGATTGATGAGGAACTTCGGCTGCATCGATCTTAATCAGTTACATGACAAAGCGATACAAATCAACTGGGTTCCTAAACAAGCGCACGCCACATTAGAACAGCGAGAAGCGTAATCAGAGATGGGCTTGTTCATCTTCTGGACGAGTTTGCTCCGTTACGCTGCAGTTGGAGGAGTCAAAAATTGATCGGGCGACAAAGAAGCGCAAAGATACCTGGAGGGTTCAAGCGTTGGCTACCTGATAAGAAACGTGGAAATTTAGAAGTCAAATTGCAGAGACATGCGAAATACTGTTATGAGGTTAGGTTAACTCAGAATGTAAAAGCGAGACCGAAAGTGTATTACAGTCATGTTTAATCGAAGGCTTCTTTGAGATAGGGGGTTAGTAAGTTTATTATGCATAACGGTAGTCAGACTAAGGAGAATGAAGGTGTTGCTGTGTCTTTCAAGACTTGCGGATAACGGGTGTTCCATCCCTTCGCAGCCTCATCGTCAAGTTGAGAGCATGATGCTAAATGATCTAGTAACGGCATCAGAGGACTCTGATGTCTTGGCAAGCATGGAACCCTACAAATTCGCTGGATCTGATAATGTACATCCTGCCACTGTCAAGCCGCTAGCCAAAATACTCCAGCTTCCCGTCCTAGACCTGTACAACATGTCACTCCGGGAAAATAGGCCGCCACAAGACTGGAAAGAGACAGCTGTCATAGTAACACACAAAGAGGTCTCTAAACCAGTCCCTAGCAACTATAGGCCTGTCGACCTCACCAGTGTTATGCTTAAATGCCTGGAAAAAGCTTATCAGGAACTAAGTTTGTGGGCGCTTAGTCGCTTACAACTTAATAGGGGCGGAGCAGTATGGTTCGTCAAACGAAAATTATGCCTCACCAATCTGCTTTGCTAATTGGATGAGAGTGCCCGCTGTCTCGACGAGGGGGTGTTAGTAGAAGTATGCTATCTAGACTTTAACAAAGCTTTTGATCGTTAACTATCGTTTCTTGCTGGAAAAGCTGACGTAGCTTGAGATACATTCCCAATTGTTGAAGTGGATAGCAGAATTTCTTTGCAGGAGAGCATTCTGTGTTAGAGTCGGTGACTCCAGTTCAAATACTGGAACCGGTCAGAGTGGTGTTCCCCGGGATTCTGTTCTAGGCCCGTTGTTGTTCCTTATGCATGATTTCGCTTTTCTTCGTGAAAACTCTTGCTAGATCTTTGCGACGTAAAACACGCAAATAGGGCAATCGGAACATGCTATCTGGGTATCATTGTGACGAATCACTTTAAACTATCAGCACAGCGACAGCACGCAGCCAATAAGGCCCAACAAGCGCCATACGATGTCAAGAGAGCGTTCTGCAATACTAAAGCTGAGGTTTTCTTTCCCATATATAAGTCGATGGTATGGTCTCACATAGAATACTATGTGCAGGCTTGGGCACCGTGTCTCCGGAAGGATGTCGTTTGCATAGAAAAGACATAAAAATTAGCGAGTAGGATGACTGAGGGCCAGTGTGGAAAGTCACACGATGAGCGTTTCAGAAGCTTAGGAGTGTTTCCCATGGAACGGCGCAGAGTGCGAGGCGACCTGATAGAAATGATCAAAATTATGCACAGCCTCAGCGGTATCGGGCTTTCCGACCTGTTTGAAGCAGCTGTCTCCGACCAACTGCGAGGCATGGACTTAAGCTTAAGTATCAGAGATCCAGACCAGAAATAAGGGCCAAATTCTTTGCTAATCTTGTAGTTCACAGTTGAAACAAGCTTCCTTCTGCCTTGATTAGAAACATCAATAAAGAAGAAGTCAAAAAAGGGCTAGTGTCGGTTGCAGCTTTTCCAGGAATTACTGTAAGTTTACCGATAATTGTCAGATATCGTGGTCTATGATTAAAGAAAGCACACGGGATGCTCCTGTGCTTGCATCATTTCTTTTGCAGAAGCATGGGAAGCAACACCAACGTCGAAGTATTGGAGACCCTAGTTTGTTTATCCGTACAAGGAACAGGATGCTCGTTAGGCGGGAGCCTATTCTATCCTTGGAACCTGACCTGACTTAGAGCTGGCATGCAATTGATGTCAACTTTGAACAACTGTACACCGAGGTATATCAACACCTCGTAAACTTCCTACACAGGTTTTCCTTTCGGTAGCAGCAAAGTATAGCAATGGAAATACACGCATCTACTTCTTTAGGGCATCCAAGAACGATGGGGCATTAGTTCTGAATCCAGCATCGAAGAAGCTCTCCTACAGCAGTTTAACAAATCTGGGTTATCACTTTCATCCTCGGGCATTAAGTGCCTTTCTCCCTGGGCCGTCTCCTTGGATCGGCCCTCAAGCGCCGTAGTCGAACATGAAAGCAGACGGCTTGAAACTGCATAAGGCCGCAGGGGCAGATAGAATCCCCCTAGCACTCTTCAAATTCGGGAGGCCTGCTCTAGTAGACGATTTGAACGAAATACTAGTGAAACTGTGGGAGCAGGAAGATGTCCCAACAGACTGGATATGCTCCTTCATTGTTTCAGTTTTCAAGGGAGACTCCCCTTCGGAATGCAGTAATCATAGAGGAATCAGCCTGATCTCAAATGCCTCCAAATTGTTTGCATCTGTCGTTCTCCACTGAGTTCCTGGCACTCGTGAAAGTTAGATTCGTTAGGAGCAAGACGGGATTCGTTGAGGTCGGGGCTGCAGCGACCAGATCTTTACTTCACGTAAATTGATGGAGCACGGCCATATTTATCGGTGACCGAACATAGTCGTGTTTCTCAGTATCAAACGGACCTTCGGTGGATCGATGTGCCCTTTGAGACTATCTGCTCAAGAAAGGTGTGCCCGAGGAATATGTAATTTTCATAAGAGCGCTGTACGCGCATACTTCTGGCAGAGTGATGGTTTATGGCAAACTGTCACTGCTTTTCAATATCTCCAGCGAAGTGAGACAATGATACCCGCTCTCAGGTTTCTTCTTTAAGTTCGCTATCGACTAAGTTAAGGAAACAGTGTTTGCTCAGCACGACGTACAAGGCGCGGAACTGCACCCTTGTGAGCGACTTTTACCTTGAAGTTTTCCGACGATATTGCGCAAACGTGCCAGGTAGCATAGTCAGATTAGCACTGACTGTCAATTGTTTTGGGCAATGCTTTGCTCCCTCGAAATTCAGAATGCGCTCCTTCAACATTTGCAGAAATCTACTCCGACGCTGACCGTTAGTGGTGATCACCTAGAAGTCGATCAGTAATTCGTTTACGCTGGTAGCTATATCAGCGTTTGTAGAATCGGAGATGAAGTCACGAATGTATAAAAACAGCTCCGAATACTTTTGCCCAATTACGCTACCTGTAGCGCCGACGCGACATCACTCTCGTTCTAAAGGGTAGTGTTTATAATGCAGCCGTCCGTTCAACCCACCAATACGGCTGTGAACCCTGGACAAAAATAAAGAGGCTAGTTATTTTCGACCATCGCTGGTTCACAGCTTGGTTCATGTATAGTGGAAACACTGCGTAAGCAATGACCGTGTGCGGCGTCGAGTATTTGGTGCCCGAAGAGCAAGTGAGCCGCTCAACAGCGTTATATCACGCACCGGGCTCCGATGGCTGGGCCACGTGTTGTGCATGCCAGCAAACCGACTCCCGCGTTGTGCGTTGTTTGCGCGCCCGGGAAAGAGATGGAACAAGAGGGGAGGACAAACGATGATTTGGTCAAGAGGAATGAAAACCCTCACTTCGAAGATGGCGATCTCAAAGCAAGTGAATAATATCATAGTAACATCACGTTACTTGCTTTTGAACTTTGTAGTGTGATTGTTAGTACATTCTCTTCTTGTATTGAGGCACATTAGCTGAGGACGGTTTCTCACCTTCAGCTAACGTGTATTGATGATGATGATCTGCGCCAAGATGTCCTATTTCTCAGGTGGCGTCCAACGACCCTACTATGAAACAGATACGTCGGCAGGTTGCACTTGCACGCACATCTTGTACACGAATCTTAGACAACTAACTTTCACGTGGTTATTCAAATAATTGCGCAAAGCCAGTTTCCTCGTTACAGATTGCACGCTTCCTGAGTCGCTGATGCGGCAACCATAGATCAAGCTGAAGTACGCGTCGTTCTGAGTTCGCAATCTGAGTCAACATTGGATAACTGGAGTCCCGTGAACGTGCGGAAAATGGCAAGCGTTTGTTACAGTTGTGTGCCGAGCGACAGCACGTACTTGATACGCAGTATGCGTCGATATAAACCTAGGCGTTCCTCCAATAGATGACCAGCGATGAACTCAAATCACATCTACATACATTTCCGGTGGCACGATTCAGTACTACACTACCGCTCTCCTGGAACACGTATGTCGACACCGACCACGCCCGGTTTAACTGCCGACTTCGTATGAATTTAACCAATAAGCGTACGAAACGTTTCCATCACCCGGGAGCTCAGAAGTCATCCTAGCATTCAGTCGATCAAAATCCGTCGCAATGAGACTGGACGTTAACGGGGTGAGATGATTTGCGTACCTCGTCGACCCAATAAACTATAACGAGTGGTGCTCGCGGGCCCCTTTCCTGGCTACTCCTACCAGGTTGGTCAATGGTTTGAGGTCAGATAAACTCAGTCTCTAGTTTCCCAGGTTAGGGGTTTGAAATGGAATGGTGTCCATTTATCTAAACCCGAAACGTTGCCACACTCACTGCCTTGCGGACAGGTTTTTGAGCCAAAGGCTTTGGTTGAGGATCCTAATACTCTTCCTGTCGAGATGCGGGCGCTCTGATAGTAACACGCCTAACGAACAACCATGACTATTTCTTCAAACTATGACCATATCCTGCATCGGCCGTGGTGCAAATTATTTATGGTCGCCTTATCTGGTGCATACAGCAGGACGGATAAGCGAAAACATGCTACTGTTGGTGTCTCCCTTCTTTCCACCTGTTTCTCTTATTCCCAGCTCGAATACAATACTAAGTTTCCTTCTATAACTCTCAGCTTAATTGACAACAGCCATAATGACACTGGAGCCGAACCACCTGCAGCTACCTTTCCGCACCACCCAATGGACGCCAACGGGCAACAGTCCCCTTATAAAGCCGCACTGTCTCGTTCCCCTGGTGGCGTTCAACGTCCGCACATTAAGACAAATAGGGCAACAGGCTGCACTCGCACGCACGTTCGACACAATGGGTGTTGCATATCCGAAACTAGGATCAATGACCATTATGCGGTTGTTGAATTAACAGCGCCCGGCTTGTCCTCCCGCTATTGGTTGAATGCATCCGAAGAGGCTGACGCGGCAGCCTTAAGTCAAACTGCAGGTATGGTTCTCAGCTCCAAGACTGAGTCATCGTTGGTTGATTGAGTTTCAGTGAAAAGCCGAAGGTGTGCAACCTGTTTGATGATATCAACTAAGGTTGATTCACGAAGTAGTACAAGACGCTGTTTGTTCGTGGTTTTCGATTATGCGCCTAGTGACCGCAGTTTTCGATGCTGTAACTGACACATTCTACCACGAACTGAGCACGCTACTACGCAGTACCACCAGTTCAGATATCATAGTACTTGCAGGGGTGAAGAATGCACCAGTAGGTCGACTGGACCCTACAGAAGCTCAGCTAGGGGGTAATTATGGACTACATACGACCGATGGAAAACCGCGAGTGGCTTTTACAACTGTGTGCACAACACCAGCTGTTACTTTGTAGCACTGTTATTAGACACAGCGGGCAGCGATTTGTCACTTGACGTCCTCCTGTAGCTGACCAGCGATAAACCCTAGTTGATCATTGTCATAAGTTATAGGTGGCTTGGATCCATCCTGTAGTACCGTACGTTCTGAAATATCGGCGTCGATTCTGATCATGCCCTGGTAAGCTGACGTTCCTCCATGAACTTTAGCGAGAGGCGCACCAAGCGTCCAACCAGATTGGCAACTGAGAAATTATCTCGGCCCTCGGTCAGGCAAACCTACCAGGATGCACTGCGTACCTACTTCGGCGCTTTTGTCTTAATGCCATTGAGTTTCAGTTGAATAAAATCTCGGCCGCTATGCACGACGCAGGAGCATCCAATAGTGGTACTATCAGTCGTCGCTGTACCAGCCACTGGATATCCAAAAAGTTGTTGAGCCTGTTGGAATCCAGAAGAAAACTCACGGATGGTTCTGAGCAAATTGTAACTAAGCGGGCTATTAGGCGCGAACTAAAACGGAGCCTGCGTGCTGACAAGGAAGCCTGGTGGACCAGTCGAGCTCAAGAAATGGAGGAGGCAGGAGCAGTATTTAATAGTCGCAAGCCATTCCAGCTGATCAGCGCTACTAGAGCCAGGAAACCAAGTGTCCGTGAGCGACCAGAGAAAGCGCGGGTGCCCTGACCCATGACAAGGAGCGCCGTATCGCTCGTTTGGCGGAACGCTTTCAAGATCAGTTCAGCTGGTCACTTCCTTCTGGACCTCATCCTACTCAGGTGATGCAAGATGAGAGATCAAAAATTAGTTTAATGGCTACATCGGAGGCGGAGGACCGAAAAGCAATCACAGCCCTCAATCGTACTAGTGCTGATGGCCCGGTTTCCCTCCCACCTGCACTATTTGAGGATAAAGGTTAGGTTTTCTGCAAAGAAATGACCTTGTTCGTACAGGTCGGGAAGCAGAGTGAATTGATTACGGTGGCCATTTACAAAAAGGGTAGTCACACTGACTGGGGTATTAGCATGACCCCAGTTGTTACAAAAGTACTGGCCTAAATTCCCGTTCTTCGCCTCACTGCGGAACGAGAATCCCGGATTAGGGTGGAGCAGGCAGGCATCCGCTCTATGGCAGCTGCCAAAGCAACCCCACGCACACCACAGCCCGACAATTGGTGTGGTCCTAGATTTTAAGAGTGCGTTCGATTCAGTCGATCGATGCATGCAGTTCGAAATACTGACACGAAAGGTATTTCCATGAAATAACTGAAAATCTTACGTGTTCGATATACAAACACTACAGGATGGATCAGGGTCAACGGTGAGAGGTCGGGTATATATCCGACAAACAGTGGTGTTCGTAGTGTTGCTCAGTTTCCCAATGTTTGCTCAACTTCGTCGTGGACTCTGTCATAGAGTGTTCCCTTACAGAGTTGCGGCATACAGGAGTTGAGATGCTGCTGGTGGCAGACTTGTTGATCTAGATCGTACGGACGATATTGTCTTGCGTTCCAACGAGGTTTAGGCGGCACAAGCATCGCTGAGTAACCTAATTAGAGTGGCTTAAGTGGACTACAATGTATGTAAAGGCATGCTGTGCGCACGGCACCAATGGGGGAGGGGAACTGCGAACACCGCAATGCGACACCTTAGTAGCAATCTTATGGATAGTTTGGCTTTGTGTTTAGACCCACAATCGTTAGGACGAGCTACCACGCTCGGGATTCCAAGGGGCATACGACTGCATTGTGTCCGGATATCAAGACAATTACAGATGCATAACTGTGAATGATCGAAGCCTGTTGGACAAAATGTCAGGACGCGTTTGTGAGTAAAGCGACAAAGGGGGCCTGCGCCAATTGCCGCTGAAATAAGGGTTGACAGATGGCCGCTTGGGGTAAGAGAGAAACCTCTCGAACAACACTCTGCTGAGAGAACTAATACCGAAATAGGACTTCGGAAATTTCGTCACGCAACTCCGAGGAGGTCAAAAGTAAGATACCGAAAACGTATGGGGAGCCAGACAACTAGGAGCAACGCATATTTATGTCAATTTGAAAGCCTGCTGCATTTGCATAAGAAGATTGGAATCAAACGAACAAAGATGGAAGCATGTTGGGGACGACGAAGATCTCTGGCTTAAAGCCACATTGATTGCATGGTAGAATGGGTATCGACAGAACATACGGTCACTCTCCAAACACTTCGCCTCCGGTTGAAAGCTGAGTTCATGCTTGAGGTGAGCGTTAGCACAATAGCGCGCGCCTGGACGGGATGCTAATAACAACGAGGAAACTACACAGAGTTCCGGAATCCATGAACTCACGGGAGAAATAAAGTAGGAGAAAGTCCTACGTCTTGGCATTGATGCAATCGGAGACCGAAGTGCGACGAGCGATGTGGATTGATGAAACACATTTCCATCTCTTGTGCTCGCACCAGAGGCCGTTTACCGCGTGGAACTCGTGCGCCGTGTCAAGTGCCCAAAACCCGAGGACAGAACGTTCAGCTTATTGGAGCCCTGATGACCAATGGCATGATAGAATACACCATCGTGAGAGGAAGTCCCAACAAGGAAAGGTGTGCGCAGTGGTTCAGTGTACTGCTGGATTCCAGGAGTTCGACTATTGTCGAAAGCTGCCACCTGATCTGAGACAATGTGCTATGCCACACGAATCTGGAATGCGTATTTTAAGAGGAGTCGTACCGTTCGGACAGCCTCCTGCACCTTGCTCCATATTCTCCATCACTGAAACCAATTTAAGGCATTTGGAGCATCGTAAAAGCATATGTGAAGCAAGCCATGAGGCAGAGATATTCCGAGATGATTTGACGAGATCCTGAGGGTGTGCTCTGCAAGACCAGGTGGATAATGGGTTTCCTAGAGCGAACTGTGTCGGAGGCACGGGCATGCCTGACGTCTAAGCACTACCAGCACCTGATAGATCAGGTAAGGAGGAATTACATTCGTGCAATGCATTGTGTTGATTTGTAAATGCCTCCTATTTTGATTGTATAAAGGTGGATAATTTGAACTAGTATTGTCACTGCTATGCAACGCGAAGCCTTAGGTATAGATGACATGGTTCAGATGTTAAAAAGAAAACGTGAAAATTGTTTTCGGTAAATCTCCTCAAGTAATTACAATTATGAGCTTTATAATCATTTGTGTAAAAGCTATTATTAGTGATGCGACGTAAATTCGTGCATGCTGTGACCGGATGAACGGTGGCAATCGATATCTATTTGAACCTACTAACATTGACCATTATGCCAGAAGTTATCTAACCAAGCTAGGGACACGATAGGGTCAAACTTTGCATAAGTATACAGGGTTTAGACAGTTCGCAATTGGTTCTCTGTAGCCAGTAGGCGATTCCTGAGTCATTTTGGGCAGCATTTTGGTGCTACATACACTATTTTGAAGGGGTCTTTGTTTGGACATCATGTCCACTATCTACTAGGTGTTCTAGGATGGAGCTGTGGACACGTCTAATGGTACCACGCTGTAATGAGGCAGGACAGTGTTCGCTATCCGATTTGACAGATGTCTGGTCGTGTGTCCATCACGGTGAGACTGGACCTTAACGTGGTGTGATGGATTGCGTGCCACAGTGATCCATTGAGCTATACTGGGTGGTGCTTTCTTCACCTTCAGAGCTACTCAATACAAGATTGGTCAATGGTTGAGGGCAAGACAAACTCAGTCTCCTGGCCCTCCAGGATAGGGGTTGGAGTGAAGGGGGCTCCTTACTCCATCAAAGGGGCTCTCCATAGTCCAGTGCCAAAACCTCGCTGCCTTGCGGTACGGTTTTTTAAACCATAAGCTTTGGTTAAAACCCTAATCGTTCGCCTGTCTAGGCCTGGGCAACCTGACAGCATCCTGCCTACGGAATATAATGAACCTTCCCCTTAACAATTTCTTGATGCTCTGGCCGTCGCAGAAAATGAGAAACGGCGCCCTATCTGCTACATCGAACAGGGAGGATAGCGGTTTGGATGCTACGGCTTGAGCCTTCCGGTCTTCTTATTTCTCTCTTGCGCGTTTTTATCCATAGCGTCCCGTTCCAACTTCACTTTGAGTCCCCCGTTTCCGATTCCCCAATTCTTAGCACACCCCCACCTTGCTGCAATAGTTGCTTTCCTTCCAGTTTCAACTCACACGCAATCGCAATGTGTCGCCCCAGTGCAGCCAACAAGTCCATGTTTAACCAAATGGATAACGTCAGTTCCCCCGTTTCCCTTTGGAGTGATCGATCCTCGCTAAGACTGGCATGCCTCAACCTGCGCACATGGCTGCAGATTGGCCAACAAGCAGCACTTGCCCATACACTCGAGAACCCACCGATCAACATTTGCTGTTTATCGGAAAACCGACTGCAAAATTTGAACTCCGTAATTACTCTGCGATCCCCCACATGCGACACAGGCAGCGCATTCTCAGTGCAGCAGTCTGGCGATGACGCAGCTTCAAATGCAGGTCAAGCTGGCGTCGGCATTATTTTGAGTGTCCAGGCTGAAGCTGCCTATATCGACTGGATCCCAGTCAACAGCCGGATGTGTACCGTTAGATTGGCTGGCTGATTCCAGGCTTCGAAGTGGCGCGGGCACTAACTATGCCTGTCAGTTATCGAGGCTTACGCTCCCCCAAAGTGCAGCCTTGATTAGATGAAAAATGATTTCTAACGCCAACTTGACGATCTTCTTCGTTACAGAAGCATCACGGATACTGTGCTGTTTCCTTATGATTTGAACGGCCAAATACGCAAAACTATCCTTTGATGAGCTTCATCTGGGAGGCCAAAATGGTGTAGGTTCCCGTAATGCTAACGGTAAGCGGTTGCTACATCTGTGTGAAGATGCTCGTCTCATTCTCAGGAGCACTAAGCCTCGACATAGTACCCGCAGAAGAGTGACTTGGCGCCCATCAGCCTCGGACCAGCAATGGACGCGAACCGATCATATCACGATTACTTACCGTTGGAGAGACTGTGTCCAAAACTGTCGCTCAATTTGGTGCACCGGCATGGGCTAACATCACCCTCTTGGGTGTTTCGACGTTTCAGCAGACGTCCGCAACATCGCTCTGAGCGTATTGACACCAGCCAGCTGATGAAGCCACTTGTTTTGAATGCGTATCAAAGTACGCTGGCATCCGGTCTAAGTAAACGCCCACCGAAAACAGTCAAAGATCACTGGTCGCATATTCAACAAACACTGTCAGCAGGCATGTCTTTATGTGGCAAATCAAATAACCAAAAAAGACATTGGGTCTCTACAAGGTCTCCGGAACTTATGGATGCTCGCCGATGTAGTCCGGCTGGAAGGGAATACAATGAGATACGCAAATTCTCGGAGCAAAACTGCGTGCAAGCCTGAAGAGAGACCGCAAAGCCTGGTGGTCGCATCATGTATCGGAAATGAAAACAACCGCTGCCATTGATAATCATCGTAAGTTACTCCGTCTGGTAATGGGAAACAGGCAGCAGGATACCTGGTGTTAGTGGAACAATAAGCGACGAGAGTGGACAACCGATCCACAGCTTGTCAAAATGCTTAGAGCCTTTGACCGAACACTGCAAAGCAATGTAACCAAACTGAGTTATCTCTTTCGCTTGGGGCATGGGGCATCCGTCTTTCTGGGGGGTCCCCCTGGATCCGCACGCACGCGCAGCAATCGAACAAGAGATTAGCCCGTTGAAATCGCATGAGTCTTCAGAGACAGATAGAATTCCCTCAGCCCACTTCAACTTCGGGAGACCTGATCTAGTAGATGAGCTACACTAACTGCTATTGAAATTTTGGGAGCAGGAAACTGTCCCGACAGACTGGAGCCGCTTCGTCACAGTCGCAATATTCATGGAAGACTCCCGTTCGGAATGCGGCAATCACAAAGGGATCAGTCTGATCTCAATCGCTTCTAAATTACGTGCCTCTCTCGTTCGCCACAGACTGACTGGTGTTCGTGAAGGCCAGATCCGCGAAGAGCATGTCGGGTTCCGTCGAGGTCAGGGCTGCATAGACCACATCTTCCCTTTGCGTCTATTGTTGGAGCACCGCCATATGAATTGGCAACCCACCGTTGCCGTGTTTCTTGACATAAAAGGTGCCCTCGATTTAGTCGATGCATGTGTCCTTTGGGACTGTCTGCTGAGAAATGGTGCGCGATAAATACGTAAACATTACCAAAGCGATGTACGCGCATAGTTCGGGCAGAAAGAGGGTTAATGGCAAACTGTCACCGTCCTTCAATGTCTCCAGGGGTGTGAGACGAGGTTGCCCACTGTCACCATTCCTCTCTAACTTCGCAACAGACGAAGTAATGGAAACAATGTTCGCTAGACACGACATAGAAGCTGTAGAGTTGCGTCCTGGTGAACGACTTCTTGACCTGGAGTATGCGGATGATACTGCCCTAATCTGTGGAAGCTCACAAACGTGCCAAGCAGCACAAGACCGATGAGCACGAGCTGTCAATCGTCTTGGGTTTTGTATCGCTCCATGGAAATGCAAAGTCCTTCTCCAGGATTGTCAGGGACCCACCCCTGCGCTGATGCTTGGTGTTAAGCAGCTAGAAGTCGTTCAGGAATTCAAGTACCTAGGCAGCTATATTAGCACCGGTGGGATCAAAGATGAGATTACGAACCGTATAGCAAAAGCTCGAGGTGGTTCGCCAATCTCTGCCACCTGTAATGCAGACGCGACATCACTCTCGCCCTGAAGCGCAGAGTTAACAACGCAGCCGTCGATTCAACCCTCTTCTACGGTTGGTAACCTGGCCCATCAGGTCGACAAACATTAAGGGGCTCGTCACATTCGATCATCACTGATTTCGCAGCTTAGGTCCTGTTTGGTGGGAACACCGCGTGAGCAATGAGCGTGTTCGGTGTCGCGTATTTGGTGCAGGAAGAGCTAGTGAACGGCACAGCAACATCATATCACGCACCAGGCTCCGATGGCTTGGCCACGTGCTGCGCATGCCAGGACACCGACTCCCACTACGTGCACTGTTTGCGTGCCGGTTGTGCGGTTGGAAAAGGAGGAGGGGAGGGCAAGCGATGACTTGGTCGAGAGAAATGAAAACCCTCACTTCGAATTTGGCCTCAGTTGATGCATCACGACTGTCTGTCTGGGGTCCTAAGGACGAGGAACACGTTTGGTTGGACATATTTTCTGTTATGGCGAAGAGCCGACCCCAGTGGCACTTGTGTTGTCTCTTCGTCCATCCCCTTCCTTAAAATCTCCGCTCCAATCATTTGGCGTGCCTGTTGTTTTTTACATGTTTTTTATTGCGGCACAATAGCTGAGGTGTTTTCTACCTGCAGCTAACGTGGATAATGAAGATGATGTATCCGAGGTATCTCGTATCACCGGTGCAAGTGAACTGATATAGAAAAAAATTCGGAATGGGCCGGAATTCTGTCTTTTAGGTGGTTGGTGATGAGCAGAACGGTTTCGGCGTGAATGCGGACTCCGGAGTTCGGGAAAGTTTGCTTTAGCGCTGAAGTCAATTTTCTACTCAGGAGCTCGAACAGTAAGTCTCCTATGAAAGGCACTGAGAGGAAAACGTCTACTTTTCTTACGGTCGTTTTCGTCTCAGACTCAGCTCGGAATCGGGAATGCTTTTTGATGAAGGCAGTTGGGTAAGCGTTGATTTCCAATGTATTGGCACTGCTGCAATCGGTTGAAGGGAGACGAGCGGTGTGCAAAGTGCTATCGCAGAGTTTTCGGATGTTTCCGCGTTAAGCGTTGCGAGATAACCACAAAGTATCCCGATAATTCGCAGAATTCAGGACTGCAACTACGTGGCTAGTTGATGTAGGGGGAACGGCATGTAGGCAGTATGGCGAATAGGACTACTCTGCTCGGTGAAGGATGGGTCATTCTATTGATCGCTAGGTTAAGCACTACTGCGGATAGTATGAAATTGCATAATACCGTAGGTTAGATATCGCTGCATATGGGAAGTTACGGTGAGATGCGCTAAGACATTGCCTCAGATGTCTGGCACTGATCCATATCAGGATGCAAAATAGCTGTTTGCCGCTTATTGTCAAGCCCTTTAGAGGGCTACGCGGTCGACTGCGTTCGCTTCTGCCCCTACGTTGTGCCAATATAAGCGGCGCACCATGAGTCCTCCGCTAATTGTCAGTAGTGCAGTGTTCGAGAGAACACGAATCACACAAGCAGCAAAAGTAGACGTCATTGCGATCGCCTAAAGATTAACCAACGACATGCAGCTGATCGCTCCAATGGCATATCTTTACATTGGGCTGGATGGTATGGCTACTGCGTTCGAGTTAGGGAGCACAGATCGTCCACTGCCTACACGGGTCGTAACAAGAATGCCGCAGTCGTATCCCGGTATTGGCTCTCAGCACAGTGCCGTTCGAGAGGTTCCTCTCTTATCCCAAGGGGCCATCTGTCAACCCTTATTTCAGTGGCAATTGGCGCAGGCCCCTTTTGTCGCTTTACTCACAAGCACGTCATGACATTTTGTCCAACAGGCTCCGATCATTCACAGTTATGCATCTGTAATTGTCTTGATATCCGGACACAGTGCAGTCGTATGCCCCTTGGAATCCCGAGCGTGGTAGCTCGTCCTAACGATTGTGGGCCTTAACACAATGCCAAACTAGCCATACGATTGCTACTAAGGTGTCGCATTGCGGTGTTCGCAGTTCCCCTCCCCCACTGGTGCCGTACGCACAGCATGCCTTTACGTACATTGTAGTCCACTTACGCCGGCTTAACCCTCCACCCCGTCGCACAACGTGTTTGCGTGGATGGAGCTTCTGAGTAGGCACTCATCGCTGAATGGAGGTTCGAACGCCCACGCGTCTTTGCCATGCACTATCAACTAATGCAAATATCATTAGATCCAGCATTGTTGACTGATTTGGGCTGTCTCAATTCCGAAGCCACTGTGCGCATGGTGCGCTGGAACGGTACTGGGTGCAATTAAAATGCGTCAAGGACTATGTTCAGTTAGCTTACGGATGCAAATCAGATCCATAAGGAGCAATGCAATTGCACTATGGACGCAATCAATCGGGAAAAGTTGTAGTTCACATGGTAACGAGCCGATCACATTGGCATTTGAGTTGTGTTTCTTTTATCATCCATATCCTGTTTATTTTCCTCCTTTAACCACGATCTCCCTACTGACACAGAATAGGTTACTATGGCGTGTCCGATATGTTTTGAATTATACCCGCAATTCACTCATGACTAGTACCTTTCAACAGCGCAGTTTCGTGCACATGAGAAGCACCGGCAACTGCAACGCTTGTCCAGCAATCCAATCAGCAAGTTATGTTGGACTGAAAATGTTAGCAGAGCTGCGCCTGCGGTTTTTTGGGTGGCGGCATACAATCAGGATTGTGAACCTCGATCAAAGGCGATCACTTAGTTCCCCCTCTCTCCCCATCGGACTACGTGTAATTTGTGTGCCATTGTATTTAAGCATGAACCTGTGTAACTGCGCGAATATTGGAAAAGCAGGTTCCCGAATCGCGTATACGACTATGAGTTGAACAAATGTTACTTAACATTGGAGAGTCATGTGAAGCATTCAGTTTGTGAACGGAATGGGAAGCGTGATCGAATATTTTGGATCGACTTAGCCAGAAGCGAAATACCGTTATATTACTAACAAATGAACGGGAATTTGCCTAGGGCGTGTTTACATAGAGCCAGGACCGTGTTTCCTTCACTTCTTCTACCACTTTCGTTCAGTTTCGTAGCTCTTTCTAATAGTATGACTGGTTTCGCAGTACGGGCAGTGCGTGAAAACTTATTACTGTGTTCTTCAAATTGTTAGCGCTACTCCAAATTATTTTGGCTTATAAGTCATTGTCATTGTAGCCACTTAAACACTAGCTGGCAGAGCTTTCGATGCTGCATTGAGGAGTCAGTAATGGTGCACTGGTTTAGTGGTCACGAGCGAATCCAAGTCACTTTTTTCGTGCTTAGCTGCTTCGCCTTGAATTCGGCAATTTTGTGATGGTCGCTTAACATTTTCCAGTTTTACTAATTGACTAATAGCTATAAGGGTGATTACTAACTGATTTTTTGAAACTCTGACAATCAATTTCGCCCGATCCTCTTGTCAAGATACTGTTTCTTTGTTTCATTATGATAATATGACAATATTCCGGCCCGTAGCTTCATTTTACCGGAGAAATATCAACCTGCTTTACCAAGATTCCGTGGGAACTCTTCTCCCTTATCAAGGTGTTTCGAAATAAGTAACTGCTGTCTCTAGCCTTTTAATCTTTCTTATATCCAGTTTGTGTTTTAAATGTATGGCTTTGATCCTTTTGCTCATTATTTGCCTTATACCTCTCTGACCTTATATTTATCTGCACACCGCTGCTACTGTTATTTTGCATGTTGACTGGACTGCACAGGTTCTGTTAGCACATTTCGTGACTTGTATCTGGTCTAAAATTAGCTTAAGTAACATAGCTTTAATTACATTTATCCGACCCAAGCTCTATGGTTACTCGTGTTTCTCCGTCAGCGACACTTAATATGGATTTTGTAGAGTTTTCACCAACCACCTACCTCCCGCGCTATCTCCACTCTAACTACTGCCGTCATACATACTCTGTACACCTGCATACTCTGCTTTGCTTCCAATACATCTGGGGATGAAATGGCTCGCCATATGGGATATCATACAGAGCATTGCCCAGACCACCGTCGTGTCAACCAGCCGACACCTAATGCCCGTCCTCACTACGGCACATCCTTCAATGCAGCGGGGGCTGACAATGCACCGCCGACGGTCACACGCCGAAGACTACCGCGTCCTCACAACATCGAGGAGAGTCATTCTCAGCGTCTTCTAGAAGAAGACGGAAGATGCCAAATTAATGCAGTTAATCGATGAGTTGCAGGCCGCGGAGAGAACTATGAAGAATCTGTTGCGCTGCCTTTACTGGCATTTTCCAACGACAACGCCGGCGACAAGTTAGAGAAGGTTGCAGCATTCAAAGTGGAGTAAACCACCACGGTCGAACAGTGCGGACGTCCAGAGGCCTTCATGCAGACGATTTGGCACCTTAGTGTCAACGGCGGAGGACTCTTCCGTATCGCGTACTGTTTCGGCTGGCCATTCGCCAAACCGCAATTACACGCCCTACACGATATCGTTTGATGTGCCCATTGTTCTAAGACACAGCACTCTGCGAATAGAAACACACCCACCTACATTCCCCTCCTGACAGGATTGGGACTTACGAACAGCCAGCGGTGCAGGTCTCGGCCTGTCTCCCTATGCCAGCCGTTCTGAATTTCATGGACAGCAGACCAGCTGGCTCTCGTTCAATAATCACTAACGACTCAGCCATTGTCGATATTTATCCCAGCCATTGTTTGCCACGCTTCACACATCATTGTATTCATCTCATAATTCCCTTGTTTCACTGGATACCCCAAAACGCATCAGCTCAGTAGCCAAACGCCTCGACTGATACCAAGATAACAACACCGACCGGTGCATCGTCATCTAAATTACGACAAGAGAACAATTTACCAGACTTGAGGACCGACGCTATAAGCTTGCATTACTGCGGCGTATACTCGCGCTGTTTTTCCACAAGCTTAGGCATAGGTCAACGCCTAGCTAACAATCACCGCAACGTAAGGTGATTTTGGCCAACATTGTCATCGTCAACTGGACAGAGTATACACGATTAACATGCAGCGAAACGTTCAAAAGCAAAAGAGGTTTGTCTCAGTAGCGGATGCTTACAACCCTGACGGTCCGGAGCAGCTACCAAATCACCAGGGCAACTGACTGTGCTAGAGAACGAGACGCTTCTGGTCTGCACAACGGAGATGGCACCCTCCGCCCCCAATCTTACGCAGCTGAGCAATCAGCTCCACATCCGATCTCCCTAAGGATCAAACGACTGCCTTAAAAACGATTGTAAGATCTCAGTCGGGACATTATGGGAGCACGGGAATGTCTCTATAGATGCTCAGGTATTTCAGTTACACTCGCCGCCTCACTATCTATCCTCAGCCAGTCGCTGAGTTCCCCTCACTACCCTAGGGCGGAAGTCCACCCACCATTCCATTTGAACTTCACAGGTCCGATTTCACCCCTCTCCCGAGGTGCTTCCCATCTATGAAGAAGTCAAGAAGACTCTATAGTCACGTCGAATAACAGCAGACCCAACATACATTACCACGACAAAGACTGGCGACAGCCCACTACTTCATCACCCAGAGGAGAAACACGCTACAGATACCTGATACATAGATACGGAAACCATAGGTGATCACGTTGACCTTCAACATCTTCTGGCGGAAGAGAGAGGAACACTGGCCCAATGCACGTTACAAACTAGACAATGTGCAGCTAACTTGCGAAAAGACACTGAAGACCTGTAAACCGGACAATCTAAGACAGCTTCTAGCAACCGAATGGAAAGAGTGTGCTCTACTCACATATGGCGACCAGTAAGGGCAGACAAGGGGCATTTACAGTCTCTAACAGCAGGCAGTGACGGGCGATTTCAATGAGGTCACATACAGCGTCTCTACCACTTGCGAAGACGCTATCGCGACAGTACCCGATGGTCGCTGGAAGATTGAATTGATGACTGATGAAAAGTTGATCATGGATTTCAAAGATTTGTGGACGGATGTGCTCTCACAATCCCAAGTACCCGATAACCGGACACTACACGAGTATGTCAAAATTAACTGGGGTTTCGTAAAACCCATGAGGAAGCGACTTCTGCTATGCGAGCAATGCATAGACCATGGCACACGATGGAAATCAGTCGAATGGGTCCAAGCTTCACCACGTCTTTTATAAATTGCTTATTGGCTTGTTCGCCCTTTCCTAACAGAAACGTGGCCAGTTTGTTTCCAAACATTCCTAATTATTCTCGCCCTGAAGACTTTCGCCTAATTTCAACAAATTCAGTTTTCGGTGGTCATCTTCATCGGATTCTATTCGTTGGCTGAAATCCTGCATTCCCAGCTGACCGTCTTCAATTTGGTTTTGTTCGTAAGGATGGTCGCGTTGAAGTCCCCCACGATATTACACTCTGCCCCCAGATATTTAACCATTGTTTTTCTTAACATTTCAAAAGCCTTTGATTCCATCTCTTACGCTTCGCTGCTTCACGTATCCTTCTCGTTCGGTGTCTCATCTTTTTCCACATCATATGAAGTGTTGTTATGCTCTCAGAATCTCACTCATCAACAGCGTTGGGTAAGCCACGGAGACCAACTTTCCACTTGCCTTTCATCACAATCACTGAGGAAGCATTAGTACATCATATGACATTTAGTGGGTTTCCCTAACAGGTACAATCAAAAATATCGCTCACACAGATAACGCCGTACCAGTTGCTCGCGCCAGAGACACCCCGGACCGAGGACTACGTTGAAGTAGAAAGGATATTCAGCATCTTGGATTATCAATAAATCCCTCCAATTACGATCGCATGCGAAACGCGCAACATAACATGTAACATCATATTGCCAACTTTTTGAATTCTTTGTAATGGATTTAGCCTCTTACCTTTTGTATTGCGGACATTACCTGAGCTATTTTTCACCCTCAGCTAACGTGTGTTAATGATGATGAGGATGAGGATTATATGGTATTAGATATCACGATCAACAGAAAAGGAAAAAATACCAATTGTACACAATGCGCAACTTCTCCGTGATACCTTCTATCTGAGGAATTCCGGCTACTTGAATTGTCATTTGATTGGAATGGTAAACGCCCGTCGAACCCACTAAAGCAACTCAAAGCACAACCGCAGGAAACATCTCAGTCCCCTCGCAAGCCCAACGGACAACTCGCACACCTATGTTACATAGCGTCATACACATTGCCACCCATTGACAACGATGCATCGACAGACCCTCAAATCGATGGATAATCTAGGCCGGGTAAGATTGAGAAAAGGACTATGAATCCACCAGAATACTAGCGATACTTTCTTTTTCGCATCACTTGAGGATTATGGTCCAGGCGCTCGGTACCTTCCTAGTATAATCAGACTGCTTCCGAAGGACCGTGTAGAAGCACATCTTTAACTCTCTCACCCAAGTATCAGCTGGGCAATATGGGAACCTCCAACAGCTACCATCTAGCACCTCGCCATGAAAGCCATTATCATCGGGAGTTAAGTTATCTTTGACAAAAGTGACGCGAAAGAAGTAAGGAAGAATTTATCGCTACAGTCTGTGGACGGATCCTTGCCTCATGGGTGGTGGTAATTACGACCCCAGCGTCTCACAAGTGGATAAGAAACCTAGAGAGAATCTTCCCAGACTCTACATCACAGGAATCCAATTCCGGGCAGGGGTGCTATCGACAAAATCCCAATGCTCCTGGTTATGACCACCCAAAGCCAACCGAGCTTCACGGCTGGGGCACTTGCGGACAAAGCGAAACATTTTCTTACGTCCTGCAGTCTTGTGCAGTAACCCACGACGCTCGCTGTAAGAGGCACGTCGAGATAATGTAGCAACTGACCAACACCCTACATCGTGAAGTAGCCCAAATCATCCCGGAGCCTCGCATCCGTGCGGCATCAACGTACATTAAGCCATATCTAATCGCAATCAGGAACTCCACAGCACGTGTATTGGACGTAGCAATATGTAACACCTACAGAATAGCCCGTAGCTATGAAGGAAACACAGGCAAATACGGTGTAGTTGGTCATGTGGAAGCCATAGCGCGCTTAGTGTACTTGAAATTTCCATAGACATTAAATATCATGTATCATCCGATAACCTACAACCACCTGGTTCATATATTCCCAACCTCGGTCTAGCAGGTTTCGGCACTGTGCGCACCAAACTTGACATGTCCGACTTGTGTGTGTCTAACATGAGAGAACCAATCAAAGTGAGTGACACCTAAATGCGGAGTACAATGTTACGAAACATCAAGTGCTAGCAACGCACACTTCAACTTTCCCGAGTGATTCTGACCAATTTTTGCGTTTTATTTGACTAATGTTACAAATTACACCGGGACATTTGTCCAATGTTGGCGAATTTATGTAGTGCCCAGGAGCTGGGTCGTGCATGGATTTGCCGAGAAAAGCAAGTTCATGGATCGCGATTCATATTGAAGTAAATCTTGAACAATTTGATCACTGGGACCGCAACCGATGAAGCAGATAGTTGGCGACCCAGTTTTTCCCCGTCCCTCTACGTGCCAACGCGAATTTTCTGTATGTGTTTTGGCGGAACTATGCAGCTGATGTAGTACTGGAACAGTGCAGGTTAGCATGACTCCACCAAATCCAGTCTAGCTTTGATGACCTGCAGCTGCAGTTTGTGTACAATGTAAGGGAAGTAAGACGACTGGAAGTTGTTCCATCCACATTGTGCTTACAAGAAAGCATCGTCACTGCACAAGCAGTAGGCGATTACGCAAGCACTTGATCATGGGCGTCGTTCATCCCGATCAAGGTCAGTGACCCAGTCTCTTTTGTTACTCTTTAAGCTTTCCCGTACGTTAGATGGGTGTGGGGGCGAACCTATGCGGGGTTTCGGACTATCAGAAAGGCGTTGACTAGCTTTGAGTCTTGTGTCGCATGAAATGACCAAAATGAGTGACGACAAAACGCATCGCCGAGGCCGCGGCGATACCAGAGAACGTCAGTCACAAAAAGGAATCCTCCCTAACGTTGTGTTCGTTGGCGGCAAAACCATCCACGAAGCTGCTGAAGTCGCCCAGCTTAAGAACATCAAGGCAGGGGACACCACCACGGTTTACAGCAGAGAAGGCACGAACACACACAACAAATTAACAGAAAATGACAGGAAGAAGCCGACTCTCGATGTCCTGCAGCGCGTTGAAGAAACCAAAGAACAGCATCTCGAGGATATTTCAACGCGCAGTGAATCGTTGCTCACTCGCTTGAAATGGTATTTGTGCGAATGGAGCGACATAGGAAATCACAATTTGAGTTGCAAACTAATTAGAAGTGAATCGCGTTCAGTTTGATGAACACCGTGTGTTTCAAATGTACGACTGTTCCGTAAGAGACCAGTACACCAGTGCCGGTTTTGGAAAATTGAACACTGCACGACACAGACCACTGAGATCGACAAAGCAAGGAGCTGCGGCAAGCAATATGGCTGGGCAAACTGAAGCTGCGTGACATTATCAACGACGACACAATGCAAGCAGTAAATTTAAACATAGTTCACACTATCAAATAAACACTCACTCAGATGAATAGAGTTGATATGCATTTGCATATGAATCTTCTGAGTAAACGATTTGCCACACTGTTCGCATGTATAGGGGCGCAGTGCTGAATTCGGGAACAGAATGTGCATAGTCACAAATGAAGCACAAGAGGAAAACAGCCAAAAATGAGTCGATAATCTGTTAGAATAGGAGCACAAAGTTTATCGTGCAGCATAACCATGAGCACAAATAGAATAGATTAGAGAATTCGCCGTGTACACAAACGGCTGTTGATGTACGGTCATCTCGGAACGGAAAATCAATGGGTAATAGAGTGCATAGCGCCTACACTTCATTCTAGTACAATGTCCCTGATGAGATGTTCTACATTCTGGCACACACCTACTAGTTAGAGATAAAGAAAAGGGAAAGTAACTCACCTGGTACAGACTGATAACCATAGGAAAATGGAACCGTCGCAGCTGCGCGGACGAACTGCCACGCAAGGGGAGACAAACTGAGAATCCTGTTCCGTTCACATATGAACGAGCGTATACTTCATCCCTTGGATCCAACCACACTATGCGAATGACTACTCCAAAGACATCCATCCTCGTTGAACTTTCATCACCTCATTGATAAGCAAAACGCCTTTGTCGGTTTGTCATTGCTGATGGACTTATTGCGGTCTCAGGGCGGCTGTGTTAGTCGGAATGAATTTGTTTCCATGTGCCCTGTTCCCCGAATACGATGCATTTTGACGCCCTACCTTGGGAACCTATCATCACAACTCTGTGAGTGCCCTCGATTCCAATCCAACCCTCTTGCCCCAATCGAACAATGTGCACTCTGGACGTCAAGCAACAGCAATTACCCAAACTGTCAATGCCGTGCCAAATTCACGGTCATCAAGCCAGCACACTAGGAGAATTAGGTTTACTAGCTTACTTGTCCCGATGATAATCTATTGTCACCGCTGGACATGGATCTGAGTGTACCTCACAACTGGCAGCGCAAATCCCATTTTCGCTTATTCCACTATCTCAAACGTATGTCCCTGCGTTGATTAGGCCAAAATGCGAGTGCAGCTAAGGTTTGTTACAGCGGACACTGCAGCTAGTACTGTTCGTGAAAATACATAGAATGATTAGTAGTTGGGTGTGGCTCATAGTTGTTACATCTGACACCGCAAAACATCGCATTCTCGATAATGCATACTGTTATAACTTTAAAATGAAAGATCGTGCGAGCAACCGAAAAGGGCGGACTCCTAGACTTGTGGTTGTGCCTCTGCTCAATCTGACACTGAAAATGCCGCACATTCGAGGGTAGCTACAAAACAGTTTGAAGGAACTGCAAGCTACTGCTATGGGATCGCATTGAACACACACACTATTAATAGTAGATAATGGTAGTGGTTAGTAGTAGTTAATAGTAGTCAATAATAATAAGTAGTAATAGAAGAAAAATAACAAGAAGAACTGATACTGGGGAGGAAGTGGTGTCCAAGACCATTCAAGCGATTACACCGTACATGCTCCGTATAATCGTTTAAACAGCACAACCGCATTGTGATAACATTTCCACCTAAACCTACGTAATATGAATCTTTCCCGATCGCCGACATCCCTGCTTTGTAGATGAAACTGTTGAGTCAGTGGGATACCTAGAAGAAAAAGCCGTTTTTTGGAATGGGTAGAGAGGAAGAGTCATTTGACCTCTGGATCCAGACGCTGGGGCTGGCGGTAGTTGTATTTACCCCTGCGGCGCCCTTCTTCCCTGTCTATGGAGCAAGAGCGTGCAGTGCTAGCGATGCACGTAACTCGTACAACAAATCAGGTGTATTATTTCCCACAGTTTCGTTCAACGTCCGCATCCTGCGTCAGATCAAACAACGGGCGGTGCTAGATCGCCCAATCCATTCGGAACAGGTTTGCTTCGTAACGAATCTATCGAGGGTTGATCCCGAATCTATCGACGATGATTGCATACCTAGTGTCGATAGCGACAGCGAGTTGATATTGCCCACAGCAAACATGATGAAGCCAAACTATCCGACTGGGTATTAGCGGACAGCCATATGTGCACAAATCGACTTGAAACTCCTATGGGAGTCAGCAAACATCGTCTGAAGACGCCTATCCTTCGTTTCGGTTGAAGCCCCAACCAAATGTAGGTTGGAACTCGTTTTTCCCGTGCATGGCGAAGAATACTGATATCGTGACCGCTGCTAATCAGAGGAATGCCACATTTGGTCGCCTACCGGACTCTGAACAAAAGGTGCCAGTGAAAATGATGTTGCTGTTCGCGCTAATTTCCGCATCTTGTTCCACTCGGTATAACACTGATGATGTCACCTCTGTCAGTCGTTTCATGAGTCGCTGCTCAGATACAGAATACACATCACGTATTGTAACTGGACATTGCAGGGCGCGTTCAAATGCTGCGGATCAGAATGCGTTCCGTATGTAGGTAAATGTGGAGAGTTAGCGTTTGTCTGCGTCTCAGAACTTGGGATTATGCGATTGAAAAGCAGACTCGGTACGAACAGGATAACTGATTAGTCGGCACAGATAAAACATCAAAACATTACCCCGTGTTTCGCCCACTGACGCTGAACACCACCGGAGATTCTTACAGAATGCAATGCTAAATTCGGGCCAATCATTCTGTCGATTAGCTAATTACCATTCGAGAGACTGGATCTCTGGAAGGCCCATGGTACAACTCGACCAACACCGAACTTCCCCACTAAACATGAATCACAATGAAGTCCACCGCACTTCCATTAAAAATACTAGGAAACTTTCGCAGTGGTCGGGAAAGTTGGTGATTCCAACGTACATTGCAAATGCAGACCCCGGCCGCATTGGGAATAATCCGTAGCTGTCCCAACTCACTATTAGCACAGGACACAGGGTAGATATCTGAAAAGTCCTTTCTCAGGTGGACGGGTTGCAAATGAAAAAGTTGCAGTGGAAGATGTACAAATGGTCTGAACATTTCGAATCCATGTTCATATGCCCCTCGCCATCCACCATTGCATCTAGCACACCCGGCAGCATGCCATGTGAAGTGTCAGAAGAACAACCTGCCGAAGCGGAGGTTTGTACTGAGATCCGACAAAGAAAGCGCCTCAACGCTCGGACGATTTTCTTCAAAACTGTTCAATTACTGTGGGAAACAGTTACCAATCAGCCAACAACCATATTCACGTAGATCTGGCAAGGAGGAAAAGCACAATTCATCTTAGAGAGAGTCAGCAAATGACCCAAGCTACCAAAAATGGTTCCCGAACTTTATGCAACAATCATAGAGGAATGGATTTCACATCGGCTCCATCCATCATGCTTCGCAGACAAGTCCCAACGAGTGAGACACGACAATTGGAGACACAGAACAGTTTTCGCCCAGGTCGGAGAGGTATGGATAAAAGAATCAAATAAATAAATATTGTACGCTCTAACGCTCCGCCAAGGTTTCGAACATCGTCGCCACTATCAGTCGCACCATACTTGCTTTCCTGAACATTCAGGCTGACACAATTCGAGCAGCTTAGCACTATATTTCAGGCAAAGTGAAAGACAACCGCAAGCTTTTTACACGTTTCCCTGTCATAAGTAGTGTCTGATAGGGATCTCTTATGTGTCTGTTTCTCCTCAACAGTGCTATCGAAGATTTTCTGAAGTGAGCTCTAAAGCTACTGCAGGGTTTTGGTCCTAACCCCTGCTTGGTAATCGCGCAACCAACAAACGCCTTACTCGGTAGCGACTTTCATCCCATGCAATCGAACCTTGACCGACTAGTGACAGAAGCGTCCAGATACGATATTTACTTTGCGCCCTCAAAGTGTACTGTACCAGGAAAGGAATGACAGACAAGCATTCCTCAGCTAACCAACAAAAAACATACAGCCCTAAAACTAGGATAGTTTTGTCTACCTAGGGAGCTGTATTTCTGTCGACAGTACTATAGCAGAGAAATGTGTTCTCTAATCGGCAAAACCGGATCGCTGTTTGCAAACTCGAGACAATTGTGGCGTCATCGTGCCATTTCGCTATTTAAAGGGCAGGGCAACTAATTCATACAACTTTCACCTTGCCGATTTCCAAACATGGGCCCAATGGTCCAACAGACATCAGTCTCTAAAGGGCGTGGGTAGGCTATACTACAGTCGAGTTTCACGAATCACTACCATACAACACTACAGTAGACATAACGGAAATGTGGAACTACAATCGGGACGGTAAGAATGTTGGCTGGAGCCAAAAATATTCCATCACTGAGGTCTGCGAACAACGCGCACCATAATGGTTGAAGAGTCAGCGTTGGTTCGGATGGAGTTATCGCTGGGTGAATAAAACGCGATACACAAACCCAAATAGGACCCTGAATCATTATGAAGTGGATCTCCATCAGCCCGGCCACAGAGACCGTAGCTGATGTGGAAAATGGAACATCCTACGAAATAACTTGTCCCTGGTTAGTGAATACTATCACATGAGAAACGTAGTGTACTGTTTGCTGGACCAAAGATATGCGACATAGTGGATCAGAGTAGTACAACAAATAAAAATGACACAATGGGGCAATAACTCACCAAAATGAACAGATTTGACATGTTTTAATAAGCCACGCTTCTCAGCAAATGATTTGCCACAGAGCTCACATGTATGGGGGCGCTCAACTAGGTAATGGAGAAGAAGGTTGTTAGGTGCAGACAAATCATGCAGGGAAAACAACCACAAAATAGTCGGTGAAATTTTAGCAACCAAAAACAACCAGGCCACTGAAAACGATGAAATGAGTCAACCACAATAAATGCGCTATCATGCAAGGCACCAATCAGACGCGTTCCACGAGGGATAACTGATAGTGTCAATCTCAGGACTGAATTGTGGTAAAACACCATAAACGACTGCTAACAGTCAAAGTGATGTATTAGAACAAACGCCCAGAGATGCACGAAAAGATCCCAATCAAGCGTTCCGGCTAGTAACAACCCTTAATAAAATGAATAGGCAGAAGACAATGTAGCTCTTCTGACAAAGATCTAACCGTGTAGGCTCCTCAAATCATCTAGCTGGTTTCAGGCTACAATTTCCGAAGGCACCAATCGGCGAAATTTGCACCTAACAAAGGTACTCGCCTCACAGATTTCCAATAGTCCATCAATGTCAAACCCGTTGATAATTTTCGCCAAAGGACCATCTGGAGAACATAGCCTAGTTACTCGCAATAAAGTTAACACAAATGTCGTACGATTTAAGTTCGCGATAATTCTATGCACATTTGCAAGTGTGAATTTAGATCACCACGATATGATCGTAATTAAAATGACAAATTGACCACACAGATACGTCACCTTGTCACCTGTTCCTAGTCCACTAACACGGCAGAAGCAGTGTCACAAATGGGTCTCTCTGCACACACAGAGATGGCCAAATTGTTTGATAGGCACGATTTCTGCTTATCGTAAAGTTGGGTTCATTGAGGAATAGATAACACTAAAGACAAACACGGGGTCTACATAGCGGCTGTAAGGCGGCAAATGGCATGCGATTGATGAAGCTGGTTATTTTTATGAAACTACAATTCGCTTCACTAACTGCGCATTCATGATGGCAAACGCAGTCGTCTGCGAGACGTGCTTAGTAACCCACACCGTTATGAGCTCCGCGACCCTAACTTTCTATGGTAGTTTGTTATGTCCAGGTATTCGGCCTCGCAAATACATGTCAAGAAGTATACGAAGTGTGGACGGCTGGACAGTGAAAGCAGGGGGTTAACCGACTGAGCAGGGATACGATTCGTTGTGTAGATCAGGAATTCTCAACCTTTATTCAAACGTCGCAGCTTTTTAAACCTTCACATTTCTCATGACCCCCCACCATAGATAACCAAAAGTGAACTCACTTACGTTATCGGTCATTGAGCCGCGGAATGCTCCCCAGTGATCTGGATGACTGTGGGCTGAAGAAATAGTGTTCGCGTGAGAGATCTAACCATCTGCAGCTGTGCGACATCAGATTGCTATTGTTGGGACAAAATGGCTTTAATATCTTAGAATGAGATTGACAACCTGATGTAGTTCACCTCCGTCGCCAAGATCTATTGTGGTTTGCACTGACTGTACTTATAACCTGCTCCAATTGCGCAAGCTGACCGACAGGCTTCTTAGAATAGAAGATAAATAGATCAGGAGAAAACTGCATTGAACGTCCGGCACGCAGTACATATAAGCAAATACCGGGGCCAAATATATGGCTCATAAGAGAATGACTTAGCTGGAATTTTCTGGACTTCAGCAACTATCAAATGCAACTGTTGGTTGTCTAAATATTGTGCACGCTGGCAAGCTACTACATACATCATCCTCATTGATAGCGTTCAAGGTGAAACGTCATGATAAGCCCGTTCTCATGGGTTGGCCAATAGGCTTCGGGTAGCGTCAGAGTTGAAGTGTTCCAGGCTGCTAGCGAAGGTGGATCAGAACCGAAGGCTGCTAGGAGCAAGCTCTATTAACACGCACTCACGTAAAGGAGTATATCAAGTAAGCTCGATAAAAACTCGATGTCATCTGGTTAGTTGGATAACTGAAATCAGGCGCGGGGAAGATCACGGGGTTAAAAGGCCACTGGTGGTGGGTCAAGTTTGAAGGTGCAGAGGGAGGATTTTCCCCAGGTTCATGTGATCTACGCCCTGCAATTGATCTGCAGCGGCTGAACTCTGCATATTTCCGCTTTTTCTATCCTTGTACTTTCCACGTGTATTCAGATTCACATCGGGAGAGCTGTGCCCGGAGGATATAACACAAGTAAAGGTTGGTAACAAGTGGAAATGGGCTGCACGCAACCATGGAATTAGTGCTTGTGAGTTTGCATGGGAAGAGCTGGAAAGCTTATGTGAAACCTGGAAGAGCATCGGGCTCACTTGTTGGGCCAAACAGACGGAGCAGCTGACAACGGAATGATTCATTATACCAGACGACGCGATTCTGCTCTACTTTTTCCGGCTATTTCTCGTTTTGGAAATTCGTGCACAAAAGGTGAACGAAAGTATGGTAGATTTCACGAAACGCCGTAAATGTTCAATCGATAATCCAAAGCATGAAATGCGGAATTTAATGTGACACAGAATACATGTGAGCGCATTTGCTCGACTTTCGACAACCATGGTATAGGCACAAAACAAGATGACTGTTTCGGCATTTTGAAAAATCCGAGACCAAGATGGTGACCTATTGTAAGGCATAAAGCGATAGTAAAATCTCTAAAGTTAAACAGAGATAAAACAGGTATTTGTGGTCGAAAAATTCAAAATCAGTAATGAAAATAGACGATATCGTAATTTTTACGGACTAATTCCAATGTGTGAAGAAGTATAACAGGAAATTCCGTCGTTAACACAGCTAGGAAAAATCAACCGGAGACCGCGAATCGCAGCTGTGGTACTACAAACAAAGCCGCTGCCTAAGATGCAACTCCCGAGATAAGCTACTATTTGCTGCAGTACGCTGCGCGTAATGGTGACGGCAAACACGGACACCTGTCAAGCTTCTAGCAAGCCACATTTGGTTGGGGAAAATACATACCCCACTCCCACGTTGGTCGGCCGGTGACTGAGTGGTATGCGCGGCTGATTCGCAACTATAAGGTCACCGGTTCGAATCCGCGTTGGGGCGGGCGTCCTCGCGGTATACTCAGCCCACGCGCGCCTGGTGGTGGTCGCGTAGCAGTGAAGCGCCGTTACGGCGTACAGCTGGCGATTTATTTATTTATTATCTTACTCGCTTATTGTCTGGATGCTGACAAGCCAAGCCAAGGTCACGTGTATGCCTGCGCGCTCAATTCAAAGATTTATACGCCAATGACGTGGGAGTCAAAAAAGTAGAGCACCGAGTCAATGGTGTCTGGTGTCTCACTCCACAGCCTGTTCGAGAGAAGGGTGTTGTAGACTACAATGTGCAAAATGTTGTCTGCAGCCAAGCGTATGACATAGAGCCCAATTCGCCAGTTGTTTCATGCGGATTTTAAGATCGAGTGCTCGATGGCTAGGGCCACGTGAAAGTTAAAGTTTATTTGTTGTTTCCAAAAGCTTGTTGGCACCTACCCCCAACACTGTATTCCAAGACTAGTTTCGCGAACAAATTCATCATGAAGGCTGAGAGATGACGAAACTGGGACTCGAACACAGGCAACACACATTGGTGCCTACTGCGTCCACAACCACACGACACATGTTCCAAAGGGACAACTCACTAGAAGGGCTTATGAATGGACATTGTTTTGCTAGGTGCAACAATGGTGGGAATTGAGCACAACAAGCAATCCCAATTTCCACTGTCATTTAAAATGAAGTAAGCGTTGAAGTGTTCATAAACCAGGACCTCAACAAAATTCAACAACAGCACGTGTGAACCAAGCGATGCAAGGCGCGCAATCGCTTCAAATCACGTAGGTTGATGGAAATTGAAAATCCTCTGCAGTAGACACGTTCCGAAACAGAGGCGTTACAGCCAACATGGCTGACTAGACGATAACCAGGTAGCGTCATCAGCAATGGTGCAACCCATGTGATAAAATCAAAATAAAACAACAGTTTCAGATATACACTAACTCGTGTGAATAAATTTGATGTGCGTTTGCAAGCCGCCATTCAGAAGAAACGATGCACCACAGTGTTCGCATTTAAAGGGACGAAGATCTGCAACAGAAAGCAGAAAACGTAATGTCACAAATGAATCATGCGTGGAAAACCGCGATGATTTGTTAGACGCGACTACTCAAATGATAGCGGTCAAGTGCATTAATTACAGCTGCTGATATCCTGGATTCAAATTCCGGATCAGTGAACAATTATGAAACACCACATAGTTGGGAGATAGATTTCATCAAATCTAGCAACAGAAGGGACCCGATTCTGTTAATGTGTACGAAAGGAGGTCACTAGCAATTGGGTTCAAAAAGAGTAAAGTGGAAAGTAATCTTGTGGCAGCCAAATAAGCAGTCGGCGAACAATGCAGCCTGGACAGCCGGATAACAATGCCCGATGGAATAGATGTCAGTATTATTGCAGTTCGCTCATCTGCAGCCACATTCCGGTGGTATTATTAGGACACCACCTATTTGTGTTATCACGTCCTATTTTTTAGCCAACGTCCAACAGTCGCACAATGAGACAGAAAGATCAACTGGCTGCACGTGCTCGCACACCGGGTATTCATAATGTCGACGTGCTTGCGTTCATGTATGTCGGAACATTGACAGTCACGAGGTTACCCGACTAATTGCGCCCATGCTGTTTTGTCGCACGCTTTCGGAGACGATGATGAATCAACCATAGATCAAATTTGAGCGGGCACCGTTCGCAATTCGAAAGCTGAGTCACTGTTGAATAACTGGATTCACGTGAACTCAGGAACCACCGCAAGTTATTGTTGCAGTTGTGCGCACGCACCTCAAGAACAGTGAGCTTCGAGCTGAACCTTAGTGTTCCCCCGTAGTTGGCCAACAATGGACTTAAATAGGTCACATCTACATATATTTCGTGTGGCACAGTTCAATGCTACACTATCGCTCCTACTGGAACACGTGCGTCAATTTGGATCTTGGCAAGTTAGCGCCGCATTCTTATGAACTTCATCGATAGACGTATCAAACGTTTCCTTCGGCTGCCAACATAAGTGGAACAAAAGTACCCGGATATCTTGCACATTGCGTTTCCATCTAATTGCTCCCGTGCAATGGCTTGTCGGCCAACATACGCGACGCTGGAACCTCTGCTGGTAAGACTAGCAGCAGTCATCGCACCGGTCACCACAAGTACAACAGACAAAAACCTCCATCAGCATCGGTATGGAAAGAACAAGGGTCATGTTAGCAGTTCGAAGTAGCACAGCATGTAACCCGGACAGAAACCGTTACAAAATGCAATTTAAACAAGTTCCATCCGTGGTATTACATCGATCTCCTGTTTGCCAGGCCAGGGAAGTGGTCATCACTACGAAACGTGTCGGAGGCTTTGAAAACAAAGATGAGAATTAGTAATGCGCGTGTTAAGCTCATGGCTTATGCATCTGTCCAAATAAGTAAGTCGATGGAAACCAACTACCGGTATTTGATTAACTGTCAATACTGGTTGCATATCGTTCCAGTTCTGTGGCATTACGTCATACTTTGAATGCCAGCCATATCAAAGGAAACCATTAAAGCCGGTATACGATATGCGTCAATCGCCCCGCTGCCTTGCAGGTCATGTCTTTATACCGAAGGTTCCTGGTGGGGTTCCCTAAGTCAACCTTCCTCCTCGGCCT
Organism: Dicrocoelium dendriticum; assembly: GCA_944474145.2. Lineage (NCBI taxonomy): Eukaryota > Metazoa > Platyhelminthes > Trematoda > Plagiorchiida > Dicrocoeliidae > Dicrocoelium > Dicrocoelium dendriticum. The sequence continues at coordinate 31,820,757 of OX104069.1, forward strand.
GGTCAACCGGGAAGTACCATGTCCACACAACAAAAGTACCAATGCTGTAACGACTTCAAGTCTCTCTGCTCTTTGCCAACGCTTTCCTCGGCCAAGGTGCCGGCGGCCGAACATGCTATATCGCGCTCTACCGCACCACAGTTTAGTTACTATATTCCACGTTTGTTCAATCCCAACATCCTTGGTAATCCCCCTCCGTTTTCGAGTCCACGACATGGTGCTGTCTTAGGCGAGTGTTCTCGGCATACGGAGGAATTTAGTCCCAAGGGTGCGCCGCCATGTAGTACTGCCAAATCTTTTCTACCGACCCGTTCCCAATTCAAGCTGGACAGCTTTAACGTTCGGACGCTGATGCAGATCGGATCACAAGCAGTCCTTGCCCGCACACTTGAGACTACTGCCCCCGATGTCTGCTGCCTCACTGAAACTTAGTTATTAGACGCTAGTAAAACGTTATGACTGGTTTCACCGTCTGCAAGTTTCACTGGTAGTTTCACGTTGCGATTCTATGGAGACGCAATCGCCGAACCCACTGGTTTTGCCGGCGTGGGGATTGTGTTAAGCACACGTGCTGAGGCCGCGATACTCGACAGCATCCCTGTCAACAGTCGACTCTGCGCTATCCGACTTGAGACAACAATGCGAACTTCCAGCCGTGGAGCCAGCAGACTTTGGTTGTTCGTTGAAGCAGCATACGCTCCCACAGACTAAGGCCCGGAGACAGTTAAAGACGAGTTCTACTGTCAACTGTCCAACCTCCGAAAAACACAGTACATACATCGTGGTACTTGCAGGGGACTTAAACGCACAGGTCAGTAGACTAAAGTTGAAGAGCGTGGACTCGGTGGTTAACATGGCTGTGGCACTCGTATAATAGATACCGGTGATCGCCTACTTCAGCTTTGCGACGATCGCGGGCTATTGCTGCCGAGTACTAACTTTCCGCGATCCTGGAAGCCTACGTAACCTGGTCAGACATGGATGCAGATTGACCACATCGCCATCAGTAGTTAATGGCGCGGCTGCACACAGGAGTGCACATCAATCGGGAGTATGTACCACACTTCGGATCAAGCGCCTTTGTGTGCCAAGATTGCTTTACTTTTTGGTGGGTTTCAAGGGCGTCGCCGGACATGGGTTGACGTGGCCATACGTTCTGCATCAAGCGGCATCAGCGCGTTTCAGGATGCGCTGACCTCAAACTTTAAAAGCGCCTCATGCTATGCATTTAGACACACTGGGCATACATCCGCAGCGCTATGTACAACACTACAACCCTTGTCTATGGTTTCACAAGTAGCCTTGTCAACTACTAGACCTCTGCATGATCCCTCCAACTTCGCGAAGCTCGTCGGGCATTTCCAGCCAGTGTTCAGTACCAGTAACTTCGCAGGACAACTAACCCTACAGCTTCTTCAGAAGAATCGCGAGGCCTGGTGGATGCAACGGGTCGTTAACATGGAGCAGGCGGCCAACTCGAGGGATTTTCGAAAGCTTTTCTTTTTGATCCGATCTGTTGGCAGCAAAAGGACAACTGTAAGCGATATTTTGTGCGAAAGCAATGGAGAGCAAATGCGCTGCCATCAACGTTGACTTGTGCGTTGCGATGAGCACTTTGAGCAGTAGTTTAACTGGCCTGCAGCACCTGTGGTCCCTCATTCGGGAAGCCGTAGTGTACCGTGGTGTGTAGACGCTTCACCTTCGGAGGCTGAGGTGATTCATAAACTTCGCTTCCTAATGCGCTATAAGGTTCATGGCCAGGACGAAATCCCACCGGCTCCTTTTAAAGATGGAGGTCAACAACTTGCTAGGGAGATAACTTTCCTCATAAAAAAGGTTGAGTCATGAAGCAATCCCGTCCGATTAGAGTCTAGCGGATATCATGCCCGCATTAAAGAGGGTGCCCAGTGGGACTGCGCTACCCACCGAGGGATCAGTCTCATCTGCATTGCATCCAAAGTGCCCGCCGCCGTGTTTTTAAAGAGGCTCAGACTGGTGCACAAACAGAATATACGCGGAGCAACTAGGGTTCCGCTAAGGTCGGAGTTGAGTCGATAACATCATTACATTCCGCCAAATACTCGATCACCGTCAAACATTCGGCTGGCCAACGATCACTGTCTTCTTAGACTTATGAACCGCGTTTGACTCAGGTGGATGGGGTGCTCTCTGGAGCTATCACTTGAGAAGGGGAGTGCCAGAGAAGTACGTCAACATACCTCGAGCCAACTACTCTCAAACCTCAGGCCAAATGCGGGTGTACAATTAACTTCGCCGCCCTTTGTATCACAAATGGCGTGAGACAGGGCTGCCGTGCATCAATCTTCCCACTCCATTTCGCTATTGAAGACATCCTGGAAGATGGTACTACTTGCAAAGCCAACGGCGTTCTTTCCAAATAAGGGTCATCTGTAGTCTGAATAAATGATTACTGTAATGTCCGCAGCTCCCGTAGGCAGTTGTGAAGGCACGATAATGAATCCCAATATGGTAAAGGTGATTTTACTATAACTCCAAAAAGAATGCGAAGTTGGTTGCAAAATCTGCCGGAATAAGTAGCGAACTGCAGTAGTAGTTCTATTTCAAGTAAAACAGCACCTATACTGGTAAGGAATGACACAGCAGGAATGAATATCAGCGGAGGGAAACTTGTGCTCAATAACGGATATTGTTAGGTTTTTTAAAGTGTTGGCACTAGCCTTGATGGAATAAAGCTTTTCTTAAAATGGATGAGCAACATGGCCTACAGATGTAGCATTGTTATTGGTAAGTGCGATGGCAAACGACCGACAACATCGACTGCAGTGCCCAATTTCGCCAGTTTTTGCACTTAAGGCTGCGTGCGGGAAGGGTTGCGAAATTGGCTTAACAAGAAGCACCTCCACAGCAATAGCAAGATGGTTTGTCGGCTGTTAATTGTCGAAAGGATTGCACCTTTGCCAACTCAGTTGAGTTGGTAGAACAGGACTGTTTCGTTTGCAGTGAAGCGCAATTCTCATTCTGGTTAACTCGCAAGCTTGATCCCACGTTAAGGCACATGCCTCTTCTTGCAACAGCGTCATAGGTTGACGCTTGTCAGTGATTCCAGAAAGCAGTTGCTGAGTCAGCATATTGCCTTTGATTTATTTTCTGGGGGATTGGACGAATAAACACAAGGTCGTAGTTCGCGACTTCATCGGGCAATGTGTCCTGATGCATGCGGGTGAAAACGTATGTTGCGAAGGAAAATGTGCACAGCCAAAGGATGACGCTTTCAACAACAACAACAACAACAACAACAACAACAACAACAACAACAACAACAACAACAACAACAACAACAACAACAACAACAACAACAACAGGAACAACAACAACAACAACAGGAACAACAACAACAACAACTACTACTACTACTACTACTACTACTACTACTACTACTACTACTACTACTACTACTACTACTACTACTACTACTACTACTACTACTACTACTACGTGATTTGACCCAAAGTTACTGGGACACGGGGCAAACGAAGCAATGGGTGTGGACACAAAGGTTGCCGCAGGTCCACCGCTACGCGCTTTTGTTTATATAAATTATCCTTTGATTCACTGTTAAATGTTTGCCTTTATATTCGTGATAAAGCCGATGTTCCTTAGCAAACTGTGCCAATGGGCCAGCTTTGTTATTGCATCTGCCAGGGGCCAAGCCCTTGACCTCTGCACGTACGCACGGTGGAATCCTCAAGGGCGTGTATCTAGGATCACCACAGGCCAGCTTCCAAGCAATCGAAACTCACATGCAGATGACACCCGTTAACATAGAACGAAATTGCATGGCATGAATGGAACAGTTCGTGAGGAAGCGAGAGTCACTTGAATTCATGTACAGGTGGAGGCGCCTTGTGGCTGTCCGCGTAGTCAGACTAGCAGATGGATATCACCGACAACTACTGGGGAAGCTGAATTCGGCCGTTAAAATTACAGACAAGCGTGTCCTACACTGCTATGCAACAAATTCTTAACACCGAATCCATGACGAACAGAGCTACAAGAACCGTACTTGAAGTGATGAAATATTAATTGTTAACAGTTGCGTGTCTTCCTAGGATCCAGACAGAGACGAAATCGGACTATCATCAGAAAAGCTGAAATAGTCGGTAGTCGTTTTCACCGCTGAACCAGCGTAAGAACTCGCAGTGAGAATCAGTGTTGGCCTGCTTGGAGTGACAGTTGTGGGGATGGGATGACACAAGCAGTCACAAACTGGATTGCGAACTACTGAGAAGCGCATCACCACGACTGCGGGCACGGCGACTGAAGTTTGAAATCAATTACAGACCAACAAGGAGCCATTTTACGTACGAAGGCTGATTTGGAAACCAAGACACCGGAATCGCACGAATGAGCCGTGCGAACAATAAAACAAGAAGCTGTTGCAAGCAATTTGGTTGGATAAAGTGAAGCTACGTGACATCACTAACGATGGTGCAACGCAAGCGGCAAAGTTAAACATACGTAATAATGTAAATAAAACACTCACTCGAATGGACAGATCTGATATGCGCTTGAATATTGCGTTTTTCAGGAAACGATTTACCACACTGTTCACATGTGTATGGGCGCAGTCCTGAATAGGAAAAAGTAAGGCGCATTGTTGTGATTGGTAATCACGAGCCACAGTCTGTCAGGCCATGCATGTGAGTCGTAGGGGTGAATAAATGTCTATGTTATCATGCAAATTAACATGCTGCACTCCCACCGTGAAGTGGCGAAAATTTAACATTCACTTCCTGGGTACTGTGGAGAAACGTATGGAGCTGGAGAAGGCGATCGCTGCACGCCTGTGTGATGGGGAATGCAAAGCCACAGTGGACGACCTGTGGCACCACATTCGCGACCAGGTGGCAGCTGCTGCCGAGGAGACCATCGGACGCGCAAACTGTAAGCGGCCTGATTGGTTTGATGAGAACAATGCGACGATTGGAGCATTGGTGTCAGAGAAGAATGCAGCCTTCGTTGCACATGTGGCAGACCTCATTGACCTGAGCAAGAATAGTCAGTTTCGCAAACTTCGACGGCGACTGACCCGAGAGCTCCGTCACATTAAAAATGTATGCTGGACAGAGAAGGCGCAGCAGATGGAATGCTACGCCGAACGCCACCAACACAATGATTCCTTTGACTACTTGAAGGCGGTGTATGGACCGAGACTGGAGCCGTTAAGGACACTGATCGATGGTAGTTAAGGCGTTACCTGCACACAGACTGCAGCCATAATGCAGCACTGGTGAAAACATTTTGAATACCTCTTGAACAACCGATCCGAAATCGACTGGCCTACTTTGAACGGCCTCAAGCAGCACGATGTGAAGGCGAGTCTGGCGGACACGCCTTCACTGGATGAGACGCAGAGAACACTTGTTCAGATGCGAAACGGCAAGTGTGCCTGGGCCGACGGCATCCCGCCTGAACTATTGAAACACGGCGGACCCGCGTTGGTGATTGCGCTGCACCATTTGGTGCAACCCGTATGGAATGAGGAGGAGGCGCCTCCTGAGTTGAAGAATGCCCTTGTGCTACCACTGTACAAGGGCAAAGAAAGCAACCAAGATTGCACGAATTTTCGTGACATAAATTTGTTAAGCTGTGTGAGCAAGGTGATTGTCCGATTCCTGCTCAACCGCCTCATCAGTCAGGTTGTCAAACCTAACGTGGCGGAAGACCAGTGTGGATTCCGGTCGGGTCGCAGCACTATAGATATGGTGTTTGCGGCTCATCAGTTGCAGGAGAAGTGCAGAGAACGACACCAGCCACTGTACGCGCTTTTCGTTAATTTCACCTAGGCATTTGATACGGTGAACCGCGAGGCATTGTGGCCGGTGTTGGGTAAGTTTGACTGCGCGCGAAAGTTTGTAAGTTTAATTGAATGTCTGCATAGTGGTATGCGGGCGAGGGTGCAGTTGAGTGGAGTGACCTCGATTACTTTGCAGTTGTCAATGGTGTGAAACAAGGCTGTGTGTTAGCTCCTGAACTGTTTAATATACATATTCATGCAATGATGTCTTGTGCTTTTGATGCCGCTTGTGGTTACGGTGTTCGTGTGGAGCACCGTATTGATGGTGGGTTGCTGAACATCCACCGTTTAGGTGCAAGAACTAGTCTATGAGACAACTATCCGGATGTTGCTGTTCGCTGACGATTATGCGTTGTTTGCACACGGCGCGGATGAGTTGCAGCACATGACAAGTGCTCTAGCTTCGACAGCGGCCAAATTCGGGCTCACCATCAACACAAGCAAAACTGTCTGTCTCTTTCCGCCACCATCGGAGGTGCAATCTTCAATACTGCCGCGAATCAGCATTGGTGCTGAAGTATTGGAAACACATCCCGCTTCTGCTACCTTGGGAGTGTGATGTCGACTGATCAGCAGCTACACAGTGAGCTGCGTATCCGCGTGTCGAAGGCAGCGGCGGCATTCGGGAAGCTAGAGTTCCGAGTGTGGAACAACCATCAGCTTACCATGGGCACGAAGCTGATGGTGTACAAATCCATGGTGCTATCCGTTCTTCTATACGGCAGTGAAACGTGGACGATGTACAGTCGGGATGAGCGATATCTCGAGCGGTTCCATCAGCAGTGTTTGCGACGGATTCTACGCATCGGATAGGGCGACAGTGTTGCGTCGAAGTGGAATGTATGCAGTGGACTGCATAATTTTGCTGAGATAACTGTGGTGGCTCGGCCATGGGATTCGATGCGGATACCGAAACAAATATTATATAATCAGCTGAGTATTGGGAAGCGGCATGTGCGGAAACCAAAGTTACGTTACCAGGACATGATCAAAGTGAGCCTCTCACGTTCTAATCTTGATTGCAGGTCATGGGAATCGAAGACGGTTGATCGGCGTGTATGGTGCGATTTGATCACGAAGGCAGTCGTCGAAGTGCGGGAGAAAGACCTCATGCATTCAGGGAAGAAGCGGCAAGTGCGGAAGCGGCAGGCGCCGATGGGTTGTTCCCCATCGACATCGAGCGCATGGTGCTGTAGCACATGCGGTCGCGAGTGCCTGACTCAGGCAAGCATAGTGAACCACGAGAGAAACGGGACAACCACCGAAGTGACGATGTGTCCAGCAGAGAACGTAGACAGAACCAGCGTGTTTGTAGGTACGCTGCATTAGATGTACCAAACGCGTGCTTGCATGCTAAGTCCCGTTATTTCAGGTGGTAGGTTTCAATTTCGTCCTAATGATTTTCCTTCTCATATTATTGTCTACCTGTACTATCTTCTATAAACTTGTACACGTCACGTAAGCTAATGGTAGTTAATTGCGATAACATTTTCATGCTTGTGGCATTTCCTTAAAATATTTTTTGACGTCTTGAACTTAACGCGGATTCTTTCTAACCAATATATTTTATACGCTCATTTAGTGAGGAGTTAAGCCAACCGTATCTGCATGCATTATCCGATTTATTTTATTTCACCTTGTCGTTTCAAATGATTGGCTGTGGCTTGATATCCCCCGTGTGGCTGCACTAGGTGTGCATGCTGACAAGGAGCCTACCTGTCTATTACCCACTACCTCGTCCATATTGGCTCCAGGAAACAGTTGGTCGTTACTGGAGGGGACGGGGTGCAAGGTCCCTGTGGCCGTGTCAGGCTCGAAGAGTGGTTCCATGCACTCAGTGTGGAGCGGACTACGGTCCAGCCACCGCATTATGTGCGCTTGATTCCCAAATACAGCGTGTTTATGTTTGCCTGTGAAGGCGTGTGGGCCGGCTCCGTTGATAAAACATGTCCCCCATCCATATGCTCCCCGGTCTTATTCCTTCGGGCTTAAACTGGATATAGGGTATGTGGATGGAACTGTGGGTGATGCGTCGCAAGTCAATCATGGTCCCTCTGAAGGCGCAGGCGTCCTGTCGCTGGCCGCAGTGACAGGCAAATCCGGAACCGGATACCACCAACCATATTTATATCAAGCGAACCAGTGACTTGCTCGTGTGTACGCATTACAGCCGTATCCTTTGCTGGTCCGTGTTCATACTTACAATACTGGCGACGGTTTATCGAAGCCATGGCATCCATCGGAAAATTGGTGGAGTACACAGAATGATCCGGTTCCTGGAACCATTACATCGAGCTTATGAACAGCTTTTTCGCTGCTAATGAAATCGTCAGCAATAACTGTAAAGTGAATATCCTACTGAGTATTGATGGCTCAAAAGCATACGAGTTAACCCGCAGCTTGTTGACTCCCGATTGGCCATACACCAAACAAGTTACTGAACTGGTCACACTGGTTTCCAATCACTATAATCCAAAACCATCAGTTATTGTGAAGCGATTTAAATGCAATACCCGAATCCAGGGTGAGATGGAGTCAGTTGCTTCCTTCGTTGCCGAGGTTCGGAAGTTGACAGAATATTGTGATTTCGGTAACTACCGAAACGACATGATCCGGGATCGTCTGGTGATCGGCGGGAAAAACGTTCGCATTCAGCACTGCCTGTTGGCTGTTAAGGCAATAACGTTGGAAAGTACCTATAACGTTGCGAAGGGGCATGGAGGCTGCTGAAATTAATGCCCAGCGTATGCAGGTTTTACAGCTCAATTCAAAGCCATGTGCTGAAGAGGTCACGGCCGAAGTCAACAAAGTTGAGTAAAACACCGCGCACTCGTTCAACCACTATCGCTGCGGCTTGCTGCAGTCATCCCAGAGAATGCAAGCATACACAGTCTGTAACAAATGCCAGACACGTGAACGCTTGGCCCGTATGTGCCGGTCCAGTACAAACCCATGTTCCCCAGTAGTAAACAACTAAACTGTTGCTATTGAACTATAAGAATATGCATTAAACACAACTGCCCCAAGTGCACAGCCGCCATTTCACGTGCAGCTTTGTGTTAACCAGATTCCGGTGCATTTCGACATTGGCACGGGCAGTGCAATAACGCTGTGCAACGAACGAACGTGGTCACAGAAATTGGCTATATCGAGCCACACCAAACTATGTCGGGCGGCTCTGCGATTGCATACATATACGGGCGGTGAAGTGAAACTGTTTGGGGTGCAGGATGTTGAGGTGTCAAATGGAGGATCAGCAACCCGAGGAACCATTTGCACTCGGAGATGGTCCACACCTACTGCGCCGCGACCGGATCAGTCAACTACCAGTTCTGCAGATAAACCATCTTTCCTTATCATCGGAGATATAAACATTGTTCCAGCAATATGCACCAGTATTTGAGACGCCGAAGGAAGGAAAATTCACCGGGGTTAAGTAAATATCTACATTCCACCTGGCACCCAACCGCGATTCATCAAGGCACGATCGCTGTCGTAACTGATGCGATCGGAGGTAGAAGAGGAACTTGATCGCCTGCAGATTGGCGTCATAGAGCCAGTACAATATTTGGACTGGGCTACACCAAATGTTCCCGTACTCAAGCCTGATGGATAGATTCGCAAATGTTGGGACAATAAAATTACTGTCAATTGCAGTATTTCGGCTGAAAAACACCCGATCCCGAAAAGTAATGAGGTTTGCGTGCAGCTCGGTACCAGCATGTATTTCTCAACCTTGGATCTCGCGCACGCTTATCAGCAGTTTGAACTAGATGAAAACGCCAAAACAATAACGACAATCGGTACCCATCGCGGCTTGTTCACGTACAACAGTCGACTCTGGCCAAACAATAGAGAACATCATAACGGGGTTGCCTAAAGCATTCGTATACCTAGAAGACATATTGTCTACAGGGATGACAATTGACGAACATCTACAAACTCCGCGAGTTGTTCTGGACCGCCTAAAAGAGAATGCTTTGAGGCGGAAACGTAAAAAATGCGTATTTTTGGCTTCTCACACGGAGTATTTGAGTAATCGTATATGTACTGAGGGACTGAAGACGACTGAGAAGAAAATCCGACCCATTCTTGAGGCATCACAACCAAGAAATCAACCGGAGCTGAGGTCGTCCTAGGGGATGTACAATCACTACTCAAAGTTTGTTCGGCAATCAGTCACAGTGTTACACCTGTTGCATCGTTTGTGATGCAAGGTCATTCAGTGTGTTTGGTCCGTGACAGAAGAATTTGCTTTTCGTCAAGCTAAAAGTGCATTGGCCAGTCCAGCGGTTTTGACCCCGAAAAGTACGTGATGCTGGCATGTGAAACATCACCGTACGGAGTCGGAGCCTCCGTTTACAAGCTGATGCGAACGGAGTAAACAAACCAGTTGCATTTGCCTCACGGACCATATCGCAGACCACAAGAAATTACGCCCAAACTGACAAGGAGGCTATGGCGGTCGTTTGTAGAGTTGTGCGATTTCACCAATACCCATTGGGGCAGAGATTTAAAATATACACAGAGTACAACCCATTATTGGGAATTCCGGGTGAATCAAAAGCGATACACCAAATGGCATCGCCCCCGATACTTGGGGGGCACTACTACTTGCTGGATAAGAGTATCAACGAAAATATCTTCCTGCGGAGGAGAATCATTGTGCTGATGCTCTCAGCCGACTTCAATTACGGGAGATTCCGAGCCACACCTCATCTTTGAGAAAATTGGTACAAGTTATATCTTGGTTGGATGATTCGCCGGTGACAGCAACGGAAATAAAATCGGAAACAAGGAGTGACCCGGAACTGTCGAAGATTCCTGTTTATATCCTAAATGGTTGGCCGCACCGGGTAGATGAAAGTCTGAGCATTTCACACTCGAAAAGATGAAGTAAGCCTCCAGGAGGACTGCATACTTTAGGGCTCTCGAGTCATGGTAACCAAACGGTATCGCCAAAAAATCCTGCGGGTACTTCATATGCGTCACCAAAAAAATTCAAAGATGAAGGCACTAGCATGTAACTACATCTGGTGGCCGGTAGTCGACCAAGAGATAAAACAACTCGAACAACTGTGTGCTGCCTGTCAAGAAAATAAATCATCTCCACAAACTGTGCCAATGTCTCATGGCAATGGCCCTCGCGCCCATATGACAGAATACACATTGACTTCTGTGGAACCATTGACGATTCCATGGTTCTGTTTGTAGTGGACGCCCATTCCAAATGGATCGAAGCTCGGGCAACCAGAACCATGACTGGGTTGACCACTGTGCACATCTTAAGGAATATATTCGCTACACACGGTATACCATGTATGGTTGTTTCAGCTAACGGCCCGATATTTACCAGAGATGAGTTTGCACAATTTCTACGTCAAAACGGAATTGAGCGTGTTCGCTCGGCACTATATCACCTTACGTCCAATGATCTGGTAGAAAGAGCGGTTGGGACAAACAAAAAGGTTGTGATCATAAAAGTGTGGAACTTTACAAACCCACCTGGACAAATTCCACTTACGATATCGCATTACGCCACACACACACACACTACCACGAATCATCCACCGTGTGAAATTCTGATGTGACAAAGTCCGCGAACTCGGTTAGATCTGATTAAACCCAATCTGCATTGAATGGTCGGTAAACGTTAATTTGTGATGAAGCAACGCTAAGACATGAGAACGAAGGATCGGGTGGTTTAAGCAGGCGATAGAGTGTAGGGGAAACTGGGATCAACGGATAGAAGTTGGATCCGAGGGATTACGATGTCGACAAAAGGCAGTGCAGCGGAAGCAAAATTGCAAGATGTGTGAATACCTTACTGTCATTTGGACAGAGTGCGACGACAACCTGTGAGTCCTGCAGAGAAACAAGCAAATTGCTCATCGCCTGCACCCCTGACAATAGCAACAGAAGCATTGCGAAATGAAGACCAAGCTGGCGTCTAGACTTAATTACCACTTGATTTTAATATAATGTCCCAAGCGAAATACCATATGTTCTGGCACACACCTACTAGTTATATATAAAGCAAATGGAAGGTGCCTCATCTATTCCATAGCGGCATTCACTGGAAAATGCAACCATCGCAGTTGTGCGGACGAAATGCCACGCACGGTGAGACAAATTGCAAAGTCTGTTCCGCTCGCATCTGATCGGCCACATGTTTCATTCCACGGGTCCAAACACACATGGTGATTAACAACTACAAGTACATATTTCAGCGTTAATCTCGCTTCCCCTCCACAATACTAAACACAACGCGTTTACCGATTGGTCATTGCCGCCAGAGTTATTGTGGTCTCAGTGCGACTGCGCGCAGTGGAATGAATTGGTTCCCATGCACTCAGTTCTTCGTCTGCCTTGAAAGCCCTTCATCTCAACTTCGCATGTGTCTTCTCTTGGTCTCAATCCTGATCCCTTGTACGCATTATCAACCCCGTCCTCTGTTCACGGTCATTAAGCCCGCATGCAATCGGAGAATTAGTTTCACCATCTTAACTACTCCAACAATCATCTATTAACACCGTTACTGACACCGCCAATAGTATTGTCGGTTTTCTCAGCTGTCCCAATTAGCTATCCGCGTGAGTACAGCTCATGTTTGTTACAGCTGACAATGCAGGTCGTATGTTGGTGACCTTATACAGATTGAACTTCAATAGGGTGTAGCTCATGGTTGTTACATCTGACCGCGCAAACCATATTGCTGGAACAACTAATCCGTGCACTCCAGACATGCGGCTGTTTTCCTTCGCTCAATATGTCGCATAAAAGGCCGCGTATTCGAGCGCCGTTTATCAGTGCACATGTCAGTTGAATCAAACTTTGTCGGTTAGTTTGAACGAACTGTTTCTTTCATGGGATTGTATTGAACGTGCAAACTATCTTGCTGTCTTTCCTCAGTTAATTTGTCATGTGCTTTGCAAGTAACCCGTACGGAACCGGCTTTGCTAATTACACTGCGGAGTATCGTTTCAACCGCACAAAGGCGTTGTGATGAAATCATCACCGAAATCTACGTCACATGAATATCTTCTTCGACCTCCAAAATTATTGTTTTGTAGATGAAACAATTGAATGAAATGCCAGAGGTAGGGTACCTAAAAAGAAGCGCTTGCAGATCCAATAGCCGAGGCTCGTTTTTGTTGCCTTTCTCTAACCTTGTAACTACCTTCCGCCCCATCTATGCAGTCAAAGATTGTCGTCGAGTTCAAAGCTGTCACTAGCGTTGCATGTAACACATTCACTAAAACACGCTTCCAATTTCCCGTTGCTTCGTTCAATGTCAGCATTTTGCATAAGAGAGAACAAGGGGCAGGGCTACATCTCACCCTTAATTTGCTAGAAATTAATGAGTCGTATCTTCAAAATGAGCTCGCAAGATGGTGGACTTATATTGAATCTAACAAGATTTCGTCCTAAATCCAACGACTATAATTGCACAGCTTGCATCCATACGAATAGTGAGTCAATGTCCCAAGGTATTTATGGTGTTGATAATACTCTCAGGAAATCTACTCGACTAGATACCAGTGAACAGACACAGATGCGCCACTGAACTTAGAACACCTGTGGGAATCAATAAACCGACTGAAGACAAGGCTGCATTTCATCGTTTCTGTTTGAGCCTCAACCAACTGTAGACAGCATGATAACAGAAGTGAATTCAGATGCACCACGCATATTTGTGGGCTTGGAGAAGAATAATGATTTCTTGGTCGTTGCTAATTACAAGAATGCCACATTTGGTCGCCTAACGGAGTGCCGGCGGAAATGATGTTGCATGCTACGTGCCGATTCCCATATTTGGATACGCTCCATACGAAGGTTGCCAAAGCGACGAAGCGTTTGATGATGTGATCTCTAGCAATCATTCCACAAGTCTAATAACCGTTACTGGGGAAGAGTATAAAAATTCGCATTGAAGAAGTCCACCCCATAAGGTACACCCGAAATAGATCACAGGATGCTTGCCTTATGAATAGGTTTGGTTTGTTTCGCAAAAAGTGGCAGGGTACAGGTGAAAATGAACTTGTTTGCTTCGCGCTAATTCCAGCATCTGGCATCACTCGGTACGAACGCTGGGGATGTCACTTTTGTCAGTCAGATCATGAGTCGTTGCATAGGGACAGGATGTACATATGTGGCGGAATTGTATATGCAGTGCAGGTCCCCAGGTTGCGGATCCGAGAATGCTTTCCTTGTAGAGGCAAATGTGACTGCATCCCAAAACGTGGTGACTTTTGCACCAGCATAGAAGATTCGATACGAACAGGGTAACTGATCAGTCGGTTCAGCTGAAATATTAACATATTGCCATGCGTTCCGCCCACTGAAAATGAACAACACCGTTGGAGCTTAGCAGCAAGCAATGCTAAACTCGGGTGAATCATTCTGTGGATTACCTTGATACACTTCGAAGATTTGGGTCTTTGCGCGCTCACTAGCGTTGTTCGACGGCCGCCGAACTCTAGCGCTAAAATTTGACCAAGGCAAGACAAGTCAAGAATGTGCTTTATGCATCCAACGCACACGTCACGGAATGGGATAAATAATGAAAAGGAACAGTACATGCTAATGAATATAAAAACACGATCATCAAAATAGACTTGACGGCGCAAATATCGCTAGAGTAAGTAATTACTCAAACTCCTGAGAACAATTCGGTTGTTAGTTGTCAAGTCAACAATGTGCTTTATGCATCCGTGAAAAGTGAATATTCAGTTCTAACATACACGCCACGGGATGGGAAACATAATGAAGATAGACCGTACCGTGTTGAAACTTAGTTTGTGGCATTGGTCTATAAACAGAATGCAGCCTTATATTATTCAATCCGGAAAGGTTTACTTGTTGCTTGTTTATACTGACCGTTTACACAACTGACATCTGTACAAAATAGTCTATATTGTAAAGTGCTGAAAATGTACCCATTCGGACATATAAAGCTTACTTTGACTTGGCTTGCACTCTGCGATCGAGTAGGCCCTGGTGGGAGAGTTAGAAAGGTACCAACGTTTCGGCATCTAGGTCCTTCTAGGTAACAGTGAAACCGAGTTCCGCATTGTTCGGCGACCATTCATGGTTTGCAATGGTTACTCGACCGACTAGTGTCGAGAACAGAGTGATGGAGTTGACGGATATCATGGGAACAAACTCATCGATGGACGTAAGGCTGGTCACCGTTGAAGAATCAGGTACCAATAGGGGTAAATGATCCCTGAGGTTAAGCAAATTCGTGATGTGTGTTAGGGAAACGCTGATATAGCAGCAGGGGACTGTAGACCATCACGGCAGTGAAAGAGAATGCGTCACTATGTGGTTCCATGGTTTGCCAGTAAGCCTAGAACGAAGCAGGTTGCCCCGGGGGGCCACAAATGCAAGCGTTTGGTCAAAGAACCTAACCAACAAGGCAGCAGGGCTAGATAAGGATTTCGCATATGTTGGGTACCGGTGACTGAAGACTCAGTTCATATACTTATAGGATGACAAAAAGCCATACAGTGGACAAACATTCCCGAGGTCACAGGCGAAATCCGATGCTCCAACAGCTTACCTCGTGAAAATCTATGTCTAGTTGTGCTCAATATGAACATCCACAAAGTTTTTGCTTTCGGATATCATCAAATCGAATAACAGCTAAGTAAGTGAGCCAATCGTTTCTGAGGGAGTAAGAGTCTAAAGAATTGCTACACAGCCATTGGGAATCATGAGAAAGGAAGACGAACGTCGGTTTTTCTCCCGTGCCGTTTCCTCCTTTTGTCGCACATAAAGGTCGCAACACTAAACAACTGAATCGAGACTATTATGAACACGGATCTTTACTGGTTTCACCTCCATGACAATAATCCATTGGTCCCCAGCTAAAAAGTCGCGTGGAACGAAAGGTGGCTAGGCCTGAGGAAGGCCGACCAGCACTCATTATCGAAAGCCAATGCGTGCCATCCACGCGCTACCACACAGCAGCATCGCGGGAACGAAGGAATTGTAAAACCTATCAAGCAGAAAAAATGAGAAATGGGTTCGGTCTTCGTGAGAGTATTAGGATCAGAGACTAATTCCAGTATGGATCCCACTGATGGTCAAGCCACAGACATCCACGCACCTGAAGGCCCGAATTCCCACATTTTTTACATCATTGACGTGCGAGCCAAAGTAGTGTGGCGCCGAAACAATCGTGCTTCACGCCTGTTCCTATGGCCTGTTCCAAAGAAGTTTCCCATTGACAACGACCAAAAACGTTGCATTTGACTAAGCGGAGGACATACAGCCTTATCTACCAATTGTTTTACTCAGAGATTAGCACAAATAGCTTATGACGTCTAGGGTCACATGAAGGTTGAAATCAAGTTGATGTTGGTAGAAGCTCGGTGATATTCACGGCGAACACTGCACTCCGCGACCCGTTTTGCGCACAAGTGCACTATGAAGGCAGAGAGATAGTCGAACTGAGACTTGAGTACAAGAAGCAAAGATTATTATCTACTGCTTTCACAAGCACGCTATCTAGTTCCGCAGGAAACACTCGCTACGGCGATTTAGAAATCGTCTTTGTTTTGCTGGGTGGAAAATATGCAGTACTCCGCATAAAAGACACATCTGGGTAGACAAGTTACAGGCAGTGTGGTTTATCACACGGAAGCTACAAGATATTAACGAGGGTGTAATCCAGATGACCAAATCAGATTAAAACGATGTCTTCAGAGATGCACTTACCTGTATGAGTACATATGATGTGGGTTTGCAAACGGTCCTTCCGAATAAACGATGCACCACAGCGTTCGCACTGAAAGGGTCGAGGTTCTGAAATAAAAGGTCGAGAGCGTAATGTCACAGATGAATCACAATCGAAAAACAGTCAGGTAGGTTTATTCAAATGATAGCTGACGGAGACCTTAATAACAGTGTTTGAGAATACCTGTAGTTCGGGGTGTGGATGAGAGGGTTGCCCTGCTCCCCGAGCCAGGAATTTCCTGTTGGACATGTTTCGTTATCAAGCCAGGCAACATCCTCAGTGCGGCTATCAAGTCCTGATACGAGGAGTATCGTAAATCACTGCCAGATCCGAGACTCCGCGAATCAGGGCTTAATAGCTGCACTGAGGATGTTACTTAGCTTGGTAACGAAACGTCTGCATCAGAAATGCCCGGCTCGGTGAACCGGATAACCCTCTCATAAATAACAGTCGCTGTACTAAGGCCATTGAATTCGAACCATGGGCTAAGTACGCGAAACGAGATAGATGGATACATGTTTTATGAGATTTAGCGTCAGCAACGGCCTGATTATATTACTGTGTTCGAGGCGACTCACCTAACAATCCGGTCCATCCTTGATGTTCAGAGAGAGTAAAGTAGGAAATGATCTTACGGCAGCCAAATCAGCAATCACTGCAACCTACGCGGTAGGATAACTATGCCTGAAGTAACAGACTTCGGTAGCACAGGACTTCTGTTCCTGCAGCAACATTCCACCGGGACAATTCGCACATCACAAATTTGCGCTACCAACTGCTATTTCTCAGCTGACGTTCAACGATCATACTATGAAACAGACACATCGGTAGACTGTACATCCTCGCACACCAGGTACAGGCAGTGTCGACCAGTCTGATTTACGAAACTAGGAACACTGACTTCCAGGTGATTATCGAACTAACTGCGCTCAGTCTGTCCTTCGTTACAGTATGCACAGTTCCAGAAACCCTGATGCGGAAACCATAAATCATCAGGCGAGAGTTGGTATCGTTCTCTCTAAAGGGCTGAGCCACAATTGGAAAACTTCGTTATCGTGAACGCACAGACAATGACAAGTGTTTGTTACGTGCTGAGCGTCAGCAGTTTCTTAACAACACTTGACTTAGCCACAATAGGCGTCGACATGAAACATGGCTTCCTCGCATAGCTGACCAACGATGGATTCAAATAGATCACATCTACTTAAGTTTCAGGTTGCATTGTCCAACTCTCGATTGTCGCTGCTTCTGGAACAAGTGAGTTGACTCTGATCATGCCCTGGTTCGTTGCAGATTCTCCATGAACTTCGCAAGTTGGCGTATCAAACGTTTCCCTCGGTTGGCAATTGTGTTAAATCAGCCCTCCGGCGAACAAAACTATCAGGATGTCTTGCGTACCGAGTATCCCCCTTATTGCTCCCGTGGAATAGTTTCTCGGGCACCATACACGACCTAGGAAGGTTTGCTTGCGCCACTACCAGTCGGCATCGCACAATTCACTGAAACAATTAAAACGAACAAACATCTTCAGCAGCTATGGTTTGGGAAGAACAGGTGTCGTGCTGGTAGTTCAGTAATGAGCAATAAATAATTCGGACAGATTCGGTCAAAAATGGAAAAAACACGTTCTTTCTGACACATTACATCGCGATTTGCTTGACGTCGAGCGCACCCAGCACTAGAAAAGTAAGAATGAAGCACGTGATTTCCAACTATCGCAGATTTACGCTGATCAATGGTATAAATTGTTGGCACTGCACTTCGTTGACCGGGAACTCTTTGGAGCTCGAGGGTATAATGGTAAATCCTTGAGCAGGAGTCCTCTGCAATGTATGGGACCACGCGTCGTGCTCCTGCTCTACGTAAATTGATCTGTGGCTATAATCCGCGATATGCACGAATGTCAACTGGATCATAATCGCTCACAACCGCTGGTTACTGCGCAGCAACAATCGAGTGGCCCGTTACCGGGTTCAACCAGAGAAAATAACAAGCGACAACCAGACGCCGATTATCCCATCATAACAGCGATCGCTTTGTGGGAAGGGTTGTGTGGGGCTTTAGCAGGCTCGGTCCGCTTAGGTAGAGGCAGAGATTTGCAACCGGATCTTGTGACCCGCCGTCATTCAAGTGGCGCATAGGATTGGTCCATGATACACCCCATAGCGGCATGCAAGCGTAAAGTTAGTGAAAGGCAAGTAACATTGACTGAGAAAAAACATGGAAGCTTGAAGTTTCTGGGGGTCAGTTACCGCCTACTGGTACTTCAGTTTTGCCATGGACACAAGTCATGGGGGTTTTAGTGCAGTGGCCTCTGGGAAGCCCTCAGGTCAAGCTCATCTACTCAAGGTACACCTACAGATGCTTATCGGAAAGACATATTAATGAAAGGACTTGAGTCGTTTTGTTCAGGTGCATGCGCATTGGTAGTGTCAAGAAGAGATTGTTAAAATGAAATTCTATTTCGAGTTGTCACGAAAGTACTCAATTGTGAACGAGTACAAAGAAACGAATATGCACGTGCGCACATTCCTTCATTCTTCTCCTCCTCCACACAAACTCGATATGTACGCGGGCCGGTCACAGCCCCGCCTCAGTCTTCTTACTATCCTTAGTCCAAAATGTCAACACTTCAGTCACACTAATGGCTGTCCTGGGCAACCGTACGCAATAAAGGAAACCATTAAAGGTTGTATGTATGCTGGACAAACGAATAAGCCGGCACGAAATGCAATGCACTGCACTGATCACCAAGGAATTCAGCCGCTACGACACTATTAACGGAGCGCCAAGAGAGAAGGGCATGGATGGCAAAGGTAATCTGCTCGAGGCAGCATTGACCACACCAAACTAAGAGCTCCTACATGATGATGAAAACGATGAGAGCTCGGTGTTTCTGACTCAGCCCAAAGCATTAGGTGAGTCGTAGACGCTGACATCGTATATGATTACTTTCAGCTACGCGAATATGACCGAGCAGAAACCAGGGGAAGGAAACACCGCATCTACTAGTTGCTTACCAACATGTTGCTTTCTTCAAGTCGAGTCATTTTTCGAAAAATTACTCGCATAAATAACGATGTCCTGAAGGTTCAACATGTCATTTCCAGACTCCCACCAGAATTATTGCTCCTGGCACACGATATACTGAAGACAAGTCCTACGTACCAACTTGTTAGTTCGCAAGCTAAGCAGCAGTGAGCGCAAGATAGTGCAACGTCCACTTAATGAAGAACAATTAGGCGATCGCACCCCTACGAAACTACTGCGAGCCGTGCAAGCTCTAGTGCCAGGCAACCCTCCAAGAAAATGTATTTTTATAACGGCGCCCAACCCATATACAGCAATATTGGCTAACGCTCATCAGGACATCGAATTGAAAGACTGGCTGATAAAACAATGGAGATACAAGCGACAACAATCTAAACTTCATCGCCTCCTGCATCTGACGATCTACTCATAAAAGCCGTGCACACCCTGCAAGAACAACTGGCCTTCACTGAAATCGCTAGTCGAAGACGCAACTCTCGATTTAACCAACTGCGCACTCGGAGTGTTAGTCGTTCACGTGACATTGGCTGATGTCACCGAAGGTTCCGTAACAGGGCTCAGAAATGCATGAAACCGTGTGCATTTTCCAACTCGGGAAACGAACATGCCAGCTCCTAAAAGCGATGACTCAAGCTAGCATATGCAGGCCCGGTCGCCTCATCCACTTACGCAACGTGAGATCTGACATCCGATTTCTCGTAGACACTGGCCCTCAAGTCAGTGTGGTACCCCACATATGGAGGACCTAAGACATTGTTCGGTATACAGCCTACAGGCAGCAAACGACACACCAATACGTAACTAAGGAGAACGATCTATTAGGTTGTACTTTTGTCTCCATTGGCCTCTTCCTAGGATTTTCATTGTAGCTAAATTGCCAGGTGTAATCCTAGGCCTCGAATTCGCTCAGGATCACGGCATTATCGATCACAAACGTTGTCAAATTATCAATAGGCTAACTTAACTAACACAGGCTGGCTTTAAAGGTTCCATTATGTATATGAGCCATAGGCTGTCCTACCTCGAATCATTCCAACGTAGTTGGATCTGTTACAGGAATTCAACAGCATAACGAAGCGCAGGTGTCAATATGGTGTTGCTAAGCACGAGATCGTTCACAGGATAACAACAACAAGTAGTCGGGTAATCCATTGACCACGGCGATTAGCGCCCGATACACATTCCGTAGCCAAGGCAGAATACAACCAAGTTACAGTTGAGCGTAATACGTCTAGCCAGCAATACGTAGGCATCGCCCCTATATATGGTCCCGACGAACAAACCTGGAGATTGGAAACCGTGTGGAGTATCGGGCAGTTAACGCTATCACCGCCCCGGAGAGGTATCCTATTGCGCATATGCAAGATTTCTCATTCTCGTTGTATAGGAAAGCGTTGAACAAGATTGAATTAGTGCGGACACATCACCAGATCCCCGTCCATCTCGCAGACTCTAAGCATCATTTCTCATACGTGCTCCAAACACATTGCTTCACACCGATTTGTCAGACACGATGCCCGCACTTCAGTCAAGGGACGTACCCATATGATACGTCACCTCAAATTGGCGACGCAGGTGAGCCAGAGGACCTCAAGATGCATCAGATGAAATTTTTGTTAGAAATTTGGTTATTGGAACAGTGTATTTGATGGCAATAAAAGCTCGAGCTTTGCATGACCCACAGAGTAAAAAGAGTTCGGGTCGGGTCTAATGAAATGCGGGTTGGACTCGCGTGTTAGCCGTAGCTTCATCTGGCTTATGCGGCATTTAAACAGAATGCACGCCGGCTCAAAGCGTGACATCCCACCACGCCCTCCGAAACGGCTTTGGAAAAGAAGTAGGTAGAAGAAAAAAAGAAAGAAATTCCATCCAGTAGAAGGTAGTTTATATTAGGGAATATCCCGGTGCAACTAGGCCAGATGACAGTCCAAGCGGGTCTTAAAGTCTGACACCGTGGGTGCCAAGACTAAATCGGCAGAAAGAGCATTCCACGGTCGGCAGATTCGCAAAGCGAAGTAGTGTCGTCTGCAGTTCAGCCGACTGTGCTGATGTGTGAGCCTCAGTGGGTGGCCACGTAGGTTGGAGCCCGACTGGTGCAGTGTGAGTATGTGGCGACAGGGATGTCCAGGGTTGGATAAAATCATGAATACAAGGATCAGGTCACCCCGTTGACGTCGGTATTTAAGCGTGTAGAGGCTCAGGCACTGAAATCGTTGTGGATAATCTAGGTGCTTGAGAAATCGGACCAGTTTGGTTGCTCGACGTTGTGGGGCTTCGAGTATGCGTTGGTCCTTCAACAACCAAGGGATCCAAGCCTGAATAGCGAACTCCAAGTGGGGTCGAAGAAAAGCGTTGAGGAGGAGGCGGAAATTGCTGGGGTCAATTTGACCGAAGGCTCGTTTCAGCAATCCCACCATGCGGTTAGCAGCAGATGCTACTTTCCGGCAGGAAGCGGATACAGAAAGACTCGTCTAGGTAATGATACCCAAGTCTCTTTCGGCTGAAGAGATCTGGAGGATAGACGCTCCCAGGTAATATATAGGAGAAAAAGCGGAAGGGCGAGTAGAAAGGACGCGACATTTCGAAGCGTTAAATGGAAGGTTGTTTTCTATGGACCACTGATGTAGACGGTCGAGGTCCGTCTGAAGTGCGTGGGCATCGTCCGGAAGGTTAATTGTGCGTCACAACTTCGCGTCATCCGCGTATAGCAGCAGCGAAGACTCCACTTGCGGTGTGACGTCGTCAATGAAGGCTAGGAAGAGGTGCAGTCCGAGAATAGAACTTTGTGGAACTCCGCTTGTGGCAAAGATGCGGGGAAACAACGCTCCGTCGACGCGTATTTGGAAGGTACGGTTTTGAACGTAGTTCCGTATCCAGTCCATCAAGGCCCCTGAAACGCCGTAAGATGACAGTTTCCGCAGCAGAATCTTGTGGTCGACCTTGTCGAAGGATTTGGCGAAATCCAGGAATTTAACATGCGTTTCTAGGCCAGAGTCGCCAGCAGTCGGCCAGGTTACTCAGGCATGACCGTTGACACCGGAAATCGTGTTGGCAATCAGAGAGCAGTTTCTGGGCCTCCATGTAGTCCATTAAAGCGTCTGCGACGATCGATTCCATCACTTTGGAGATCGTAGATAGGAGAGTTATCGGTCGGTAATTGGCCGGGTCTTCGCGAGTACCGCCTTTGTAGATTGGTGTAATAGTCCCACATTTCCAATAATTGGGAACTTGCCTTGCGAAAAGAAGTGGATGAACAGCTCCCCAAGGGGTAAAGCTAAAGGTGCAGCGCACGCTCGCAAGAGCCGTGAGTGGAAACCATCAGCGCCAGGAGAGGCCGTTAGCCACAGGGATTTGAGTTTCGCCAGAACCTTCTCCGGAGTGAAATGAAGTCATCAGAGAAGTTGAGAGTGAAACCGAAGAAGGTACCGTCGTTGTGTGCACTGATGAAACGGAGAATGTGGATGTATACTGCTGGCACAGGACTCCTGCTGCCTCGTTAGCTGATTTCGTGAACCCTGTGGGGGTCGTCAATGCGGTGACACCGTGCTTGACTTGTCGAAGACTGTTAACGTGACTATACAAGGCTTTGGGGTTGGATGAAAATTTACGCAAAAGCTGACGGTGATGCTCACTCTTATCTTCTCGTACAAGATGGACGCATTGGTTACGGATGGATCGGTAATATTCCCACTGAGTGGCCGTTGGATGGGAGCGATAGTTTCTCCATGCCGTGTTCCTGGAGGCAATCGATTTCCGTGTACGAGTTTGGATGAGGGCTGGGCGTCTCTTCCCTATGGAAACTTCTTTGCATGTCGTCGTAGTGGAGCAGAGTTCACATAGGGTAAGGCAAAAGCTTGACCACACGCTGTCGGCACTCAACTGAGGCTCGGGTGACCAGTTGTTAGCGGAAATGAGAAGGTTCAACTGTCCGTAATCAGTCCAGCGTTTGGTATAAGTTAGCGTGCTGACGAGTTTTTCGGCGAAGCATATAAAATCGAAACGGAGGACGCAGTGGACGCTAAGCCCCAAAGGGGCATAATACTCAACGTGCTAAACCATCAGTTCTTCGTTAGTGAGGACAAGATCTAGCAGGGATGGTTGGTTGTTGGATCGGAATCTGGTCGGCTGGTACGTGTGGTTGTACAACGGGGCCGTGTGAAAAAGATCAATGAGGCCTGATGCAAAGGAGTTAGTAGACGGGACAGAGAGAAACAGACGGGGCAGGTTGAAATCACCAATGATAAGACAGTGTGTGCGCTTGTGGGATAACATAAGGTGGACGTCGCGCAATAGTCGTGCGTCCTTCTCGGGGGAGTTGTTTGGCGGGCGGTAAATGATACCAAGACAGCTGGAGTGTTTGGCGGTTAGAATGACATCGCACCACATGGTGTCTGGAGACTGGAGGGCAGTGTTTGTTAACATGCTGCAACTGAGGGAGATGTCATAGTACAGTGCGACAGCGCCACCTGGGGTTGCGCGGTCAGAGCGGAGAAATGACATGTGAGGAAGTTGGATTTCACCGCCGGTTATGTCGCCGGAGAGTCACGTTTCCGTTATGGCCATTAGGTCCGCTGGTGTTGACAGAAGTCGGGATTGGAGCTCCGGAAGTTTGGACATGAGACCCTGTGCGTTCGTGTAGATACAGGTGAGGCTTGTTTGAGTGATGAGCGCGGGAGTAATTAGGGTGCTGCCGGTCAGCAGATGACCGGCAGTGCACCGTTTTTTGGTTTAGAGAGGTGGAGCCGCTAAGGTTTGTAGTTGGGGAAGCAAGGTGCGGGTCGTCGGAGCACAGATGGGCGCTGGCGGCTGGGTCGTTGAAAAAGTGAAGGTTGGAAGATGTAGGTGAGTAAATTGCTCCAGGCAGTGGGGCAGATGGTTCGGTGATAGACCGTCTGAGGACAATTTGGTCAGAACGTGTCGGTACCGAGTTGGCTTCAGCTAAGGTCTGTGGAAAGCTGTGCGCCTCGGCACCGGGTGCCCATCTGGACGCAGACGGGTATCTGGTGGTGATCGTCTTTTATTAACATACCAGATGGTGAGTGCATCGGTCGCCATGCTAACGGAGAGGAATGTCACTTTCAGGAGGTGGGGGGCAGTTCCTGTATAACTTGTTGGACGAGGTAGGCGGTGAACGTCCGTTGTGATTACGTTGACAATATTTACTGTCTGCTGAAGGAACCACCACTGATTACAATCATGCTGTTGCCGTTGTTGTAAGGTTGCTTCAAGGGCATGCAGTTCTGGGGCGCCATGCACGATGATGGAGCATGGTTGAGTGGGTGGCGTCAGTTGCTGTCTGCGCGCAGCGCGCTTAGTCCAAGGGATGTCGGGGAAGATATGAAGTTGGTAAATGCCCAGAGACGCATTGTTTTGGAGTAGGTGTGCTGACAACAGGACATCCTCCATAGCCGGGCCTGGCTGCAAGTCAACACGCAGAAGTCGTGGTTTACAGGCACTCGGAGATGTAGTGTGGCGAGACTAACGGATTTTGTTTCAGGGAGGTTTAACGCGGTACAGATTGAGCTCCACATAGTAGAATCATGAGAATGTCGATTCTGAAGTTGCGGGTCGTTGGACTCGGGCACGTTTGTACATATGACATGATAAGGAGTAGGGCTACTCGTTATTCGCTTAGACGAACGCGGATGTGGAGCGGTAGCAAGCTTACTTGGTGGGAGGGCCTCCGTCGGAAGCGTTGGTCGTCGGCGAGTGTTGGGTAGACCAGCAATTGGTAACGGTGAGACGGTACGGGATTCAGGACGGTTGGGTGGTTGCTGTCGTCGTTTGGCTAGACCGTCGACTTTCCGCAGTAGATTCTGTAGCTGTTCTTCCAGATTAAGCAAGCGCACTTCTGAGCGGGTATTGTTGCTAGGCGGCTCGACGAATCGTGGTGACCGAGGCGACTGCGTCTGCGATTTCTTGTTACGCGGTGTGGAGGGCGGGTTAGTGGGAGACGAGATTACAGAACCAAGCATAGGGTAAGTTGGGAAGGAAAGGTCGCAAAAAATATCTCGCACGTAGTTCGCAATCCTGGGAATGCAAACCGAGTAAATGTGCCGCAGAACCGTCTGTGGGTGCGAGTGACAGAATTCGATGTCAGTTGCATGGAGCGAATTGTCACAGGGAGCGTGAACACGGTGAAGACAGATCGAGCAGGTGATGGCTTTGGAACGAGGTCCTACACGCTGAGTGCAGATAGAGCAAGTGTTCAGTGGCCGCATTGGCGTAGTGGGCGAGACCGAGATGATCGGCATGGTCAAACAGGTGACGTACAGATGACACAAACATCTGCAAATAAACGTAATGGACTACCTATCTCAGGAGAACAGAACGCGCAGGAGGTCGCTATCCGCTATCCGGGTGTGTATAAGGATTCTTGATGCCCAATGCTCAATTTATTTCCAGTGCTTTGACCCACTTACTGAATTCTTAATCAATTTGACATAGTTTCACTACAACGCTTATCCAGCCTCCGCTCGGTTCGTGTTCGGCCGGTGGCCGAGTGGTTGGCACCTTTGCTTTCCAACCATAAGGTCACCGGTTCGAATCCGCGTAGGGGTGGGCGTCCTCGCGGTATACTCAGCCCGCGCGCGACTGGTGATGGTCGCGCGGCAGCGAAGCGCCGTTACGGCGTATAAGCTGACACATTTCATTTCATTTTGGTTCGTGTGATCAACTAATCACATCACATCCAACTACCCTATTAGATTCGATATCCCGTGTTGTCAACGCTCTGTACCTCCATTGGCGCTCCGAAACCCATACTGATTTCAGAACGAATCACCTTTCATTGAATCTGTTTTGAGTTGGAAGTGTCATTACTGTGGCTCGTATTGTTATTTCTTATTTGTTTGGAAATGGAACCAGAGCTGCGACTGGCACTGCCGACTGACAAACCTAATAAGCGAACATAGGCATGGTCGGGGAGGTAAAACACGAGAGCGGTAGATGGAATAATTTGTACTGTATAAACCGTGGTTCTACATGCATTCATAATCAAAGATACAGAGTGGGCTTACGAATAGGTGTATAGATTAGCAAACGGTGAAAATCGAACGGCAGCAGTAATGGAAGCTGGGCAAACACAACGCAGTACAACAAAGGACTGTAGACACTTAAGCTCAGGTTATGGTTAAAGGCGGAAATAGTATATAAAACAGTGGAAACATATAAGCGAACGCGACTGTTCGTTCGGATTGTTAACATCAATGGTATCAACCACGGGATTGGCAACATTTGAGTTGCGAGTTCGAGCCTTACCAGGGTCCGATGGAATGCGCACTGCTAATGATTCCCAAAAGGATGAAACGCGCGTACAGTGCTTTTCCGGGCGTATGACGGCTGTCTGAGTGGGTCTAGATGTGACGAATTTCTACCTATAGCATTCGACTCCCTCTACTACTCTTCTATAATTAACCCTTCAACAAGCAAATTATCGTAGGAATCAGATGCGTGGTGGCAAAATGTTAAATAAGAGTGAACTACTCATAGATTGTCAGTACAACCATGAAGCCTCATGGACTGTAATTCACAGGCACCTAATCCGTTACTCATTTGAGGTTCGATGCGCGTTATGTGTTTCACTACACGTTGTATCACATACACGCATCCGCGCAAGTCGCAAACTCATTGCCGACCGTTTTGTGTGCTCAACACTGAACAAAGACGTGCAGACCATGGTGAGAAATTCTCCCCTGCAAACATTCAAAAGTGCAGCGCCATACACAGGCAAAAATTGGTATTCACCATTCCTGATGCTCGTTGCAGTCATGCTCACAGCGACACTGTCGGTCCGCTACCGCCGTCGAGTGGATATAATTACTGACTGAGTTGTATCAAGCGTTACACTTGTTGGCCCGTGGCGGTACCCATCACGGACATCTCTAAGGAGAAGGTAGTACACAAAATGGTCTAACTGGATCGCGCATTATGGAGTACTATCCAGCATAACAAATGATCGCGGAGCGCAATTCGAATCGACGCAATTGCGAGAGTTAACTAATACTCTCGGAGCCAAGCGAATAAGAACAACCGCGTACCACTCAACAGCGAACGGGTTAGTCGAAGGTTTCCATCGCAATCTCAAAACTTCTTTGATGTCATGTACTGAGACAACGCGTTGTTTCTAGTAGGTCTTCGAACGACACCGAAAGCTGATTTAGGTTGCTCCGCCGCGGAGCTGGTATACGTTACCAAGTTAAAGCTTCCGGTTAACTTCGTTCAACCAATCGACGCCAACGGTGTAAACCCCACAAAATTTGTTCACCGCCTACGTTCATCCGCGCGTGAAATGCATTTTAATGCCACACACGCACATGTGCCGAAAGACCAGACAACTTGTTCACACGTGTGATTATGAAATGATGCGGTCCGCAAACCACTACAGCCGCCGTACGAAAGACCATATAAGGTCTCTAGAGCAGAAAAGTACTGTAAGATCAACAGGAATGGCAAAGTCGATGTGGTTCCTGTACCCCGTCTTAAGCCAGTGTAGCTCGAACAACGTGGCTAAAAGCAATCAACAGGTCCTCAAAACACAATAAGTATGCAGCAATTATCGAAGCTTGTTGAAGTGAACCCCCAACGTTACCAACTAACGACAAACATTGTGGATATAAACAAACTTGTTTATGATACCCCGCTAGGCTCCAGACTACTGCAGCCGTAAATCTACTAAGAATAATTGTTATAGTGGATTCCAACAGCCAAAGACAGTTCCATGTCTGGCGACGACATTAGCCTATCAGGGAAATTTGTTTTGACTCCCCTTCCAAAATTAGCATACAATGACAAACCTGATCCATCGATCATTTTCCACCTGCAATTCACCTAGATTGCAAGCATTCCATTTTGCCGCAGAAACCTACGGGATATATTAAGAAACAACGGATTTTTCCCAACAAACTGCGATCGATGTGTTGCTACAAGTGTGCTACTACTTGAGCACGCATCGCTCAATCGAGAATTTATTTATTTCTAGTCCCTATGTTGAACAGTTGCTGTACTGGGATTACACCGAGATCCTTAAAACCCGCAGGATGCCTGAACCGACGGATTACTGCATTAGACAAACCACCGCCCGCTTACATACTGCGCCCACGTTTCCAACAACTGTGGGTAATATCGGGTGATCTGTCACTGGATAAAGCACCATCTGGCTATAGACTTAAAGACTAATAGCTCAGGTGGTTCAGATGGCGGTTGAACTGTTCGCTAAGCTTGGAAATTTTGTTGCAAACGTTGCGTCATCAATCGATGTGACATCATTCGTGGGTAGTTGAGTGGCGTACAGTAGCGTAGAGTAGCCTCAGTGAGAGCGCGCTCAGCGTGCGTTTTTATACCGCCGGGGTTGGCTATGGTGCCGAGCAATCTTATTGGTTGGGACTTCGATCCGCGTTCAGCTTGGTTGATGGGCAGATGACCTTTGACCTCACCTCCTTGGGTTGCGTGGCCTTTGTCTACTTGCTCTTGCGAGCGAGTCTGCCGTCAGTTCTGATTGTCTAATCACACGTTCCAACGAATTCAATCGATCGGGTTGGCGGTCGTTCATCAGTAATGTGGCGTATACTGCGTCGCGTTCTACGTCGATTGACTGAACGCCCGGTAGAGTACTATGCTTCCAAAAACTCCCTCGCGTGTTTTGTACTTCCATGTGCTAGGATCTTTACACTCGCCAGGTCGAAATGGTGGCCTTCTTGGTCTTCATGCGCAGAAACCAATGAGTATGGATCGTGCCTTATGACGGTCGTCTCGTGTTCGGTGATTCGCGTACAAAATTTGCTTCCCGTTTGTCCGACAAACTTGTTATGTGGTCCCAGAACACAATGTTGGTAAACTGGGGATCATTGCCACAAACCAATCGAACGGCCAGTCCCTAATTGGGGAACCAATCGCTCATTTCATCAAACATCGCATTCG
This sequence comes from Dicrocoelium dendriticum, assembly GCA_944474145.2. Lineage (NCBI taxonomy): Eukaryota > Metazoa > Platyhelminthes > Trematoda > Plagiorchiida > Dicrocoeliidae > Dicrocoelium > Dicrocoelium dendriticum. Next base: position 31,850,309 of record OX104069.1, read on the forward strand.
TTATCGTGTAGGTGGGTGCATAGTTAAAGAAACAAATTTCTAAACAACTGCAACGAACAGTTCTGTAGAACAAATCCGCCTGGGGCTAACTTATACAACATCATTGGGAATACAGGGTTCCATTGAAGAGTTTGGCAGCAACATTCCATGCACTAACAATGTCCGTTTAACTAGACCGCGGCAAAGAGATGTAAATCGTCGCTAAAAAGTCATCGCACTTTGCTTTAATTTACATAAAGGAAATTTTATGTAAACAAATCAACGCTCAAATAGCAGGGATGATCCAGTTTATGAATGAAGAAGAATAGGGACAGAGCAATTAGTTACCAACACAAAATCAGCACGCTTTCCCTGTGAAGAGACTTTCAGTCCAAACGCTCCGAGTGGCTCTCCCTAAACCATCCTCATACTTTGCCTTGAGTAACTAACATTCCACAACTATTACATCGCACCCTTCCATTGCTCATGCATCAGCATCACACGCTAATATTACACATACAAGAGCGTGATTTGAGTCCACGCTTAGTGCTCAAGAGCGAGCGATAGTTTAGGATGCAACCTCTACAGCCGCAACTGATCGCGATGTGATTGATCTACCTCCAGGACTGGTCTGCGGGTGGAGGGTGCCAGGTCACTCTTCTGCGGGTGCTGTACCCAAAGTTAGTGCACGCAATAAAGAGACGCGCATCTTCATACAGGTGTAGCAATCGCGCATCATTATCGTTATGTGACCCTATACCATACTGGCCGTGCAGATGAAGCTCATTAGAGGAAAATTTCCCGAATTTAAGGTTTAAATTATCAGCAAGCACCACAATATGCGGACATTTTCTATCACGAAGAAGACAGTAAAGATGGTGATAGAAATCACCTATCAAAGAATCACTGTAATAGTTTGTGGGCGCGTATGCATCAATGGCAAACAGGTACCGCTTGTCCCCACGCAACTCCCAAGTTTGCAACAAGCCTGCCAACTTATCGGCGCATATCTGGCTGACTATGGTTGGCGGCATCCGGTTCCTGATGTGACTGTCATCGTGGCCTCCAAGGGGATAGTCACAGGACGAATGCACATAGAGGGACCATAGGTGGATTGTGCTGCACCACCCAGTTCTAACCACACTCCATATGCAGTGTAAGCACGAAGGAATAAGACCGGTAGGCATATGGATGGGAGCCATGTTTTATCAAAGGAGCCGGCCCACACTTCTTCACAGCAGACATAAGAACGCGAAATTTGGGAATCAATCGCACACAAGACGGTGGCTGGACCGTAGTCTCGGAAGTCTTGTAAACCATAAGGACACTGGTTGGCGCTTCATCGGGAACCGCACAAAGTAATTTCGTGTCCTAAGGTAAATGTGATGCATTTGTCTTCATGATCCTAGAAGCAAAGGAGTTGCGGTCGATTATGACATATCGGAAGGAGGAGAAGGATAGAACTATGATAAACGGACTTATCGAGTGCCTTATACGAAGATAAACAGAGATCACATATTTAATCGTAAATTGGTAAAGCTACGCTGCTGATGGAACACGTTCGGTAATGATAAGGAGAGGCGCAACTTGAGTGACCCACGCGTCCAACTACTCGGATAATGTGAAAAATAGAATAAATCCTTTGTGTCAAAACGAGAGACGTTAGAACGCAACACGCTAATAATGTGTGAGTCCTCCATAACCGCCAAAACAAGGTACAGAAAATATATTTGTTGGGACAGGTCAATATTCGCAGTGATATACATGGTCGATGTTGGACGTCCTGCTGTTGCGGGCTTGGCGCATATCGCCCTCACCGTGATTAAAAATTAGCTAATGTCGAATGAGTGAAAGCAAAGATTGAAAACGTTCACCTGAATTATATTCTTATCATCACAAAGAAGAACATTCCAGAAGTCGGAGTGGCAGCCCGTATCAAACAAGGAACACAAAGCGAAACAAATGCCGCCATGCTGACGCCGATGCAGCGTGAACATGACCGCACCAGCAAAGAGCACCTCTGTCAAACCGACTAACGATGCAAGAGACAGGAAAGCGGGAAACCGGAAGCCGCGCAGACGACGAGGCATGATCAACGAATAAATGCAACGGCAGCGAGCACAAAAAGAGTAGACCAGCTAGAGGGAACAAAAACGTCGCACACGAAAGCAACTGTTGCAGGCGGAAGGAAACCCCAACCAGATGTTGCCACAGTGTGCACAACAATGTGCCTCAATCAAGCTCGTATTCAAAGTCGATGTCGAATACACGAGTAGAAAATTAAATGTGTGAAATTCCACACAACTAAAGGATGACGCTTACAACTTCTCTTCCCAACCCCACTCCGTGCAACGGAAAATGAGGCACAAACACGGCAACACAGCCCCAGTTGGAGAAAACAAATGCGTGGAAGTTTGCTGTCACACACTGGATGCGTATTCCAAAGTGAATCACGACGTGTGGATGTGCTAGATAAGTACCTTAACAAGAGGAATACAATATGCAATGCCATGAAGTAGGAAAACGAATCTAGTTTAGATCGCACACACCGTTTGTAATGGTCGTGTCACCGAGCAGATGAACCGACGGAAGAGACGCAGCACAACGAGCAGGGGAATTCGTTGTTGGCTCGCTTGCAGTGGCAGTTGTGTGAACGGGGTGACACAGGCAATAACAATTTGGATTGAAAACCAATTAGAAGTGAACCAAGACCAGTACGGTCACCAGCACTGAGCTCCCAATTAGTGACCGTCCAGCAAACAGATCAGTATACACAGTGGCTGATTTGGAAAGCTGAACACTGCATGACTCTGAGTCGTGAGAGCAAAGAAACGGAGAGCTGGTGCAAGCAATGTGGCTGAACAAACGGAAGCTATGTGACATCACATAAACGATACCACAACTCAAGCAGTAAAGTCAAACATAAGTGACGATAACAATATAGTACTCACCCGAATGAACTGACATCAGATGAAGTCGCAAATGGGAATTCTGAGAAAACGATTTGCCACACTGATCACATGCGTAGGGGCGCAGTGCTGAATTCGGAAACAAAACGTGCACAGCCAAAGAGGAAGAACATGAGGAAACCAGTCACAGAATAGTGGATAATCAGTTAGAATAGGAGCACAAACTTTATAGTGTAGCATAAACATGAGCACAAATAAAAGAAAACACGATTCGCCGTGTAAGCTAACGGCTGTTGATGCAGGATCATCTCGAGACATGAAAACGACGCCTAATAGAACGTGGCGCCTATATTATTCATCGCTGGCGAGATGTTCTATGTTCTGACACATTACAACCGGTGAATGGAAATGGTAGGCGCCTCACCAGCACCATACCCGCAAGCAACAGGAAATACAGCCGTCGCCGCAGCGCGGATGAAATAAAACGCATGATGAGACAAATAGCCGAAACTCTTCCGCTAACACCTAATCGGCTACAGGGTTTATCTCTCGGATTCAACCAAACACTGAGACTGTCAATAACAAACATATCCTTCCATGTTAAATATTCTTCACCTCCAGATGGACAAGCACAATCGGTTTGCCGATTTGTCATTGCCGAGGACCTAATGCGATCTCAGCGCGATCGCGTGCATCGAAAAGAGTTGGTTCCCATGCATATCATTCTATGTGGTGTAGAAAGAATTGTGGCGCCCGTCCATCAGAGCCTTTCATCCTAACTCCGTGAGTGTGTCCGATTTCAATCCAGCTCTCTGGTCCTAAAACCAACCCCGTGTGCCACATCTGCCTCCAACATGATTCACTGCAAAATCGGTCAACTCCATACTATGTTCACGATCATCAAACAGGCCTGCACTCCGAAAATTAATATCACCATGTCATCTGTTCCATAGATGACCCAGTAAGAGTGCTGAACAGGGATTCGGGTATACCTCATAACTGGCAGCGCCAAGTGTACATCGATGATCTCCGATTGTCGAAAACCAACCAGCCCATCCATAGCCATGCAGCTCACCCAAACTAGTTAGGCAAACAAGTTAGGTAAATCATTCAAAGTGATTTTTAAATACCGCACAATCGATCAAAGTGCGTTTACTTCAATCCATTGAGGCCATCGCAATTCCGCTGTACAAGTGTCAAATACGGTTCGCTCAAATGTTAAGACTGCTACGACTCACTACCATGGGATGTCTGCAGCATGGGATTGTGCGCCCGTAGTAGCTGCGACCTAAAGGACAGCAATTGTACTCGATCAGTGATTATGAACTGAACGTAATTTACCAAAACTTGCATTGTCTTACCAGTTTGTCCTTCTCACACATAAATGTACAAGGTTGTAGAAGGCTTGTGGAAAACATAAGTTCCATGAATGGACCTCCAATCGTTCAAGTAAGTATCGCTCATGTTCGTTGCAACTGGCGAAGCCAGCTGTTCTGTGTGCGTAACGAAGTATGCTGACGTTCGAGTTGAGTAAGCGCTCACTGAACACAGTTGAACATCGATGGTCGCAAGTTCACCAGACCTTAGTAGCAGCAGTCAAATCCTCATGTGGTAAATCGCATTGTCAACTTGGACATTGGGTCTCATCACGGTTTCTGGAAGTTATCGATGCTCGCCAGCACATTCCGGCTGAAAGCGAACACAACGAGACTCTCAAATACACCACGGCAAAAATCCGTGCTAGGTTGAAGAGAGACTGCGAATCCTGGTGGTCTCTTCTTGCATCGTAAATGGAAGCAGCCCCTGGCTTGGTAACCACAGAAAATTATTCCGGCTGAAAAAAGACTTGATGTTAATGAAATTATAGGTGACGAGAGTGGACAGCCTATCCACAACTTTTTAAAACATTTGGAGCGTTGGATTGGACACGTTCAGAGGTAATCTAATCGCTAGAAACTGGCAGATTTCCCGTCTTGCAGTCTGGGCCGTCTTTTTGGATCCGCCCAATCGCTAAGAAGTCGAACATGAGATAGGAATATTGAAATTGAAAAATGACACAGGATCAGATGATCATCCTACAGGCTTCTTGGAACGCGGGGGACTAGCTCTTGTTGATGGTTAACCGGAGTTATTAGTAGAACTATGGGCGTAGGAAACTGCACCAACCAGATGGAACGGTCTGGTACTCACGAGCATAAAAGGAAATCTGACGTACGAAGAACGGCAATCACCGAGGAAACTGTCCCCCAAAGCAGTCCAGGAGTTAGCGGTAGTTCAACTGGAATGACCGCTGGATGGATAGAATGCGGCACACTGTCACGACAAGCACCTTGCATATCGATGAAGTGAATCTCAATCATTCCGGCCACACAATCCAACAGGTTCATCCGTTTTACAACACTGTAGTCTACATGGAAACTGGACCACTCTGCTCTTAGCTAATGAGTACCATAACCTGAGAAACGTCGTGCACTGCTTCTTACACCAAAAATACACAATATATCCGACCACGGTAAGAAGAAAAATGGAAATCAAATGACGATATCAACTACACACTCACCAAAATGAACCGAGTCGACATGCTTTCGCAAAGTGGTTTTCTTAGCAAACGACCTGTCGCAGAGTTCACACGAATGGGGGCGCTGATCTGGATAGGGAACCAAAAGATGCTTAACGACAGAAAGTTTACGGTAAGAAAAGGTCGACAAAACAGTGACATATTACAATTGGCGCATACGGGCTACGGCAAGCCAAGGTATTCGTTGTAGAAAAAATGACAGGATTTGCTATGCGAGACAATGGATGACACTACGCGATAATCCTGTAACAAGAGACAGACACCTAGAAGACAGAATGCGATGCATCCTTGGCAATAACGCTGAGGTGCATAACATTATGGCTAGTACAAATAACCTAAACCGAATGGATGAAATTTCACTAGAACGAAGAAAATATCCAATAGAAGAAACAATCGGCGCACACTGGTAACTAAACCTTGTAAATTCTACATAGAGTCACTATGGTCAGGAGCCGATCGGAAGCCTCACGTCACCTCGGATCCAGCTGTCCATCCCAAGCAGTAACTTGGAATAAATGGTAACTTTCTAAACTCCATCCGCCAACCAATTAGTAACTACGGCTCGAATTACTGCTCCAAGCTGTCATGACTATTAGATCCGCCTTGAAATCGTGAGCGGTAGGATGACCAAAGCCCACTCGGTTTTGTATAGCACGTTGTTAACCAGTAGCAGTCGAACACCCACGGTTCGCTGCACCCGAACCCAACTGCACACCACCAGTCCAGACAGTAGAACTTTTAAAAGACTGTGCTACCGATGCAGGCAAGATCAGTACAAGGAAACAATCCCGTAGTCGATAATTATGGTAATGAAGCAGGACTCAAAAATGTCAGCGATACATGCATAAGACTTCTATGGCTTATGCTGGACAACCCGTGGGCTGAACTCAAACGTACTGAGTGGAACAGACTATTGAAAACCGCCAACTAGCTTACTGCGGTGTCACTCTGAGGCACTCATGGTGAGAATGAATAGTGACAAGCAATACGGATATACCGATAAATGGACGCACATCGAAAACCCAGTTGGTTTGTATCGATCATGGTAACTGAAACGGTTGTCTTTTTCTACCACAGTCTAATTCACGTGCAAAGTATATAGGTGTTACAAACCCTAAAAACCTAGAGATAAATCAGTAAAAATGTTAGTTAGCCTTGTAAAAACAAAAACACTTGCAAACTTCTGTGTGTATAGCTCAGCCGAAAGCATTGTAAAAACAAAAAGGTGTATCCTATGCAAATTCACCTGTCATGGAGCGTCAGTTACGAAAACGTAAAGCAACTACCAATCTATACCTCTGAAATCCCTTAGCTCCTAATGTCCGTAAACGTGTCGCATGTAAATGTTCAGCAAACGTTAGTGATCGTGTATCCCCAACGACTCACAGAATCATAGTATTAGAGGAATAGTTAAATGAACAAAATGAAAAGACTTCGCGGCTGAATTTGGTCGCGGACAGCCTGATTTCTGTTTCCAATTTAATTGACTCACCAGCTAAAGCGCAGGCACATGAATGGGACAATGAACTACTTTCTGTAACGTCTGAGTTAACTGAAAGATGCAAGCGTGTCAAAAACGCTATAATCCTCAACATGCCGAACGACATGAAGCTTACAACTATCAGGAATGCGGCAGCAAAGAAATGCAGCAGCAAAGAAATGCAGCATACCAATAAATGAAATTATCCGCAAAATATTAAGGAAAATTCTTTGCATTATCCATAGCAAACGCATTTCCGACTCAGTAGCGAACATGTTAATTGTAAATCAAAAACACTGTGAAGTTTATTCCGAGATTTCACAAGGTGGTCACTTTTGAAGACAGAACCCCCCCCCCCAAACGTGAAGTTCACCACCCTGGATTTACCGGAACATCACCAAAGCGCATGAAAAGCATTCCACCTATTCATCGTTGAAATCGTAAAATGAGATAGCACGCGGTGCAGATTGCATCGACCCGTTAGGCAGCACCGTCACTTCGACAATCCCGTAGCCAACAATGAGTCTCCAAATGTTGTGGAGAAAATTAATGAGAGCATTACCGGGACACAAGATGTCGTCACATGCTCGGATGCAGAGATGCAGTCTGAAATTCGTCCATGCAGCAAGCATGAAGCAGATTACTATCTAAAAGCGTATGATCGTCCCAAACCGATGACGAAACTGTTCCCGATTGCTTCACGGGGGATGAAAGTCAGTGGGATTAATGCAAGGAAAAGTAAACTCATATCAACGTATGACAGAGGTGCAGACAGGGAGGTATTACGCCGAAGTAGAATGCATGCAGTGGACTGCATACATTCGCTGAAACATCTGAGGTGGTCCAGTCATGGGTGCCGTATGGCTACGAGGTGAATACCGAAGCAACTGTTATATGGCCAGCTGAGTGTGGGCAAGCGGCATGTGGAGAAACCGAAACTTCATTACCAATGTTGATTTCAGGAGCAGGGAATCGAATGCGGTTAATCAGCTGGCATGGCACGATCTGATCATGAAGACAGTTGCCGAGGCGTAAGAGAAAGCCTACGGGAATGCGGAGAACAAGCCGCAGCTGCGAAAGCGACAGGCGCTGATGGGTTGTACTCCATCGACGTCGAGCGCATGGTATTGTAACACATGCGATCGCGGGTGCCTGAGTCAGGCAGGCCTAGTTAGCCATGAGCGAGGCTACTCGGGACCAACATCGAAAAAACGACGGGTGCTGCAGAGAACATAAGCAGAACTCGCGCAGCGTTGGTAGGTACGCTGCATTCGATTTACTAACAGCGTGCTTGTGTGCTGAGTTACTTTATTTGGGGTGATTGGTTTGCCATATTTTGTAAATGCTTAACTTAGTTAAGTCATTTAGTTGTCTGTCTGAATAAGCTTTTTTTACTTACACAATTTGCTTAAGCAGATTGTGGTTAAATTCGTCAAGTTCTTCGCGTTTGTAGTATTTTTTTAAATATCGTTTTCTGCCATCTTGAACATCGCGGATTTGTTGATAACTAATTTATGTTTAGCTCATTTATCGAAGAGTTAAGTCGGTACGTCTGTAGGCTTTATTCGATGACTATTATTTGATATTGCCATTTCTAGTGAAGGGCATGGCTGCGCTTGATGTGCATGCTGACAAAGAGCCTACCAGTCTAACAACTTCCAACTCAGTTACTGGCTCCAGACTGTGAATCGTTGCGGTGGGGACGGGGTGCGCGGTCCTTATGGTCGTCCTAGGCTCGAAGTGGTTTCATGCACTCAGTGTGGAGCGGGCTACGGTTCAGCCACCGCGTTGTGTGCGCTTGATTCCCCAAATACAGCGCGCTTGGGCTTGTCTGTGGAGTGTGGGCCCGTCACGCTGATGAAACGTGGCTCCCATCCGCATGCCTCTCGGTCTTATTCCTTCGGGCTTACATTGGATATGGGGTGTGGTTGGAGCTGTGTGTGGGGCAGCGAAAGCCAGTTATGGTCCATCTGTAGGCACACGTGTCCTGTGACTGTACCAATGGAGGCCACAGTGACAGGCAAATCCGGAAACTGCTGTCGATTGCCTCAAGGGGGGAATGGACGTCAGTGCGATTAATGCAAGGAAAATTAAACCTATATATCTTAAAGCAAAATACTGAAAAGCATGCCATCTACTGATGACAACAGCAGTCTTCATCGAAAGCATTTTATTCCTAGAGTCCTAATGGAGTTGAGATGAAACCCAAATATTCTACCATGGCAGATAAAATGTAAACACCGGAAATCTCAGATAACGGGTGCGGACTCACTGACCAACAGGCCCGTAACTTGCACTGCGACAATCAATGGTACACTGCACAAGCTGCACAAGCAATGCGAACGTGGATGAACGTCTGCTGAGTAACGGATGATACCTGCTGCACTACGGATGATAGTCGGTGCACTAACGATGTAAGGTACTGCGTTAAGGATGCTAGTAAGTGAGAAATGGTATAGTTTGCCAGTTAAACGCAGGATGCGTAGAGCACTAGAGCACGCATTTTTAGACGACCCAGAGGTCTGATTGGTTGTATGTTCGACCACTGTGATTGGCTGTAAAATTCGTCAAGTCTATGGTAAACTCCCTTTTGCATTCGGCTAAAGACTACGCAAAAAAACTGAAAAGTTTTACGATGTTTCGTAGAACAGTGCTAGCAGGGGTTCTGAAAGATCTTGGCTCGTGGACCCCGTTTGAGAGAAATCTAGCACGAAGGATCCACTAACTTAATGTTAACCACCGGACTTGGCTTCAATGAAATAAGAATAAAGCAAAGTGTGTAGGAAACGTTTAGTATCGTACATTAACACGGATGTTCACTTATGTTCATAAAACAGAACGCTATGGAATTCAATTATAAAAACAACGTACATCAAAGCCTAATGCATAAGATGAAACTGCTGATGACATGCAGCAAGTACTTTTGGGTGTACAACGGTTCATCTTGCCTATATTCAATTATTCCATTTCTCTCTCTAGAGATTGCACACATTGTTTCGAAATGACGCCGCATTTTAGCAGGCACAATGAACTGTTCGGAAGAAATTTGTTAAACAAGACACACTGTGAGCGACTGGCGGACTCCAAAAATCCAATGGAACGATAAAGGTCGTCGAATGTACGCCTATAACCTACTGCTACAGAGGCTCTCTTTGGCACAGATTTATGTTGCAACACAGCAGAGAGTAAAGGAGAATGGAAAGCTTCATTTTCTGCATTCTCTGAAGCCACCTTAGATGGCCCAACCATTTCTACAGCTGTATTCAACGAAAGATCTTCGGTGACACGTTCAACAGTGTTCCAATCCTCAGCCAACGGTTTATGTTGGTGCGATATATCTAAATTCTAACATGGTAATAAGCAATTTAACATCCGAGACCAGAACACACATGGATTTTGAATACTATGAGAAGTTGGACTTAAATGAAGTATAAACTAAGGAAAACAAAAAGCCAAGTTTTTGTGACGTTGCTGAGATAGCTCGCTCCAATTCGCAAAATCAAATGAACACACTCGTTAAACAAAAATATCCACGTCTTCCTTCTGAGCTTACGCGGGTTGGATCGAGCCAATGGGTCTCCCTTTCCGGTTTGCCAATTTCGAAGGAGAGTAACTTTCCAAAGGACAGTACAAAGGGGTCATATCTTAGAACTTAGTTCCAGTCTTCACATCGGGAAACAAAGCCTGGTATATGTGAGCTTGCACGGACGTAGAACGACCCATCCAGTCTTTACCCATGGCACCACGGTGTGCATACTGCTCCAGGGATGGCACAACCCTGCCGAACTCACTTGCAGTTCACCGTCGTCAGTATACTATCGGGCCCGATAAACACAGTCACTACGCAGAGACCTAAACTATGCAGTTCAAAGCAGTTTTTTGACGGAAACAGCCGCCAAAGGTCCATACATCCACGCAGAGCACAACTGAGTTGTCACCGGTGAATAGGCGGCCACCATACCCCGCGCAATTCTCAATGTACTCGCCTCAGTGTTACCACTGTGTCGACCGGGCTATCCTCGAGGCAAGAATCTGTCTCCTGAGCTGGGTTCATGCCCCTTTGGGGTTTACGGACCAGACTAATAAACACTGCGGTAAAGGGCGCCCTACTTAAGGCTGCAACACTAACAGAGCTTTGTTTGAATTCGAGCGAATTTCACAGGATGTCTCAGGAATCAACTTTTCCTCTACTGTTGTAATGCATTAGTCCATCGGATGCAACTGAACTTAATCGGAGCTGCCCATCATCTCATAGTCTACGGAATTCATATACAAGACAGACAGGACAAGAAAGACTTTCTGCACCCAGATGGATGTATTTTCAGCATTTTACACTATCTACCACAAATGTGATTTAAATATCATCAGTAAAGATGAGAATGTTACGGCTTTAAAAACCGAATGGGTAAAGAGTGCATAGATGTCACTTAAGTAAACAGCCAGAATCGTTGAGTAACGACCGCACAATGATGGAACGAATTATGAGATTCTTCTTCCAATTGACGAGGCCAACATTCGTTAAAACATTTAATGAGAGCTGCTTTCAACCATAAAAGCAGCAAACCGCGAGTTTTGCGCGGTGTCTCGGATACTTTTTCAAAGAATCGGTGGAGTTGAACGACCGCGGTGACCTTGAAAATGTCCAGCCAAAGAATTCGTCAAAAGATACAAATAAAATTGATACGTTTGCGGTGGATAGCGCAGAAAACGACGTCTTGAGGTAGAGCGGCAAAGGTCATTTCAAAGCCTGTGCCTTATATGCGATCCCTGTCCGATATACGGCCAAGAATGGCACGCAACCTAGGTCATGGATATTCGTTCACCTTAGTCCCACCCCAGTTCACTCAAAACCAAACCGCTAACGCCACAGCTGGATGACCAGGTTAACATCGACGCGGCATAGTGTTGCTGATGAAAAACCCTTGGCTAAATGTGTGACTCTAAACGGAAAAGTTGCAGCAATTGTCCAAAAGAATGATCACGCGTCTCTGGATTTTTTCCATCTTACGTTCCTGTCAACCATACTGGAGCTGTTTGAGTTAACCGGTCGCCTAGCACTTACAAGAGCCCATGAAGAACTGGATGAAAAGTGTTTTCCGGAATGTATGACAAAAATTAGTCTGGACTTCAATCTACCTTGATGGGGAGTACACGTGCCCGGATTAGACACATAACAAGACTTCAGGCAATGATAGTTCAGCGACTGCGATTAATGCAATAAACAATGATTTATGAAGGAGTAAAAAGGCGAGTGCACGACAATTCCCGTAGGATGTCTGAAGTTGGAATTGGGAAAACATAGGTAACCAAATAAGATGAACAAATAAAGATATTGGAATTTTAACGGACGCACAGAGCTACTCACATCAATACTGATGTATGTTTTGTCACCACAATGTTTCGGAAAAGACCGGTGAGCACGTGGTTTGCCACTTGTTTCATTTTCTTAGTGAAACGGACCATACATCATGTAAGTCACGTGGGATAATGTGTCTTCAGGGCACCGTTTGAAAAGCATCAATGTTGAGGTCAAATGATATGAGCTGGAAGAGCATTGCATGTTCCGGATACCAGAAAGGAGAAAAGGTTATTTTGATGATCAAGTCGACTATAGTGCGTAGCGAGTTTGACCTCGTGGCCTCTTACGTTAGAATTGTGAATGAGAAAGGAGGCCTCGGTATATTGAAACGACCCCGGAAGATCAATGATTTACTGGATTTCGGTGCAAAACATCCACGTTGGTCATCTAAATGCCCACGCCTAGTTACACTGATTCGGTCCGGCGTCAGAGACGAAGATTCATTAGACCGATATTGCGACAAGTGAAACTTAACTCCATATCCGAAGCTTCGCGTCACTTGCTGTAACATAGCTTCCGCTGGAACCCAGCGTGCACTACCCAACTACTGTTAACACGGGACAGTTGGACCGAAACAGTGGATGTTGCTGTACGATTTGATGTTGTTTGCCTCGACTTCTCTAAGGCATGAGAGCAGTTGGCCCGTCGCATCCTTCTAGTCAAATATCAGGGGTACGGAATTGGTACCAGCAATTTCACTTTGTACACGCGACTGGAAATGAAACTACGAGATTCACAGTTAACCCAATACACGTGGAATACGGTATGTACAAGGTTCCATATCGGAGCCCCGATGTTAGTAATTTTCAGATGGTGATTAATTCCCGTTCCAATAACGTTCGTCCCGAGTCAGCAACGAATATGCCTAGACCGTCCGGACAGTTGGCCTCCACTGACCCAAAACGTGGTCTCGGTTGGTAACCCACAACCTGCGAATTCTCATGCAGATTGGGCGACAGAGCGATATTAATGTAAGGTGCCTTTCGGAGACCCGATTACAAGGCTCCAACACATTGATTAAGTTGACATTTCCAATCGAACCCTGAATCAAATATTTCCTAGTGATAGCATAGCAGTTACACACGGTTTGGATAGTGCTGGTTTTGCATCGAGTGAGAAAACTGGGACTACGCTGCTGTAGTGGTTCCTGATTATATGCCCAATGGACGCAGGCCGGCTTCACGGCTCAGGAAGGATCAACGAATATTGTGGAGAGAAACAAAGAAACACATACGCTACAAACGACTGCAGCTGTACATCGATGAAGGACAATTTTATGGCAAATTCCAACAGCCTTTGGGCATAAATGAAAAAACCGATATCGTTGACCTTAACGGAGACTTCAATGTTTTGGTCGGTCGTCAACTACCGTGCGAAAGTCATCGTGGTGACCTTTGCGCTTTTGATAGGGGTGCCTTTGGCAACTCAGTTATACTACTCATGTTATCTGAGGAGAAACACCACTTCCTCTCGAGCAAGGAATTCAGATGCAACGACAGACGTTCCCGAAAAATCGACGTAAGCGTGGTCACGGATCGCACTGCAATTAACTTCGGATGGTGTGGCAGAGGTAAGGGACCATCCGTGGTCGCGCAAATCCTTATGTGGACGTGAGGGTCCCTTATTCAGTGTTGGCAAATTAAGGGCCACTATCGAATGGCAGATCATATGGCCTCCCGTAACGAAAGGACTAATGAGTGCGCTCTTCGACGATCAACTTTGAAAGACACGAAGTAGCAACCTACCGAGAGTCTCCACATATTTAAACGACGGTCGACCTAATCTCCACGTCCTACTCGGGCTCACACGCCACGTGAAATTCCAGATTCCACTAATCATCCAATTGACCCGGATCATCGGTTCTATAACTCTGATCATGCTGTGATTAACGCACAGGCGAATGCAATGAACATGCTCCAGTATGTCAACGGAGTCATTAGGACACCAGAACGTGATTCCGCTTGAAATGCAAGTCACTACATAAAGCGACTCCTATCCGGAGACTGCAGCAATGCGTTTAACAAATCGCAAACAGGAATGAGACGTAATCCCAGTACCGGCGGAAGTTGATCTGAGCTGACGGCCTCAATATCCACGCAGCAATAGTTCACTGTCAGCAGATCAGCTTTCAATAGAGCAGTTGCCACAGACATTTGTGTGTTCCACGTGGGTACAATATGCGTAGTACGCATATGAAAACAAATGCGCATAGGCTGAATACATATAGGGAAGTTGCACAGCCATGCGTTGGAGATGGACGCGAATCCGTAGCGGCCTGAATAAATGAAGAGAACTCCTCCTATAGGGAGTACACAAAAAACACAAATGTATTTTCTTCTTGCATACAGATGTGAGCGATCGATTGCGGAAACCCAAGTGCTACCCATTCTTCACGCAGCACTATAGTTGAATACCAAAATAATTGTGAACCATTGTAAAGCGCATGGACAAGGAATTAAGCCCCAATGAAACCGACCCCATTGTTTCAATCAGCGCTCCGCGGCATCGTCAGAAGTGGCACGTGATCGTTGCCTCTCACAAAAACGCTGTGCGTGCAAACTACAAACAGTCAGGTTAACAGTAACAGGTTAACAGTAACACCAACCGCGCCACAAGCCTAGGAGAAGAATGAAGAAATTGTTGCATGCGAGCCGGACTCTGGCAATGTCATCATCATTATTATTCACGCTAGTAACGAGTGTGAAACACCTCAGCTACTATGCCGCAATACATAAAAGAAAAAAGAAAATGTGGAGCTGAAGGACACGTCTCGCAGGATCCAACGGCGTCGAAATGAAGAAACATAATGCACCAAAAATCCGCAAAAGGTGGTGGGAAAGAAACAGGTGAAAGAATAGGCTGAACATAAACAGCACGGTTTCTACAATCCCACACAGGAGTTGAAGCCTTGTAACCCATAAGGACACTGGTCTGCGTTTAATCGGGAAGCGTACAACGTAATTTCTAGTTCTAAGCCAAATGTGGTGCAGGCACTTCATGATGCTACATGTAAACGAGTTGCGGTCGAGCAGGACACTTTGGAAAGAGGAGAAGAATAGAACTATGATAAGCGGACTCATCGACCGCTTAAATAACATCCGTAGGCAGATAGTATCAACAGGGCAGTAGAAATTGAAGCAGAATTTAGTGTATTCTGTCAAGTAGCCGTATTCCAACGATCGAGTTTTGTTCGCGAGAGCTGAATAGCCAACTGAAGCTAACATCTGTTTGAGTTTCGCAATCTTTCTTCTGTTGGGTGGTCTTATTGTCTGACGGTTGGGAATGGCTTCTTTGTCAGAGACAACTTTGGTCATGCAGTGCATGACTGGGCAAACCTTCTGAAAGCAGTAATCTGAGTTGTCGAAAGGATCCCTCTTAAGGGTAGAAAACAACTGATTTTTTTAGCGAAAACGAAACCTAATTGTGCGTTCAGTCTGGATCACCATATCTGTTAGACCGAGAGATTTGATGAATGATGTGTCACACATGTTCAAATCACCAAATACGATACACAGAGAGCTCTCAATATTCGGCAGTAACGCTTGGGAATAAAAGCCGGCAAAGTTCTTTAAGATAGACAGTGAAGTGTCAGGAGCTTTATGGATATTTCCAATAAATGAAAAATGAAATACGTTGAAAAGTTTTGATTTACATTCAATTAAATGGTAGCTAACCTTTCATGTTGGGGATATAAACAACAAAGAAACCGATTTACATCAGAGTTGGCTGATGTAACTGATGACGCCTCCTTTAGGAGTATGCGGCTTTTCAGCTCTATCTGTGCTTATGACACCATAGTTACCGAGTTGGATAATCACGTCCCCAAAGTCGGATGGAACCAAGTTTCTTGAAGCAGCTCAAAACCCACAGCTGCAATTTCCTCGCCCATCAGTATGGTCAGCGATGTTACCGAGGAGAGTGCACATTGCTGTTGAGAATCAGCAAGAGTAGTTCTCTACTTACATGACGGTGTCTGAAGGCAATTAGCTAACCAACGCAAAGTTTTCCCATTTCTTTCGAAACGTTTCTTAAAAATACGTTCGGTGGTGTTTTTGGCCATTTTACCGAATTCGGCATAAGGTGTGCTTCGCGTGGTGCTTCGAAACGATTTCATAAATTCGGCAGAGTAGGTTATCATTGATCACCTTAGAATGGTTCAGATAAACAAAATTAAGAGAACAGCACAAGAAAATGGATACATCCGCAGTAAAAAGTGAAAGAAACGGTACTCCGCCGGTGCGCTTCATTCTATCGAGAAGACAGGGTGAGACTGGATTAAAAATTAAATGAAGAGCGACTGACTATCCGTCGTTTCGGAGTCAGAAACACAATGCCAAACACAACTACACGGGTGCTGTAGGCTGCGGACAACTGGGCGCCGTTCGCGCACAAATAAACGCGCAGTGAAAAAAGTCGCCTACTCGGTGGCCAAGTTCGGATTCCCTACAAGTGGAGCTGTATGTGATTTCCAATGAAAATCAGCAGTTCAATCGATGCGCGTCGAAGATCACGCATGAATGATGACCGACGTAGAAGTAGTCGACTTTCCACCAGCTCGGTGGACAAAATGCGAGCTGCGCACAGGTGTCTCGATAGCGAGCGTGATCACACAGGTACTTGAAGAGCATATGTTGTAGGATCATTAAAAGACCATATAGGCGAAGCATAAGGTTCGAATAGAAAGATGTTGTCACTCCTTCTTCACAGCAATAGCACATGAACGGTTTTAACAACAATGGACGTGCAGAAGTTCGCATTAACAGAGCAGTAAGACAGTGACGAACAATGAAGCGGTACCATTAGAAAAGAACGCCCAACACGAAACAAATAATACTGCTGCTGCAGTAACGAGAATGGTGTGGTCATACTCATTGCCGCCCAGTGAACATGACCGCACCATCAAAGAGCACCCCTGTCACACCGCCGAATGATGCAAGAGACAGGAAAGCAGGAAACCGGAAACCGCGCAGACGACGGAGCATGATCAACGAGTAAATGCAACGGCAGCGAGCACAAAAAGAGTAGACCAGCTAGGGGGAACAAAAACGTCGCACACGAAAGCAACCGTCACAGGCGGAAGGAAACCCCAACCAGATGTTGCCACAGTGTGCACAACAATGTGCCTCAATCAAGCTCGTATTCAAAGTCGATGTCAAATACATGAGTGGTAAATTAAATGTGTGAAATTCCACACAACTAAAGGATGACGCTTACAACTTCTCTTCCCAACCCCACTCCGTGCAACGGAAAATGAGGCACAAACACGGCAACACAGCCCCAGTTGGAGAAAACAAAATGCGTGGATGTTCGCTGTCATACATTGGATGCGTATTCCAAAGTGAATCACAACGTGTGGATGTGCTAGATAAGTACCTTAACAAGAGGAATACAATATGTAATGCCATGAAGTAGGAAAACGAATCTAGTTTAGATCTCACACACCGTTTGTAATGGTCGTGTCACCGAGCAGATGAACCGACGGAAGAGACGCAGTACAACGCGCAGGGGAATTCGTTGTTGGCTCTCTTGCAGTGGCAGTTGTGTGAATGGGGTGACAGAGGCAATAACAATTTGGATTGTAAGCCAATTAGAAGTGAACCAAAACCAGTCCGGTCACCAGCACTGCGCTTCAAAGTAACGACCGTCCAGCAAACAGATCAGCACACACAGTGGCAGTTTTGGAAAACTGAACACTGCATGACTCTGAGTCGTGAGAGCAAAGAAACGGAGAGCTGGTGCAAGCAATGTGGCTGAACAAACGGAAGCTATGTGACATCACATAAACGATACAACACAAGCACGAAAATCAAACATAAGTAACGATATCATTTAAAAACTCACTCAGATGAATGGCTTTGAGATGCGATTGCATATGAATCTTCTGAGAAAATGATTTGTCACATTGTTCGCATGCATAGGGGCGCAATGCTGAATTAGGAAGCACAATGTGTACAGTCAAAGAGAAAACAAAAGAGGATACCACGGGCACAACAATGTATAAGCTGTCAGAACAGGATCATAAACTTTATAGTGCAGCATAACCATGAGCTGGCACCACGAGGAGGTTGTTCGCCAAGGTTGCCCTATTTCACCTTTCCTCTTCAATTTCGCCATCGAAGATGTTCTCCAAAGAGCAGTGGAAGGTGTCCAGGACTGCGGTGTTGAGCTTCTCCCTGGAAACAGACTCACTGACTTGGACTATGCCTATGATATCGCCTTGCTGGGGGACGACCCACAAACCGTCCAGAGCGCTTTGCACCGCTTGGCGATGGAGGCGTCTAAGTACGACCTATGCTTCACTCCGGGAAAATGTAAAACGCTGCTCCAGGACTGGCAGGTGGCTGCACCCGCGCTCACCATTGATGGGCATGTTCTGGAGCAAGTCCCTTGCTTTACTTATCTAGGGAGTTGCATCACGGCTGGTGGCGGTGTTGGAGATGATGTCGCACAACGGATTGCAAAGGCCCGCCCATGCATTCATCAAAGTGAGACAGCTATGGTGCCGTCGTGATGTCAGTCTCAAGCTCAAGGGCAGGGTGTACAATGCTTCCGTCCGTGCAGTACTCTTGTACGGCTGTGAGACTTGGCCTATTCGCTCGGAAGATATGAAGCGGCTATCAGTCTTTGATAACCCCTGTCTACGAAGGATTGCTAGGGTGTGGTGGCAAGACCATGTAAGCAACGCAGAGGTGAGAGACCGCGTGCTTGGGGCGAATAGTGCCAGTCTTCAGGACGTTATTCTCCGACATTGCCTGCGTTGGCTCGGGCATGTTCTGCGCATGCCCGCCCATCGCCTTCCACGTCGAGCGCTATTTGCACTCCAAGGGAGCGATTGGAAAAAGTGCCGCGGTGGACAGCCGATGACGTGGAGAAGGAGTATGAAGAAGGCAACCTCAAGTTTGGCGGCAGTCGGACCAGTCCGACTTCCAGGTTGGTGACCACAAGATGCTGAATTGCAGTGGCTGGAAACACTAGAGGTCATGGCACGCAACAGACATCAGTGGCGTCATCGTTGTTTTGCAATTTCACCATCCCTTTCATGCACACAAAAAACACAATACAAAAAAAAAAAAATGGCGTGTGTAAAACCAAAAAAATCGTTTCCCATACTTTTTAATCACATTAGTGTTCCCATCTACCTCACTTTCTTTTCTTCTGCCATGGTTCTGATGGCACAATGTCTGTTAACAGACTGTGAATAAATATATAAAACATTATATATATATATATAACCATGAGCATAATTAATGGAGCAGAGGATCCGCTGTGTAAAATATCCCTGAAAATGCAGGGCCATCTCGAGACTGAAAAAAGATGGCTAATAGCATGTGGGGCCAATACTTAAACATGGCTGGCCAGATGTTCTACATTCTGACACATAATAAGCAATGTATGACAATAAAAATGAAAGGCGCCTCACCAGCACCATACTCGCAAGCAACAGGAAATACAGCAGTCGAGGCAGCGCGGATGAAATAAGACGCATGATGAGACAAATAGCAGAAACTCTTCCGCTAACACCTAAACAGATACAGGGTTTATCTCTCGGATTCCACCACACATTGAGACTGTCTACAACAAAGGTATCCTTACATGTTGAACATTCTTCACCTCCAGATGGACAAGCACAATCGGTTTGCCGATTTGTCATTGCCGACGACTGAATGTGCTCTCAGCGCGACCGCGTGCATTGAAAGGAGTTCGTTCCCATGCACCTGGTTCTATGTGGTGTAGGAAGAATTGTGGCGCCCGTCCATCAGAGCCTTTCATCCGAACTCCGTGAGTGGGCCCGATTCCAATCCAGCTCTCTGGTCCTGAAACCAACCCCGTGTGCCACATCTGCCTCCAACATGATTCACTGCAAAATCGGTCAACTCCATACTATGTTCACGATCATCAAACAGGCCTGCACTCCGAAAATTAATATCACCATGTCATCTGTTCCATAGATGACCCAGTAAGAGTGCTGAACAGGGATTCGGGTATACCTCATAACTGGCAGCGCCAAGTGTACATCGATGATCTCCGATTGTCGAAAACCAACCCGCACACCCAGAGCCATGGAGCTCACCCAATCTAGTTAGGCAAACAAGTTAGGTAAATCATTCAAAGTGATTTTTAAATACCGCACAATCGATCAAAGTGCGTTCACTTCAATCCATTGAGGCCATCGCAATTCCGCTGTACAAGTGTTCAAATACGGTTCGCTCAAATGTTAAGACTGCTACGACTCACTACCATGGGATGTCTGCAGCATGGGATTGTGCGCCCGTAGTAGCTGCGATCTAAAGGACAGCAATTGTGCTCGATCAGTGATTATGAACTGAACGTAATTTACCAAAACTTGCATTGTCTTACCAGTTTGTTCTTCTCACACATAAATGTACAAGGTTGTAGAAGGCTTGTGGAAAACATAAGTTCCATGAATGGACCTCCAATCGTTCAAGTAAGTATCGCTCATGTTCGTTGCAACTGGCGAAGCCAGCTGTTCTGTGTGCGTAACGAAGTATGCTGACGTTCGAGTTGAGTAAGCGCTCACTGAACACAGTTGAAGATCGATGGTCGCAAGTTCACCAGACCTTAGTAGCAGCAGTCAAATCCTCATGTGGTAAATCGCATTGTCAACTTGGACATTGGGTCTCATCACGGTTTCTGGAAGTTATCGATGCTTGCCAGCACATCCCGGCTGAAAGCGAACACAACGAGACTCTCAAATACACCACGGCAAAAATCCGTGCTAGGTTGAAGAGAGACTGCGAATCCTGGTGGTCTCTTCTTGCATCGTAAATGGAAGCAGCCCCTGGCTTGGTAACCACAGAAAATTATTCCGGCTGGAAAAAGACTTGATGTTAATGAAATTATAGGTGACGAGAGTGGACAGCCTATCCACAACTTTTTAAAACATTTGGAGCGTTGGATTGGACACGTTCTGAGGTAATCTAATCGCTAGAAACTGGCAGATTTCCCGTCTTGCAGTCTGGGCCGTCTCTTTGGATCCGCCCAATCGCTAAGAAGTCGAACATGAGATAGGAATATTGAAACTGAAAAATGACACAGGATCAGATGATCATCCTACAGGCTTCTTGGAACGCGGGGGACTAGCTCTTGTTGATGGTTAACCGGAGTTATTAGTAGAACTATGGGCGTAGGAAACTGCACCAACCAGATGGAACGGTCTCGCACTCACCAGCATAAAAAGGAATCTGACGTTCTGAAAGCGGCAACCATCGAGGAAACTGTCCACCAAAAGTAGCCGGGGAGTCAGCTGTAGTTCAACTGGAATGACTGCTGGATGGATAGAATGCGGCATACTGTCACAACAAGCACCTTGTATATCGATGAAGTGAATCTCAATCATTCCGGCCACACAATCCAACAGGTTCATCCGTTTTACAACACTGTAGTCTACATGGAAACTGGACCACTCTGCTCTTAGTTAATGAGTACCATAACCTGAGAAACGTCGTGCACTGCTTCTTACACCAAAAATACACAATATATCCGACCACGGTAAGAAGACAAATGGAAATCAAATGACGATATCAACTACACACTCACCAAAATGAACCGAGTCGACATGCTTTCGCAAATTGGTTTTATTAGCAAACGATCTGTCGCAGAGTTCACACGAATGGGGGCGCTGATCTGGATAGGGAACCAAAAAATGCTTAACGATAGAAAGTTTACAGTAAGAGAAGGCCGACAAAAAAGTGACATATTACAACTGGCGCATATCGGCTATGGCAAGCCAAGGTATTCGTTGTAGAAAAAAGTCAGGATTTGCTATACTAGACAATGGAGGACACTACGCGATAATCCTGTAACAAGAGACAGACACCTAGAAGACAGAATGCGATGCATCCTTGGCAATAACGCTGAGGTGTTAAAAATTATGGCACGTCCAGATCATTTAAACAGAATGGATGAAACGAGGAAAACAGCCTGTAGAAGACACAGTCGGCGCAGACTGATAACTAAACGTTGTAAGTTCTACATAGAGGTACTACGGTCAGCACCGGGTGGGCTTCCTTGCTTCACCTTTTGGATCGAGCGACCCATCCCGATTAGTTACTCAGAATATATCCTACATATCTAACCTCCTTTCGCCAACAAATTAGCAAATATAGTGCGAATTATCGCTCCTAGCTGTCATCACTGTCCGAGCAGCTTCGAGACCGCAGGTACAAGAATGATTGAAGACAAACAGGTCCGCATTGGGAGGTCACTGTCTCGTGTGCATCGAACACGCACAGTTCGCTGCATCAAAATAACCGTGCGTAGTTCCCGTTTAAAAAGTAAAACTATCGAGATAGCCAACACTCGTCCCATTAAACGTTTATGCAGCCGTTAATCGGCCGTTGCTTTTCTTTGAACATCACTTTTAACATATCCACTGCGGAGATTGTATAGGAATAATTTGACAGCCAACTTTGTCCAAATTACTTCCGGGGTCAACAAGACTGAGATAGTAATAAACCCAACCACCGAGTAACGTTCCCAGTCTGTTGCCTTTGGCACGAATTTCCAAGCCAGTTGAATCATCATCATCATCATACATGTTAGCTAGAGGTGGGGAACACCTCAGCTAATGTGCCGCAATACACAGAAAAAAGGAGAGAAAAAAGAATGCAACTGGTGCAAGCCAGCTGAGCTACCGGTAACGGATGGGCATCGTTCCGGTAAGCTACCAGCCAGCTACTGTGCATCAAAAAAATTACTATGCAAAATTATATAAGGTTAAATAATGAGATCGTGGTTGGAGGGGAGGCTATGAGGGATGGGGTGGGACAAAAAAACTCACAGCACAAACGCCACTGAGGTCGGCTCCTAGCCATATCAGCAAGTGTGTCCAACCAAACGTGTTCATCGTCTTGCGGACCCCAACCAGGGAGCCGAGACGCTCCAACCGATGCCAACTCAGAAGTGAGGGCCTTCATTCCTCTGGACCAACTCATCGCTTGGCCACCCCTCCTCTTCTTCCATCCACACCCCCGGCGCGCAAACAACGCACATCGCGGGAGTCGGTGGGCTGGCATGGGTAACACGTGGCCGAGCCATCGGAGCCTGGTGCTTGAAATAACGGTGCTGAACGGTTCATTTCCTTTTCCTATGCCGTAAACAAGGCGCCGAACACGCTCGTTACTCACGCGGTGTTCCCACCAGATGTGAGCTAAATTACGAAGGCACCGGTGGTCGAACGTAACTAGCCTCTTAAAGTCCGCTGCTTTAAGCGGCAAGGTTTCACAACCGTACAGTAGGGTCGAACATACTGCTGCATTGTACACTCTACCCTTCAGGGCAAGAGTGATGTCGCGCCGACGCTATAAGTGGCGAAGGTTAGCAAAAGCGCCCCGAGCTTTTGCTATACGGTTCATGAACTCATGCTCAATCCCACGAACGCTGATACAACTTCCCAGGTAGTTGAATTTCCGAACGACTTCTAGCTGATCCCCACCAAGGGTCAGCGTAGGAGGCGGTCCAGACCAATCTTGGAGGAACGCTTTGCACTTCGAGAGTGCAAAGCAAAGCCCGAAGTGACGGACAGCTAGTGCTAATATGTCCAGTGCCGCTTGACACGTTTGTGAGCTGTCACAGACTAGGGAAATATCATCAGCATACTCTAAGTCAAGAAGTCGTTCTCCTGGGAGCAGATCCACACCTTCAAAGTCGTGTCCTGTGAACGCGATTTCCATGACTTCGTCAACAGCGAAGTTGAAGAAGAAAGGTGACAGCGGGCATCCCTGTCTCACGCCGCTGGAGATATTAAAGGGCGACGACAGCTTGCCGTAAGCCCTCACTCTGCCCGACCTACGCGCATATAATGCTCGGATAATATTCATATATTTCTCAGGGACACCTTTCTTCAGTAGACGGTCCCAAAGTGCATGTCTATCCATCGAATCGAATGCACCTTGATATCGAGGAACACGACAACGGTGGGCCGCCAATATATGTGACGGTGCTCCAACAACTGACGCAAGGTGAAGATGTGGTCAATGCAGCCACGTCCTCGACGAAATCCAGCTGCTCTTCACGAATCTGGCTTTTACGAGTGCTAGTCAGTCTGCGAAGGATGACAGAAGCAAGCAATTTTGAGGCGATGGATATCAGACTGATTCCTCTATGGCCGCCGCATTCCGATCGTGAGCCTCCTTTGCGAATTGGGACTATGACGGAGCGGCTCCAATCGGTTGGGATAGTTTCCTGCTCCCACAGTTTGACTAGGAACTCGTGTAAATCATCCACAAGAGCAGGTCCCCCAAATTGGAAGAGGGCTGGAGGAAGATCATCTGGTCCCGCGGCTTTATTTAAATTCAACAGTTCAATTTCACGTTCGACTTATGAGCGAGAGGGTGGATCCAATGGGACCGTACAGGGAGTGGGGCGATCAGTGGCCGGCGAGAAATCTAACCATTCCGACCGATTAAATTGCTGTTTAAAGTGTTCAGCCCAACGCTCTAAGCGTTTTGATAAGTTGTGGATAGGCTGTCCACTCTCGTCACGCATAGTTTCACTAACACCACGTCTCCTGCTGCCCGTTTCCAGTATCTCTGATGCACGATGAGACAATCAGGATTCGCGGTCTCTCTCTAGGCTAGCACGGAGTTTTGCCCGGAGCTCTTTGCGAGTTTCATTGTGTTCGCTTCCAGCCGGAATATGCCGGCGAGCATCTATAGGTTCCAGAGACTGTGAAGAGACCCAATGTCCATGTTGGTGATTAGACATACCACATGAGGATTTTCCTGCTGCTAGTAAGGTCTGATGAATATGAGACCAGTGCGCTTCAATTGCATCCAGTGAGCTTTTATCCAACTTGCATGACAGCGTACTGTGATAGGCGCCAGTTGAAACCAATTAAGAAAAAATGTCCTCACAAAACCATACTATGTTGGCTGGAAAATAAACACGAGGATTCTGTTTAACAAGATGTAATCAGTTCTCTAGAACGCGGGCCGTTTTAATCGATTGAGATCAATGCGTCTATTTCACTTTTCCGTATCGAATAATAAAATTTTGCATGTTACTCCGGAGTTAATACTGTAAATTACTGAAAATGCGCCTATCTGGATATATAAAGCTTACCTTGACTTGAACCCAAAAATATCACCGACACATGCATAAGATTTCTTATGCTTGTGTTGGACAACCAGTGGACCGTAGTCAAACGTAGTGAGTGGAACTGACTTTCGAAAACCGCCTACTAGCTTAGTGCTGTCACTGAGGCACTAATCGTGCGAATGTATTGCGGCACGCAATTACTATCGGAATTGCGGATAACAGGAAGCACTTAAAAAGCCAGGTGGTATGTCACCATCACGGTAAATGAAACGGTGGCCTTTTTATACCGCAGTCTAATTCATGTGCAATTTAGATAGGTTTTACAAGCCCTACCTTCCCATGGGCAGGACGCGTGGATAGGCAGCAAAGTATTAACCGTCTGACGTATCGTTCGCCCTACTGTCGCCATTTCAGTGCATACTGCTGCGCCTATACTTATTCGAATCGGTTTCAAGAGCTCTATTCAACGAATACAAGACCACAGATTCATCTCTCTTTTACATCACGCTTCACCTCAATACAGCATTTCTGACAATAGCTTGGCCGATGGCGCACACAAAACCACCTCAGTTCTGTGTACACATTTAACATTTATAACATAGTTCAAGAGCTTGTTGGGCGTGCCTCCTAGCCAGGCAACATACTACAACAATCCGACGTTCTGTGCTGTAGCTACAGCTCATTACTGCAATCACCAGGTCCATGTAAATTGCAACCGTGGATTTCATCTTCGTTTACGCTCAGCGACTGTGTCCGTGTGCACATCCAGGTTGTGCCAATAAACCAGGTCCCATGTAACGGATCGATAATTATTCGTCACGGACACCCCAGGCCGAATCCATAAAGACAGGGCGAAACAGAAAGACCAATTTGGAAGGTCCTGACAGTGCAAACTTAAAACGGTCAGTCTGTGCACTTGTATCCTGTACTTTGTGCGGTTGAAGTTATGCATCGCTGAGTGGTTCTATAACAAATTTTCCAGACGTCGTCGTTACCATAACAGTCACTTATAATGCCGGATAAATGCACGTGCTTCTATACAGACTCCAAACAAACAGCAGTAGCTTCTAAATTCCCAAAGTTGCCAAAATTCGCTAAGAGACCTGGACTGCGAAGTAGTTCGGGTAAGCCGGTTGTAACACTACGCTGCACTCTCTAAGTCCAAATGCATTCAAAGGGATGCTGGACGGACTCAAAATAAAACTGGAATTTCTGATCGCTTGGTGGCAAAACGCACATTGCTTGAAACCCTAATTGTTCTACTGCAGATGACGGTAAGAGAGTATTTAAAAACTGCCGGTATCTCTATTGATGCCGTTGCACAGAATTGTTTAGGAGAACTCGATGTTCTAAAAACAAAGTGGCTTTCAATTTGCCTGCTAAAGTACCGGTAGAGCCAATGTAAAAATAATCCTGCTTAAAGCAGGTACTATGGTAGACACACGGTGCAGATGTACAAGGCTCCGAAAGAAAGTCCAGCGCAAAAACTGTCCCACACTCTTTCAAGTTAGCAACGTATTGACGGCAAACGAGTTCCTCAAAAAAGGCGCACACATAGAAGGAACCACTAGATTTAAAATACTGAAGATATCGATCGACGAAACGACCCTGCAAAGAGAAGTCTGGCGAAGTCAGCCACTACCGCCACTCAAAGGCCCTCAAACCACTAGTTCCGACATAACTACTACCACGAATGTCGATATTTTGCTTGAGCTACTTGGCGCACAGGGAGTCCAGTCAGTCCCAACTTTAAAAACACCGCCCAAAACGAAGCCAAAGGAGACGGATTAGCTGCTCTCAACATCAGTTAGGCAACTAGTCCGACCGAAGCACTGGCTGAAACCGCTATCTTCAATGCAGTAAAGTCTAACTATGCGACTAAGACACCTTCCTATATTTCGAAACGCAAGAAATTTACTAAAAGAAGTCAAAGTAAAATTTACAAGATCATTGTGAGCAACGGTGCATCACATGAACGCGACAAATATTCCGTGTTGAAAGAATCGTCCGCTCAGGCTCCAGCGCACTGACTTGACCCATCAGTCTCGGTATCCGCACTATTGCACGTCGATATGGAGCACTGCAACAGCACACAGGGAATCCAGGTACATCGTAGCCAAAAGGATAACGTGCGATCAAATTATAGTAGCTACACATTAGGAAAGCTTATAATCACCACCTCATGTAAAGATAAAAATAGTGTCCGTCAAACTATTGAGTCGCGTACAAGGATTGATATAGCAGTATGCCCTGATTCCTGGAACTCACTCGAGCCAAAAGTGAAGCAGATTTTTAAGGCCCCTTTCTAAAGTCATATCCACAATGACTGCGAGTAATGCAGGCTACAGACGTCACGGAGGTCTCCCTCACTTGAAAGTCATACACCAGCAAAGTTTCGCACCTACTGCTATCACAATACCCTACCGAAATGTCGATCCTCCACAATATGTGTAGCATATCGCTCTACCTGCACCATAAGCACACTCCTATTCCGGGTCATCGTTTTTCCGAATCCTACGAACTCCTATCTATTGAGACCACTAAAGCCACAAATTTTTTTAGCGTACTCGGCGGCGGCTGTGCCGCCAATAGGAGAACTTCTGATGCATCAGAGCACCCAGCATCCCATCTTTCATCTTATTCACCTAGCTTGCTTGTCTGCGAATACAACAGATCGCCACAGGTTGCTCCCACCAATATGGGTAACTTCTAAGCCTCAAATGCCCTTAAACTTCCCATATTCCGCCAGCTCATAGGCCTGATTAAAATGCACAGAGCTGTAAACATTTTACTTATTAATGTTCGCCACATAAATAATAAAATGCATTTTTTATGCCTTGTTACATATTTGTCGAACCTACAAGTTATTCTACTTACCAATAGGTGGTTCGCTGACTAGACACCCTAACCACATTATCATATCCCAAGATATATTAGTTTCACTAATAGCCTGCGAGGTTGCGTGAAACAATTCCCACCTCACCTTTGGCTGAGCCGATGCATAACGACTTTGTTGACACAGTTTGGATCACGGCTGAGATAAATCAGCGCATCTTCCTCATAAGGTGCGCCTACAGTCCCCCACATAGTGACGAAATTGAAATCCTACTTCTTGAGGACATACTCGATTGCATTACAGACCATCCGATTAAGTACAAACTAGTTGGATGGGATTTCAATAGGCCAGAAGTATGGTAGCACACTTATACATCCTCAGCGACAATAGTTACGTGCCCGATATCGCTTTCGCGACCATCCTGTGTCTCATCTGTGTTGCACCCGTTGTCGGATGTTGTGATACAGCGCGCCGCCTGGAACTTCGGTATGACGGATCCGATCGAGGTGATTGTTTTTCGATGAAGAATGGGAAACACTCGAGTTTCCGCAATCGAGCGCTCATGTCTGTTTTCAAGAGGAGGAGACGTTTATGTATGTTGTGTTTTTTCGTGTACCTCCTTTTGTAGGATTTATCCTCGTGTAGTCTGGCCGCAATGCAGTTGCGTCCATCTCCAGCGCATGGCTGTGTGGCTTTCCTGAATGTCTGCAGCTTAAGTGTGTTTGTTTTCGGATGCGTAACACGCATATTGTATTCACGTGGAGCACCCAAATGTCTGTAGCAGCTGCGCTATTGTGGGCTGGATACCGGTGAACAGCCGCATGTGTGCAGTTCGATTTCAAACTTCTATTGGAGTTACGAAGCAGGGTCTGAAGACAAGGTGTGTTCTCATCGCTTCAGTTTATGCATTTACTGAATACAGTTCAGATAGTAACAAGCACGATTTTTATCAACTGCTGTCATCTTTTCTTCGCGTGGCGAAGAATCTTGATATGGTGATTGTTTCTAGTTACATGATTGTCCAAGTACCGTCGCCTTCCAGAGTCTGAACAACATCTTGGAGGGCGTTTTGGTGTTGATGCACGCCGAACACACATTGGTGATGGACCCCTGTAAGTGAGTGCCGACCAGAATCGTTACCTTAGCAGCACTACTTTGGAGCACAAACCTTCGCATTACGTCTTCTTACGCCCACTGAATTCTTCTATGACCTGGACCCAAATTGGCCATATATTCATCAGGTACAGATGGCGCGCATCAATCCGAGACTGCCGGTCAATCTTTAACACGTGCCTGAATTCTGACCATGCATTCACACATGGCGCTCACTCTTCCTGCTTCTAAGAAGCGCCGTACTTCTAACCTGTACCTCGAACTCGCAATCTGCACTTCATTTGTATTATGACGAACTCGGGCGCCAAATGTCATTGATGAATGAGATTGTTGAGCCGAGCGCTGACTGGGATCGTCTGAATATGCCATGAAGAATGTTTTTGACACTTGCTGTGCACCCAACACAAGAAGTCGCCAGTGAGAATGGATATTTGAGGCATCGATCAGTTTGATCGTAGAGCGTAAACGGGTTCCGATGTGCACTGAATTTCAGCGTGTACGTAACTCCCTGAAACGACGTCTGACAAGGGTTCTTCCAGTTGATCCGGTACATTGTTGGGTTTCAAATTCCCGTGAGAAGAAAGATGCTGGTATTGTTGGAAACAGCTGAGTGCTATTCCAGTTCCTTCAGAAGGTGGGTCCGAAAAAGCCATCAGTTAGTGAGACAATAGCGGAGAAAAATGGACAGGTGATCCGTTCTCAGCGTCGTCGACTAACCCGTTGCTTGGACCATTTTGAAGAGCAGTTCGGCAGGCATACTGCGACACTGCCGCTTGCCGAATCACTTGCGCCTTGGTGGAAAGTGGATGTTATCCCTCCTACTTTGGAAGAGATACGATATTGCTTTCAGTGTTGAAACGGAGCAAGGCTCCTGAACCCGACGAACTTCTCTCATCTATGCTGTAAGCTGTTGGTGACTTTGACTTTGTTGACCGCACTTGCTTCTCTTTTTCACACGATTTGAGACACTGAAGAGGTGTCTTCAGATCGGCGACTATCAATTGTCGTGCCCATCTTCTGGACGGGTCGTGGCACTTTGTGCCAAAATCATCAAGACACTGGCTGTTTTCTCTTTGCATTCAAACTTGTCACCCGTGTGATTCTCCGGAGACTTACTGGTCCCCGTGTGAACCGGGTCACTGAGAGCCGTGTTGGTTCACGCCCTGGTAGTGGTTGTCTCGACCACATATTTCGTCTTTGCAAAGTTTTATGGCAACGATACACATACAGATGACCGATCAGGGTGGTTTTCCTTGATTTGCAAGTCGCCTTCGATTCACTTGATCGCTCCAGGTTGTGGCATTGGTTAACCATGTTGGGCATGTCGGCTAAATTGCTTTCTGTTATGCAGTCTCTCTACGGTGGCTGCCGAGGCGGTGTAAGTGTGTACGTTCCCACGACAATTAGGGTCTGCCAGGGTTGTTTTATATTTGCTTTTCTCTTCAACTTTGTTGTCTAAATGCTCATGAGTGCCTGGGTTCATTCATACTCTACCGGAGAGGAAGTTCTGCCATGCGACTGACTGACATACCTAAGGTATTTGGATTACAAAGCTCTTCTTGGGTCTGCCCCGGTGCGTCTTTAAACACTGAGTCGACTGACGCGTATCGCGGCACTCTTCGACATGTGCTTTGCACCTGCAGGACTGGGCCGACACCTCCGGTTCTAGATATTTCCGACCAGCCACTGGAAGTGGTAGATCGTTTCACTTGCCTTGGTAGTTATGTAATCTTTGGCGGTCACTTCACTGAGGAAGTTAGTTCGTGTATCAGCAAGGTGTGCTTGGTTATCCAGAGACTCAGCCATCTTCGGAGACGGTGGGCTATCAGTCTGTCAGTGTGTGACGCTGTTCTTACGGTTTAGATCGGAGACTGCCTGTTCGCAGCACAGAACTTGAACGCTTGGCTGTGTTCGACCATCGGTGCTTGCGGAGTATTGCTCACATCTGGTGGGAACACGGGTTGAGTAATGCTGAGGTCCACCAGTTGGTTTTTGTCAAAATGCTTTCTGGTTCCTCACTGGCGTGTACGCTGCATCTTAATCCGCTTCGTATGTTCTCCGTGTGCCCGTTGACCGGCTACTTCGGCGTTCATTATATGCCGTGGCTGCACTGAGTTGGGCGAAACCGCGAGGTGGTCAGTCTATGACGTGGCTTAGAGGCATGAATGTGCGACTTCGTGAGGCTGGTGCGTGCCGTCTTTGAGGATGAGGACCTCGGGATGGTCCAAACCAATGTTTGGAGACCATATCGGACTCGGTGCAATCACGAAGACAGTGGGGTTCTTGCATCTGGCTGTTGATTTTCGTTCCGTTCTTATTTGCCTTACGCACTTCCTTCTTGCTTCCATTTCCTTTTTTATACCATAGTCTGACTGCACAAAGCCGACTGTTGAGTTGGATCCAGACAATCAACCGACCTCAGTCCTGTCACTCAGTGCAACCCCAACACCAACTTGGCCGGAAACGGTGGCCTCTTGGTCTGCGGAGAGGCGCAAATGGGGTTTGACGTCATAGGTTGCCGGATAGCTCGTTTTGATGACTGCGCTGGCGTCTTGCAACCTTGTTTCATTAAGGCAAAATATGTTCACCGTAAGTGTTTCAAGGGTGCGAGCCAGGCATGTTGGTCGTCCGATCTGCATCAGAGTGCCCACATTAAATGCCGCAAGACCGAATGCAGGACCATATTGGAGGAAGGCTTGGCTTAGAACTATGTCAGATGCGACCAATGAGCTGTTATTGACTGTGACCGCGGAAGACATGTATGTAAATGAGGAGCAGAACATGGGACGATCTGTGTGCGGATGTTGGGCAGCGGAGACAGTATATCCAGTGGAGATAACACTGAAAGCAGCAGTATAATCCATTCATCCATGGTTCGTCAGTGGGCGTGCTACTACCCGGTTGCCCATGCCGAAGTAGAGGTTGTCTTAGGGGAATTCTCCCCGAGCATTTGATCCAAAGATCTAATATGGAAGGCAGCAGGGCGATATGAGAGTATCGCAACTCGTTGGGAGGTGGTGACCAAGCAGGCGGTTCATACGCCTTCCGGTTCGTGAAGGTCCAGGAGCCCAACACATCCTTGAATTACAATGCCACTTAGAGAGAGACAAGGGGCAGTGATTTTATTTAATGGCGAGTCACATTCGCCACGTCACAATGTTGTTGAACGGATATATGTGGCTTTTTATTAGGCGAACTCTTGCTAGGCGAAAATCCACCACGTCCTGGAACGCTGCAGCTGAACCATTCGCTGGAACTGGATGATCCCGAACTACCCAGCTGGTACCGCGAGGAGGTTGTTTGGCCAGTCAGCTCTGCCCTTGTACATCTCCCGTTTGACTGCGGTTATCACGTTATTTTGGGCAAACTGTTTCTACCATTTCCCTTTGTTTGAGTTTGAGGTCGTACGAAATAGATTAAGTGCGTGTTTTTGGAATTACAGCAGGTGATAAGATTTAACAGTTCCATTCTGATTAGTCTGCTGCACTTGTTTCCATTTTCTTTACATTCTGTTTGCATTGGATCCCACCATGTCGCCGTTTTTAGTTATCGTCGTTCTTGAGATGTGACTCGTGGCAACTGGATGCACCGTACTTCGGTGCTCGGATCACAAGAACAGAACTGAACACGATTTGGACGCTCCGTGGTATGAAGCACCTCAGGGTTATTGATCAGGATGAATTACATTTTATCTCCTCGCTTTTCATCTCTTGTTACTTTATGGTCGCATGGAGTCATGCATTATTTCGTATAGGAAACGCTTGTTTCTTTGTTGTGTCTAATGCCTTAGTGTGCCATAGCCGATGTGCACCAATTGTAATAGATCACTGACTATGTTGGCATTTCTGCAGTTAATCATTTTTTGTTTCACTATCCAGATCTGCGCCCCCATTCATGTGAACTGTGTGACAGATCGTTTTCTGAAAATGGCCATTTGCGAAAACATGTCAATTTCGTTCATTTTGGTGAGTGTGTAGCTGATAACTTTATTTAATTATAAGTTTCGTTTTTATCGTGGTCGACCGTATTAAGTATTTTTTGTTTAACAAACAGCGCATTACGTTTCTTATGTTATAAGGCACATCACCCAGCTGTAATTTGGTCCTATTTCTTTATCGACTGCTGCGCTTTAAAACGGGCGATCCTGTTGGTTCATACGACCGGATTGATTTAGATCCCGGTAGTTACTGTGTGCCGCATTCTATTCACTCAGCGGTCACTTCAGCTGAAATACGATTAACTCCCCGATTTATTTGGCGGTCTGTTTCCTCGATGATTACCGTTTTCGAATGTTAGGTTTCTTTGATGGTCGAGAGTATAACTGAGTGGTTCCAGTCCGTTGTTGCTGTTACCTACTCCCGCTAGTTCACCAATAACTCGTGTTAATCATCAATAAGAGCTGGTCACCTGCGTTCGAAGTATCCCCTAGGATGATCCTCTGGTCCTTGGCCCTTTTTCAAAGTCAGTGTTCCGATTTCATGTTGGGCTTCTGAGCGATTGGGCCAATCGTATGTGACAACCCAGACTAGTAGGTGATCACTAGACGGCAGGAAATCTGAGAGTTCATACCGATTAAAGTACCTCTCAAACTGTTCAGCTCTACGCTGCAACCGTTTTGACAAGTCGTGGATAGGCTGCCCACTCTCGTCACATATAGTTTCACTAACACCAGGTCCTCTAGTTCCCGGAACAACATTCTGTAGTTACCAAGGGCAGCGGCCACCAAGATTCGTGTTCTCTGTTTAAGGTATCACGGAGTTTTGCGCTGATGTATTTGCGAGTTTCCCTGTGTTCACTTCCAGCCGGAATGTGCCAGCGAGCATCGATAACTTCCAGAAACTCCGAATAGTTCCAATGTCTATGTTGGCAATTAGATTTCACATTAGGATTTGTCTGCTTCTAGTAAGGTCTGGTGAACATGCGACCAGTTACCTTCAAGTGTGTTCAGTGTGCGCTTACTCAACCCGAATGCCAGCGTACTGGCTTAGCCAGTTGTAACAATCATGAATGGTACTCACATTAGTAATTAACCCTATTGAATGATTAAAATTCGATTCGTGAGAACCTGTTTTCCATAGGCCTTCTTCAAGTTTTTACCTTAAAGGTAGTTGATAAGTAAGATTCAAGTGTTTGTAAATTACGATTGGTTCACAATCACTGATCAAGCGCAATCGCTATCCGTTCGGTCACATTTGCTGTGGGCGAACAACTGCGTGCTCCAGATATCACAGTTTTAGTGGGCCAAGTCAGTCTTGACATTTGAGCAAAGCGTATCTGAATGCTTGCACAGTGGAATCGGGATAGCCTCGATGGATTTAAATAAACGCACTTTGATCGACTGTTCGGTATATAAAAGTCACTTTGAAGGCCTTACTTGGTTGCATAACCAGTATGGACGAGATCCATGACAATGGATGAGTTGGTTGGTTTTCGACAATCAGCTATAGAGATGATCCAAGTACGATTGGCGTTGCCAATTATAAGGTATACTCACATCCATGTTCAACATTGGTAATAGGTTATCAATGGAATATAAAAGGTAGCGAAACCAATTTTCCGAGTGCATGCGGGCTTGATGACCGTGGAGAGGGGACGAAGTTGACAGTTTTTGCCGTGAATCATGTTCGATCCTGATGGTAGACACGGGGTTGGGTTAGGGCACTGGTGCTGGGTTGCGATCGAGGACACTCACAGAGTTAGGATGAAGAGCTCACATGGACAGGCGCCACAATTCTTCTTACCCCACATAGAACCTGGTGCATGGGAACCAACTCCTTACGATGCGCGCAGTCGCGCTGCATCCGCAATCAGTTAGCAGCAATGGCAAATCGGCAAACACATTGTGTTTAACCATCTGGAAGTGGTGGAAGTTCAACCGGGAAGAATGTATTTGGAGTAGTCAGTCACAATGTGTGGTTGGATGCGAGAGATAAATCCTATGGCCAATCAGATATTAGCGGAATAGATTCTGCTATTTGTCTCACCACACTTCGTATTTCATCTGCGCTGCGGCACGGCTGCATTTCCCAGTGCGTGCCGGTGAGGTGCCTTCCATTTTCATTATCAAACGCTGGGTATAGTGTGCCAGAATGTAGGACATCTCGCTAGGGACATTATATTAAAATGATGATTAATTATAAGCGGTACGCACTGTATTAGCCATCGGTTTCCAATTCCGCTATGATCGTACATCAACAACCGTTAGCTTACACGGCGAATCCTCTACTCCCTTATGTATGCTCATGGTTATGCCACACTATAAAGTTTGTGCTCGTATTCCGACAGATTATTCACTGTGCTGTGCGTGATTTTCTCTTTTTCTTCATCTGTGACTATACACTTTGCGTTCCCTAATTCAGCACTACGCCCCTATACATGTGAACAGTGTGGTAAATCGTTTTCTCAGAGGAGCACTATACAAGTGCATCTGAAATCCGTTCATTCGAGTGAGTGTTTTGTTCATAGTATCAACTATGTTTAACTTTGCTGTTTGCCCTGTGCCATCGTTGATGATGTCACATAGCTTCGGTTTTATCAGGCACGTTGCTTGCAGCAGCCCGTTATTTCATTGCTCTCGTGGCTCAGATTCATGCAGTGTTAGATTTTCCCAAATATCCTGTTTGTGTAATGATCTCTTGCAGAACGGTCTTTACTGTGAAACACAGTGCCGGTGACCGAACTGCTCGCGGTTCACAATACAAATTGTGATTGTCTGTGTCAACTCATTCACATAAGTGCCACTGCAAGCGAACCAACAACGATTTCTCCTGTGTGTTGTGTTGCGTCTTTTCTCTCGGCTCATCTATTCGATGATGCGGCCATTGCAACCGGTGTGTGAGAGCTAAACTGCACACAGTTTCATATTGCATATGGTATTATTCTTATCAAGGTTTTTATCTACTGCAACCATGACGTCATGCTTTACTTCGCATTCTCAGGCAACAGTTTAAGCCAAGCCTGCCTGCGGTTCGCGAAACTTGGTTGTTCAATCGCGCATCGGAGATGAATAAAGCAGCCCTCTCTTGAAACTTCCGCAAGCTCTTCTAGGTCATTCTTGCCTTTGGTCCCAATTTATCTGGTGTCAGTCAAGTTGTTTGCGATATGCAACTTATACATTCGTATGGACCACTGGGTGGAACACTTCCGCACTGGATTGAGCTGGCCTCCTCCGCTGGCGAGTCTTTTAAGTATACCTAGTTGCGTGCCTTAGAGCGTGTAGTTGGAACCACCCACTGAAGCGGAGGTCTACGCTGAGCTCCCACATTTGAAGCGGTTCTAGTCTGGTGGCACTGCCTTTAGAGCTGTTCAAGTTTTGGATCGAGTCAGTTGTTGTCCAGATCTTCCAGAAAGGTGCCCGTACCCAATGCGCTAACCACCGAGGAATCAGTCTAATGTCCGTTGCCTCCAAGCTGTTAACATACATTCTACTCCGCAGACTCCCCGATTCGAGAATTGCGCTTCCGTGGAGAACAGGCTGGTTTCCGCCCCGGTCCAGGATGTATAGAACACTCGTTTACCATCTGCCAACTCCTTGCAACGCGTTATCTTTTTCGCCAGCCCACCATCACTTTTTTCTGAACATCCAAGCCATTTTCGATCGGCCAGCTCTATGGC
Source organism: Dicrocoelium dendriticum (assembly GCA_944474145.2). Taxonomy (NCBI): domain Eukaryota; kingdom Metazoa; phylum Platyhelminthes; class Trematoda; order Plagiorchiida; family Dicrocoeliidae; genus Dicrocoelium; species Dicrocoelium dendriticum. Next base: position 31,887,236 of record OX104069.1, read on the forward strand.
GTTGCTTACAAAGTAATGGAGTACGCGAAAGTATATCGCCATCCTTCAAACATTATGTTGGAATGTCTTAGGTTAAGTGAGGGCTTATGGTAAGCTCACTTCACCTTTTTTGCCTTCACTAACGGTGTACGACAGTGTTGCCCTATGTCCCCGTTTCTCTTCAATTTTGCTTACAAGGATGTCTTTTTAAACGTTTTCGAAGGCTTTCAGGGTTCTTGTTTAGAGCTTCTTACTGGCACCCGCGTGACCCATTTAGATTATGCTGGTGATACTGCCTTACTTGTTGATGACGCATAGAGCACATAAGTCGTTCTAAACCTCTTGGCGATTGAAGCATCAAAATGCGGAATGACCTTTAGAAAATGCAAATTCCTAATCCTCGATTAGCATCCACCTGCTCCAGTGCTCACTCTTCGAGGTACGCAGCTTGAACAAGTGGACAACTTTGTTTACTTGGGAAGTTGTGTCTCTGCTGATGATAGCATTTGAAACTAGATTTCCCTCCGCATTGCCAAAGTCCGTTCGGGATTCGCCAACTTGAGGCTTCTGTGGCGACGCCGTGACTTTTCACTACTGGTAAAGGGCGGGGTCTACATTGCCTGGGTTCGCGCGGTGCTGCTGTATGGGAGTGAGTGCTGGCCGATACTTGTGAATGTCTTTCCAATACGGTGCAGGGTCAACTTCTGGCTTTCTGTGTCTCCGACCGATTCGGTCATCTGCTGCCCGAGGTATATGCACCTACTCAAAGAACGACTGATGCATAACCTTTGGTATTGGCAGGTGACGTCAACTAAGTTCCGCTGCCTACTGTCAAACATGCGACTTTCTAAACAGTGTTTACATTTTTATGCAAAGGTCCAAGTACTCAACCGTTTGTACATACCGACGTGTACGCTACTGTGGCGCTAAGCCATTTGCTAACAATCTATATCTTACGTTTCGGGTGCAGCCATTCGGTGCTCATAAAACGATTGTCGGTATGCGCCGATTCCTTTCCGACGTAACATACTAACACACTGACGTACCATTCTCGTTAGGTTCGCCCTTTTACTTAGGCCATCCAAAAAGATTGGCCACGTGCAATGCATCTTCTGGTAGGCGCCTCTGCACGTCTGTCTTCCATCCGGTTAGTACGTGTGTTTTCATAAGCCCCGGTAAATTCAGCATGGCTGAGGGACATTTGGAACTATAACTATACTCACTGTCGTCACTAGCCTGTAGAGTGGAACATGGAATGGCGACATTGTGATAATCGCTAGTCGGTTAATTGTCGGGATTGTTCACTTGCCACTGAATTTGCAGGGAACTTTCTCTTCGAATGCATAATCCAAACTGGTCACACGAAGGACAATCGTTGAGCATTGTGTTACAAATGTCAAATTTGACACTTTATGCGTACTGTAAACGGCCAAGCGATGATAACCTTTTGATTCAAACGTATCGCTCGAACTGGAGATATGCATAATAATTTGCCACCCCAGCATCGATCTGTATCAAACACACAGATCGCCCGGAAACACAGCGCGCACGTCAATTACGTATGAGCTCATGGATGGACTGAACCATTATTCTGCGATGCATCGGCGCTCTAAGCGTCATGCTAGTTAGCATTGAGCAGCTAGTAAAGCTACGGTTTTGGTGAGCAATACCATGGCGCTTACATAGTGATGTGAATCGAGGACGAATAATAATACCAAGAGGAAGATGCCATAGCTCACTGTCTCGGTATGTAACCATACTAGACTCCGCTTGATAAAGTAGCAAGAGTAGCATAGTATAGGTCATGATGAGTACAATATTGTAATGGGCAACATATGAAGTCATCGCGGAATAAAACCGAGTTAAATAAGCCTAATAAGGTTAGGTTACCTGTGGCCCATCCGTTCTAGGCGTACGCCATAATGCTACCACATTGCACCAAGTCAGTAGTTAATCATTCTAGAATGAAAAAGTGCCCAAACGCGACTTGCATATGGGATGTAGAAAATGGATGACACAAAGAAAATAACGTAGATGGAGTAAGCAACTTTTCAAGTTAGCGGAGAAATAGTACGTGTATATCCACTGCAGATTATCCGTGTCGTGAGGTACCACCAGAGTCCGTTATAATCGTCGCTTGTCCGCGGTGAGCGAGAAACAACTGGGATGTGTTGCTATTTATTTCCCCCTGGTCACTTGTTCTGATCGCTAGCATATGTCGACCACTTCATCAGTGTCTAGAAGGCGACCTGTACCCAAGCATTCCGATTTGGATGTCACAACGTGTTGCCGCTGTTCCGGAATCAACCTTGATGACTTGTCGGAATCTCAGTGCGTTTACCTGAATGCGGCAGCAGTACAAGAGGGCGTGCGTACAGAGACAGTAACATGAGATGAGATACCTTGACCTTATATTGCAACCCGCAACAAGTCACCGTATCACGCGAGAAGAAAGGTAATAAGATCCATTTGTTAAGTGGGAATGTATCGAGATACGAACGGATGTTAGCAACACTTGTAATTTAGTCGAGTCCCATTTACACGTCGAACCAGCAGATAATGGTGTCACGCGAGTGAAAATGCCATCAGTCTGTCAGGCTAGTGTGGCGCTTACAAGTGTTTCTAAATGGCTTCCACTTAGTCATTCAACATGTGGTATCAGTTGACATACCAAATGTCCCTGATTCGAGTTGCAGTACTGCAGTGTTGCGAACGGGGATTTGTTCACACTTGTGTATGCATTACTACAAATTGGATGGGAGAAACAATAACCCTGATAAGGAATAACACCACGAATGTCCGTGAGTATGGGTTGAATGTAAGAAAAACAGCCATATTCCACTAGTGTTGGAGGATCTGACGTATAATTATCTAAGCAACCAATACGACTGTCGTTGGTTAGTTAACATTTAAGCGTTAACCTAAAAGTGGAAGCTATAAATTTAGTCAGAAGTGTGGGCATCAACGATAGATAGAGAAGACGGAAAACAAATACCATCAATACGGTTACAGATTGAATGATACACAATTAAGAGGTACAATAAAATAGTCATGTCTTATCGTTAGTGTGCGTGCTGCGGATGTCGTCTCCTATATATGTTAGAAGGTGGTAATATCACAGGTTATCTACTAACCTCAATGACGCGATCACAGAAAGAATGTATCTAACAAAACCCACTTCGTCCTGTCCTGCATTCGGCTTTCCAAAAAGTGCTCAAACTCTTTTAGCCAATATACAAGGAACAGCCTGCATCACATCCAATTATCCAACCGTTGGCAGATCTGGCCGTATACACAACTGTGGCGATAAGCTATTTATGCAAACGATAAACTCATTGTGAGTCTCGAGTAACACGTAAAAACGCCCTGGTCCAACCAAGACGTCAACTACGGTACAGTTAAACAAAATACAACTCAAGTGCAATATGTGCATACCTCAGTCTTAGTAGAACCGAGGTAAATCACACGAACGAGCCAAGGTGTGGGATGCTTGCAACGAAGATTGTTGGACATTGAACACCGAATTTCCAAACTCAATTACAAAGTGAGGAAGCGTTGTACAATCATTGGGTTCCAGGTATACTTGTTGATCACTACATCCAAGTTGTTCCACCGAATGCAAGAACGAATGCGGAATATTGTAAGCAACAAGCACTTGGTAGCCAGCAATGATCGCAGCCCATTCATATATACTTTGGAATAAACATCTAGCATGTTGCAACGAAATTCCACGTATTTGTTTTCTCTAACTGCGGCGATTCCGGTGCTTCCGTACCGCGCTGCGAGGAGACTTTGGAAGCGTCATCCTTTGGTTGTGTAGAAGTTCATTCATTCAATTTGCAGCTCACCTCTTTGACACCGACTCTGAATACCGGCTTGATTGCGGGACATTGCTGTGCGTACTGTGGCAACATCTGGTTGGTGCGATGGTTGCTTTCCTATGGGGCGTTTTTGTTCCCAACTTTACGTGCTCCCTACCGTTGCATGTACGCGTCTATCAACTCGCGTATTTCATGTTCCGTGGGTTGCGCAGCTTCTGGTTTCATGCTTTCCTGTCTTTCGCATTATTTGGCTGTGAAATAGTGATGATCTGTTGCAATTACATCCACTCAATGACGGCGGATATGAGCACACCATCCTCGCCGCAGCAGCATTAGCATCACTGGCATTTGTTTCGCGTTGTGATGCTTCGGGCTGCGATCTACCACTCGACCGTTGGGAATGTTCCTCTTTGTGATGACCAGAGTATAATTCACGTAAAATTTGTTCATCTCCGCTTCCTCTGTGTCAACATCAACTTTCTTTTAGTCATTGCGAGGAAGATGTGCACCAAACCGGAATCCGCAGAACTCAGTACTTATACTGTGCAGAGCAATGTGAATGTTGTGCACTGATGATATGATTAAGGGGGACTCACCCATTACTAGCTCGTTGCATTCTTCCCCTCTCTACCTCTTGCACACGGGCACTAGTTTTATTGTTGCGTATTTTGCGAGCAGTGGAACACATGGGCCCTTCAATTTGCGCCGATCCTTATCATTTCCGAGCTTGTTCCATCAGCAGCGATAGGTTTACCATTGCACGGTTAACTAGATGAATTCTGTGTTTCTCTTGATATTAGGTTGCCTACAAGCCCGGTTATCATAGTACAATTCTTCCACTCCTTTCGATGTGTCCTACTCGAGCGCTACTCTTTCACTTGGAGGAGCATCAAGATGCCTGTACCACATTTGCATTAGAACTGCAGATTATGTCGCACGGTCCCCGATGAAACGCCAATCAGGGTCCTTATGGCTTGCAGGGTTTGTAGAACTCATGCTGTTTGTGCTTAACATATTACTCCACCTGCTTCGCCCAGTCCTCCCTCTGCGGATTTTTGGTGCGATGTGCATCTTGAGTTTGCCGCCGTTGCATCCCGCAGAACACACCCTTCCTCTTCACATTGCCAGAGTCCTCGTCACATGCAGTAATTCCTTCATTCTTCTCTTAGGGTTTTGCTCAGTCATGGGTACTGTTGTCATAGAACCACTCTGGCCTTCTGTGGATTGCTCGCAGAGTGATTTTCTCAGAGGCAACAACCACGTGCCACTTCTGATGATGCCACCGAGGGCTGATTGAAACAACGAGGTCGGTTTCTCCACTATCTGACTCCTTACGCATTGCTTCTTCATGCACTTCACAGTGGGCAAAACTTATATGCAAAAATGGAGCAGAGTCGAGTGCTTTTGTTTCCATACGATTCTTGTACTGGGTTCAAGCAATCGCGCTGGCGACGGTCCAAACGAACCAACAATCATCTGTGACCACTTTAGCCGATCAGCTTATGTGAGTCGTTGGGTGTTATCTTTACTTGGCGGTCAACTTTATTCCAGTGTTGGAGATTCGTGTTTCCCATGTGGAACCGATGAATCCTCCCGAAGGGGCGCACTCTGGTGCTGTGTGTTCCGTTGTATGTGTGTAGCTGTAGACAGCTTCGCATTTTGACATGTCTTCTATCCATTTTGTTACAACTCTTTAACAAACTGCGTCACACCTGTATCGGCAAGTATTTCATGCTAGCCATGATTAGAACACCTTCGGATGTAGTCGAATCAAACGACTTTGAATTCGGGAGTGAAACAACTTCCAGCCCTGCGTCATACTGACTGTACCTACATGGTATATAGTCTATCACTTTATTGGCGTTGCAGAGTGCGTTCAGTCCACAAGTCCTGCAGTCCTGATCTACATTCGGTGCGAAAGTAGATGACCCCACACCTGGCGGTTGATAGTCGGATGAAAGGTAAACGTGTAAATGCTGAGCTTCGGAAGTGGGAATGGATGTTGCTTAGGTCTATGCTTCCTCTTAAGTGATTGAGGCTAGGTCTGGAAGGAGTTACAGCATTTAACTACCTGTAGGTGGTCATGTAAGCATCGCGTGGAGCCACTTGCATGAGTCCTCGGTTGTGAAGGATTGCCGATGCCGTGAGATGTTGACTCATGAAGAAATTAGATGGAGCAATAGTTACGTGCCCGATATCGCTTTCGCGACCATCCTGTGTCTCATCTGTGTTGCACCCGTTGTCGGATGTTGTGATACAGCGCGCCGCCTGGAACTTCGGTATGACGGATCCGATCGAGGTGATTGTTTTTCGATGAAGAATGGGAAACACTCGAGTTTCCGCAATCGAGCGCTCATGTCTGTTTTCAAGAGGAGGAGACGTTTATGTATGTTGTGTTTTTTCGTGTACCTCCTTTTGTAGGATTTATCCTCGTGTAGTCTGGCCGCAATGCAGTTGCGTCCATCTCCAGCGCATGGCTGTGCGGCTTTCCTGAATGTCTGCAGCTTAAGTGTGTTTGTTTTCGGATGCGTAACACGCATATTGTATTCACGTGGAGCACCCAAATGTCTGTAGCAGCTGCGCTATTGTGGGCTGGATACCGGTGAACAGCCGCATGTGTGCAGTTCGATTTCAAACTTCTATTGGAGTTACGAAGCAGGGTCTGAAGACAAGGTGTGTTCTCATCGCTTCAGTTTATGCATTTACTGAATACAGTTCAGATAGTAACAAGCACGATTTTTATCAACAGCTGTCGTCTTTTCTTCGTGTGGCGAGGAATATTGATATCGTTATTTCAGTAGCTAGAAAATTCCCATTTAATCATCAAGATCAAGGGAGCGAAGATAAACAATTGTTTCCGATGAATTCATCGTATGACCTTTATATTCATATGGGTAATGAGCCATGGAAGTACCAGTGGTTTCGATCACCTGAAATGAAATTGGATCACGTGCCAAGCGGAGGCATAAACCAGCAATAAACGTAATCGATAAGCGCAAATCAGGGCAAAGATGCAGTCAAATGATTGCTTGTGGCCTCCGAATTGTCTATTTTACCTGGCCACGGTAGGTTAAGAGTTTCGATCAGTTTCTTTCTTGAGCACAAAAGCGGTTGATACAACCGCATACTGATCGCCTCAGCTGTAGCGAGGGTGCGGAGGCGAAGCCTTTGTAGAGTACTCGAAAGGCGCGAACTGGATCGACTTCACTGCCACTATCAACTAGATGAGCCATAACAGAGCTAGTTATAGCCCCAGTACCGCCTCGAGGCAACCAGCGTGGAAGGTGCTCATTAATGCGCTTTGACAAGTGCCGAGTCGTTCGACCGATGTAAGTAGCGCCACAGGCGCACTCGAACTGATAAATGACCATAGAAGCGGTCAGCATCGGCAACTTGTCTTTGTTGCAAATGCGAATGAGGGGTTCCGTTGAGAAAGTACACTTGAGCTTAGCAGCTAGAAAAGTTGACTTAACGGCTGTAGAAAGGCTTCTGGCTATACGTTCGGCGGCTGCGACGCCTTTGAAAGGTAATCTTATAAATAGTTCTTTCTTCGCAGCTGTTAGAACCTGCATCGAGTCGGGTTTTTCTTGCATGTTCTTAAGAATCAATCGATCAGGATACCAATTTTCGCGCAGCATATTTTGAATGAACTCCAACTCCGTATCCAACGTGTCTTCAGAACAAATCCTGCGGGCCCTTGTGGTTAAAGAGCGAATTAGGTTTCGCTTGTATCTCAAAGGAACGAAACTATGGAAGTTCGTATACTGGCCACTCCAGGTTTTCTTCCTGTAGACGTGCCGTTGGATCGAGCCATCTACCCTACGAGTTAACAATACATCAAGGAACGGTAACCGGTTGTTCGCTTCCTTCTCGCAGGTAAACTGCAATGCTGCGTGGGCCTGATTAAAGCGTTCAATAACAGCGTCGAGGTCAGTGGACTGATCGGCCACAACAAATATGTCATCCATATAGCGATGATAACAATCAAGCGTGTGATCTCCGCATGTAGTTTGGTGTTCTCTAGTTTTTCCATGAAGACATCAGCAAGCAGCGGATCTAGTGGCGATCCCATGGCTACACCATCTTTTTGACGGTAGTAGGTGCCGTTGAATAGGAACTGTATGTTCCAGGTGCAACGCAAAAGGAGACTTTTCGAAGCACGCAATGGTATGCCTATCGTTGTCTGTGTTTCGTTGATATAGCTGCAAATGTAATTAATTGTCTCGAGAAGTGGGATGTTGGTGAAAAGCGAGACAACATCCAAGGAAAACATTATTTTCTTACTGATGTTGCGGTCCCTGACGCTTTCGATGAAATGAAAAGTGTCACGAAGGCTGTAATGTGTAAGTCGCTGTCTTATTGGCTCAAGAATTTCCACAAGCCATTGGGCAACAGAATGGTAGGGCGAATTAACCATTGATAAAATTGGGCGAAGTGGGACATCAGTCTTATGAATTTTAGGTAACCCGTAAAGTCTCGGAACATTCGTGCCACTCGGCTTAAGGCTGTCATAAAGAGTATTTGAGATGTATCCGCTATTCCGAAGCTCTTGCAAGCTCTTAGTAATCTGCTTTCCGGTTCGCTCCGTTTGATCCTTTTCTCCAATTGTTCGGGAAAATTTTATTTCATCACTCAGAATTCTTTCTAGCTTGTTTATATAGTCGTCTTAGTCCAATAGAACGACCCCAGTGCGTTTGTCTGGTTTGCTTTGGAACATCTTATCATTGCGCCTTAAATCCTTCAGTGCATCAAAGTGCTTGCGTGTCAGTGGACCATGATTTTGAACATGGCACTTACGATACTGGTAGCAATTGTTCACCAGAGAACATTTGAAGCGTTCCAAGTCCTCATTAGACTTTGCTGCTAACCCTTTTGTTTGAAGAAATAGGCTTTCAAACTGTAACTCACAGTGCAGCTGATTATCTCTGTGTCTGGGGGCGCAAAATTTTAGACCAAGTGATAGAACTTCCATTAAAGTAGAGTTCAATTTCAGGCTTGAAAAGTTATGCACGTACCTATCAGGTCTACTTGGGAAAGTAGATTGAGGCTTAACCTGGTTCAACGTCTTTGTTAAGGCCAAACGCCTTTGTCGTACACGGTTTGCGGTGATAGACTGAACGTAATCCAGGTATGTTTGTTTTACGTCCAACGCTAACTCATCAATCGCATGCTGGCGCTGCGCCATATTGCGCTCGAATTCGGCCATTTTGGATTGCACCGTGTCACGCTGGTTCAAAGCATGCCGTCTAAGCGTTTTGGCGTTAGGATAGATCCGACTGCGGCGTAGTTGCTTCCAGAATCTGCTGGGATATTCATTGCGTTCAATGCAGTCATTGAAAAATTGAACGCAAGTTTTAGCTTCGACAAGCCTAGTGGAGAAGTTAAGTAACTGATTTAGCTCCTTCACAACTGAGGGCGGCTTGGAGGAGTTCAACACGGGGAAAATTCCCATTTAATCATCAAGAACAAGGGAGCGAAGGTAAACAATAGTTTTCGATGAATTCATCGTCAGACTTTTACACTCTTATGGGTAAAGAGCAATGGAAGTACCAGTGGTTTCGATCAGTTGAAATGCAGTTCGATCACGTGCCAACCGGGGGCATAAACCGGCCATAAACATAAACGATAAGCGCGAACTAGCGCATTATTGAGCACCTTCCACGCTGGCTGCGTCGAGGCGGTACCCGGGCTATAACTAGCTCTGTTATGGCTCATCTAGTTGATAGTGGGCATGAAGTCGATCCGGTTCGCGCCTTTCGAATACTCTACAAAGGCTTCGCCACTCCAATCGAAAAGCCTGCGCCTCCGCACCCTCGCTACAGCTGTGGAGATCAGTATTCGGTTGTAACAACCGCTTTTGTGCTCAAAGAAAACTTGTCGTAACTCTTAAGTTACCCTGGCCAGGTAAAACGGACGATTCGGAGGCCACAAGCAATCATTTGACTACATATTTGCCCTGATTTCCGCTTATCGTTACGTTTATTGCTGGTTTATTGCCCCCGGTTGACACGTGATCCAATTTCATTTCAGGTGATCGAAACCACTGGTACCTTCCATGGCTCATTACCCATATGAATATAAAGGTCATACGATGAATTCATCGGAAACAATTGTTTACTTTCGCTCCTTGTTCTTGCTGATATCGTGCTTGTTACTAGTGACATGAACGCCCAAGTACCGTCGTCTTTCAGACTCTGGACAACATCTTGGAGAGCGTTTTGGAGTTGATGCACGCCGAATAGACAATGGTGATCGATC